>CANSNZ010000018.1:1200000-1872500 GCA_947646795.1 Beta lomatogona | reverse complement strand
AACTGAAGCAAACATTCTCCTAACAAGTCTATTCTATCTCACTCTAACTCAACACTATTTCTAGACATCTCGCACCAATCTAGTCGTCCCTTCTCTTCTCCTTTCTTTGTTTCCCTTTGAATCTCGAACTACAACAGACAATTTTTAAAAATAAATTGGTAGTCTTACAGATTACAATAAACAATCATTAAATAGAATAAAGAATGTGATACTGAATGGATTAAAATGATCACTAAATATATTAAATCGGTCAATAAATAGATTAAACTAGTCACCACATTCAGAAAGGTGGTTCATTATTCTCTTCTTTTTTTTTTTTTTTTTTTTTTTTTTTGACGGGATTATTCTCTTCTTTATATTGGGCTTAAGTCGTTACCTAATTTTAAATTAAAAGTAGGTAGTCTCATTCAAGACCAATTGTTTATTAATTTAGGACTTTCAGAAGGCTTTAGGAAAATGATTCTAGCTATTATATGTTATATCTTTTCTCGAATATATATTTTTTAAGTTCCCTAATCATACTTCCATTCTTCTTATTCCACTAGTATAAATAGGGATTTTGGTACCTCCGTATCATTCACACCAAACTTGAGAAATACATCTCTTTTCTCATCCTCCCTCAGTCCCTCTATTAACGACCCTTTGTTTAATTTAAGGTGCATGCATATATTTGACTGTTTATTATTGCTTTATAAACGTAGTATTATGTTTTAGATACTAGTTCCTTGAAACTATATTACTTGCAACAAATGGACTTTTACACTGTATATACACTCCCTTTTGACCATCTAGTACGATTAATATAACAAGTTAAATATAGTCATGTGGATCTTGTTAGATTTGTCTCGATGTGTATTTTCAAAATATCAACTTTTGATAATCTTTACTTATAGATAATACTTCATTTTAAAGGATGCAACATTTGCATAGTACGTACATGCTATTCAATGCACTACTTTAATCCTTAATAGCTTTAATTTTGTATAAGTAAAAATTATAAAAAGTTGATATTGTGAAAATATACTTAAGACTAATCAAATAAGATCTCAATTAACTATAGTTTTTATTATACGTTTGTAAGAGAATGTGAGATAAAGATGGTAGATGAATAATACTTATTATGCAAATGTTGCATCCTTTAAAGAATGGAGAAAATAGAAGATATCATCATATCAATGTAAAAACTATGCATTGAGAGGCGTGAAAATCTTAATGATGCAAGCAAATTGGAATGGAGGAAGTATATTTTAGATTCAAAAGCATGTTTTTTTATATAAGCAAGATGAGTTTTGTACGAATATATTCGCATGTCTATGAGGTTATTGTGAACATTGAAGCATGTAATTAATTAATATTTACTCTATATTGAGTTTGATTTTTAAGATTCATCTTAAAGGAAGTAGGGTTGGCGTGTGATATTAGCACGAGATTTCATGATTTATTATTGTAATATTATTTTTATTATAATTAATGTTATCAATAAGATTTTTATTATTATAATCCTTTTCCAAGATTATATATAAACAAATTAATTTTTTTATGCCTTGTTTGGTAAAAAATTTATTAAAAAAAAATCAGTTATTAAATTCTTGCATAGTTTCTTGTTTATACGACCTGCACTTCTCAATAAGTGAAGGAATATGCATGAGTCGGGTCTAGGGCAGGTCCAGCTAGACCCAGCCCTGTAAATTTGGATTTAGACCAAGACCCGCCGCAGACCCACGGGGTCTAGAAAATTAAGACCCTTACCCAAATCCAATGGGTCCGGCGGGTCCTGGGTTCAAAACAGGACCAAAATGGATCTCAAACTTATTAGGAGTTTCGATTGTTTTTTTACCTACGAATTTTCTACACCCATTTTTTTAGTTATTGAAATGATAAAAGAACAAAATAATAGTTTTTTAATTTTTGTACAAACATCAAAAATTGGAACATCCACGACAAGTTGACTTCAGTATTGGTATAAAGTTTTATTACACTTTATATATATTTATAATACATATGTTCAATATGTAAAAACTACAGGGCGGGTCTGGGTTTGGGTCTGAATTCATGAGACCCGGGCCCGGGCCCGAATTTTAACACCTAGACCTAGATCCGACCCAGACCCAATGGGTCTCAATTTTTTGGATTATCCAGACTCTTAAAAATGGGTCGGGTCCAACCGGGTTTGGGTCAGATCCTGGATCCATGCCCATCCTTAGATACATACTTCCTCCGTTTCATAATAAGTGAAACACTTGCCTTATTTGGAATAGTCAAAATAAGTGCAACCAAGTTCTAAATGGTTAAAAGAGTTCACTCTTATTACAAATATGCCACCAAAAAGGAAAAGGGGACAACAACTTTTTTGTTTCATCAGTTTACTTTATTGTGGTCCCAACTTTCTCTCTTTACATTCCTTGGTAACTCCCCACTTTCTCTATGTTTCACTTATTATGAAACCCATTTTCTCTATGTTTCACTTATTATGAAACGGAGGGAGTAGATGATATGGCTATGTTTAGTTCACTTGAAATTTTCTGATATAAACTTATTTTTTCTGATATGATCTGATCTGAACTTATCTTTTAAAAAACATATTATTACTAATATTATTATTACTTTGTATTTCATTACTAGTATTACTATTACTATAATTTTAAAACTATGCACAACTTTCAATAATAATAATAATAATAATAATAATAATAATAATAATAATAATAATAATAATAATTTTATAATAATAATAATATAAATAATATAATAATAATAATAATAATAACAATAATAACAATAATAATAATAATATAGATAACATAATAATAATAATAATAATAATAATAATAATAATAATAATAATAATAATAATAATAATAATAATAATAATAGCATAATTAGTTTTTTTTTTTTTGAAAAAGAGCATACAATTAAAAATAAAAGACTAAGGACTATTGGGCCCAATGGTATGGCTAGACCAAGGTTCAAATCTTGGTGGAAGCATATATTTCAATATTGTTGTGGGTGGGGGAGGGGGGTTAGGGCTTGTTGGGTCTCTAGGTGAGTGACCCTGTGCGAGGGCAGCCCAGAGAAAATTCATCTTACCACGGGATTCTCGAAAGGGGCCCAAAAAAATTAAAAATAAAAGAACACTCATGTTCAAGGTCCGTTAATAATAAGAATTTAGGTAGTAATGAAAAGAACATATAATGATATTAAAAAAAGAACATATACTGAAATAGCATACAAGATCTATTTAAAGACCACATTTTAAAAATAAAAGATAGATGTTATTTTTATATTGATGACATGTTTGGATTTAACTAACAACATGTTCTTTGTTATATCAATAAATTATTCTTTTTTATTATAAATAAACCTATAAATATATATAATCATATGATCTTGAACAAAATGGTTAAATATTCTTCTTATATCGTTGTCTTGTTCTATATAAACTTTGTTTTTAAAGATAAGTTGAAATCCTTTGTAGGAAAAATTTTGAACGTGATGACAACAACATTAGGTTATCCCATGCTACTCATATTTTATATAAACTAGTAATATATAATTTATATTATTCTACCAAAATTGTTTTAAAAAATAAACATCATATACTATTGTCATGTTCGTTACATGTACAACATAAAAAAGAACATCACATATCAAAATTATTAATTAGAATAAATATAAAAAAGAACACTTACAAATGCCAAAAGAACATTCTTCTTCTTGAACACAAATAGCTTCAAATAGTGATATCAATGACATTTATAATAATAGCAACGACATTAATAATAATTACCAATATTAAAAATTAATAAGTACAACAACGACAATAATAATAATCTTTTTGAACAAATGTACTAGTAAATAGTAATAGTAATTGTATAAAGTAATATTAATAATAATAATAATAATAATAATAATAATAATAACAACAACAACAATAACAATAATAATAATTATTACAATAACAATAATAGCATTAGTAATACTAATAATCATGATGATGATAATAATAATAATAAGTTTTTAAATATAAGCATAATCTGATCTGATCTGAACTTATTTTTTCTGATCTGATCTGAAATAAGCAAAAATAAGGTGAACTGAACATAGCCAAAGTGGGAGAAAACCAAAGAACCTAGAGAGAGAAAGTTGAGAACCACAACAAAATAAGGTAATTAAATGAGTGAAACAAAAAGGCAGTGGTCTTTCTCTTGCTTTCATAGCGGCATATGAATATTTTTTGCCATTTCAAACTTGGTGTCACTTATTGTGACAATTTCATATAAGGGAAGTGTATCATGAGAAACGAAGGAAGTATGTTTTATGATTATCATGGATTTATAAGTATGAGTCATGATGTTTTACGCATGAGTTGTTTTCATTGTTGAATTTTCTCAGTATACTTGTTGAGAAATAAGCTAAAAATACGCAAAACATCGGGAAGAAAAATATAGTACAAAATGACAAAAATGAGACACACTATTATTACGTGGAAAACCCTCTTTAACAAAAAGGAAAATCCACGATCCCAATCTCCAGGAACGAAACTTCACTATTAATTTTTGGGAGTGCAATAGTAACTACTATAACTACAATATTAGTAATAGTGTATTTAAAATAGATCATTCTTAGTACCTTCAGCAAGTATTTGATATTAGACGTAACCAATGTCAAAAAAAAAAAAAAACAAGTATTTGATACTAATTCTAAAAACACTCTTACCACAAATAATATGTTTATCTCCCTTACCAGTTACCACTACTCCCTCTCACTCTTGGGTTTATGCACTCTTTAACTTTAATGCACTCACACAATTTTAACAACTCCCTCTCACTCTTGGGTTTATGCACTCTTTAACTTTAATGCATTCACACAATTTTCTTTTCTTCTACCGCATTCAAGCTTGCATAGAATACAAGTGCCTAATATTTTTTTTTCCCCCCACTGGGAACCCATGGTAAGATGAAGGGCCCTAACAGACCGAAACCTCTCACAGGTTAACCCGACCTGGGTTTGTGGGCAGACACATTAAGAGTTGGGGGGGGAATGGTAAGGGGAAACCCTCTCCCAAAGTGCCCCTAGTGGGGATCGAACCCCCGACCTTGAGGTTGGAAGGTTATTTCCTTACCACTATGAAAGATTAAATAATGTAGCAATTAAAAAGAAACAACCATTTAAAGAAAATGTAGCAATAAAAAACGAAGGGACTATTTGAGTAGCCCTGAGGTGTGGGTATACAAGTGCCTAATATACCCACACACCTCAAGGCTACTCAAATACTCCATTCGTTTTTTTTTTATTGCTACATTTTTCCGTAAATGGTTGTTTCTTTTTAATTACTACATTATTTAAGCTTTCCTTATTTGGGATACTTGGTCCACCAAAAAGTAATAGTACTATGTTTTTTTTTTCTCTTTTTCCACCAAAATGTACCATTTTTTTCACTCCCATTATTTTACATAGAAGTGTACTACTCTAGCTAGCTCACTTAAGTCAACAAAAGAGATCTTTTCATAGAGGTAAAATCCACGACCAACTCTTGGTGATTTTGTGCTGAGAATCCTTAATTATGCTAATTTCTTAGTTGAGCAACTGTTGTTCTTTGGTAGGACTATCAACCTTCTATTGAAGCATATGCTATTTTCCAAAAATACAAAATTGTTAGTGATCTTCCTCATGGAAGCGCCCTAATATGGAAGACCATAGTCAAGAGGGGAGCCTGGTTAACCACTGGCCCTTTCTTTACATGACCTTCGTAATTAAAATTATGGAAAGATCAAGAAGCCCATGAAGTAGAAATGGTTGCACTTATGACCTATCCATGAGATACCAAACCACTATTCAGAAGAATCCACTGCAAGCTCAGTAGTGACCGATGTCCGATACCCACCTGCAAGTCCAGAGTATACTACACCTACAAGACAGGAATCCCTGAATATAATCGAGTAACCAAATTTGAGTATGAAGAAGTGAAAACAGAGCAAAAGATGTACACGGATAGAAGGGGAAGGTGGGGATTCGGTTTGGGATGAGTGGCAGCAAGTGAAGGAGATCGTCGCCAATGGGTAAGAAAGACGACGGGAGAGGAAAAAAAAAAGTTCAGCTAATCTTTATGTGACATGTGGCATGATACCTTGCTAAGCCAATTCCTATACCAAAAAACACTACAGTTTGGAACTGGGATTATACTTGGAAGTTGGAACCATAGTTTGAATTATTCTTTTGAATATTTCCTTCAATTGATGATTTTTTTTGCTTTGAAACCCCACCAGATAAAAGGAAACCAAAAATTAGGTACTCATAAAAGTAAACTCATGTTTTGACATTGATCTACAAATAAACGATAATAGACATCGTGATCGTACCAACAATGTTGCTGGTTAAATTTGCTGGTTACAGCTTTATGCTTGGCGACATTATAGGAATTTTAATCACTCTAATTCTTCCTCATTTCACTTACACACCCTTTCTCACCCAAAAAATTGAAGGGGCAAAAATAAAATAAAAATGCCCAATGCTTCTTTTACAAGCTAAATACTACAAACATTACAAGACCCAACACCAATAAAGTATCCTAAATGTAGAAAAAAATGATAAAACAAAATCAAGAGGGGAAAAACTAAGCTGAAAGAAATCTCACCAAAGCACCTTGAAATTGTAAAAGAATCCCTATCCCGGACGCCCCCTCTGCCCTGTTTATATGCAAAGATGCAGCTGATCACTATAGCTCATCCTCATTTCCGCCAGCCCCAGCATGATAGAGTTTAATATCACCTCTTCTCTCAATTAGATGAATCAAGGCTTGGCTGTAGATCAATTGTACATGTATATTAACAGAGATCATCTCAATACATCAACTGCATCTTATTCACAGCAGACCAGCAAGAATAGCTCCAGGATCTGTCAATGCTGCCACAGGGCTTGTGGACTGTGCAGGTACTGGTACAGTTGGTGGTGCTGCTCTGGAAGTTGGTGGAATGGCAACCAATTGTTCCTTGACAAATTCTTTCAGCCTGTAATATAAACCTGTAAGTTTCTGCCAGTTTGAGCTAACAAGAATATAACTTAACTTCACACTGCAAAACATACTCGAAAGTCAATATGGGATCTCCAGTGCCGACTGTCATGCGTAGCTGAGTTCTGTCTGCAGGATCAGTTTCTATTCTAATCTGTATAGCATAAAAAATGTGTCATACATACAGAAGGCAGAGGGGGTGCAAATGTTTGTGCAAGATCCTACAAAAAAGAGGTCTTTTTGAACCTGGAATAGAATCAAAATAATCATGGAATAAATTCTTGAGATAACATACCAAGCAAAGCATGGCCCTTGTGCTTTCTGAATAAAATGTTGCGCATGCCACTAAGTTATTAGGATTCGGATCCTGAAATACAAGAAAATAAGTGAATCATAATGCTCTAAGAAAGGAGGTCATCTAGAAAGGGTTTTAGCAACTTACAAGTCCAGGACAAACCATCAAGTGATAGCTATTGAATAAGTTTGCCATCTCTATTAACGCCATAGGTTTAACACCTCTGACCTGCAACAATATTTACAAAAAGGAAGAAGTTATTGAATGAGAGAACAGCTAGCTGCAACTGTCGCAAACGATAAAAAATTATCAAGGTACCTAGGCACATCAGCATGTAACATCCGTAGATATTATCGTGCGTGCACTATATGCATAGGTTTTTTTGGGGGGGGGATGTGACATAACATTCTTGCAATCTCTCCATACGTCTTGGTAAACATAATAATTCAGCTATTGATCATACTATCCAAAATGTTGCTATATAACATTAAAAAGGAACCACTACACAATTAGCTCTAAGTTACAATGTACACCTACCTTTTGGATTCACTAGTTCTCTATCCCATGCACATGCACATGCATTGCACAAATATCTGACTACATGTAAAGTACGCCAGATTCTTAAAAAAAATCGTTTACTTTTCCTATAGGAATTATATACTCCAGGAAACATTGTAAAATATATATTTTTACAGTAAATGGTAGTCTTTGTCTATTCGCATGCTTCCAAGGTTGATAAATACTTGTGTAATCATATTCTTTATCTTGATATTGCCATTGTTCGGATCAGTTGCAATGATAATGCTAGACAAACACAAAAAACATCAATAACGTATAATGCAACACAAGAAAATTTAATGCGGTCATTAAAAAAAAGATCTAATGCGGAAATTTCCAAGCCGAGAGAAAAACCACAAGAATGCATTAGACTTCAATGATGTGTATAATACAATGACCTACAAGGCTTCTAAGATTTGTAGATTTAACTCAAGTCACCCCAGAACTCAATCCTTCTTGATCACACAAGAATCCTTTGATTCGAGCCCTAAAATGCGTTCAAACATAAACTCAGAACTCGGCTTCTCCTCACGTCACACACACACAATTATTCTGCTCCCATGACTATGAATATAAAATCAATACATGTCATGGTAAAGGGGTTCTATAATCGGACCAAGAGCATCATAAAGCTCTCACCAGCAAAAACACCCATTAAAAGGCTTTCCATGATCACCCATGTATACAATCTCCACCCTGTGCGTTTCCCAGTCACCAACTATCTAACTAGTCCAAACAACCAAAGACTAGGTAAATGCAATCAGAAGTTTAAGGTAGTATAAGTGATCAAAGGTGGTAACTCATCACATGAGGAAGCATTGAACAAAATTCTATGATGTTAGAACTGACGTTCCTTTTAGAAGAGGAGAATCTAAGTATAGCATTGAACAAGTGTAACTATTGAGTTTTATAGTGGAAAACTCAATGGAGTTTTCCGTGAAGATATAACGTCCAAACCTCGACTAAAACATGGTCACTATTAGTTCTTGGATCACTTCCACCCTTCTACACTCATTGCTTCCAGCTTGTAATCAATACACATGTTATTTGTCACTGCAATCTATCCAACCTGTCGAACCATGCAACTCCCTCAAAGACTTGCACACACGCCACCGAGCTACATCAGCAACTATACCGTGTTACCAATAATAAGCCATCTGGGAACACTGAAATGCATGGAAGTGTGGAGTTGCAA
The DNA here is from genome assembly GCA_947646795.1 of Beta lomatogona. Lineage (NCBI taxonomy): Eukaryota > Viridiplantae > Streptophyta > Magnoliopsida > Caryophyllales > Amaranthaceae > Beta > Beta lomatogona. Next base: position 1,863,443 of record CANSNZ010000018.1, on the reverse strand, counting down.
GAAACTTTGCGAGATAAATCTACTTACCAACACTCCACCTTGCACGGAGTTCGTAACAAATGTGCACTTCATTGAATATTCACAAACAATAATAACACGAAGCATAAACAAAAAAACAACTATAAAGTGACAGATTATAGTACAAGGAAACCAGAGAACCAAGAAGAAAACCACCAAAAATGCACTAGGACTTTCAATGATAGTTATGATAAAGAGTTACACAATCAGTCAATCTAGCAAAATCATCCTAGAACACGTGGATGGGCTGACAAAAAAAATTCTGATAGCCAAAGGCCCCCCAATGGGGAACTGGACAACAAGTTGTCCTTTCCACAACTATACAAGGACCACTACTTACCACCAACCCCTACGTAGTGGCCATGTAGGCTTTACCATTGTTCTTAGAACCGATTGCTGTCTCATGAGGAGTGCATGCATTTTGTTGCTTACTGATGAGGTTTATACTTGCAAACCAACTTGATCAGCAGTCCAAAATCATGTACAGCAAGACACACCATTCCTTCTTTGATAGTAATTCTCGGTTCAACACTATTACATGTTTATGTTTGAAATATTACCTTAACTATACAACAAATGGGAGAACAAACACGGTTTTGGAGCAATCACCACGTAAACTGCAAGTTTAATATGACTAGATTCAAGCTGATTATCACTCAAGAGCCAAAAGCCCTACATTCTGCAACTTCTTTCATGACCATTGTCAGCATACCTGGTAATAAGTATTGAAGCATATAAAGCCTCTAAATAAACCTCAAAACATAAAAATGTAAGTCTAGGCTACATAAACATTCCACAAGACCTTATCCTTTCTAATATAGTTGCCATCAAGCACTGGTAAAGCAAGCTAGGGGGAAGAAGAACAAAAACTTTTTTGTTTGAATGCTCACCACTTCCTGGAGCTTCAAAGGCGGTCCTGAAAGGGACCGCCATTGAGGGAAAAATTCTTCTGCAGAGACAGAAATTGGCTGCAAGAACTTGCTCAAGACAGCAGGAAGACGGAGCTTTACATTCACCTGTGGCTCAGATAGAGTAGACCTCACATTATTGGATTTACAAATACAATCACATATTTGAAACTTAGTAAATTATGGATAAAAATTGAGTGCTGTAGAGTAAGTACCACGGTGGTTGTAAATTTGTATGAGAAGTCAAGAACAGCAACATCCCTACTTGGTCGGAGATTCACAACTTCGAGTGGGCATTGCACCTAGGCAACATAAAATCACAAAAGAAAAAGAGCATCTGTTTCTGTTATCAACAACTAGGTGCGGAAAAATAATTGTTGGAAAGGAATGAATGAAGAGAAGATTGACACGCAAATACTAAAAGCAGAATATCAGAATTGAAACTCTCACCTGAGCCCGGGGAGGTATAGTCTCAGGTACCAATGAAAGTTCCAACTTCAGATTAGCAGGAGGCAAGATTACTGCCTGTACTGAATCAAGTGGAGCAGTGTTCTTGTTTCCCAAGAAAAGGACCATACGACCATGATGGGCTCGCCAATCTGCTTTTGTTCCAATCTGTTCAGAAAGAAATAAGTGGGTCAGCAACGGGTAAAGAGTCCTAAAAGCCTAATTTATGATCAATATTTTCTTTTGTTTTCTGTTCAAAGTACAGAGCTACATACAGGGATGAAAATTCTAGACAGGTACTAAAGTACACACTCTGTTTTCTTACATTACACACTTTGTATATTTGCTCTATTTACAAAATTCAGTTTGACCGTTGTTGGTGATTTGTACACAAGGAAGAACATGTGAGAACTTATTAGATTCATCTCAATATATATGTTCAAACTTCAAACTATCAATTTTCATCATCAAAATTATTAATGGTAAATTTCTGTGTCGGCAAGTATATATGTCAAACTCTGTAGATGAAAAAAATATAGAGATAGTAGATCTCGTGTTTACAGTACACTTCAAACCTGAATGTAAGGATCTTCATATAGTACGCCACTATCCTTGACGCACAAGTTCAGAAATCTTTCTGCAACATTTCCTACCGGCTGCATGAAGACACATTCAATTAGCAAATTGACTATCAAGTTCACAGAAGTTCGTAGCAAGTCCGCCAATCATAAACAAGGGACAGTAAAAAGTTGGTGAGATAGGGTATGTCTAAATCAAAAGACAGAACAGAACACTCGAGGGTGTGGATAAGTTATTAGTAGAGTTGCTCAGAATAAGATAAAAGCTATTGTATATGGCTTCTTCTATAATAGGATTCAAAAAGAATTGCAGTTCCCATAGCCTACATTACTTGGGCTATCTTGTGTTTACTTTTTCATTATTTGATTATCTTATTACTTATTCTTGTTTGAATAAGATCAGAGTATCAGACCAAACCAGACTAGAAAAGAATACAAGACTTCAGTAAACTTATTACCATTCTTGTCAATTCTAACTAAAGAAAGGCAGAAAGGTACAGATCAAACCAGAAAAATCAGATCACACAAAAACCATAGTAACGAGACCTTAACACATTAGATCACCTTAGTTCATGTGAAGGAAGCAGAGTCTTAGACACAGATATGATTGTAGGTTTGGTCATATCTAGATGTCAATGATCAGAATTTTGGATACGAGGACAATGTCCTGAAAATGGAAACAGGTGCTGTCTTCTGGATTATGGTACTAGTGAAACATAATCCAGATTTCAAAGAACTTTTGCATGTGTCTTTCACGTCACAAATACATATAAATACACTTCTGGACGACGTATTTCAATTTTTGTCAAAGTTGTGATCTCAAGCCCATTTGTGAAGAACATACATTGCATTTTACATTTAATACACATTACATAGTTCGATATAATTGAGGTGTCTGGATGAAAATTGAAGCATCAGTCAAAGACTCTATAGCCTTGTGTGAGTATAGAGTGTCTAATACGGCCACATGGGCATGTATGACAATCAAAATTCAAAGTAACATAGCCCATAACAAAACCTATATATCAAAATGTAGCAAAGTAGGTTGTTAAAAGTCCCACATCCCTATCACTACTCATGGCCCGGGCCAAACATTCATGTGGCTTACAGTAACTCCAACCGCTAGCAATAATCCTGGCCAAGGCCAAACATTCATGAGACTCAGGGTAAGTCCTACCCCTATCACTACTCTTGGTACAGGCAAAACATACATGTGGCTCAGCGTAATACTATTCACCAACCTTTCAGTATAGAAAGAGGCAAAATAAAAAGATTTTAGAGATAACATATTGATTGAAGGGAAATAGACTCTAAAAGTTGCAGAGAAACAAAGCCTCACCAACGAAGGCAAGATACAAGAAGTATTACGCTAAATCTTAACTACCCAACAGCCATATACAATGAAGTTTGATGCTAGCTGTGAACCAAGAAGATATTCTTGTTTCACAATCTAAGTAATCTAAGCAGTAAGCACAGATATTGGTACCTGCACAGTATTCGTTTGCTCATCTACTGGTGCAAGTGCCAAAGCATCCACTGCAGTTGAAGTACCATCAGCTCCTGGTACCACTTCCAGTTCTGACTGCATGGTCGCACCTGGAGGGCCTTCGATAGCAAGAGGAGCCAAAAGATCACCAAGAAGATCTGGAGCTGGAGCAGCCTGTTGGGTATCTGCTTCACTCGAAGTCCCATTTGATTGAGGTAGTGCTCTTTGTGTACTTTGATAATCCTATAAGGTTATTCAATGGTGTATCGTTGTATTAGATACATAGATCATATATAGCTAAATATTTAGAGGCTTAAAAGAAAGTCTCAAGCAACTTTTCATTGGAATGTTATCTAACCGCATCAGTGCTCATGCTAGGCAATTTCACAAGAGTAAGAGGTCCAACTGGAGGAGTTCCATTCGCTGGCTGTTGGTCAGTAACAACAAGAGCATTTGATGTCTGCTGCTGCGCCCGTAATTTAATAGCACTTTGCTCAGCCGCATCAATTTCAGCATCTTCGGCTTTTTTAATTAGAGCAGACTACATTTACACATACAAAGATCAGCGTCAGAGAACTATTTTAATTAGAGCAGACTATATTTCAAATTCTCTCACAGCACAAAAGCTACTTCAAATTTATTTTACCCTAAGACGATATCCAAGAATGTACCTGTCGCTCAGGGAACTTTGGCATTTCAGCCATTATATCCACCAAGGCAGCACCTTTCTCACTCAATGCGAGATACTCTACAGCACGTTGCTGTATCTCTGCATCAATGCAACTCTCATATCTGAAATAAGATAATTGAAAAAAAAAAAAATCAAAAACTCAAAAGTTTCCAGGTATAACTGTATAAGTACATGAATATGTTAGTATTACAACACTCACTTGTGGAACACTGCCCAAATCGTGTTCTGCAAGTCTGCATCTTGAGGTTGAGCGTGCAATAAAATCTTAGCATATGTGGACAGCAGTAAAGGAATAGTGGAAGTTCTGAGAAAAAAAAATCTCCTTCAGAATTCTGAAACAAGGGGCAACATAACGACAATAATAAAAAAAAATTTCAGAAATGAGGTTAGGTTTTCTTACGACACTGTAGGAAGCTTCTCATGGACAAGGCTAAAAAGTTCTTTAGGGCTGCAGCCAGGCCTTCTGGCCAAAAGGTGGCCAAACTCTCCAAGTATATAAGCACTGACCTGACACAAGAACCCTTATACATGTAAGAAGTAAGAAGTAAGAACTGTATGCCCCCTTTGTTGCAAAAAGTTGTTTTTACCTTTTAAGGCAAGGGGGGTCACAACAATATATAGAAGAGATAATTTATATCACTCATAACTATCCTGTTTATATAGAATTGTAATACAACTTTTACTATACCTTGGCACAACTCATTTTATAAATTTATATCTATCATTATTAGACAAATTAAAGTGCTTAAAATAAAGGCACATGCACGTATACAAGGAAGATGAAAAAAAGGAAAAACAGGTGAAACCCAGATATCATATGCATACAGAAAAGGTGGTCCAGAACCAAAAGGTTTCAGAAGCGCAGCAGTAGATACATTGGTTATCTTGAATAATTCCAAGGATAGAAGTACGGTATAGATATTTTAATACCCTATATGGTGTATGATGAAGATGCTACTCAAAGCTTTCCTCTGAAATCCTATGTCAATCATATTAATACCTATTTCAAACTACAAAGGAGCTCTGCAACACAAAAGACCCTCAATTCTAATAGATCACAAGCTGGAGCATAAATGACGTATCAATCACTTTAATACTATCACATTCTCGTCACTTGAGAATGAGAAGAGTTTAAGTATTAAGTTTTCCAAAGTGCATTGTTACACAGAGCATGCTAGCTAAGTAATATCTTTAATGAACATAAGGCTTTTTCCTTCTCTTCTTCTCGGTGTATATATTGGGGGAGTAGTTTGATGTTGAAAAACACACCTTAACCATTGTCTCATGTATAGCAGGCTTGTCAAGATACTCCTTGGCCTTCACTGCTGCATAAGGCTGAAAATTAAGAGCATGAGCAAAAACATCTCTAAGATGATACCAACCAAAAGCTGATAGCAAAGGAGACGAAGTGCAAAGCTCACTTGCAAGTCTTCATTGTTTGTAACGAATTGTACCACACGAAACCATATGTCATCACTAACAAAATCTCCTGCTTTATCAATCAACTGAAGGATCACATCCACATACCTGCATAATTACAGAAGAAATGAGGGCTTAATTTTATGGTGTATCCAGTCAGTCTTAGGTGTTAGAAGAAACAAAATTGGTTAGTTATGGCAGAGGAAGGAAGGAAAAAAGATATCACCACAGGGCTATCAATGCATTGAGTTTGGTCACTGACACACCTAACATTCAATAATTCTAGTCAAAGTTTAAGAAGCATGACACACAATGATCGCCGAGTCACCGACTACTCTAAAAAGCAGGATCCTTGCCTCTGCCAAACAATAAATCACAAGGAATCACTGGAGCCAAAGTGTTGTGTAGTTCTACACAGATAATTTCTAATGGCAATCCTTGTCCAAGTTGCTAAAATAAAGATTAAACCCATGGGGGGTAAAAGGTTCTATGACACACTCATAATAAATAGTTACCTTCTAAAAAATCTATCATTCCTTAAACGAGAAAGTTGGTAAACCCCGTATACTAATCTGTCAAAAGAGCTCCAAATATCTTAGGCACAACTAGAGTTTCCCAAGACACAATAATAAACAGTTGCTCAAAACTTTTATATGTGGATGTTCATTCACAACTTCATGTTAGTTGGGCTGCATCTCTTGGTTTTAGAAACTCATGCCACCCAATAACCAGGCATTTCCATGCCATGTAATACTTTGTAAAATCATTTAGACAATGCCAGAATAAAGAGAGAACTAACCATGACAAGTCAGGCGCAAACTTCTCTGCAAGTATGGCAGCTTTCAGAGACAATTCTTCTCGCATTGCAAATTCTGCTGTACTGAGATACTGAAAAAAAAGAGTAGCAAAATGCTTCAGAAAATGGTGTTTGAGCATGTCTTCTTCAATATGTTGCCTTCATTGCTTCTTTAATGCATCAGTTCAGTTCAGCCAACAAGATAAGTGTATGGCATCAAAATAACCAACCTGTAATAATTCCTCAACAATGTCTTTTGCATTTGAAACATCACACATTCCATAAAGCAAGTCAAGAGCACGCCTCCGAATGCTGACGAGAAAAAAAATGATTAATCAGCTATCAAGCGCCATAAAAAGAAAAAGAGAAAAGGCCATGAAGCTTTAGCTGCTTTAGAATTTAATTTTTTATATATAAAAAACTAGCTGTTCTCGTGACGGTAATTCATCAATTCTCTTTTCCTTTTTGAGGCGACCGTCATCTGTCACTGATAAGTGATAACAATTAAACAGTCAAATATTTACCCCTCCCCCCCAAGAAAAAAGGATGTTCTCTATGGGGTGCCCCTCTCTTTGTAGAAAATCTACAGTGCCGGAATGATGCCCCTGCTGTTCTCTTTCAGTTACAAAATTCCATTAGTGAGATGTTTTATGAGTCCTAAACTCATTATTTGGGGTTCAAAACTGATTTAATCAGCTAATATTTCATTTTCTGCGTTATACCCTTGTGTTTCTTTGATTTCTACGTTGTACCCCAACATTTTTGAAATTCCACATGATACCCTTCAACTTAGCAAATTTTACGCACTTTGTCCTTACTATTAACTCGAAGGCAAATATTTTGTCTATAATTTGTAATCTAATGAATTAATCTTGCTTATAAGATGTGCACATTGATAGTAAACTATAAACTAGTTAGCCTAGCTCCTAAAGATCACAAAAAGGTAACAAAATTTATGACACCTAGTTGGCAATTGGGCGCTATACATTAAAACAGCTAAGTTTAAGGGTACAGTGCAGAACTTTTAAAAGATTGGGGTACAACATAGAAAATGAATAAACAAGGGGGTATAATGTAGAAAATCCCATTCCTTTTTTATTCACTTCATTACAAGAACTTTACTAATCAAATCGATTTCAACCCCAAAATGAGATGAGAATGCATAATTTTTGATCTCACAGAACTTATTAACAAAGACATAACGCAGGAAAGTCATTTTGGGTTCTTATCTATATAATTCTTTGTTCAGTGGCTACCATTCTGCTCAGTAAAAAAAAAAAAAAAACAATCCCACTCACAAATTACTTAGTAAGATTGATGTAATTAATATCTTCCATCTGATCTCGTAAACAATGCACTCATATATCATTATGATGAAAGCAGGCGGTAAGGCAATGACGTTAAAAAGAAAGGAAATGCTAACTTGCCAATATTGTACAAGAAAAAAGGAGGTAAAGGGAAGGAAAAACTATTGAAGCTCAACCTGATATCAGGATCCTTCAGTGAGGTGATGATCTGAGCTTGATGCCTTTTTATGATGTCCTGCACATCTGTAACCATCAACATCCGGGTCATATTTTCCTGCAGCAAAACGATTCCAAGAACAAAGATGCCCATTAGATAATTGCAACAAGATCGTCTGGATCTTGACTAGAGTCACTCATACAGATTTAATTTCCAACTAATGTTAGCCCATGAAAAGGCTAGTTCCTAAAATAGTTTATTGGGTAGTTGGGTTATGAGTTTATGACTTTTGATGTTATATGTATGGGTAAGAGAGCAATTGTGCAGTCAAAAGAACAAAGAACAAGTTTATGTCACATGGGATGACTTTTAGTTTTATGTGCCAAAGGCCAACTCAGAAAGTACATGCTCCATCTGTCTCTCTCCCACCCTAACTTTCCTCCTCTCTGTGCAACACATGGACATTACCGGTGCACAACAGCCCTGCCTGAGCACACCAGTTCTTGCAAGCATATACACCACTGGACTCGCACAAATCACTATGCTTTTGAGCTCCATAGTTGTATAGCAACGCCTTTCAGACGATTTCGATCTAAACCCTAAATCTGAACATATATACCCAACATTTTTAGCACAAACGTGTCCAATTACATTGGTCTTAGAGGACAGAGGAAGCAAAAATATGGACTGTGTTTGCCACACATTTCAAGACGAAAAGATCTGGTTCCAGTTCGTGTATCCATCCAAGCAACACTGTTTCAGACATAAGAATCACAAACTTCAGGTCCCCAGGACTTACCAAACCAAGGTATCGTATGTTTGGCTCACGAACAGCAATAAACTTCCCGAGCAGAGCAACACATTGCGACATCATTTCTTTTTCAGCATCAAGATGCATAACCTGTGATAAAGAAAAATGAACAAACGCACGATGAAAAAGAAGAATCAATCATAGATTCTACAAATATAGCAGCAAATTGTTTTGCTGTACATGTAACATATATTGCATTTAGCATAAAAAAATATATTCTCCCTCACTTTGTAGTTTACAAATATAGTTGAAGCTTAAAAGACCTCTCATTTAGTAAGATAAGCCAAACTACTTTTTTTGCGGCCATCATTAAGTCTGGATTTTTCCTGCGCATAGTGTGCAGTGTGTACTGACTACTGAGTCACTGACAGCTCCTTAGTGATCTTAGTTTTAAAAGGCGCAAGGCGCACCGAGGTGTAAGGCGCAAGGCGAAGGCGCACCGAGGTGTAAGGCGCAAGGCGAAGGCGCACGCATCTCCTGTATGAAGCGCACCTTTATTTTTTTAATTTTTTATGGTATTAGATTTTCAGTAGATAAAGCACATAGTAAAGTAATTAACATAAAATTCCTAAAAAAAAAAGGCAATTAATATAAAAAGAAATGACAGTCTTTTAAAAATAAATATCTGTATTTTTACTTCATATAACACTGGGGCCCAGAGAAAGGATATAGAAAAAAAAGGGTAAAGAAGAGCATGGAAGAAAAGACGAAAGAGGTCGCAGAACATAAGAGAAACACGTCAGAATCAAAGAAGATGAGAATCGAAGCATTTAAAAAATGACACATGAATCCAGATCGAAGAGGAAGAGAGAATAAAAGATGCCAGAGGAGGACGAAGCAGAAGGAGAAAAAGTGCTGGCCACCGAAGAGAGAGAAAACCAAACTAACCTAAAAACCTCTGCCGCCGTCCACCAGTCACCCAGAAAGTGCCGTCGGCCACCTGAGATGGCTCGCCGGTAACTTCTGTCGAACAGACAACCACCAATTTGGGTATTGGTTCACAGTTCGCGAATTAGGGATTCAATTTTTGGGTTAAAATGAAGTAAATTCGTGCAATCAAATGAGGGTTTTTGCTCGATTTTGTAGGATAGAGACTGGGTAAGTTTTAGATTTAAGAAATTTTTCTTTGTTAAAGGTTTTTAGCTAAGATCTTCTTCCCTTCTCACGCATCTAGCCTGAAAGCGACTGAGGCGTGCGCCTTACACCTCCCAAAAAGCGGCCTAAGGCACGCGCCTACCTGCGCCCCTCGTAGGTCGCCTCGCCTAGGACTTCCAAGGCGATTTTCCTTGCGCCTGAGGTCGCCTAGCGCCTGGGCGCGCTTTTTAAAACTAAGTTAGTGATGCAATCAACTAAATGACAAACAAAGCTTTGGCTATGATATATCAAGTACATCGTAAATATACTTACAAGGGCAAGGGCTTCAAATAGAACAGCATGCGAAGCATTGTTCTTATTTACGTTTTTAACAACATCTGTACCCATTAATATCCGTTGCAAAACCTACAAAAAAAAAAAAAAAAGTACATGTATCAAATGGCTGATCTACAAAGAATTAGAAATAATCTTGACAGAAGAACTAACCTCAAACAATGACCTCCGAGTATTTGGATCTTCTATAGTAGGAAAATATTGAAGGGCCCTCATAGCCTTAACCTTCACCAAGTTCACAAAGATAATTAACACAGAGAATTGATTTGAGGCACATAAGGAATAACATGACAATGACTGCTTTAATGGCACTATGCAAAAAGGATTCCCTGTAGAAGATCTAACTGTCTGATCCCTTAAACTATAGGGCCTAAGGAGAAGGGACTCCCTGTATAAAAATTACAAGAGAACCCGCCCGCCCTGCTCCAACTCCAATATAAACACAAATAAATCAAGAAAAAGGACAAGACTATTCTGAAATCTGAACAATATATTACAAGAGAACCCGCCCGCCCTGCTCCAACTCCAATATAAACACAAATAAATCAAGAAAAAGGACAAGACTATTCTGAAATCTGAACAATATATTACAAAGATATAGTGTCAACCAATCATAACATGAAGATCTAACTTATGTTACTGAAAGAGGTGGAAGACTGAGCAAGGCAACAAAAGGGAAAGATGGTGAACAACTGAACAAGGGAAGAGCACAACAGCTGTTGTCTGTTACAACCCCCCCCTCTCTTATTTTATATATCAAGATAGGTGGAAAAGAAACCTGAAGCCAGGGAGATGGGATGCCATAGTATGTGTATTCTTGTGGAACATCCTGGTTTCTAGCAAGTCTTTCCAAAATTTTGACACATTTGGGCACACAGCTCCAGTATCCATCATGGTTATTCGATACCAAAGCAACCAGCAGGCTCGTAACAGATGTTAAAACACCCAAATCACGTTCATCTAGAAGTTGTGCCATTCGGTCTGACCTGATCATATAAAAACAGAAGTGTCAAATACAAGGCAAAAGAATCATATCTTAATCACCTTCCGATCTCCCTGTGTCCCACCATTCTCATTGGTAGCTTTTAGTAGCAAATCACGTAAATTTCTAAACAAACGTACGAAGATGATACGAAGGACAGAGAGAGACTGAGAAAGGAGTACTAGGACAAGAGAAGACAGCAAAGGGGACTCTGGGAGGGGCATACCAGCCATCTACATTTACGACATCTGGATTTTTTCTATATAAGCGAAGAAGGCAAAGAGCAGCTTTCTTTCTCACCAGGGGCCTACAACTGCTTGACATCTTCAGAGAAATCAACAGTCAAAACAAGAATTTGGAATACCGGTAATCTGAAAATGCAGATATATAGATAGAATAATACCAGTAGCTTCTGCACATCAGGTGCTAACGATTCTGCAAATTCTCTACCACCAATATTTCCAACCTGCCTCATACAAACAACATAAATCAAGGCAGATAAAGTCAACGATCGAGAAACTCATAGCTTCAGGGACAGTTCTTGTCAGTGTCATTTCTTGGTTTTAAGATTTGAAGTCATATAAGATAAATTTAGTCAAACATGTAGTAATCATGTTTAATGACAAGATCCGAAGACTGGAAGCAAATTAGAAACTACTTTTCATATTTCTTTGTTTAGTTTTTTCAGAAAAAATTGAAAACAAACATTAAGAACAGACGCACAACTATCTGATTAATTTCCAAATTCATTTCCAGTGTGGTCCTTTGAACTTGTTTTTGTGTACGTCGAGATCATATATTACAGGAAACTAGATATTGAGACCAGAAATATGAAATTAATCCATGGACAAGTTCTATTATGAAAGTTATTACTCCTGCAATCCAGATCTAAGTTAACATACACTAAAACCTTTTTGGATGTTCACTACTAACAGCCTTGTGTAACAGGTAACAGCTAAGTTAGCAAAGGACTTTTGGCAATAATTTCCTCTCCACTTCTACTCTGGAAATTGAACCCACACCCACCCACTTTTTTCTCTCCACTTTTCTCCCTACTGTCCTTCATTCTATGTTCAATTACCTCTGGGACAGCGGAAGTAACTCTTATGCAGATGGACAATTTGATTTTACTTCTTCCACTGCATATTGGTCTTCACACTTTGACTTCAACATAGAAATTCATGAACTTCGATCATATTATTATACTACTGTGTCCTCAAATAATTGTGCTATCTGGCTTTCATGATCTCCCCTACACTACTTCGACCATTTTTATCTTTAAAACTATAATTACAGACAAGTAAGAACCATCAAACTTTGATATATGGAATCATACATTAATATGCATTTAGTAAGAGATAAGTCAAAATAACTTGAGTTTTATATTGATGAAAAATTTATAATATCAAAGATTCATAATTTTGACCCAAAAATTGAAACATGACAATTATTTGAGGACGGATGGATTAATGTATAAGCAAAACTAATATATGGAATCTTGTTAGAGATTTGTTTCAATAGGTACTTATAAAATATCAACTTTTCACTAGGATTGCTCGGACTCAAGTATGAGTGTCCAGCACGAGTATGGATCCGAAGGTCGAAACCCATAAATCTCAAAATCAAGGACTCGGGAAGTCGTTTAAAACAGTTCCAAATATTTAGATATTGAATTAAAGGACACGGATAAATTTTTAAAGTGAATAATAGTGAGAGATTATTAGACAAGAATTACCAGCCATCATATATATATATATATATAAGATTGGGAGTAATAAACTAATAATAATTCAGGCAGTCCTAGTAATTCTGCCGTTTCTAAAGACATGCAATTAAAACGAACACTTGACTATAATTTTTTTTCTCATACATTTATGAGAGCATCTGGGATACGATCGGTAGATGAATAGTGGTTACTATGCAATGTTGCATGTATTTATCAATGAAGGAAGTATTAGTTAGTGGACTACAACTCAGAGAAAAATAAAAGATAAAATAAGAGTGGATTACGGTTGTAGAGGTTACAGTAAAAGAAGGGGGGGGGGCAAGATCAGAACATGCCAAACTCTCTCCCTCAGGGTGCTTAGTCTCCCTCTCGTCTCTTCACCCTCAGCACCCCCCCTTCCCATACTGCTTTATCTGAAAACGCATGTCCTTCGTTCCCACTCTCTGCACCATGCAAGTAAAGTAACCAGAAGCCAGAAAATTTTCTAGTAGGCTTGCAGGCCACCAAAACCCTGAGTTTTCATTCTCCTCCTTGATTTGATGTCCTAATTCTCGATCTAGGCTATTCAAAAAACCCTAACAAAGACTCTCCTACTTTCCTCTTAATTTGGTGGCAAGTCTGTTTTCTCCATGCCAGATTGCCAGGTGAAACCCATATCTCATGTCCGCACCAGGATCGGGTCGACGCGGGTATGGAAGTTAAAATGACGAGTTCAAACATCGCATACCTTCCATACTACATCTAGGTTATTTTATAAAACAAATCCACGGTTTGGGCGCAATATGAAGTGGCGAAGTGTCCATCTCCCCGTCGAAATATAAGGATCCAACACGGATAATTAAAGTAAAGTGAAGAGTCCCAATAACATAGCTTATAAGTTGTACCTCGTAAAAAAAGAAAAAGACTTCTTTTTTTTTGTTTTTGTGGAATTAACCATTCTTTTTTCATTTATAATGAAATTTTGATATGTAAGCAAGCAAATATGTTATGGTTACAAGAGTCTGTCCGTCGCATATAGGCTTTAAGAGCATCATAGTATAACCCTCTGATTTGCCTCTGGTCGCCTAAAACTATTACTCGAAGCATGATGCAAAATTGCAGACAGAGACATAACAGATGTAATTAATGCTAGAAAAGTGTATTAATATAAAAGGACCCCATAAATGTTGTAGAAGTGAACAAATTCACACACTATCTACACAACAAATCGAGATGGGATGCCTAACGGAAAGACAATTTAAAAAGGGAAAGGAAGAAAAGAAAAATTAAGGATAGATCACAAATGGTGCAGAGTAAGCAACATACCAAAGTCAAGGCAAGACACTGGTAAGTTTCGTTGCGTCCAATGATATCATTGCGCACGGTATTTATAGCGAGCCGTAAGAAATCATGATTCTCATTGAGTAAAGAAGATGTCACTATATAGCCAACCTGCAGAAATAAAATAGAATACCAAGACAGACATCAAGACCGCGTGGGAAGCATATATAGAATATGTCACCTACAAGCCAATAATATTGATGAGCAACAACACACGAAGCTATCCCCTACAAGAACTAGACAGGCTAATACTAAACATATAACAAAAGAAATCAGCATTTATTACAAGCAAATCAACGTGCTCGCTCCTTAAAGTCACATCTTCTGATAATAATTCTGCTACTTCAAATAAGCCATTAATATAACTGATAATTTTATCATTTATTAGACTGGATGGATACAAAATAAAATCTAAACCTGGTGCCTTTTTGCAGATTTCCACATAAACAGATACGATAAGGAATCAAGAGATAACTAAATTACCTGCTTTTCTGGATACTTTGGTGCAGATATCAGAGAAACAGCTTCCATATGACCAAAGTCAACATCATAACCAAGCATATATATATAAAGCATTTTCCAAACATACTTTTTCTTCTCATATGGAGATAAGCCCTGTCAAAAGAATTATGCAGTTAAAGGTGCTGCCTCATTTAACAATATATTTCAGATAAAGGGGGATAACGGGGTAGCTCAAACTTTAAAGTGTCACACAGAGAAGACTAGAAGCTAACGACGAAGAACAGGTTATTATTGGAAGGATTCCTTTAGCATGAGCAGAACAAGAAGGAAGAATGGTAGATGAAGAAGTATGATATATGAAGTAAAGAAACCTACCAACCCCCCCCAAACACCCCCATAAAAAAATCCGCAAATTACCGATGTCCAGTGAACAAAGATCACCGATAACTAGCAGCGATCTGATAGTTCATGTGGTCGACGATCTCCACTTATTAGCCCGCAAATCAGAATTTATGTCAAATCAAAGATTTTAATTTAGGCCGAGATTTGAAGCAACTTCATCAATTACCTACGGGTAATAAATTGAAAAAAGAGTCTTAAAGCCTGGTAACTGGTAAGACTTACTCTAGAGAATTTTTAGTCAATTTTATTTTTAAAAATCAGATTTCTCTAGGGTCTCTGCCTTAGAGCATCCACCACCATAAACAAAGAAATGTGCATCCCCCTCTCTCTACAACTTTCTCTCTCATCATCTAAATAAATGTCATGGTTGATGACCAAATTCACAATATTATCCCACCCATGACATAAAAAATTCATCAGTTTTCTCTCCTACTTTTTATTTTTAAATTAATTTTTTTGAAGTGCTCCAAAATATGGCAAAATGGATATCATTTTATAGATCTCAAAAAATATGACCATTGGTATTTTTTTTTTGGTTGTGTTTTTTGAAATATAGCCATTTTAATTTGACTGTTACATTTTGTTACACAATTTCCCACCACTTGGTGGGCCCACTTTTCTCATGGCATAATTTTTTGTGTGCACCATGTGACCAATTCCATGGTGGGTCACAATATGACCAAACATATTTTGCAAGTTGTTCATGATGTGGATGATTTTTTTTTTTTTGATCCCATGATATAATTTCAAGTCATGCTAGTGGATGCTCTTAGAATCATACAAGGCACTCCGCCTTGCACCTCACTAGAGTAGGCTGGAGGCATGCCCCTCCTAGCGTCTGTAGCGTCCTTTCTAAAACTAATCCTCAATGACGGCTATTCCCTGAAAGCATCCGATTTTGACGCGATAATTGAGATACAAGACACACTAAAGAGTTCTAGGCAGAGAGAAAGAGAGTGTGTACAACGTCAGTGGGTTTTGTTGCTGGGTACTACAAAAGTAATTATCTTGTCTCATGTCCTTACATGGGGATAAGCCATAATAAAAGTTTTTACTTTTTTTACTAAAACAAAAGAAACATTGAGGCAGAATATCGGTAATGATTGTCGCCCCATATCACATGTTGGATCTGCCCTTGTTTTTCATTCCCATTTTTGTAAGGATGAATACTATGGTCACGTTCCGCCACAAAATTAAGAGCATAAATCATGTAGCCATATATCCATAATTAGCCATGTAAACGAGGAATATCCCTGCGTTCCTCATTACCAACTCTTCCAGACCTCTTTTGTTGGGCAAATTGACAATTGCAATGCTGCCAAGGCTATTATACTAAACAACAAATCCAACGCCTTTCGGTACTATTCTAGGTCCCACAAAGATCATACCACATTTCACAATCCACATTCTCCCACTCAAGAAATCTGAATGGCCCATAAATTGTTCTCCAGTTCTGTGTTCTAGCAAATGTTGACGGCAGGCAAGAGGAGATATGTAGCCCTAATATCCTAAACTTGAGTATCTGGATGTAGATATAGCTAGTGACTAGCTTGACTTCATTCTATCACTCTTTCGGTCTCATTAGACAGCACCCCCGAGCTCCTCCCATAACATCTTCCCTTGCTCCGTTCTCACGTCTCCAAGCAAGTAATCTAATATGGGCAAGTAATACATTCCCTCTGATCAAATCAATTGTCATACTATAAAAACCCCTCATAATAAAGATTTTACCATGATTTCACTTAAAACGGTCTTTCTAATGGTTGACTCCACCGCTCCATTTAGGTGTGTAATAGGTTTAAAACTCTAACCTTAACCTAAGTTTATTTACCAAATGTAACATTCTTTCTTGGACATTCTAAAAAAATATTAAGTGACCGTTATTACCAGAGGAAGGGAAAGTGTAATATATATGTCACGCAAATTCAGTCAGGGGTGTCTTGATCCACGAATTTGTCGATTTTCAAGGTATCTTGCTGTTCCTACTTCCTAATTCAATTTCAACCGTCTACAAGTCAGTTTGTATCTAAGTGTTTTGATGTTAAGCGCTTTCGAACTTTGAGAAGCTGAATATCACATCTCATCAAGTACCGAAATTAAACGACATCAATACCATCAATCCCAGTTTCTCAAAACATTTTTACTACCTCCACATCAAACACACTTGAACATCACTAAGTATAAATGAAGAAGGTAGCAAAAAAACAAGCAATCAAAATCAACCACCACTTCTCACTTTACTACAGCCTCTACAACAATCGACAACTCACTAATGACTATTATACAATTAAAGAGCTACACAACAACCAAATTCCTAAATTGAGCTAAATTTAGATGTGTTGTACACCAAATAAAACAGCAGTTCACATTAAAATCAACATAAACTGACTTAGATCGAAAAAAACTAAAGAACATAAATTACAAAATGAAACCCTAACCTTTTCATGTTTGAATTTGGTACGTATATTGCCGAGCTCTTTATCGATCCTAGAACGCTCTTGTTCTTTGTTCTGGCAATTACGAATATCGCTAATGAACACTGAGAGACCTCGCATGCCAGAAAGCGCCATTGCTGCTCAGATCCGAGGTGCGAAGAGAGAGATGGAAAAAACCTAATCTGAAGAATCGTCGACAATTTTCTCTCTCCTCTACAGAGATCGAATTGGAGTGTGGAGTAGGAGAGAGAAAATGGAAGATCTTCGGAGATGAAATTGAAGTGCAGAAGAGAGAAAAATGGAGGTTTAGAGAGAGAAACAATGGAGGACTGTGATCTAGAGAGAGAAATAAAAATGGAAATTAAAAAAAGAGGAAAAAGAAATGGAAAGGGCCGTCGGACAGAGAAGAGAAGACTAGGAGAAAGAAGCGACTTTTTTTTTTTTTTTTTTTTTTTACTCGCCTTTCAATGTCCCAACTGTCCATCAGTCCATCAGTTTGATTTTTCACCATATTCATCATTTCAACATTCTTTTTCATGACATGATGCTAATTTTGAAAGTTAAGGCACATTTGGTACGTGGAACATGGATTAGGGAAATTTTAAAATGTTTTGGTTGGTAAGAGGAACTATTACTGTATTGAAATCTCATACTTCCTCCGTTTCCAAATAAGTGCAACATTTCTCATTTTAGGAAATGTCATAATAAGTGCAACATAGCTTAAAATGGAAAGTTGTAAAATGTTATTTGGAAAGTTGTAAATAAGTATATGTCAATTAAGCTTATAATGGATAAAAAACTTGTAAAATGTTATTTGTGAAAGAAGTTTTTTTTAGAAAAGGTTGTGAAAATAGCCTTGTCAGTGTTTGATAAGTTAGTACTCAGTGAACTCTTACCTTCCTCATTTGTACAATGACGTAAAGTTGTGGCACAAAATGACGTTATTTTCATTAAGGGAAGTTGTGGCACATGAATTGTAATTCTTTTTCCTAGTGTATAGAGAGCTGTAAGAGCATGCCCACTCATGGTTTTTTTGGGCATAAAATTAAGTCATGAACCTTGCTCAAAGAAAACATGGGGTTGCATCCATGGTTTTTTTATGTTTGTATTTGGGTCATGCTATGACTCAATCCATGGTTATCATCATATGACCCAAGCCAATCATTTGTGGATATGTGGCACTGCGTCAGAAAGATTTACTTTTTCTTATTCAAAATTTGTAATCTGTCCTAGTGTATAGAGAGCTGTAAGAGCATGCCCACTCATGGTTTTTTTGGGCATAAAATTAAGTCATGAACCTTGCTCAAAGAAAACATGGGGTTGCATCCATGGTTTTTTTATGTTTGTATTTGGGTCATGCTATGACTCAATCCATGGTTATCATCATATGACCCAAGCCAATCATTTGTGGATATGTGGCACTGCGTCAGAAAGATTTACTTTTTCTTATTCAAAATTTGTAATCTGAATAACTTTAAAAATACAAATAAAAAAAATAAAAATTTCACGAATGGTCCTATCTTTTTTAGATCTATAAATAGACATCCATTTTTGCTATATTTTGGCACACTTTTGAAATTAATTATTTTCTCTCTACATTATACACACATCAATAATTATTTTTGTAAACTTTTATTCTTGAAGAATTTTTTTAATCAAAATTAATTACTACTAAATGAATATATTTAGGATCGTAATTACGCAAAATAATTTATTTATAATATTGTATGATATTATAAATATCAAACGATATATATAATGTCTTGATGTAAGAGAGAGAAAATGAGATGGGGTATAGTAAAAAGTAGGATAGAGAAGGATGATGTTCCTTTTTTTTTTGTCATGTGTGGGGTGCATTTGTCAAAATGGGTCATAAGGCATAATCAACTTTTGTAAGATGAGAGAGAAAGTCGATGAGAGAGACGAATGACATGTTTTCTAGGGCATGAGTGGCCATGCTCTAATAGTACTAATGACTGTAAGATTCAATCCTGTTGGAGTTAGTATGGAGCCTTAGTTGTTTTCTTACTCCAAAAAGTTGCTTCAAAAGAACAAAAAGTTCATGGTCCCACATTGGTAGTTTAAAGACCTTTTCCCATCCTTTTATAGAGGTTCCTTCTTTATACATTTGTTGAAGGTTGAGTGGGAAGAATCTAGTCACCACACACGCGCGCGCGCCGGCCGGACCGGGCTCGGGCGTGTGGCGCGGTTGGGGTTGTGGGATATTTTAGTTCAGTTATTTTTTGCGGAAATCAACGTTCATATTTTCGCTGATTTCGTAACTAATTATCCTTGATTCTTGCTGTTATTAGTGTTTCCGTTTTCCCTTAATTTCGGCCTAATTGAATGTGTTACCGTTTTTTCTTCTTCCATTTCCTCTATAAATAGGAGCCTTCATAAGTTTTTCGGGATACCGAAAAACATTATTCTTCTCTACACTATTCTAAACATGTTCTTTATATTCTCTCTAATATGAGCATTGTTCGTAGTGTTCTCAAACTGTGACTCTGTACTACACCGGAGGAGCAGTGGTCGTGTAACCCTGAAGGTTGGTTGCCAAGAGTCCGTGTGTACGTAACGGGGCAAATTCAACTTTAGGCAGTGTTTGTCCACGCCACGACTATTCAGATAAGTTGTTCCTATTGATATACCAGTTTTAGTTCCTACATTCTAAAGTTGAAATTTTCATTTATCCGTACATCTGTGGAACTATTATGGCTGGTGAAAATGTTATCCCTACTGCTATGCCTATTTCTGCCAATCCCTTTATCCCTGATATGTCTAAGTTAGACCCTTTTGATGGCAAAAATTATAAGATGCGGTCTGATAAGATGGAATTCTTTTTGGGACAAATTGGTGTAGATTATTGTCTGTTTGTTAATGTGCAACTCGAGAATTATGTTAGGGATTATGTTAAGGATAATAAGACTTGCCGTGGGATGTTGTTGCATTATATGACTGTTGCACTATATATGATTTATAGTAAGTCGAAAGATGCTAAGGATATTTGGGATGCTTTACAAGCCATTTATGGTACCGATGATTTTGGGACTAAGAAATATGCTTGTAGTCGTTGGTTGAAATTTTCTATGACTGATGATAAACCTGTGCTAGATCAAGTTCATGAGTATGAACATTTATGTGCTGATATTGTGGCTGAGGGTATGGTCATTCCTGAACTTTTCCAAGCCAACTGTTTACTTGAAAAATTACCTCCTTCCTGGGAAAATTTTGTTCATTCCTTGAAATACAGACAAACACTAGTAGAATAAATGCTTATTACTGCGGTCATTAAGTGGCCTATTGCGGCGGTTTTGACCGCGCAACAATTAACCGCGCAGCAATAGATAATTAAATTGTTGCTGCGGTTTAAAACCGCAGCAATATTACAACATATTGCTGCGGTTTCTGGGAAAAACCGCAGCAATATGTCTATTTTTTATTATAAAAATAAAGTATATTGCTGCGGTTTCTACGAAAAACCGCAGCAATATGATGTACTTAATAATAAAAAAAATAGGCATATTGCTGCGGTTCCTAGCGAAAACCGCAGCAATATGTAATAGTACAGGTAAAATTTTTTTTTTTTTTTTTTTTTTTTGCATTTTGTCATCAAATTTGAAATATAAAAATGCTGAAAAAATAAAACACAACAAATTCAAATTAATGATAAACAAAAACTGACTTCAAGATGAACACAAGTACACAACTAAAGGTCTAAAGCAACACAATGTATAAAAAAACAAAAAATATATTACAAAAAATAAGAAACTGAAAATAAAAAAAAATCCTAAAACAAAAATCTACAAACATATGTAAAAAACGAAAAAGAAAGAAAACGAAAAAAAAAGAAAACGAAAAACAGAAAGGAAAAAAAAAAAGAAAAAATAGATCTGAACTCCGTTAATTCGCATCAGTCTACTGCCGGATTCAACGAAGAACCGGATTCGAAGTGAAAATCCACCAGATCTGAACGATTCATCCTTGCCAACCTAAGAAGAAAACGAGGAACGATTCATCCTTGCCAACCGAAGAAGAAAACGAGGAACGATTCTACTACCGGATTCGAAGTGAAAATCGAAGACGAAGAACGATTCTACTACTGGATTCTCGCTGAAAATCGAAGACGAAGAACGAACGAACGAGGAAGGAAGCGTCGCCGGTGGATTTGTTGAGACGAGGAGGAGGAAGACTGATGGCATGAGGGAGGGAGGAAGTGCCGGTGGGTGAGGAGGGAGGAAACGCCGGTGGGTGAGGAGGGATGACGACGAAATCAGAGTGTAGGTGAACGGCCGACGAAGGATGACGAAAGGCCGACGAAGGAGAAGGGGTGAAGTGAGAGAATCAGTGGGAGGGGTGAGGGTGAAGTGAGAGAATCAGTGGGAGGTGAGGGTGAAGTGAGAGAGAATCAGTGAGAGTTATGAGGGGAGTTAGAGAAAATGGCGCCCTATTGCTCAATTATAACAAAACCCTAATGACCCTATTGCTGCGGTTTCTGTCAGAAACCGCAGCAATAGATTAAAATATTATTTACCGCAGCAATATCTGCGCCAGATCTGGTAAAAAATATTCCACTTTTTTCAAAAAATATCCGTTGAAAATATATTGCTGCGGTTTGCTGTAGAAAACGCAGCAATATGGTTGGTCAAATGGTCAACTATTTGCTAAAAGAACCATATTGCTGCGGTTTTTTTAAAAAACCGCAGCAATATGGTTATTTTATATTTTACCTTTTCTTTTGTCGTGATATATTGCTGCGTATGGGTAAAACCGCAGCAATACCACCGCAGCAATAAGCATTTATTCTACTAGTGAAAAGGATTTTATCCTTCAGGAATTAGTTTCCCATATTAAGATTGAGGAGTAGAACCATATCCAAATCAAAGGGAAATATGTTGATCATTCTTCCTCTACTGCTAATTTGGTTGAATCTAAGAATGCAGGTAAAGGACCGAAAGGTAAAGGTTCGAATCAGTTTCATGGTACAAGGCAGAATAATAACTTCAAAGGAAGGTAGTTCAGGGGAAATTGCTTCGTCTGTGGTAAGTTTGGACACGCTGCTAAGGATTGTCGCCAAAAAAGCACTTCTGTAAACCAGTCTGCAAACAAAGCAAAGGAAAACAAACCTCAAGCCAACCTTGCTGAAGATGTGATTATTGCTACGGTGTCTGAGGTAAATCTGGTGAGTAATGTGACCGAGTGGGTGTTGGATACCGGAGCAACTCGCCACATCTGTTCAAACAAAGAAATGTTCCAGGAATACAACAAAGTTTCAGAAGGTGAATGTGTCTTCATAGGAAACTCAAGCACTGTGAATGTACTTGGCAAAGGAAAGGTTTTTCTGAAATTAACTTCTGGAAAAACCATTGCTTTGCATAATGTTTTACATGTGCCCGAAATCCGCAGAAACCTTATTTCTGGTTCTCTTTTAAATAAAGCTGGTATCAAGATGACTTTTGAATCTAGTAAACTTGTACTAACCAGAAATAGTGATTTTGTGGGTAAGGGATTTTGTAATGAGGGTTTATTTGTTCTTGATGTTGTAACTGATAATAAAACTTCTACTGCTTCTGTTGATATTACTGAGTCTGTTTCTATATGGCATTCTAGACTAGGTCATGTGAATGTTGCATCTGTTAAGAGACTTAAGCAACTTAGTCTTATTCCCGACTTTAGCAATACCTCCTTTGATAAATGTGAAGTATGCGTAGAAGCTAAGCACCCTAATAAAGCATTCAACAAAAGTGTTGCTTGTTCTTCCACCTTACTTGAACTGATTCATAGTGACTTAGGTGACTTTAGGAATTCTATGAGTAGGGGAGGGAAGCGTTATTATATTACTTTTATGGATGATTTCTCTCGTTTTACTAAGGTTATTTATTGAGTTCAAAAGATGAGGCAGAAGAAAAATTTCTTATTTATAAAGCCGAAGTTGAGAACCAATTGGACCTTAAGATTAAGAGGGTGAGATCAGATAAGGGTGGAGAATATGATGGAGTTTCCCTTAAGAAATTTTGTGAGTCTAATGGGATTATTCATGAGGTTATAGCTCCTTATACCCCAGAACAGAATGGAATAGCTGAGCGGAAAAATAGAACTCTTAAGGATATGATGAATCAATGCTTATTAGTTCAGGTATGCCTACTAACATGTGGGGTGAGGCCATTCTTTCTGCTTGCTATGTGCTAAACCGTGTTCCCCATTAGAAGTTAGATAA
Source organism: Beta lomatogona (assembly GCA_947646795.1). Taxonomy (NCBI): domain Eukaryota; kingdom Viridiplantae; phylum Streptophyta; class Magnoliopsida; order Caryophyllales; family Amaranthaceae; genus Beta; species Beta lomatogona. The sequence continues at coordinate 1,839,853 of CANSNZ010000018.1, read as the reverse complement.
AACCCCTTATGAATTATGGAAAGGTTTCAAACCTAATCTGAGTTACCTCAAAGCGTGGGGGTGTTTGGGAAAAATAGGACTTCCTGATTTTCATAGGAACAAAATTGGACCTAAGACTATGGATGGTATTTTTATTGGTTATGCTTCTAACAGTGCTGCATATAGACTTATTCTTAAGGATGCTTCTGGTTTTGGTCCTATTAAAGAGTCAAGGGATGTTGAGTTTTTTGAGAACATTTTTCCTATGAAATTAAGTGTTCCTTCTGCTTTGCCTGCTGCATCTTCATCTTCTTCTTCCACTATGCATCATGATATTGCATCATCTAGTGAGACTTTAGAACCCGAAAGGAGTAAGAGAGCTAGAATTGAGTCTAGTTTTGGACCTGATTTCATTACTACCTTCCTTGTTGAGAAAGAGTTCTTAGATGAGCATGAAGTGAATGTTTTTGTGTTAGAAGAAAATCTGAGGACCTATAGTGAGGCCATGAGGTCAGCTGACTTTAGTATTTGGTTAGCGGCTATTAACAATGAGATTGAGTCCATTATGAGTAACAATACTTAGGTTTTAGTGGACCTTCCTAGAGGATGTAAGACCCTAACCAGTAAATGGATTTTTACAATGAAGTAGGCCTGATGGGACCTTGGATAAGTATAAGGCCAGACTTGTGGTTGGAGGACATCACCAAAGGAAAGGGCTAGATTTATTTGATACCTACTCTCTTGTGACTAAGGTTGCCACCATTAAAACTTTGATTGTACTTGCATCTATTCATGATTTGATTGTGCATCAAATGGATGTAAAAACTGCTTTTTTGAATGGTGAGCTAAATGAAGAGATTTACATGAAGCAACCTGAAGGATGTGTAGTTCTTGGACAGGAAGACAAGTTATGTAAACTTGTTAGGTCCTTGTATGGTCTAAAACAAGCACCAAAACAGTGATATGATAAGTTTCATCAAACCATTACTTGTAATGGTTTTCAGGTAAATGATTCTGATGCTTGTGTTTATTCCAAATCTGATGAACTTGGTTGTGTTTTCATATGTCTATATGTCGATGATATGCTAATTTTTGGGACCAATATAGACATAGTGAATGCAACCAATGACTTCCTAAATTCTAGTTTTGAAATGAAGGATTTGGGTGAGGCAGATGTGATTCTTGGTATAAAGATTACTAGAACTGCATATGGGATGTCTTTAAATCAATCTCATTATATTGAGAAAATTTTAAAGAAGTTTAATCAATTTGATTGCACTCCTATGAAAACCCCATATGATTCTAGTATTCGTTTGAAAAAGAATAAAGGTGACAGTGTGTCACAAGAACAATATGCCAACATAATTGGAAGTGTAATGTTTTTGATGAATTACACTCGACCTGATATAGCATATGCTGTTAGTAGATTGAGCAGGTATACTCATAATCCTAATCAGGAGCATTGGAATGCCTTGATTAGATTATTGAAGTATTTAAAAGACACTATCAATTGGGGTTTGCATTATCTAAGATCACCTTGTGTTCTTGAAGGATTTTGTGATGCCAATTGGGTGTCAGATAATGATGAGATTCATTCTACTATTGTTATGCTTTTACTCTTGCTAGTGGTGCTATATCTTGGAAATCATCAAAACAAACTTGTATTTCCAAATCTACTATGGAATCTGAGTTTATTGCTTTAGAATTGCCAGGACAGGATTCTGAGTGGCTAAGGAGTTTGCTTGCTGATATATCATTATGGGGGAAGCCAACTCCATCAGTTTCCATGCGTTGTGACTCACAAGCAGCAATTGGGGTAGCGAATAATCAAGCTTATAATGGAAATAGAAGGCATATTCGCTTAAGGCATGCTATTGTGAGAAATCTAATTAGAAATAATGTAATGTCACTCGAGTATGTAAAGTCAGAGAGGCATATTGCTGATCCTCTCACCAAAGGCCTTTGTAGAAAAATGGTGCTGGAATCAGCACAAGGAATGGGTTTAAAGCCTATTGTGGAGTAAATTGTGATGGATACCCTTCCTAGGTTTTCCTAAGTTCAAAGGGTCAAACGAAGTCACAAAAGAGCTCAAGTTGTGTATACTACTACCATTCCTATTAATAAAAAGTGATGTAGTATTTCTATACTGTTATATGTGTAAGGATGAGCAAAAGGCTATGAATAAGTTCATAGCCTTGATAAGGTGATTTGTGACAGTACAAACTTGATGGACTTACATATGTGAATGTGGGGGTTACGCCCAATCCCCTATGAGAGTCCCTAAGGCTTAGGACCTCTAGAGCATTCATGAAAATCCAGGCAAATTGTGGGGCAATTAAATTACAAATCGCGAGAACACTATTGATTTGAGAAAGGTTTAAGTGCGCAAATGTGAATTACTAACATCGTAGAAAGGTTCAAAGAGAAATCTACCTAATACGACACTAAGACATGTTTGTATGCACTGGGTATCAATTCAAGTCCATAAGACATTAATACTTACAAAACTGAATATCCGTGCCCAAAATTCCTTTTAAGTTGTCTTTTCCTTCTTTATTCTTTTGAATCACTTGGGGGAATGTTGGAGTTAGTATGGAGCCTTAGTTGTTTTCTTACTCCAAAAAGTTGCTTCAAAAGAACAAAAAGTTCATTGTCCCACATTGGTAGTTTAAAGACCTTTTCCTTTCCTTTTAGGAAAAATGGATCAGAATACCCCCAACTTTGGCCCGTCCGCTTTTAATACCCCCAACTATGGGTTATTTTTAAATACCCCCAACTATTGGGGACGTCCGCCAAAAATGCTCCATTAACCTGTTATGACCTGATGAACTGGTAAACCAAAGCTCCCACCCCCCACCCTCCTCTGCTCATCTCTCTCCTCTGCTCATCCCACCACCCCACACCACCCACTGCCACCTTCACTCCCCCCACTACCACCCTTCCCACACCCCAGCCCCCTCCCCTACCCCCAAAGAGCCTTCAACCACCCCAACAGCCCCCTCCCCCCACCACCCCTTCGAAACCCCTCCTCTCCACCCGCACCCCCACCGAAAAAGCATCGAGAATAGAGCGGCCCCTCCACTCCCCGAAGCCCCCCTCCCCACCATCCTCGAAGCTTCCCTCCCCCCTTCCCCGCAGACCCTCCTCCCCTTCCCCGCAGCCGCACAACCCCCCACCCCACCATCTCCTACGCGTTTTTAAACTTGCCTAGATTTTGCCCATATTTTTTATGGGTTTTTCGAAGGGGGGGAGGGAGGGGGTGGGGGTGCGAAAATCGAAGGGGGTGGGGGGGTGGCTGCGGGGATTCGAAGGTGGTGGGGGGAGTGATCATGGGATTCGAAGGTGGTGGGAGGAGGAGATGCGGGATTTGAAGGGGGTGGGGGGGGGGGTGGTGCGGGATTCGAAGGGGTGGGGGAGGGGGGGCGGGATTCGAAGGGGGTGGGGGAGGGGGTGGTGCGGGATTCGAAGGGGTGGGGGGCTGGCGGGGGGGTGGTGGGTGGGAGTGGGGAGGGGCTCGAGCCTGCAAGGGGTGGTGGGAGTGGGGAGGGGTGGCTGCGAGGGGGGGGGAGTGGGGGGGGCTGGCTGGGGTGGTGGGAGTGGGGAGGGGCTGCTGGGCCGGGTGGTGGGAGTGGGGTGGTGGGAGTAGAAACTGAAAATAAAAATAAAAGAGAAATAAAAAAATAAAAAAATTACCTTGTTAACAGGTTATAAGTCATCTAGGTGCATTTTTGGCGGACCTCCCCAATATTTGGGGGTATTTAAAAATAACTCATAGTTGGGGGTATTAAAAGCGGACGGGCCAAAGTTGGGGGTATTCTGATCCATTTTTCCTTCCTTTTATAGAGTTTCCTTCTTTATACATTTGTTGAAGGTTGAGTGGGAAGAATCTAGTCACCACACACGCGCGCCGTGCTCGGGCGTGTGGCACGGCGCGTTCGCGGTTGTGGTTGTGGGACATTTTAGATCAGTTACTTATTTTTTGCGGAAATCAACATTCATATCTTCGCTGATTTGTAACTGATTATCTTTGATTCTTGCCGTTATTAATGTTTCCGTTTTCCCTTAATTTCGGCCTAATTGATCGTGTTAGCGTTTTTTCTTCTTCCATTTCCTCTATAAATTGGAGCCTTCATAAGTTTTTCAGGATACATAAAAACATTATTCTTCTCTACACTATTCTAAACATGTTCTCTATATTCTCTCTAATCTGGGCATTGTTCGTAGTGTTCTCAAAATGTGACTCTGTACTACACCGGAGGAGCAGTGGTCGTGTAACACTGGAGGTTGGTTGCCAAGAGTCCCTGTGTACGTAACGGGGCAAATTCAACTTTAGGCAGTGTTTGTTCACGCCACGACTATTCATATAAGTTGTTCCGATTGATATACCAGTTTTATTTCCTACAAATTCGAGCCCCTGTTGTGCACCATACAATATTTTACCAATTACTAATGAACACATTAAGTTAGTGTTGGAAATTACAATGTTTTTTTTTATTGAAAAAATCTAGTTACATAATTGCAAGCTCAATATTGGTGGTTCCATATATATAAAGCTAAACTGCTCCCATTTCATTCTTCATGACTCCGACAATTCCTCCATAGTTGGTCGCACTTACAATTTGGATACTAATACAATAATTGTAACACTCCGACCTTGACCGAGTCGAGTCTATTATCACCAATGCACATCCAGGGCCAACAATTGTCTTCACAAACTAATATAAGTTGTTCCAACACATTTTGTCCCTGCTTGTGCACACCCTGTGAAATTCCCAGGAGGTCACCCATCCCAAGACTACTCTCAGCCAAGCACACATAACTTTTGAGTAACTTAGGAAATGAGCTCCCTAAAAGAAAGATGCTTCTTGTTGAAATAAATAACATACATAATCCCTTTTAAAGCAATCATGAAGGGTAATACAACAATGTTGGCAAAAGTTATAGCTTAATGAAATGGCTAGCTATTTGCTCTTAACAACAAGGCTTCCCATTAGCTTAAATAAAATGGAAGAATCTTATTGCCATCAACACTATCAATAGTTTCCACTACAAGGAAACTTCAAATTATGTGTGATGAATTCCGTCTTCTAATGACAAGATTCAATAAGCGTTTCTTATACCACATTTAGAGGAAGCTACTCGAGCATCATATTGAATTACAAATGCTGGTCATCTTGTTGATTTTGTTATGAAAAGCTATTCCATTACTTCCTCTCAAATAAACAAACTAATTTAGAAGGATGAAGTAGGTGTATCCTCAGCGAGAAGCGTTACCTAACATTATTTCATTCCTATTGCATTTAAAAAGAACTAATTGACTTAGTATAACGATTATCCCTCTCAAAGGTAAATAAAAATTGAATAGTGAATTATAGATTATAAGATTAAATAAATATCTTAAATAAATAACTTTGATCATATGTAAGATAACTTATGACTCTCATAAAAAATTGACAATGATGAGCAAAGTGATATATTCTGATTCATGTTGACTGGCTGACTTTAGAGCCTATAGGAGGTGAATGAAAAAGATTTGGAAACTACACTTTAAGTGCCACAACTTCCTTCTATGTACCTAAGAAATGATAGATATGTCGTGGTTTGGGTGATTTTACCCTGTAAAAATTTTATGGCGTGCTATCTTTACCTTATAATAATAAGTTCAAGGTAAGATAAGTTCAGAGAAGTACCAAAACACTCTAGTGAGTGTCAATAAATTCTCTGTGAAGTTTAATACGGCCATCCCTCTTGCAGCCGAGTTGTTAGCAAATCAAGGAAGGCCTTGAGCTTGCCAGGGATTTTAATGTCTCCAAGAGCTAGAAACAGATGCCTAGGCTTTGAAGAGCATGATTGAGCTAGCAGCTATATTACCCATGAGCTCAGCGCGCTGCTTAAAGATGTTATAACCTTACTGGGTGGTGATTAGCAGGTCCAGATCAAGCATACCAGAAGGGAGGGTAACAAGGTTGCGCATAGATTTGCTCTCTATGCTATCCAGATGCAGTAGATTATGAAGCTTCACTTTGTGGTTCCTATGGAAGCCTTCAAAGCGTATGATGTTGATCTTAAAGCCCTTCCAAATAACAACAAAGCTCCTTCCAGCTCAACTCAACAAAAAGTCATGGATGTTTAACTCTTCAGTTTTAATGTATCTTTGGACTGGTACCTCTCATGTTGTATGTTCCCTAGTTTCTATGCTTCGACCTTGGGAAGATGTAACTTCTTGTTTGAACTTCATGCTGCTCCTTAGAATGTGCTTAATTTAATCTGCTCCAATTTGCGTTAAAAAAAAGAGTGTCAATAAATTCTACTATGTTCAAATAAGATTTATTTATATAATTTTGGGAAAAATAAAGTTAAGAGAACATACCTAAGTTAGTGTTTAGACTAGGAAAAACGGTAGAGGGAGAATGTAGACTGAACTAAGGCTATTCTTTAAAAATGTAATGGTATCGCCACTTGGCAATCAATAATCAGGTGATCTTTTTTCAATCAATGAAATTGTTGTGAGAAATATATAGAGAGAGAAGCTATTGATAGAAATATATCAGAAGAGTGTATTGCATTCAATTGTGCAAAACTGTTGTACAATTGCAAATTCAACAATTTCAGCGCGGCGGAAGAAAACTTTTCCTAACATGCATTAAATGCAAGTCAGGACATTCACCATGGTAAACAGTGGAATTTTCCATTCCACTGTCCTCTCAACACTCCCTCTTGAATGTCCACTGATAACTCATAATAGACGTTGTCTCATTAAGAACTTTGTTAGGAAAAACCCTGTGGGAAAAATTCATAACTAGGGAAAAGAGTACAACTATTATGTATCCTTATATGCTTAAAATTAACTGCCTCCTTAAAACCTTGTCAGGAAAAACTCGATGGGATAAAAACCTGATCGAAGGAAAAAAGAGTGCAGCGGATATAATACACCCCCTGAATCTAGCATATATCACGAAGATGACGCATTCCAATTTTTTGGACTAATTCTTCAAATTTCTTCGTCGGAAGGGATTTGGTGAATAAATATGCAAGATTCTCACATGATTGGATTTGTTGGATGTTTATCGTCCCTTCCTTTTGGAGGTCATGAGTGAAGAAGAGCTTTGGTGATAAATGTTTAGTTTTGTCTCCTTTGATGTACCCTTTGCTTACTGGGGTGATACATGCAGTATTGTCTTCGTAGATGATAGTTGGATTTGTTCACTAGGGGAAAAAAAAAGGAAGGGCTGCGCTGGAAGGGATGCATTTTTTGGAAAATCGCAGCCCTTTTAGTGAAGGGCTGCAGTTAACTTGAAAACGCAGCCCTTCATACACGAAGGGCTGCGGTTAGCTTCACAGCCCATCCCACATTTCAGTTTTGCGCGCATACACACAGTAGACATCTATCCCAAACTTCCCCCCTTAGAAAAATTTGACGAGCGAAAAACCCCTCCCTCTCACTCACTCGCACAGCTAACCCTAACGCCCCATCACCGGAGCCCTGACGCCGGAGCACTGACCCATCGCCGGAGCACCGACATTGACGCACCATCGCCGGAACCATCGCCTGAGCATCGACCCATCGCCGGACCACCAACATTGCTTCATTCTCTGCTCCATTCACCACCAACTCAGTGCGCACCACCACCACGCAGCTGCACCACCTTGCGCACCACCCGCCACGCGCAGCAGCGACCTCCACCACCACCACTACCCTTTCTCTTTCTTCTCTTCTCTTTTCTTCTCTTTTCTTCTCTTCTCCTCTCTTGTTTTCTCCACCATTTGAGTGGGTTTAGGGTGTGGAGCTCCTCCACCACTACACAGCGCCACCACCCACAAGCGGCATCAACGACTACCACCACCACTGCCCTACACTTTCTTCATTGCTCTTGGGTTTAGTCAATTTTTTGCTTAGTTAAGTATGAATAATCTTGTTTTTAAGTTAGTTTTGTTTTTCTTAATTGAATTAAATGATTAATGTGCAATGTGGGTTTTGTTAATTGTAGAAAGAAGAGGCTTAGGAAGGCAAATAAAGTTCCAACTATCTCTTCTCTCTTCATTGCTTGTCATTGGTGTTAAGAGGTAACTAGTTTAATTTCGTTGTCTTTTTTGTTTGATTTGTTGATGAGACAAAGTTGTCATGTGATTCAATTTGATTAAGTTATGATAATTTATTGATATATATATATGTGTTTCTTATAATGTATGTATATTTCTTGATATGAGATTATATGAAAACGCAATGTAATTTAGCTATGAAATCTACAAGTTATTTGAATCATCATCATATGCCTAGATACCCGTTCAAGACTTACTCATTAGAAGTAAGTCTTGAATAGTCCCCGGTTTGGGACCGTTCTTGGACGTTTGATCTCACTTAGGTGGTGAATGTGTGTCTTCTTTTCAATTCTGAGGAAATTCTTGGCTTATCGTTTCTCTACATTGTTCTCTGGGTACATATGTAGATAAGCAATTATCTACATTGTGTACTTGGAGAACTGTAGGGAAATGCTGTCGGATTTTCCTTAGAATTGAAAAGTTGGCATATATTCACTAGTGAGATTAGACGTCCAAGGATGGGTTAGGTTGGAGTGATAAGGACCTTCGGCTGCATGCATACATTTGAACATGTCACTATCTTAGCTTGCTCTATACGTGTGTGATTTGAATATGTGAGTGTATGTACTTAAATAATGTTTGATGCATTATAATTATTGGTTGTGTTTAATTATTAGAGGTCTTCTTGAATGAGATGGATCGTACTTGGATGTATGGTAGTCGTGAATCGATTGGGTTTGTGAATGGGGTCTCGGAATTCTGTACATCTGCATTACAATATCAAGCATCCTCTGGAGCAGTCGACTTTTATTGTCCTTGTGTCGATTGTAGAAATGTGAGCAAAGTTAGTAGTATACATTTGCTTAGGGAGCATGTCTTTCGCCGTGGGTTTAGGCCTCAATACCACGTATGGGTTTGGCATGGTGAGCAGGGGAAGTATATAGGAAGCTCTAGAGTAATGAACGATGTATGTGAAGAAAAGAAGGATGATGAGTTCGGGGATGAGAATTGGGATGATGAGTTTGCAGATGATGATAGGGATTGGGTAGACGAGATGATACACGAGGTTGAAGACCAGTCGTGTAAACGACCTCGTATTTTTGAGTCTATGTCTGAGGCTGCTGAAAAGCCGTTGTATCCAGGTTGTACAAAGTACACCAAACTTTCCGCCGTGATAACACTATTCAACATTAAGTCGAAAGCTGGTTGGACGGACTCTAGTTTCACATCGTTGTTGGAAGTTTTAGCTGATATGCTCCATGATTGAAATGAACTGCCAAAGTCGTACTATTATGCGAAGAAACTGATGTGTCCTTTCGGTTTAGAGTACGAGCGGATACATGCTTGTCCTAACGATTGTGTGCTTTATCGTAATGAGTATGAGCATTTACATGAGTGTCCATGTTGTGGATTGTCGAGGTACAAGCGTGAAGGAGCTGGAGGTAGTGAAGGACCACCAGCTAAGGTGTTGTGGTATCTACCCATAATACCTAGATTTAAGCGCATGTTCTCAATTAAAGGAGATGCGAAGAATTTGAGGTGGCATGCAGATCGTAGGAAGAAAGACGGTCTGCTCAAGCATCCGGCTGATTCGCCTGAGTGGAAAAGTATCAACAGGGTGCATAAGGCATTTGGTAATGAGGATAGAAATCTGAGGCTTGGATTATGTACGGATGGCATGCCCTTTTGGCAATCTTAGTTCGCAGCATAGTACATGGCCAGTAGTTTTAGTGGTTTATAACTTACCTCCTTGGCTGTGCATGAAACGCAAGTACATCATGCTGTCGCTTCTTATATCGGGGCCCAAACAACTTGGAAATGACGTAGATGTATACCTCCAACCGCTTGTTGAAGATTTACAGAAGATGTGGAACGAAGGAGTGTTAGTATTTGATGCGTATGCTAATGAGATGTTCACTCTGCATGCCATGCTTTTCTGTACTATGAACGATTATCCAGCTTGTTGGAACTTATCTGGGTATAAGACTAGAGGAAAACAACCCTGCCCGATTTGTGTAGATGACATGAAGTCTACACACCGTAAGGGCTGCAAACATGTCTATATGCGCACACAGAGGCTCCTCAAACGCGACCATCCCTATCGATTTAAGAATAAGGCATTCGATGGGACGATTGAAGAAGAAGTTGCTCGTATACCATTAACTGGTACTGAAGTTTATAATCAGGTTAAGGGCTTTGAAACAATCTTTGGTAAACCTGCTAGTGAGGTTGATCGACCTACAGGATTATGGAAAAATGAGTTCATTTTTTGGAAACTCCCATATTAGAAAGATCTAAAGGTCAGACATTGTTTGGATGTCATGCACATAGAGAAGAATGTTTGTGAAGCTATTCTTGCGACACTTATGAACTTTTCCGGGCAAGACAAAATATGTTAAGGCGTCACGACTTTACTTGGAAAAACAGGGGCTTCGACCAGAGTTGTGGGCTCAGAAAAGGGACGGAACGAATAAGAAAATAGTGGAGGAAAGGGTTGATGAGGAAACTCAGAAAAGTAAAAAGAAGGTGGAGGATTCGGAGAAGAATTATTTGCCACCAGCTTGCTACATGATGTCGCGTGCAGAGAAACGATTTTTTTGCGAGTCGTTGTATAGCATTAAGGTTCCAACTGGCTACTCATCGAATATGAAGCGATTTGTTACCTTAAATGGTGAGTTGAAGTTATCGAGTATGAAATCTCACGATTGTCATGTCATGATGCAAGTATTCATTCCGATTGCAATTCGTGGGATACTTCCAAAGCATGTGAGGCACACTATTACAGAATTTTGTTCATTTTCCCATACAATATGCAGCAAAGTCCTAGAACCGTCGACCCTCGATTCCTTGCAGGCCAGAGTAGTTGAAACTCTATGCAAATTTGACATGTCCCCCCCCCGACATTCTTTGACATTATGGTCCATCTCATTGTCCATCTAGTTCGAGAAATTAAGCTGTGTGGTCCAGGGTTTTTGAGGTGGTGCTATCCTTTTGATAGATATATGGGTAATTTGAAGGATAAAGTTCGAAAACCTGCACAACCAGAAGGTAGTATAATTCAAGGGATTGTGGGTGAAGAGATCACTAATTTTGTGGCAGAGTATTTTGCTAGTGTTGATCCTGTTGGACTTCAGACATCCCGACACGAGGGCATACTTGAGGGCAAGGGTACAATTGGTTCAAAATTGATCTCACCTTCCGTAGAAAAGCGTACACAAGCTCACTTATTTGTATTGCATCACGTAGCAGCTGTCCATCCGTATTTAAATGAACATATGGAGGAATTACGTGTTAGCAATCCTGGAAAAAGAATAAGGGCATTGACTCAAATGCATAACAAGACTTTCATTGATTGGTTTCATAAACGATTAGTGAATAATTTGGATGAAAGTGTTCCTGAAACAGTCAAGTGGTTAGCATTTGGTCCTCGTGAAGCTTTACGCTCTTATGAGGGTTATGATATTAATGGGTATACGTTTTGGACTGAACGTCAAGATTTGAAGTCAACATCGCAACAAAATAGTGGTGTTTCACTTATGGTGTCATCTACACAATACGCAAGCTCGAAGGATAAGTCGCCTATACTTGCTGACAACAATTATTATGGGCGAATACAAGAAATATGGGAGCTGGACTACTGTACTTTTAATATTTGCCTCTTGTGTTGCAAGTGGGTTGACAATAATCGACGTTGCGTAAGAAAAGATGATCCTTGCGGATTCACTCTTGCGGACCTTAGTCGTCTACGTGAAACTCAGGAGTCATTTGTAATTGCATCACAAGTTAAGCAAATATTTTTTGTAACTAATCCTGCTGATAATAAGTGGTCAATTGTTGTACCTTGTAAAAGGAGTATCCTCGGTATTGGTGATGTTGATAATGAGGAAGAATATGATGCATTTGAGGACATCCCAACTTTTACCTATCATGAAAATAGTGTGGAAGATGATGTGAATATGTCGGAGAACTATATGAGTGTAGATCACACGGAAGGGATACATGTACTTAAAGATCCTAAGAAACGGCGGAAGGTCAATAAATCATGAGGCATATACTCAGGTCTGTCTAATATCTCCAATTTGTAACTATTGTGTAGATTTTTAGGCTTATTTTTATTGTTGGTTGAATTTCTGGAACGAAAAGGTCATTTTAGGCTTACATGGCAATGAGGGAGTGCAGTGGGGGCAGTAGTGGCGGTGGTGGTGGGACTTTGTTGCAAATGTGGAGAGTGAGGTCACATGGCAATGGAATGCTCTCCACATTTGTAACAATTCCCACCATCTCCGCCGCTACCAGCTGATGGGCATTCCATTGCCATGTGACCTGATTCTCGGGTCATTTTAGGCCTATTTTCGCCTTTCGTGTCCAATTCGTACCTATCGAGTCATTTCACCCCAAATTCTTTTTGAACATGATTATATGAGGTATCATGTAACTATTGTGTAGATTTTTAGGCTTGCATATGTTGTTGGTTGAATTTCGGGTACGAAAAGGTCATTTTAGGCCTACATGGCAATGTGGGAGTGCAGTGGGGGGGCAATAGTGGCAGTGGTGGTGGGACTTTGTTGCAATGTGGAGAGTGAGGTCCCATGACAATGGAATGTTCTCCACATTTTTAACAATTCCCACCATCTCCGCCGCTACCTATTGATGGGCATTCCATTGCCATGTGACCTGATTCTCGGGTCATTTTAGGCCTATTTTCGCCTTTCGTGTCCAATTCGTACCTATCGAGTCATTTCACCCCAAATTCTTTTTGAACATGATTATATGAGGTATAATGTAACTATTGTGTAGATTTTTAGGCTTGCATATGTTGTTGGTTGAATTTCGGGAACGAAAAGGTCATTTTAGGCCTACATGGCAATGAGGGAGTGCAGTGGGGGGCAGTAGTGGCGGTGGTGGTGGGACTTTGTTGCAAATGTGGAGAGTGAGGTCACACGACAATGGAATGCTTTCCACATTTGTAACAATTCCCACCATCTCCGCCGCTACCAGCTGATGGGCATTCTATTGCCATGTGACCTGATTCTCGGGTCATTTTAAGCCTATTTTCGCCTTTCGTGTCCAATTCGTATCTATCGAGTCATTTCACCCCAAATTATTTTTGAACATGATTATATGAGGTATAATGTAACTATTGTGTAGATGTTTAGGCTTGCATAGTTGTTGGTTGAATTTCGGGAACGAAAAGGTCATTTTAGGCCTATTTTGGCCGATTCGCGTCCGATTCGTACTTATCGAGTCATTTAACCCTAATTTCTTTTTGAACATGATTGTGTGAGTTATAATGTAACTATTGTGTAGATTTTTAGGTTTGCATATGTTGTTGGTTGAATTTCGGGAACAAAAAGGTCATTTTAGGCCTATTTTGGCCGATTCGCGTCCAATTCGTACTTATCGAGTCATTTAACCCCAATTTATTTTTTAACATGATTATATGAGGTATAAAGTAACTATTGTGTAGATTTTAGGCTTGCATATGTTGTTGGTTGAATTTCGGGAACGAAAAGGTCTTTTTAGGCCTATTTTGGCCGATTCGCGTCCGATTCGTACTTATCGAGTCATTTAACCCCAATTTCTTTTTGAACATAATTGTGTGAGTTATAATGTAACTATTGTGTAGATTTTTAAGCTTGCATATGTTGTTGGTTGAGTCATTTTAGGCCTATTTTGGCCGATTTGCGTCCAATTCGTACTTATCGAGTCATTTAACCCCAATTTATTTTTGAACATGATTATATGAGGTATAATGTAACTATTGTGTAGATTTTAGGCTTGCATATGTTGTTGGTTCAATTTCGGGAACGAAAAGGTCATTTTAGGCCTATTTTGGCCGATTCGCGTCCGATTCGTACTTATCGAGTCATTTAACCCCAATTTATTTTTGGAAATGATTATGTGAGGTATAATGTAACTATAGTGTAGATTTTTAGGCTTGCATATGTTGGTTAAATTTCGCGAGCGAAAAGGTCATTTTAGGCCTATTTTGGCCGATTCGCGTCCATTCGTACTTATCGAGTCATTTAACCCCAATTTCTTTTTGAACATGATTATATGAGGTATAATGTAACTATTGTGTAGATTTTAGGCTTGCATATGTTGTTGGTTGAATTTCGGGAACAAAAAGGTCATTTTAGGCCTATTTTGGCCGATTCGCGTCCGATTCGTACTTATCGAGTCATTTAACCCCAATTTCTTTTTGAACATGATTATATGAGGTATAATGTAACTATTGTGTAGATTTTTAGGCTTGCATATGTTGTTGGTTGAATTTCGGAAACGAAAAGGTCATTTTAGGCCTATTTTGGCCGATTCGAGTCCGATTCGTACTTATCGAGTCATTTAACCGCAATTTCTTTTTGAACATGATTATGTGAGGTATCATGTAACTATTGTGTAGATTTTTAGGCTTGCATATGTTGTTGGTTGAATTTCGGGAACGAAAAGGTCATTTTAGGCCTATCTTCACCGATTCGTGTCATTTTTTTATATTTTTGTTGATCTAACTCCAAACTTTTGTTGCATATGCCAATATGAGGTACAATGAAACTACATATTAGGTTTTTGTGCATAAAATTTCATGTAAATGAAATTGGGAAACAAAAAGGCTTAAAGAAAAGGGGGGAAGTTGTGCGTAGGGGCAGCAGTGGGGGGGAGGGCTGTTAGGGGCTTGGGGGGGGGTCTATGCGGGTAGGGGTGGCCTATGCGGGGAGGGAGGGGCTGGGCAGCGGTGGGGGAGGGTTGGCGCGGCTTGGGGGTTGGCGGGGGATGGCGGGAGTTAGTATCTACCTCTACCGGCCCCCCAAGCCCTCGCCCAGCCTCCCCACCGATGCCCAGCCTCCCCCCCTCCCCTGCACAAACCCCCTCTCCCTGCACATACCCCCCAAGCCCCAAGCCCAAATCCCCTGCCCTCCCCTCCCCTGCACAGATTCCCCCCAAGCCCTCCCCTCCCTTGCACGAGATCCCCCACTCTCTCCCCTCCCCGCACAAATTCCCCCAATCCCTCCCCTCCCATGCACAGACCCCCCCCAGTCCCCTCCCCTCCCTTGCACCGACCCCCCCCACCCCCCGCACAAACCCCCCTCCCCGCACGAGACTCTTCCCCTCCCCCGCCTAGACCTCCCACCTGCACGACCCCCCCCACCGCACGAGATTCCCCCCGCACGAGACCCCACCGCACACGGACCCCCCTCGTATCCCGAGCACACACCCTCCCCTCCCCGCACACAGACCTCCCCTCCTTAGTGCCAATGTGAATTTTATATTATCTTGAGCTTTATGTATATTAATGCGTATATTTGTACAATTTCAGGGAGATGGCGGAGGTGCATACGGATAAGAGCACGAGTGTTGAACACACTACCGAGGATGAGTCTTTCGATGCGAGAAAGGAACGAGGTAAATTGGCTCGACCTCGCCGTGAAGAATTAAATGCACAAATGTATAGGAAGTCCTTGGCTACGAAAAAGAGAAAAGGAAGGGGACCTACAAAGGCACTAGGGAACACACAAATATGACTTTGGAGTACGATAATATTGGTCAACCTTGTGGAAAGTGGCGTCATCAGTATGGCATGCAAGTTGGCATTTGCATGCATAAACTCTCCATTCTGCACTCATGGAAAGAGGTGCCCGAGGGGTTGAAGCGGTGTCTATGGGAAGATACTATGGTAAGCTTCACGTACAATAATATTTAGTTTCTTAATTATTTAGTTAAATATATGTGTAATATTACTGATAACATATAAATTACAACTTTTGTGAAAACTAATTTGTGAACTGCGTTTTTTGTAGAATCAATTCAATATCGAAGATGATGAAGCCAAGAATAATGTATTTCTATCCGCGGTTGCCCAGAGATTCAGAGATTTCAAGGTTAAGTTAGTGTCTGGGTGGATCACTAAGCGGAGGAAAGTAGTAGGTACAAAGAAGAAGAATATCTATGGCAGAGAAAGACCATAAGGTCCTGAGGCTTCACTGGAAACATCATCTGAATCTCCAAATTACCATTTCAGATATGGATAACTATCAAACCTGAAGAGTGGGAATCATTTGTTGCCAAAAAAACAACCCCACAAGCTATTGTAAGAATATTTTATTAAGATTTACTACACTTAGCTCCAGTATTATTGTATAACACTGTGCCTAACCTTTGTTTATAATTGTGTGTTTTAGGCAAGTCGTGAGAAAAGTAGCGCGAGTGCAAAAGCTGGGAAGTATTATCATCATTTGGGTGCTCATTCATACAATGAGGTGAGAGAGAAGTGGACGTTCGGCCATTACCCCACAATAGGGTCGACAACGGCAACGGGGACTAACTCTAAGACGACAGTTGCACAGCCTCGGCAACCAGATAGAGTCCTCGATTGGTGGTGTTCGATGCATGGGGTTGATGCAAAGAGAAAAAGAGTCTTGCCTGATCCCGGTACAGAACAGATAGCCAACGCCATTGTAAGTACAAAAAAAATGGTTATATAAGGTATATATAATATAACTTTTGCGTTCATGAGCATTTATCTCTTATCCTTATGTAGATTGGCTTGAAGGAAAAAGAGGCAACTGGTGAGTTCACTCCTAAAGGACACATTGATGCATTGCACGAAACTTTAGGAAAGGACCACAGTGGACGCGTGAGGGGCGTAGGAGGTGTCCGCCTTGGTTTGATAAAGGTATATGGTGATCAATACACTACATTGACAAAATCAAGTGCAAGTAGTGTGAATTCGGCAGCGTCAGTAGATGTGGAGGCTATGAAAGCTGCAATTCGGGAGGAGCTCAGGGAGGAGATGACACATAACTTCAACGCCATTTTGGAGCAAATGGGTTTACCGACTTTTGCTGCGTTGAAGAAGGGTAGTGATATTACACCTAGCCAGCCGACGAGTGATCCACCAACATCTATTATTGATCAGATGATATCTTTACCTGATCCACCTGTAGTACCCGAGTTGAAGGTAATCACTTAATCCCTTTGCTTTGTTAAACAACTATTGTTCTTAAATGCATGAAATTCTTACTATAATAATGTTGTTTCATAGACTAACTATAAATGGATTTTTTTTAAAGGAGGAGACACCATGTGAACTATTAGCTCGAGGAGATGGTTATGATAGTTTCATTCTGGTAGCTTATGGCCATGCACAACCCCCTAGTAACCGAGTACGATTGCATAACCAGTTAGCGGATGATAATGACTATGTGGTCACCCTCAATGAAATTGTGTCTGGTTTCGAAGAATTACCTCTTCCGCTGCCGAAGCCAGAAGTTGGTCTACAGTTACTGAATGATGCCCTTGGCAGTTATGTTCTATGGCCGCGTACATTGGTGCGGTTTTCAGATGAGGTACAATGATTAACATACATATATATATGCGTGTTTTCTTTTATAGTTCCTATGATAGGCAGTAATATCTTTACTTTTAACTAATTACTAGGTTTGGGGAAAGGCCGGCTCACATGACAACAAGGCAGAGAATACCTGTTCACCTGATAAGAAGGCAAGTTTACGTGATGAAGGTGAACGAAATGTGTCGAAGGGAAATGTTTCTATGACAAAGAATCCACTTATTATCGAGCCATAGGTGGTGCGAGGCCTTAGTATTCCATGCTAATGGTTACATGAGTGCGCTAGCGATTTACCCGATGATAGTACAATAGAGGTTCCTTTGGGGGAGCAACAATTCCACTACTTTGAGGATTCATCGACATTCATTTCTATGCTCGAAATTAAAGAATTCTTATGTGGGGTAGAGTTGAATGTTTCCATGATACAAACTTTCATGAGGTAATACATAAGTATATAAATTAAATATACATATACATATGCCTTAAGTAGTTTTCAATTCAACTTCCATAATAAGTAAGTTTACTTTTAATCAATATGATTTCTCAGGTTATTATACAATGAATTGCTTGCAACATCAAGTGATGAGTCAATGTTTGGTTGGTTATGTCCAAACATAATACGAGATGACAATTGCTTAAAAAACAAAGCCGAAGTGAAAGAGTATCTCGATATGAGTTTCAAAGCATCATCTCATTTTGGATATCATCAGATCATCCTTGTCCCGTATATTGAACAGTATGCTTGTTAAACCCGCTTTACTTTTATTATTCGATAATTAAATTCACCTATTAATTGTTCTATGATTAATAATAACTATATTTTCTTGTTGTAGGGCTCATTAGACACTGCTTGCGATATGTTTGTCACGTAACGAAGTTTATTTACCACTTTAATTCTTTGTGTCGACAACTACCACGGTCCTTACTAATCAAATCATTGTTAAATAGGTAGCCTAATCGAAACTCAATATATGCGTACTTATTAATATTACCCATTATTCATCATCTTTATATATATAAACAATTAGTACATCTAATCTTATAATAATGTATTGATGTAGTGTGATGAAGCATATTAGTGCAACAGGACTTCGAGCACCAAAAGCTCCTGCTTGGATATCAGTCGAGGTAACATGACTAATTTGTTTGTCCTTATATAAAAACACTTTTCGCCACATACTACACATCTAACATGAATGTCATTGGATGCATCCTTTGGTGAACATTTAGTGTCCGCAACAAGATGATGGACTTGCATGTGGCTATTACGTGCTGAGGTACATGTTCGATCACTAGGGGAAAAAAAAGGAAGGGCTGCGGTTTTAAAGGAAAGGGTTGCGGTTAACAAGAAATCGCAGCCCTTCATACTGTATGAAGGGCTGCGGTTTTTAGGCTAACCGCAACCCTATTAGTGAAGGGCTGCGATTGGCCCAAAAACAACAGCCCTTCATAAACGAAGGGCTGCGGTTTAAACAAAAACGCAACCCTTCACTTTCATTTTTTTTTGATATGCATTTTGCGCGCATACATACATTGCCCCCATTTCAATTTCCCTCCCTTAGCCAAATTCACGAGCGAACTTCCGCACCACCAGCGCGAAACCCTATCTCCGCCACCACATTGACCCACCACCAGTGCGCCACCACCACGCATTTCACGCACCACCAGCGCGCACCGCCACGACGACGCACCAACTGCATTGTCGCCACCACCAGTGCCCTGCCCTCCACTGCATTGACGCCACCACCACGCAGCTGCACCACCTTGCACACCACCTTGCGCTCCTTCTTCTCTTCTCTCCTCCACTTCTGCATTGTTTGTGGAGCATCCCTTCTCTCACTCTCTTTTGGTAAATCCCCTCTCAATCTCTCTCCTCTTTTACATTTCTCTAATTTTTGTTTAATTTCATTGGATTTTGAAATCAACTTCTATTTTTTGTTGTAAAATGTGCTTGTATTAGCTGAAACAGTGATTGTATGGGGTGGGGGGAGGGTTGGTAGGGGTGGGGGTACTGGGCGGGTGGTGGGGGAGGGTGGCAGGGGGTGGGGAGGGGCTGTGGATGCTTGGGCAGGGGTGGGGGAGGGCGGACAGGGGTTGGGGGAGGGTTGGGGAGGCTGGACATGGGGTGGGGGAGGGATGGCAATGGGTGGGGGAGGGCTGGCATGGGGTGGGGTGGGGGAGGGCTGGGGATGCCGGGGGGGTGGGGAGGGGAGGGTGGATCTTTGGGCGGGGGGGGGGGAGGGTTGGGGAGGCCGGACGGGGGTGGGGGAGGGCTGGGGATGCTGGGCAAGGGGTGGGGGAGGGCTTAGGTATAATGTAACTATTGTGTAGATTTTTAGGCTTCCATCTGTTGTTGGTTGAATTTCGGAAACGAAAATTAAAGGTCATTTTACGCCTACATGGCAATGAGGGAGTGCAGTGGGGGGCAGTAGTGGCGGTGGTGGTGGGGCTGTTGTAAATGTGGAGAGTCAAGTCACATGGCAATCGAAAGCCCATCTGGTGCTCTCCACATTTATAACAGTTCCAACTCCGCCGCTACCAGCTGATGGGCATTCCATTGCCATGTGACCTGATTTTCGGGTCATTTTAGGCCTATTTTCGCCTTTCGTGTCCAATTCGTACCAGCTGATGGGAATTTCGGAGGGTTTGTGTAGTGTATGTATATTTCTTGATATGAGATTGTATGAAAACGCAATGTAATTTAGCTATGAAATCCACAAGTTGTTTGAATCGTCATCATATGCCTAGATACCCGTTCAAGACTTACTCATTAGGAGTAAGTCTTGAATAGTCCCCGGTTTGGGACTGTTCTTGGACGTTTGATCTCACTTAGGTGGTGAATGTGTGTCTTCTTTTCAATTCTGAGGAAATTCTTGGCTTATTGTTTCTCTACATTGTTCTCTGGGTACATATGTAGATAAGCAATTATCAACATTGTTTACTTGGAGAACTATAGGGAAATGCTGCCGGATTTTTCCTTCGAATTGAAAAGTTGGCATATATTCACTAGTGAGATTAGACGTCCAAGGATGGGTTAGGTTGGAGTGATAAGGACCTTCGGCTGCATGCATACAATTGAACATGTCACTATCTTAGCTTGCTCTATACGTGTGTGATTTGAATATGTGAGTGTATGTACTTAAATAATGATTGATGCATTATAATGAATGGTTGTGTTTAATTATTAGAGGTCTTCTTGAATGAGATGGATCGTACTTGGATGTATGGTAGTCGTGAATCGATTGAGTTTGTGAAAGGGGTCTCAGAATTCTGTACAACTGCATTACAATATCAAACATCCTCTGGAGCAATCGACTTTTATTGTCCTTGTTTCGATTGTAGAAATGTGATTAGTAGTATACATGTGGTTAGGGAGCATGTCTTTCGCCATGGGTTTAGGCCTCAATACCACGTATGGGTTTGGCATGGTGAGTAGGGGAAGTATATAGGAAGCTCTAGAGTAATGAACGATGTATGTGAAGAAAAGAAGGATTTAGAGAATAGGGATGATGAGTTCGGGGATGAGAATTGGGATGATGAGTTTGCAGATGATGATAGGGATCGGGTAGACGAGATGATACACGAGGTTGAAGATCAGTCGTGTAAACGACCTCGTATTTTTGAGTCTATGTCTGAGGCTGCTGAAAAGCCGTTGTATCCAGGTTGTTCAAAGTACACCAAACTTTCCGCGGGGATAACACTGTTCAACATTAAGTCGAAAGCTGGTTGGACGGACTCTAGTTTCACATCGTTGTTGGAAGTTTTAGCTGATATGCTCCCTGATGGAAATGAACTGCCAAAGTCGTACTATTATGCGAAGAAACTGATGTGTCCTTTTGGTTTAGTACGAGCGGATACATGCTTGTCCTAACGATTGTGTGCTTTATCGTAATGAGTATGAGCATTTACATGAGTGTCCACGTTGAGGATTGTCGAGGTACAAGCGTGAAGGAGCTGGAGGTAGTGAAAGACCATCAACTAAGGTGTTGTGGTATCTATCCATAATACCTAGATTTAAGCGCATGTTCTCAATTAAAGGAGATGCGAAGAATTTGAGGTGGCATGCAGATCGTAGGAAGAAAGACGGTCTCCTCAAGCATCCGGCTGATTCGCCTGAGTGGAAAAGTATTAACAGGTTGCATAAGGCATTTGGTAATGAGGATAGGAATCTGAGGCTTGGATTATGTACGGATGGCATGAACCCTTTTGGCAATCTCAGTTCGCAACATAGAACATGGCCAGTAGTGTAACACCCCGACCCATCCGGAGTCGAGTATATTGTCACCAATGCGCATCCAGGGCCAACAACTGTCCTCAATAACCAACACAAGTTCTTCCGGCGCATTTGTCCTCACTCATGCGCACCCTGAGAAACTTCCCAGGAGGTCACCCATCCCTGGACTACTCCCAGCCAAGCACGCTTAACTGTGGAGTAACTAAGGAAATGAGCTCCCTAAAAGAAAGATGTATCTTGTTGGAATGAGTAGCCTGCTAAATACCTTTAAAGCAATCATGAGGGGTAATACATACACCCCCACTTGAGAACAGACCATCCCTCGTTGCTCCTGAGGACTCCACATATTCGGCCACAATGACCTGTGGGTCGCCCCAGCCTGGAAACTGATCGCCGGAGACTCCAGATATTCGGCCTAACGACCTTTGGGTCGCTCCTTATGACAATGCAGCCTCAGAATCCTCCCCCACTAGGCGCCCGAGGACTCCTAATATTCGACCTGATGGCCTTAGGGTCGCCCCAACACACGGTCGCGGGGTTGCTCTGATACCATTTGTAACACCCCGACCCATCCGGAGTCGAGTATATTGTCACCAATGCGCATCTAGGGCCAACAACTGTCCTTAATAACCAACACAAGTTCTTCCGACGCATTTTGTCCTCACTCATGCGCACCCTGAGAAACTTCCCAGGAGGTCACCCATCCCTGGACTACTCCCAGCCAAGCACGCTTAACTGTGGAGTAACTAAGGAAATGAGCTCCCTAAAAGAAAGATGCATCTTGTTGGAATGAGTAGCCTGCTAAATACCTTTAAAGCAATCATGAGGGGTATTACAAGTAGTTTTAGTGGTTTATAACTTGCCTCATTGGTTGTGCATGAAACGCAAGTACATGATGTTGTCGCTTCTTATATCGGGGCCCAAACAACCTGGAAATGACATTGATGTATACCTCCAGCCGCTTGTTGAAGATTTACAGAAGATGTGGAACGAAGGAGTGTTAGTATTTGATGCGTATGCTAATGAGATGTTCACTCAGCGTGCCATGCTTTTTTGTACTATGAACGATTATCCAGCTTATGGGAACTTATCTGGGTATAAGACTAGAGGAAAACAACCCTGCCCGATTTGTGTAGATGACATGAAATCTAGACACCTTAAGGGCTGCAAAAATGTGTATATGCGCACACGAAGGCTCCTCAGACGCGACCATCCCTATCGGTTTAAGAAGAAGGCATTCGATGGGACGGTTGAAGAAAAAGTTGCTCATAGACCATTAACTGGTACTGAAGTTTATAATCAGGTGAAGGGCATTGAAACAATCTTTGGTAAACCTGCTAGTGAGGTTGATCGACCTACAGGATTATGGAAAAAGGAGTCCATTTTTTTGGAAACTCCCATATTGGAAAGATCTAAAGGTCAGACATTGTTTGGATGTCATGCACATAGAGAAGAATGTTTGTGAAGCTATTCTTGCGACACTTATGAATATTCCGGGCAAGACAAAAGATGTTAAGGCGTCACGACTTTACTTGGAAAAACAGGGGCTTCGACCAGAGTTGTGGGCTCAGAAAAGGGACGGAAGGAAGAAGAAAGTAGTGGAGGAAAGGGTTGATGAGGAAACTCAGAAAAGTAAAAAGAAGGTGGAGGATTCGGAGAAGAATTATTTGCCACCAGCTTGCTACACGATGTCGCGTGCAAAGAAACGAATTTTTTGCGAGTCATTGTATGGCATTAAGGTCCCAACTGGCTACTCATCGAATATGAAGCGATTTGTTACCTTAAATGGTGAGTTGAAGTTATCGAGTATGAAATCTCACGATTGTCAAGTCATGATGCAAGTATTCTTGCCGATTGCAATTCGTAGGATACTTCCAAAGCATGTGAGGCACACCATTACAGAACTTTGTTCATTTTTCCATACAATATGCAGCAAAGTCCTAGAACTGTCGACCCTCGATTCCTTGCAGGCCAGAGTAGTTGAAACTCTATGCAAATTTGACATGTCCCCCCCGACATTCTTTGACATTATGGTCCATCTCATTGTGCATCTAGTTCGAGAAATTAAGCTGTGTGGTCCAGGGTTTTTGAGGTGGTGCTATCCTTTTGATAGATATATGGGTAATTTGAAGGATAAAGTTCGAAAACCTGCACAACCAGAAGGTAGTATAATTCAAGGGATTGTGGGTGAAGAGATCAGTAATGTTGTGGCTGAGTATTTTGCTAGTGTTGATCCCGTCGGACTTCCGACATCCCGACACGAGGGCAGACTTGAGGGCAAGGGTACAATTGGTTCAAAATTGATCACACCTTCCGTAGAAAAGCGTAAACAAGCTCACTTATTTGTATTGCATCACGTAGCAGTTGTCCATCCTTATTTAAATGAACATATGGAGGAATTACGTGTTAGCAATCCTGGAAAAGGAGTTAGGGCATTGACGCAAATGCATAACAAGACTTTCATTGATTGGTTTCATAAACGAGTAGTGAATGATTTGGATGAAAGTGTTCCTGAAACAGTCAAGTGGTTAGCATTTGGTCCTCGTGAAGCTGTACGCTCTTATGAAGGTTATGATATTAATGGGTATACGTTTTGGACTGAACGTCAAGATCTGAAGTCAACATCGCAACAAAATAGTGGTGTTTCACTTGTGGCGTCATCTACACAATACGCAAGCTCGAAGGTAAGTCGCCTGTACATGCTGAAAGCAATTATTATGGGCGAATACAAGAAATATGGGAGCTGGACTACTGTACTTTTAATATTTGCCTCTTGTGTTGCAAGTGGGTTGACGATAATCGACGTTGCGTAAGAAAAGATGATCCTTGCGGATTCACTCTTGTTGACCTTAGTCGTCTACGTGAAACTGAGGAGCCATTTGTAATTGCATCACAAGTTAAGCAAGTATTTTTTGTAACTGATCCTGCTGATAATAAGTGGTCAATTGTTGTACCTGGTAAAAGGAGTATCCTCGGTATTGGTGATGTTGATAATGAGGAAGAATATGATGCATTTGAGGACCTCCCCCCTTTTACCTATCCTGAAAATAGTGTGGAAGATGATGTGAATATGTCGGAGAACTATATGTGTGTAGATCACACGGAAGGGATACATGTACTTGAGGATCCTAAGAAATGGTGGAAGGTCAATAAATCATGAGACATAAACTCAGGTCTGTGTAATTTCTCCAATTTGTAACTATATGCTTCCAAATCGTACTTATCGAGTCATTTAACCCCAAATTCTTTTTGAACATGATTATATGAGGTATAATATAACTATTGTGTAGAGTTTTAGGCTTCATTTGTTGTTGCTTGCATTTTGGGAACGAAAAGGTCATTTTAGGCCTAGTTTTGCCTTTTCGCTTCCAAATCGTACTTATCGAGTCATTTAACCCCAAATTCTTTTGAACATGATTATATGAGGTATAATGTAACTATTGTGTAGAGTTTTAGGCTTGCATTTATTGTTGGTTGCATTTTGGGAACGATAAGGTCATTTTAGGCCTAATTTTGCCTTTTCGCTTCCAAATCGTACTTATCGAGTCATTTAACCCCAAATTATTTTGAACATGATTATATGAGGTATAATGTAACTATTGTGTAGAGTTTTAGGCTTGCATTTGTTGTTAGTTTTTCCTTTTCTCTTCCAAATCGTACTTATCGAGTCATTTAACCCCAAATTCTTTTTGAACATGATTATATGAGGTACAATGTAACTATTGTGTAGAGTTTTAGGCTTGCATTTGTTGTTGGTTGCATTTCGGGAACGAAAAGGTCATTTTAGGCCTAGTTTTGCCTTTTCGATTCCAAATCGTACTTATCGAGTCATTTAACCCCAAATTCTTTTCGAACATGATTATATGAGGTACAATGTAACTATTGTGTAGAGTTAGGCATGCATTTGTTGTTGGTTGCATTTCGGGAACGAAAAGGTCATTTTAGACCTAGTTTTGCCTTTTCGATTCCAAATCGTACTTATCGAGTCAATTTTTTTATTTTGTTGATCTAACTCCTAACTTTTGTTGCATTTTGGGGTCCTGTGTGTAAGGGGGGCAGGGCTGGCAGCTATGGGGGGGAGGGGGAGGGGAGGGTTCTGTGCAGGGGTGGGCATGCAGGGCTGTGTAGGGGGTGGACGGGGGGTGGGCAGGGGGCGTGCAAGGCTTGCAGGGGCAGGGCTGGGGGGAGTGCAGAGGTGGGCATACGGAACCCCCCTCCCCACACCCTGCCCAGCCTAAACCCTCCCCTGGACAAACACCCCCACTGCTGCCAGTCCTCCCCACTGCTGCCTTCCCCTGCACACAGACCCCCCCTTGACACACTCCCCCCGCCCCCATAGTGGCAATGTGAATTTTAATTTCTTTTTTTATATTAATGCTTATTTTTGTACAATTTCAGGGAGATGGTGGAGGTGCATACGGATAACAACACGAGTGCTGAACACACTACCGAGGATGAGTCTTTCGATGCGAGAAAGGAACGGGGTAAATTGGCTCGACCTCGCCGTGAAGAAATAAATGCACAAATGCCTAGGAAGTCATTGGCGACGAAAAAGAGAAAAGGAAGGGGACTTACAAAGTCACTAGGGAAACACACAAATATGACTTTGGAGTACGATAATATGGGTCAACCTTGTAGAAAGTGGCGTCAAAAGTATGGCATGCAAGTTGGCATTTGCATGCATAAACTCTCCATTCTGCACTCATGGAAAGAGGTGCCCGAGGGGTTGAAGCGGTGTCTATGGGAAGATACTATGGTAAGCTTCACGTACAATAACGTTTAGTTTCTTAATTATTTAGTTAAATATATGTGTAATATTACTAATAGCATATAATGTAATAGCCTAAATTTTATTTGGTTTAATTAAAAAAAAAAGAAATTAATCATACTTTAATAGCTTAATTAAGTTAGTAATATTTCTTTCGAAATCTGATTTTAGATGTGTGGAGTAAAATTACAGTTTTACCCATGAGTTGTTTTTTTTAGAAAAAAAAAAGAAAAAAAAAATTGATGAGAAAGTGTTTTGGAGAAAATCAAATTCATCTTGCTCTTATCCTTCGTGGCTTTAGGAGATTTTGCCACACCTTTGTCTTGTTGTCACTTATTCAAGTTTCATCAAATGAATTTAAAAGTCTTTTGGGATACTAGTATTTCACCAAGAAAAACCTCAATTAAGTTCATCCATCTCTCTCAACATGCATCCTTCTTTTTCTCTCTCTCATCGACTCGCCGCTGCTCAAGGCCCTCGCCGGAAACCGGCACTCATGGCCTTCAATCTTAATCGCTCAATTTTATCTCTCCTCAGTTGTACCGGTGCTGCTGTTGGTTGTCCTTAGTCCCATTTTCTTTCTCCTCGGCTTAGTTTTGCCAGTGTGGTCGTTGCCGGTGTGGTCTGATGGTGCTGCTAGCTCGTGTTAGCTGCCGCCGTGACCTTGCTGCTAGTTGTGTTGGTGTTGTTCGTGGCCGGTGGTCTTGCCGCCGTGCTGCCCGTCTCTTGTGTTGCTGTCCGTGCTCCGGCGCCGTCACTGTTGATTTGCGATGGTGTTGATGTTGGTGTTCTCTTGTACTTCTTCCTTTCCACTTCTCTTGTGTGTTAGTGAAGGTATAAAGTTCAAATCTTTATCTTATTTTCATTAAGTTGATAAGCATAAATTCAGATTTCCATTGGTTTAAGAATCAAATTATTAAATTGAAATAGTTGGTTTGATATTGAGAATAAAGATTGAAACTTTGTTTTAAACAATTGATTGAAATTTGATTTGGAGTTGAAAACTCAGTAAGTTTGTTAAATTAGATTTTGTAAGTTAAGTTCCTTATAATTTAAATCCAATTTGTAATTTCATGTCCAAAATAAGCATTGTGATTGTCTAAATAGGAGTAATCAGAGTTAAAGTTAGAGATTAATGCCTTGAATTAGATTAGTTAAAGGTTTTGGGTATAAGCAAGTAAATTAGTTATCTGAAATGTTGTGAAGATGAATATTAATGGTTGTCATTATTATTATGAGGTAAACTCTGTGGATCCGAGTATAATATGGGTAAGGAGATATTGGACTCTCGAAGATTATGATGGAGTCGAGTTCTATTTGAAGATGCATAGAGGTACACACATGTCCTCCATTTTTGAACTAGAGATGGGTACTTTGTAAAAATACATGAATTCCTTACATTGAGTTGATATGTTATTATATATTATAAACGTGGATTACCTAAAAGTCTAGTTTGTGCATCTACTGATT
This sequence comes from Beta lomatogona, assembly GCA_947646795.1. Lineage (NCBI taxonomy): Eukaryota > Viridiplantae > Streptophyta > Magnoliopsida > Caryophyllales > Amaranthaceae > Beta > Beta lomatogona. The sequence continues at coordinate 1,812,016 of CANSNZ010000018.1, read as the reverse complement.
TGTGGTGTTGTTATTTGAACTTGTTATTTTGGAACTATGTTTTCTAAAATGATGTATTAATAACTGTAGCTACAAGTATTTGAGCTAGAACATCCGATATCTTTATAATTACACGAGATTCCAATTTACGAACCTATTAATTACCGATTATGATACTTTTATCGAACTTGATTTCGATCTAAGCTGTAGTTGTATTCGAAGGCTTTGGAACAAATGAAAGGATTTTTGGTCAAAGTATGTTTGACTTATGATTTTGATGTATATCGATGATTTGCGATATAAGTTTTATATAGAAATTATGAAATATATGGAAAAAATGTATCTATGGTACGAGATTTTGATGACATATAGTCAATTAAAGTAAGCTATGAATTTGAGTGGTGGGAAAATATGGATTTGTGAAATTATTAGTTATGATGGGGAAGAAACTGCAGCAGCAGTGATGAACACATCGTGGTATGTGTGTATTATGAAATGATGGGACATATGTCCTGGGAAGTAAGCCTTGCAAGCAGTACAAATATTATTAGGGAGAGACGTCTCCATGAGTTTAGAGGTGGAGGCATAGTCCCCTCTATTCGTATTTTCTTCCCCGGATAGTTGTAAGTCGTTGTTGCATAACTTATAGAGTAGTTATGAACTATAAGTTCGTATGAAAACTCAAGAGCAAAAGCTTTTGTCTTGTACAATTAACAAATTTATACTATGGGTTTCTTTCTATGATAGTTATACTAAGAGTTATGATTCCAATGCAATAATGTTTTCTGGACTGTTGGATAGATGTTTCTATTTTATTTGAAATTATAGTTAAGGAGTATCTGTTCTAAGTTTATATTTCGCCTTCGAGAGGGCTAAGATTGTGTTATTGAGTTTTCATATGTATTTTCAAAACCCTATTAAGTAGAATAAACTATGAGTGATAAAAGATGGATTACTTTGCTATTCGAGATCATGTAATGTGGATATTGTGAATTCAATTATCATGTAAAAGAAATATATTTTAAGCCACTAAAATTAATTTCTGGTTGGACAGTGTGTGTACTCAGTTTTTCTGATTTTGTTCTTGGAACCTGTCCTGGTGGGGGCAGAGTCTGTTGGTGGTGATTTCGCAGGTTTCTCTTGAAAGTTCAAAAGTGGATTTTAAGCGAAAGTTGGTTATGGAGTTGTAATTAGATTAATGATTCAGATGTTGTGACTAGAAGTATTCAAGTATGTATTTGAGTATAAAATATTCTTTGTTTGGGAATCGTGTAAGGTATTATGTAATCTGTTATTTGTTTTGGAGATGATTTGTTGTGGGCCCATAACCCACAGGTCCAGGATCGTTTTATAGGTTATGTTTCCGCTGCGAGTAAATGTAATTTGGGTTTATTAAGTGGTAATTGAGGTTTATGAATGTTAAGTGTGATTAGCTAGCAGCTCGGAAGTGCGGGCTGTTACATATAAATTACAACATTTGCGAAAACTAATTTGTGAACTACGTTTTTTGTAGAATCAATTCAATATCGAAGATGATGAAGCCAAGAAGAATGTATTTCTATCCGCGGTTGCCCAGAGATTTAGAGATTTCAAGGCTAAGTTAGTGTCTGGGTGGATCACTAAGTGGAGGAAAGTAGTAGGTACAAAGAAGAAGAACATCTACGGCGGAGAAACACAAGCCGGTCCTGAGGCTTCACCGGAAACACCATCTGGACCATCCAAATTACCATTTCAAATATGGAAAACTATCAAACCTGAAGAGTGGGAATCATTTGTTGCCAAAAAAACAACCCCACAAGCTATTGTAAGAATATTTTATTAAGATTTAATACACTTAGATCCAGTATTATTGTATAACACCGTACCTAACCTTTGTTTATAATTGTGTGTTTTAGGCAAGTCGTGAGAAAAGTAGCGCGAGTGCAAAAGCTAGGAAGTATTATCATCATTTGGGTGTTCATTCGTACAATGAGGCGAGAGAGAAGTGAATGTTCATCCATTACCCCCACAATAGGGTCGACAACGGCAACGGGGACTAGCTCAACGACGACAGTTGCACAGCCTCGGCAACCAAATAGAGTCCTCGATTGGTGGTGTTCGATGCATGGGGTTGATGCAAAGGGAAAAAGAGTCTTGCCTGATCCCGGAACACAACAGATAGCCAACGCCATTGTAAGTACAGATTATATGGTTATATAAGGTATATATAATATATCTTGTGCGCTCACGAGCATTTCTCTCTTATCCTTATGTAGATTGGCTTGAAGGAAAAAGAGGCAACTAGTGAGTTCACTCCTAAAGGACACATTGATGCATTGCACGAAACTTTAGGAAAGGACCACAGTGGACGCGTGAGGGGCGTAGGAGGTGTCCGCCTCTGTTTGAAAAAGGTATATGGTGATCAATACACTACAACGGCAAAATCGAGTGCAAGTAGTGTGAATTCGGCAGCGTCAGTAGATGTGGAGGCTATGAAAGCTGCAATTCGGGAGGAGCTCAGAGAGGAGATGACACATAACTTCAACGCCATTTTGGAGCAAATGGGTTTACCGACTTTTGCTGCGTTCAAGAAGGGTAGTGATATTACACCTAGCCAGCCGACCAGTGATCCACCAACATCTATTGATCAGATGATACCTTCACCTGATCCACCTGTAGTACCCGAGTTGAAGGTAATCACTTAATCCCTTTGCTTTGTTACACAACTAATCACTTAATATGAGGCATAATGTAACTATTGTGTAGATTTTTAGGCTTCCAATTGTTGTAGGTTGAATTTTGGGAACGAAAAGTGCATTTTAGGCCTATTTTTGCCTTTTCGCGTCCAATTCGTACTTATCGCGTCATTTAACCCCAATTTCATTTTGAACATGATAATATGAGGTATAATGTAACTATTGTGTAGATTCTTAGGCTTGCATTGTTGTTGGTTGTATATCGGGAACATAAATGTGATTTTAGGCCTATTTTTGCCTTTTCGCGTCCAATTCCTGTTTCTCGAGTCATTTAACTCCATTTTCTTTTTGAATATGATAATATGAGGTATAATATAACTAGTGTGTAGAGTTTTAGGCTTGCATTTGTTTTTGATTGAATTTCGGGAAGGTATATGTCATTTTTAGAACTACTAACTATGGTAAATGATTGAACTCTTATATTATGTGTTTATTCCTTGGTTGTTTTGCAAGGTTTATATGAATAACACACCAAGTTTGAGGGCCTTCACCACAGACGAATTACATGAAGTTCGGGATAAGTTGGCGTCCCACCTTTGTGATGATTGCTTATGATACATTTTGGTGGAATTCGTGATATAATTAGCTACATCTACTAGTTTGTATTAATTCTATGTATACTTTTTACATTGTTAAATATACATATTTAAAGTTAATTATTACGTTCAAAAACTTGTCATATATTATTGCAATTTGATCGGATTTTTTTTGTGTCGAAGAGAGGATTTGGGTGAGGGGGGGGGGGGGGGGCTGCCATGGTGGGTGGGCCGGACTGGGCTATGGGGTTGGTTGGGTGTTGGGGTGGCTGGCAAGCAATGGGTGGAGGGCCGGCGGAGGGGTGGGGGGGTGGGGGTGTAGTGGAGTGAAGGGGGTGGGGGGGGGTGTGGGGGGGGGGTGGATTGGGGTGGGCGAGCTTGGGGGGAGTGCGGGGGGGTGGGGGCGGAGGTGGGCGGGGGGTGTCTTTGGGGGTGGGAGGGAGTGCAGGGGGAAGGGCGGGGGGGGGTCAGGGGGGGGGGGTGGGGTGGGCGGGGGGCGGCTTGGGGGGCGGGGGGGCGGGGGTGGGCTTGGGGGGAGTGGGGTGGGCAGGGGGAGGAGGCCGGGCAGGGCGGCGATGGGCGGGGTGGGGGGGGGGGGAGTGCGGAGGCGCGCGGGGGTGGGTGTGGGGGGGTTGGCGGGGGGTGGGGTGGCTTGGGGGAGTGCGGGGGTGGGGTGGGGCTGGGGCTAGGGTGTGGGGCGGGGGGGTGGGGGGGCAGGTGTGGGGGGGGTAGGCGGGGGGTGGGGTGGGCAGGGGGGGTGCGGGCAGGGGGGCGGGGGAGTGCAGGGGTGGGCATGCAGGGCAGATTTATTTATTTTTTTAAAAAAAACATTGGAATACGAAGGGCTGCGGTTTTAAGTCGAAAACGCAGCCGTTCGAGCTAAGAAAGGCTGCGTTTTTGGCCTGAACCGCAGCCCTTCTTTTCTATTGAAGGGCTGCTATGGAAAGAGCTGCTGGCCAAAAACGCAGCCCTTCCTTATTTTTCCACTAGTGGATATCGTCAACCATTTCACTAACGTCGATGATCTTCAAAAGGTAAATAACTTATTAGTATATGTTAGTTTAGATTAGATCGATTGGTAATAGGTATGAATTGGTTTAGAAACCAAAGTAGCACATGCATATTTGCAAAAAATGACCCCATTCTACCCTAAAACATGGTACTTTGATGCATTTCATATAAATATGAGGTATAATAACTAGTGTGTATATTTTTAAGCTTGCATTTGTTGTTGGTTGAATTTAGGGAACGAAAAGGTCATTTTACGCCTACTTTCGCCTTTTCGTGTCCAATTCGTACCTGTCGAGTCATTTAACCCCAAATTATTTTTGAACATGATAATATGAGATATAATGTAACTATTCTGTAGATTTTTAGGCTTGCATTTTTTGTTGGTTGAATTTCGGGAACGTAAATGTCATTTTAGACCTATTTTAGCCTTTTCGCTTCCAATTCTTAGATTTTGAGTAACTTAACTCCAAATTCTTTTTCAACATGATAATATGAGGTATAATATAACTAGTGTGAAGATTTTTAGGCTTGCATTTTGTTGTTTGTTGAATTTTGGGAACAAAAAGGTCATTTTAGGCCTATTTTTACCTTTTCGCATCCAATTCGTACTTATCGAGTCATTTAACCCCAAATTCATTTTCAACATGATAATATGAGGTATAATGTAACTATTGTGTAGATTTTTAGGCTTGCAATTGTTATTGGTTGAATTTTGGGAACGAAAAGCTCATTTTAGGCCTATTTTTGCCTTTTCGCGTCCAATTCGTACTTGTCAAGTCATTTAACCCCAAATTCTTTTTGAACATGATGATATGAGGTATAATGTGACTATTGTGTATATTTTTAGGCTTGCATTTGTTGTTGGTTGAATTTCAGGAACGTAAATGTGATTTTAGGCCTATTTTTGCCTCTTCGCGTCCAATTCCTATTCCTCGAGTCATTTAACTCCAATTTCTTTTTGAACATGATAATATGAGGTATAATATAACTAGTGTGTAGATTTTTAGGCTTGCATTTGTTTTTGATTGAATTTCGGGAAGGTATATGTCATTTTTAGAACTACTAACTACGGTAAATGATTGAATTCTTATATTATGTCTTTATTCCTTGGTAGTTTTGCAAGGTTTATATGAATAACACACCCAGTTTGAGGGCCTTCACCATAGAGGAATTACATGAAGTTTGGGATAAGTTGGCGTCCTACCTTTGTGATGATTGCTTATGATACATTTTGGTGGATTTCGCGATATAATTAGCTAGATCTACTAGTTGGTATCAATTCTATGTACACTTTTTACATTATTAAAAAAATATATATTTAAAGTTAATTATTACGTTGAAAAACTTGTCATATATTGCAATTCGATCGGGTTTTTTTTTTTGTCGAAGGGAGGTGTTGGGCGGGGAGGGCGGCCACGGTGGGGTGCAAGGTCGGGGTGATGGGCTAGGGGGGCTGGTGGGGTCTTTGGGGTGGCCGGAAGCAAGAGGTGGAGGGTCGGAAGCGGGGGGGTTGGGGATGGCAGAGGGTGGGCTAGGGTGGGGGGTGCAGGGGTTGGGGTGGGGGTGAGGGTGCGGGGAGTGCGGGGGGTGGGTCGGGGTGGGGGTGCGGGGGCGGGGGGTGGGGTGGTGGTGGGGGGGGCGGGGGAGGTGGGTCAAGGGGGGTGCGGGGGCCGGTAGGGGTTGGGGTGGGGGTGCGGGTCGGGCGGGGGCTAGGGTAGAGGTGCAGGGAAGGGGCTGGGGGGGGGTGCGGGGTTGGCGGGGTGGGGGTGGGGGGTGGGGTAATGGTGTAGGGTCAAAGTGAGGGGGGGTGCGGGTGGCGGGAGTAGTGCGGGGGGGGGTGCGAGGCCGGGCAGGGGGTTGGGGTAATGGTGCTGGGCTGGCTGGGCTAGCAGATTTTTTTTTAAAAAAATTCCAAATACGAAGGGCTTCGGTTTTAAACCGCAGCGCTTCACTTCTAGTGAAGGGCTGCTACAGAAAGGGCTGCTGGCCAAAAACGCAGCCCTTAGGGTCTTCCGTATTGTTCCACTAGTGGTTGTTATTGTTTCCATTCCACATTCTTCTTGGATATTTTTGATTATTGACCTTAGCCATACACATTCCCTTTCAGCTTCATAAAGAGCAATTAATTCTGCATGATTTGATGATGTGGTCGTCAAAGTCTGCTTCGTGGATTTCCAAGATATTGCAGTACCTCCATAAGTGAATAGATACCCGGATTGATACTTAGCCTTTTGTGGATCTGATAGGTACCCAGCATCTGCATATTCAATGAGTAATGCATTTGGTTTCAACTGGTAGAATAATCCAAGATCTTGTGTTCCTCGAAGATAGCGTAACAAGTGTCTGATTCCATTCCAATGTCTCTTCGTTGGTGCATTGTTGTATCTAGCTAACAAGTTTACTGAAAAAGCTATGTCAGGTCGAGTATTGTTAGCCAAGTACATTAAGGCACCAATCGCACTAAAATATGGTACTTCAGGACCAAGAATTTCTTCATTTTCTCCTCGTGGTCTGAATGGAGCATCTTTCACATTCAGAGAACGCACTATCTGTAATCCCCCATATTTTTAAGTTATTTAATTAAATAGTTTTAATCATTTTTGAATTATTAAAGCTATTTAATTTTAGTATTTGAGAGCAAAAGGGTATTTTGGTCATTTTACCAAAAGAGTATTTGAGTATTTTCACTAAGAAGTATTTTAGTCTTTTCAAGAAAGTATTTTAGTTATATTAGTGAGAAGATTATTTTGGCAAATTCGTGATCAAATGTATTTCGGTAATTTAATGAGTAAGGGTATTTTAGTCTTTTTACCCAAAAGACCACACTAAAAAAAAAAAAGAAAGAAACCCTAAGTTTTCCCCATCTTTCTTCTAGCCACCTTCTTCAGAAAATCAAAGGAGTAACAAGGGTTTCTTCTTCTTCCTCTCTCAAACTCTAGTTCTTCAAGTCATTTCTCTTCAAAGTTCAAGTTTCAAGCTAGTTTTGTTTTTGAAAATTATAGGAAAATCTCGCAAATATCAAAGGGAGGCAAGAGGTTGAAATTTTCTGAATTTTTGGGGGTTTTCTTCCTTATTTTCTCTCTCTTTCTTGCCCCTCTTTTGGTCCTCGTTTTCCGGCCACCGACGGTGGTGGACGCCGGCTGGGCACCAGCGAGTGCTGGCCGTCCCACTACCGTGCCGGCAGTGGTGGCGTTGGCGAGGCACGACGAGTGTCGTCCAGCCACTGCCTCGCCGGTGGTGGTGCGGGTGGTGCTCGTGGTGGCGCCGGTTGGTTGTTTTCTTTCCCGATTTGTGGTTTTCGAACCACATGTAAAAAAAAAAATTGTTATTATTTATTAATTAAATTACAGCAGTAATTAAGTTAATAATTATTAATTTTTATGAAGTTTTAAGTATTAACTTGTAGTGGGTTTTGCCTACTAGTAAAGGTTTTCAAGTTATGACTCAAAAATAGTTTTAAGTGCTGATTTTTATCTATTAGTAGCCTTGAATTGTTGTTGGAAAGTACTAATTGAGAGTACTTTGTTCTTGGTAGGTTTCAAGCATAGTAAAAGTAAGTGAAGCTTTTAATTGTTGACTTTTGTGTGTTATCAAGGTACATACACTTTGACCTTTGACTTTAGTGTTTAAAGGTTTATTTATTGAGCATGAGGAGTAAGGAGAGGCTTATGCCTTATAATTGTTTTGAGTACATGTTGAGAACTTAGAAAGGAGATTAGGAATGGAACTTTTGAGTTATTCCTATATTTGAAAAGCATGTGATTGATGATAATTGCTTTTGAGCATGATTAAAGTTGTTTAATGATATTCTTGAAGCTAGGGCTTGCATGAGAATATTTTATTGAGCAAGGTCTCATTAGCAGTTATATATTTTGTTGAGCAAGGTCTCACAAGTTTTAAAGTTATTGAGCAAGGTCTCACGAGTAGTTGAATGATTGAGCAAGGACTCAATTGATTGGATCATGGATCCTTAAGAAAGTAAGAAAGGACTCAAGGAGTTATTAAAGTAATAAGATGAGCAAGGTCTCAAAGAATTTAGGATTGAGTTATTTATGGTGTTTGTTGCATTCACTTGTTAAAGAAAGATAAGAAATTAATTTATTTGCTAGATGTATTATGATTGTGATTGTGTCTCACATAATGGGCTTTGGCAATAAAACTCTTGGGATGGATCCCCCATGAGTATTGAACATAAGGGGGGAGTTAGTGTGAAACTACACTCCTGCATATAGCTTAGCATGACGATGCTAACGCTTTTATTTTATCAAGCAAGTTTATGGAATTCCAATTATCAAGATTTTTGAGTGGACTAGGTGTCACTCGCATTCTATATCTCTGAGATGTTGAGTCTAGAGGCTCACTCTCAACCTCTTTCATTACTAACAAGCTTAAAATTCTCGAGTCAAGTCATTTAAAGTTCATGGAACTTTAGTAAGAGGTGTGAGATCTCTTACACAAGGAATAGTAGCCCGTATGATTCCAAGAGGATGACGGTGCCCGTTCATTGCCAAATAATATTAAAAAGAAGTATTTAGTAAGTTCAGTTATGTGCTTGTCGCCTGTAGTGTCATAAGAAGAGCAAGCCGAAGTTGTTTGAGGATTGCATGCATCATTGTTTGCATTAGTGAGTAGTGTTATGTACTCAGCGTTGCTGATGTATGTGTTTCCTTGTTTTCTTTTGGTTGTTGTTTTTCCTCAACAACCCTGTGATGACCCATTTGGCGAGCAGAGCTTAGAGGAGAAGTTTCAGGTACAAGTTATTGATGTTCATGGGAATCATAAGCATCCGGATGGGAATTTTAGTACACGAGTACTTTCATATGTATTTAAGTTATTTTGAATTATATGTTTAACTTTACTTGACCATTGGGGTCAAGGTTTGACTTGTTTTGAAAATGGGACTATTATGGGATAGTTTCCGAGTTGTAACTCCTTTACGTACTTTCTTGTTTCAGTTGTATTAAAGTATTTCCAGGTTATTTTAAAAAGACTTCCGCTGTATTCTCTGATTAGCCTTACGTATTATCATGCGTGGCATAACACTTCCGTAATTTCTCCTAGTATATATAAGGAGGGGTTGTGGGGGTGTTATACTATCATTGGAGAACTTATTGGGTGGGCTTTGTCCATGAAAAAACGTCTCAGAATTTTTTCTGTATAGTTTGATTGATGGACAAAAATCTCATTTCTCAAATGTTCTATTTGCAAGCCAAGGCAAAATTTTGTCCTCCCGAGTTCTTTCATCTCAAATTCTTTCATCAAGTACTTTGCAGTTACTTCGAGTTCTCTAGGAGTTCTAATAATATTCAAATCATCGACAGAGACAACAATGATGGCGAATCCTGATTTGGATCGTTTTATGAAAACACAAGGACTGGTTTGATTATTTTTGAATCCTTCTTTCAATAGGTATTCACTAAGACGATTATACCACATTCTTCCAGATTGTTTTAACCCATAGAGTGACTTTTTCAATTTTATTGAAAACATCTCTTTGGGCATGTGATTTTCTGGTAGTTTTAGTCCATCAGAGACTTTCATATAAATATATGTGTCAGTGACCCATATAAGTATGCAGTCACTACATCCATTAACCTCATTTGCAATCCTTTCGAAACTGATAAGCTTACCAGAAATCTTAGTGTAGTTGCATCAACTACTGGAGAATATGTCTCATCATAATCAATCCCTAGCATTTGCGAGAAGCTTTGGGCTACTAGCCTTGCCTTATATCTAGTAACTTCATTTTTCTCATTTCGTTTTCTCACGAATACCCATTTGTACCCAACTTGTTTTACACCTTTTGGTATTTGGATTATTTGTCCGGATACCTCACGTTTTTCAAGTGATTTCAATTCTGCTTGAATTGCTTCTTTCCATTTTGGCCAACCTTTTCTGCGGCGACATTCATCTACTGTATTTGGTTCTATATCATCGTATGTCATTTCAACCGCTATGGAGTAAGCAAAGATTTCATTCAAGACAACATCTTTTTGATTCCATTGTTTCTTTGTAGAAACATAATTAACTGAACTTTCATTGTTGTCTATGCTTTCATGTTCAGGTTCTTCTGGAACATGCTTATCTTCATTTTTGTTTTCATCATGAATTTCATCATGCTCCTTTGGAGGATTTATATTAATTTCGTTCGTTGTTTCTCCTTACTTTTTCATTTTTCTCGGTTTTGAGTCTTTAGAACCGGGTGGTCTACCACGTTTTCGACGTGCTATTGACTCATCTTCAGTGACCTTATTGTCACTAGGAATTTCAATTCGTGCCGGGGTATTCTTAGCATGCACATGACTTTGTCACTTTCTTAGTATCTGTGAGTGCATATGGCAATTGGTTTGCAATACTTTGCAAATGAACAATTTTCTTGACTTCTTGTTCACATGAATTTGTTTTTGGGTCCAGAAACGACATTTGCGATGCGTTCCATGTAATTTCTGTTTTTATATTTTGTAAGTCCACTTTCTCTCCCCCTAAGGATGGGAATACTGACTCATTAAAATGACAGTCAGCAAATCGAGCCGTAAATAAATCACCAGTTGTTGGCTCTAAATATTTGATAATTGATGGAGATTCAAATCCAACATATATTCCTATCCTTCTTTGTGGACCCATTTTAGTATGTTGGGGAGGAGTAATAGGTACATGTAGAGCGCATCCAAAAAAATTTCAAATGTGAGACATTCGGTTCTCGGTCTGATACTAATTGTAACGGTGAGAATTTATGATAGGTTGTCGGCCTTAATCTTATCAATACTGCTGCATGTAATATAGCATGACCCCAAGCAGAAGAGGGCAATTTTGATCTCATTATTAATGGTCTTGCAAATAATTGTAGTCTCTTGATTAATGATTCAGCAAGACCATTTTGTGTATGTACATGAGGCACAGGGTGCTATACAACAATCTCAATAGACATGCAATAGTCATTAAAAATTTGGGATGTAAATTCCCCAGCATTGTCTAATCTTATTCTCTTTATTGTATGATCTGGGAATTGAGTTCTTAATCGAATTATTTGAGCCAGAAGTTTTGCAAATGCAATATTTCTACTTAACAAAAGGCTCACATGTGACCATCGAGTAGATGCATCAATTAATACCATGAAATAGCAAAATGGTCTGCATGCTGGGTGAATAGGCCCACAAATATCTCCTTGTATTGTTTCTAAAAACATTGGAGATTCAATGGCAATCTTATTTATAGATGGTCTAATTATCAATTTGCCAAGTGAGCATGCAGAGCATGATAATCCATTTGACCGAGGAATTTTGACATTCTTTATAGAGTGTCCAATTGAATTTTAATGATTCTATGCATCATTCCTGTGCTTGGATGGCTAAATCTGCCATGCCATAGAGTAAATAATTCCCTATTATTAAACTTCTGGTCAGATATCATATTAATTTCAATCGGACGTATATCTATGCGATATAGTCCCGAGGAAATTGCTGGCAATTTTTCATAGATGTATTTCTTGCCGCATTTTTCTGTCGTGAGGCATATAAATTCCTCTTGGTTCACTGTCATTGTTTCCAAATGGTAACCATTCTGATGTACATCTTTGAAACTTATGAGGTTTCTTCGAGATTTACTCGAATATAATGCGTCATTGATTATCAATTTTGTCCCATTTAAAAATATAATACAGGCTTTCCGATAGCCTTCAATTAACTTGGTTGTCCCAGATATTGTGCTAACATTTGCCTGTAATATTGTAAGTTTTGAAAAATACTCTTTAATTTTTAATATGGTGTGTGTTGTCCCACTGTCGAGGAGACATTGTTCTTTGGATCCAACTTCTGGTAAATCCATATCTTCATAAATAATAAATATGAAGATCAGTATAAGAAAATGCATATTTTATTAATAATCAAAAGAGGAAATACATGAAAATGAATATTGAAGCAATTAAAATAAACTAAGCATATTAATGCATTGCAAAGTTGTTTTCGGCTTCAGCATTATCCATAAAAAAATTTTGAAACATCAAGGCTGGGCATGGATGTATTAGCTTCATTAACAAAGTTTGCTTCAGCATTTTTCCCTTTGTTCTTTATTGAAGCCTGATATAGGTCTACCAAATGTTTGGCAGTACGACATGTGCGACCCCAATGCCCAGTCATGCCACATCTATGGCAAGTGCCATTTCCTTTATAGGACGACTGTCTCTGATTTCCAGGTGATTGTCCCCAATTTTTATCAGAAATTTTAAAATGGTTATTTCTTGGGGAAAATCGACCTCTGCCACGTCCACGCCCTTAGCCACGGTAATTACCACGTCCTCTCCCACAACCGTTGTAATTACCGCGTCCACCTCTACGTATAGCATTTGCTTCAGGTGGATCAGAGCTTTTTATTGCATTTATTTCATGTGTGGCTGAAGACCCCGTAGGTCTAAGATTATGATTTTTAGCAGAAGATCATTATTTTGTTCAGCCACAAGTAGTTTTAATATTAGCTCAGAGTATTTTTTGAAAGCTCTGAACCTGTATTGTTCTACCAATATTATATTAGAAGCGTGAAAGGTGAAGAGTGTTTTTTCTATCATCTGCTCTTCTGTGATGGGATGATCACAATATTTCAACAATGATGCAATTCTTAACAATGTTGAATTGTAATCACTGACTGCTTTAAAATCCTAGAATTTCAAATTGAGCCAGTCAAAATGTTCCTTTGGGAGGAGCACATTTTTGTGATGCCCATATCTTTCCTTCAGGCTATCCCAGAGTTCTTTGGGATCCTCCACAAGGAGATATTCAGTTTTTAAACTTTCATATAAATGATGCCTGAGAAGGACTAAGGCTTTTGCTTTTTCTTGTTCAGTCGATTTTTAACTGATGCGGCTGATGTAGTTGCATCCCCTTGTTGGGTTGTCACACCCTTAATTGTATGTTCAAGTCCTTGGGCCTTTAAATTCATTTGAGCGTCCACCGTCCATTCTAAAAACTTTTGCCCATATAGATCTAGTATGTTAAATTGTTTTTTCATTAGATCTCCCATTTTTTACTACAAATATGTAGATATTTGAAATTAGTAAATGATAATAAATCATAATATTATCTCCCCCTGATTTATATCACTATAATTATACATAAACAGTACAAAAAAAATACTAAAATAGCGTACAATATTAATTAAGCAAAAAAAAAATGCCAAAAATAGAAAAAAAACGAGTGAAAGAAAAAAAAACTTCCTAAAATGCACTTAAAGATACAAAAGAAAATGATATTCATGTGCATTTTTTTCGTCATTCTTCCGGGGAGATAAAAAAATTTTGTGTCTCCTACTTGTGTATGAAGAGATATATCATTAATGCCATAAGAAGGAAAAAGAAACCGGCTATAAGGAATAAGTATAGCCTTATTATCCTAAAAACTTCCTCAAAAGAAGAAGAGGAAGGTGGAGGATGGTTGTCGTCGGCGTGGAACATGGTGGCCGGAAGGTTGAGGAAGAAGATAATTTTTTTGTGAGTTTAGAGGAAAAGTTGGAAGAAGATAAGGGATGTGTGGTGAAAATGGGGTGGGTAATCCGCTTTTATAGAGGGTTATCCCTAACTGTGCAGTTCATCTATAGGTAAAAATATACAATGCAATAAAATTTTAAAATTGGCAAATATATATTAGAGCAAATTATATGTACTAAATTTGTCTACTATTATGCATGTTGGTAAAATGGTGATATAATAGATGTAACTACAAATGTAAAAAGAAATAGAAGATTAGAGACAATAATATATAATAGTGTTTTGAATGCTTGTTCCCTGCATACATATAACATTATTGCACATATAAGATATAATAATTTTATCACTTCACTAGACCGTCCATATAGGCGGCAAGTTCAAAAAAAATTAACTCGTCCATATAGGCGGTTCAAGAGCAAAAAGAAATAACATAAAATAAATGTCCTTGCCGTCCATGAAGGTGGCTTTATTATCAAATTACTTATTTTCAGGGTTAGTGGCATGGTGACGTTTACTACTAGTCCCTTCCTGTTCATCCCTATTTCATTTATTACTTGGTGGAGGTTGATTTTCAGTTGGTTGTATAGGAGGGTTATTATTGGTGTTGGGAACAGGGGTTTGTGGGTTTTCTCTGGTATGGTATTTGTACCGTTGTTAAGGTTACTGGGTCGGGGCTGTCTTACAGTTTCCCTCGCTGGGTTGGTAGTGAATGGCACATTGCTTCGCTCTATCCAAAAATAAACACCCGAGACAAAGACATTGTGTAAAACAATGTTAATCCCGTTACTTTGTTGATTCATGTTCGGATTGTAAGGGTTGGGCTTGGAGAAAAAAAATTTAGAACTTGAAACAGAATGGATGTAAAAATGTTAAAGATACCTTTATTTTTTCGGTAGCAACCTCGTGCGGATAACGTGTTGTGAGAAATATGTAGAGAGAGAAGCTATTGATAGAAATATATCAGAAGAGTGTATTGTATTCAATTGTGCAAAACTAATTTCTTACATCGACGGTATTTATAAGTAAAATTTCTACTGTGTACAATTGCAAATTCAACAATTTCAGCGCGGCGGAAAAAACTTTTCCTAACATGCATTGAATGCATGTCAGGACATTCACCATGGTAAACAGTGGAATTTGCCATTCCACTGTTCTCTCAACAGAGATAACTTTTAATGATGGGGATTTTTTAAAGGTGTCATATGTTTGCCTAAAAACAATATAAATTTAGAGTCTAATAAATTCAAATAAAATCCAATAAATCTTAATTTAGTCCAATAAGTATAACAACTTATAAAATAAGCTTTAATAAATTTCAATAAGTTCAGTTTAAATAAGATGGAAGAAAGAACAAAGCGATATAAAGGGTAATGAGTAATGAGTAATTGAAATAAAATATTTGCTTCCAGATAGGACATGAACCAAATATATCAATGACAGATTGAAACACAATTCCTCTGTCAAGAAACCAAAAAGAAACAAAATTTATCAAAGAAATTTCAAAGTTTTTCAATATACAAAAAGCAAAATTAACGTTAGTAATGAGTAATGACTCCCTTTGGAAATAGCCAAGTCAATGGAGCCTTTGAAAATTTCAAGCCCCAAATATGACCCGGAGCTTCTTTTACACTATGCTGAACTGACTTATATTATATCCCTGTAGTCCGTCTTTCAGGAATGCCCGATTCATATCCAATATCCCGATTCATATCCGATATCATTTCGATAGTTTTTCCCACAAAAAGGTAGTATATTAAATCATAAATTTTGTACAAATACTTCCTTCTATAATAACAATCAACACACAACTTCTTTGATTCAATCTACATTTTTTAATATGGACAAAAAATGTTAATGTTGATTATCAACTTGGCAAAGCTCGTCTTTCAGAACCTAACCTACTGTAGCTTTCTTTATTAATTGCTAGCTCTTTCAACTAATCACCTATACTAACACACTACAGTCCACATTAAATGATTCAGTGGACATTATAGAAGGAAAAAGAACCCTGAAGCTCGATACATTAGAGAAGCTGGAAATTTAAACAAACTAATAAGTTAGAACCTAATACATAAAATTAACATAGAAAGGCATTTGCTCAAATGTGGCGCTGCTATCGCCTGTTTCTTAGGGATTAAGCATGTTCTTATGAGAAGAAACTCGGTAAAAGAACGAGCATCTCTCAAATTCAAATCCTTGCATTACCTGGGAAAATTTTCCGGGTTGGAATTACAAGCTCTTATACAATGTAACCAGCATTAAGAGTATTATTGTTACCAAAGCTGAGTGTACATGTGAAGAGGAATCGATGCCCAGGTTTGAGGTAGTATCGTCAAATTCTATTGCACACCGCTCCACCTAGCCCAATCAACAAATTGCATACCACCATAGACATTGTTGGCAAATCGAACGCCAACGGTGAAAGCCATAGCAACAGGAGGTATATTCTTTGCCAATGGTGATGCCTCAACCACTCTTTCCAGTCCATTTATAACTTGATAACGAGTATTGGATGAAAGAGCAAGGAACGCACCTGTTCAAAAAAAGTACAGATAGCCATTAAACCCCACACTAGTTCAGATGGCCAACAGATGCAACAAAAAGTTGAATTCCTAATTCTTAACACTCTAGTGTTTCGTTCAATGACTTATTTCAGAAAATATAAAAGTTCAAATAATTATCCTCCTTATGATATTGATTTTTCTCTTTTCGTCCGCAAGGATGTTTTAGGTTGGCCCCCTGATTGATGGGTCTTCCTAAGTTTTCTCTCCTTGTCAAAAAAAAAAAATAAAAAAATAAAAAATAAAAGTTCAAATAAGTTCACATATAAGTTAAAGAAATGTTTCAATAAGCTACAAAATAACGTTCCAATAAGTTTAGGTGAGTCAAAATCAGTTAAATAGAACACACCTTCGAACCTGAAAATTGGGGGCAAGCTGTCGGCCAGGGGTTTCAAACATTTGTTAGAAACAATAAAGAGGTGTGACAGTCTGGAATTTTTTATAGATTGAATTATAAAATTATGACCCAAAATCCAAAAGAGGGGTAAAAATCAGACAAAACAAGCAGAAGCTAACACAAAAGACAACAACATCTCATCAAAAAGAAGAACCTCAATAAATCTTAACAAAGAAAAAGAAAGAAAGTGTACTGATCAGTAATCAGTAATCAGTAATCAGTAATCAGATAATAGATGAAAATCCTCTAGCACAGCAGAAAAAGAATAATATAGAGGCTTTCGTATAACAAGTTTGGTAGCAAAGTTGGATCATACATACCCCAGAGTACAGCACTTTTTATGAGAGGTGGGACTGGTATATCTTCATCTGACTTCTTTATGCTCCTATTACATATCAAACAAAAAGGCGTTATATATACTGATCTTACAACAGAAACATGAAAAATGAGTATTATAGTTTGAACATTGTTTCAAAGTACAAACACCTTAGCAGCTCAGAAAATCAAACTATATAAAGGTTTCCTTGCAAGGAAGTTCTGTTAAAGAATTTATTTTTCAACTTGGCAAAACTTTTATACAGATTCGGAAATCTTGACACTGATTCAAGTCTGATGATTGTCTAAGCTCCAAGATAATATAATTGAGACTTTTAGTTCATTCAGGTGCACCTGAAAAAGTTAATATACATTGTATGCATTAATTAATTGCATTGGCGTTTGGACAGAGAACTTCATATGTTTGAGACAGATTCAAGGAATTTACGCATATAGACATCAACTTTTCAGATCTGAAGAAATAAAAGATGGCCAACTTCACCCTGATGCCATTATCATGGAGTATAAATTCTCTATGTTTTACATTTTTGAAAGCCACTAACTTCAAAAACTTTGCAATTTGTTACTCAGGCCCAAAGGGCAAAGGCTTAGAATTCCATATATTATATAATTGACATTTAAATCCTTAATAACAGGACTTGAATGGTGTATAGTTCATTGGGAGCATTCCTCAAAAAAAAAAAAAAAAAAAAAAAAAGTTTGTTGGGAGCAGTCTCAGCATTTCAATAAATGTGTTGCAAGGAGTTGCAAGTTTTTTATGGTCTTTTAAAAAGAAGGTAAAACACCCATAACTTGCGGCAGGTGAGAATTTCTCTTTCTTATCTACCCCTCCTGGCAGATAAAACATCTATTATTCACTGCAAAATCTGTTGTATTGAAACCCTAAGGCCCCAAAATTAAAAGTGACCTAATTATATTTTATCATAAGTTTCAGCTGCAAAAAGGTTCACCTTTAATCTAACCAGATAATAAAGTAAAACACCCATAACTTGCAGGTGAAAATTTATCTCTTTTCCCCTCTTGGCAAATAAAACATCTGCTCAACTAATCTTTTGCATCGACACCCATAAGGCCCCAAAATTAAAAGTGCCGCAATGTTATCATATCATACCTTTCAGCCACAAAAAGAGTTCGACTTCAAATTCATCTAAATGTATTTGTTTCTTATCTTGGACTGAATGATGTGCACAGGGAGACCACTGACTAAAGGTGTGTCAAATTCCAACTTTATACCAACCTACACATACTTACTATGACAGTCTATGTCACAAACAGGCGTAGAATTCTGCCTAGCTGCTCTTAGGCTGTAATGGTGGTTCTTTTTTGGGTATAAAAAAGGTGTAGAAGGATTTTGCTTGGATATCTAATATCATGAGTGCCAAAATCTTATCAAGAGTGTGAACTCCATTCAGGCTTATTAAATTTTACGTGAAAATCTGACATCAAGTAGCTTTTGAACTAAGACTAATCGAACTACTTTTAACGAGTAAGTTTCCAACAGACAAAATCGCTCATCATTTCCCATGCTAATAAAATGCAATAAACAAGAACTAGTTGCCATGATCTTTGCAAACTCTACAAGAGGTAACATATAGTTAAGCTACTGATACAAGAAATTTTCATCTAATCATATAATAAGATGATATTTAGGGAGCGTCATAGAAGAAAGGTTGTCAGAAGCTCACCTTTTAGCAGTCATGATCAAATTTGCAATGCCTTGGCCGAAAATTCCGCATCCAAAGCCAACCCCCCCTTGCAAAACTCCCTGTATGTACAATGCATTAATTGCAATTACAGATTCTGAAAGAACTATTCAAGATGCTGAAAAGACCAGTATTGTGATTATCAATAAGATTCACTTTTTCAGAGGAGACTCTTCTTTCAAATAAATCAAACCTACTTGAAAAACAAAAAAGAACAATTTACACTTCAATACATGCGACATCCCTGATTACAGGAAGAAGTCACAACAACAACATAGTGGCATCTTGGCCAAACCTCAGGATAAGCCCAAATGCACAACAGGCAAAGCCCAGAAGGATTTTGAACTCTGAGAAACCGATAAAGAGTATACATAGAATGAGAGAGATTTAAAGGGCTTTGACTGTCGACCAATAAATCTAACAATTGAAGCAAAGATCCCAGAGAACTGTCATGCAGAGTCAACAACTAAGTTTCATGTAAAAGTTGTGCAGGGCTTCTAGAATGGCATGTATTTTAATTTCTGACTAAACTGTAGGTTGTCCTATAATTGATAAATTCAAGACTACTGCAAGTCGGTACAATCATCCAAGAAACCAGTAAGTTTAAATTGAACTTTTAACATAAGCAGTCCCAATACCGTGTAAAAATATGATGCCATTCGCTGCTTCACTGAAAATCTACATCCTGGCCTTTCAGCTTCAAAGACGCTACAAAGGAAAGATGAAATAAAATAATCAGTTATTGTAAGCATCTGCTGTTTCTTACAAACTGATTCACAGCATTCGAAGCAAGTTGCTCCACCTCTTGTATTTCCGGTACTAAACAGACTCCATTTCAGTGAAAATCACAACATTAGTTTCAAGTTCAGAAAAAGTTACAAATAGAACGAGTGCTAAAAAATTACGTAGCCTGTATCCTAGGATCTCAAAGCTCCATTACCTACTGGGAAGGTCACGACAAGCACGGCTGATGCCTCCAAATAATCCAGCAGATGCAGATCGTCCACCAATACGAACATATGGTGCTAACATGCCAACTAAGGCCACATTAACAACCACACCGACAAGAAGATCAGCAAGGTAAAGTTCAAATTCCGTCCAAAAATCCTTTCCCCTTTTCTGAACTTCCGCAAACGTAGCACAACAGGAATCAATTACAATCTGCATGGTTCCAGGAGATCATATAAATGCAAGTCAAAAACCCTAATGACATCGTATACTACATAATCAGTTAATCCAATGAACAATTCATACATCAATTATATCGATAACATTTGTCGCTAATCGTCATTAAATTTTCATCAACTCCTCGACATTGTCATCAATGTTATTTAAACACCTTTTCTAGCAACTAAAACTGGAAAAAAAAGAACAGGGTAATATACTAATATGTACCTCAGTCCCAATTTTAAATAAGAACGCAGGGTCAGCCAACATTCTATTACGCAGCATAGCACAATGTCTCATAAAAAATCCTAGCGGCCCAGCTGAACCCTGCAATTACACACAAATCATCTTAAGTGAAACAATATTAAGAACAAATACCTAATTAAAACAAGCAAATCATAATCCGCAATACCTAAGCATTAATCACACTGATTGACGCGTGATTTCTATCATAAATTCAACTAATGCCACTTAGGAAATGTATTTAATGCTTATAGACGAAGAATAAAAGCACTACTTAATTCTAATACTACTTCATACTAGTAATTAAGAAAAAAATAACCTGCAATTCTAAATATCGCATCAAAATCAATTCTCTAATCCCTGAAGTTTTAGCAGCTTCAAGAATATCAGAAGGAAGAGTTGCACCATATTTCTCAGTCTCTCTCATCACATCCTCGAATTTCATTATCGCGCCGAACTCCTTCTCTTCCTCATCATCTCCTCCTCCGTCACTATCACCACCACCACCATTTCCTCCATTCTCCGGCGGAAAATTCCCGCCATTTTCGTCGGAACCTCCATCATCAACTCCCGGAGAAAAACTATCATCTAAAACCCTAGTTTCCTCCGAAATCGTCACCGTTGATTCTGACTCCAACGATTTGACGACGAAATTAACTTTCTCTCTCCTCCTATGGCTCAAATTTACGACTCTCATAGCAGAAACCCTATATTTAATCACGCGATTGCAACTCCATTGTTGTTGAGTGAAGTTGGTTTTATTCAACGAATTGTTGGGGAGGAATTGAAGATTGGAGCTTAATGAAGCAACTGGCATGGCGGCTTGAAAATTTTGTGTGAAATTTGGGAAAAAAATTGGAGGGTTTTAGGTTGAATGTGAATATTTGATGAAGATGTGAGCTAGATGAAATATTGAGGACAGTGGAGGAGAGAGAAAATGAGAACATATATATTGGGAGAGAGAGCAGGGATAGTGGGGTGCATGTAGTTCTGTCTACTGTCACTGTGAAGTGCGAAGAAGAAAGAATGTATGCGAGACACGAGACTTTGAGTTCGGCGGCGAGGGGTTCAGGGACAAAATTAGGACTTTTGGTGTGTTGGTGTCAAATTGGGAAGGAAAAAGTCGTGGGTGTTAATATTAATACTCCCTTCCCTCCATTTCTTTATAATGGGAAAAATTGACAACCACAATCCCAACTCTCAATTATGACCCTCTTAACAAAAACAGTCTAAACCTTATTTTAACATTGAGCAATCCCAACTTTGATCCCCTTTGACACTGGTGGTCCGAATGTCCTGGTGACTTGCTAAACCGGTAAAAAAAAAAAAAAAGAATTAAAAAGGTGGTCACATGTAAGACGCACTCCAGTTCTCAAGTAAAGAACAAGAGAGCAATGACATGGTTGGATAAGTTTGTTTATGACTACGATCCAACACTTTCGCTAAAGAAGCTTTTTGAAGGGACAAAGCGCAAACCCCTGGGGGTGGCCTCATGCATAGAACATGCGCTAGTGAGGCAGGGACCATTGTCCATGTAGTGGCCCAGATAAATAGCTATGCATATGCAAATATGTAAAAGCATAACACAAGTATGAATCGTATTTTTCGAATTTCACCCACTTATTTTTTAAATTGATCTTTTTAATATCTTCCCTAGTGGAGTTGTCAAATTATAGGCGTGTTTTTATTGCATACGCGGGATGTGAGCTAATTTGACTACCTCATTGTAAGGGTTTTATTAAAAACATTTTGAAGTCACCAACAAGTCTTGAATGACAAATTCATAAATCTAATTGGATATCGGAAAATCATAGGGACAACTTAGAGACTTATCCAATGTAGATTTCCTTGTCATGACTCCATAAATGGTCAAAGAACCATAGATTGAGTTTGGGGGTAAAGGTACGAATATGATCAGGAATCAAATTCCTCCATTGCTAGTCTTTACTTAATATCGATTAATGTCAAGTTTTATGCAAATAAATTACCAAGCAATATCTTCATGCTATGTAAAAATTAATCTATATTGGTTCATTAAACACACACAAGACTATTTTTTGGTGACATGTTATTATGCAATCAAATTACTGGATTCATAGCTAGTTGTTATCTTATTAGACATTAGAACATTTTTTTAGGTCTTTGATTAGCAAAAATAAGCATGTGAAGTGACTTCCATTTATGTTCTTGGTTTGCTCTTCGCCTCTCGCTGCCACGGATCGAAGTACCCTTTTATACGGAGCGTTGTTCCGCATACAGTGGCAGATCGAGAAGGGTACATGGGAGGTACAACTGTACTCCCGCATCCTCTCAGTCTTCCTCTCTCCCCCTCTAATTACTACACTGGACTGATGAAGTGCTCAAGGTCCCTCCGGGTCTTCGCCTCTTCCCCCTCTGTTCCGCCTCTGCTCGCCTCTGTTTTGAACATGTGGGTACCAGACTATTTATGCGAACTACGCCCAGTGATGCCTATGGACGGCGGTAACGACAGTCGACAAGGCAAGGCCTCTGCGCTTTACTTGATTTTCTTTGATTGCATGGTCATTATTTTGGGGGGTTTTGATTGATTTTTAGAGTTGACATATGGTATCCACAATTTTTAGAATTTTGGTTGTTAGGATGAAATTTCTAGAGTTTTGGTTTCATTTGGGGAAGATGAAGAATTAGGAAACAAGGGGTTGGATGGTGAAAAATTAGGCAACAAAGGGGGTTGGATCTTCCCCTGCCACCCAGTAAGGTTTTTTTTTAGTTTTTTTATTATTTTGTTCTCAATTTTCATACTTTATATATGTTAGATTCTTAAATTATTTGAATGTTTACATGTGAATTGTTGATATTTTTAATCAGCAAGTGACTAATTGGAATTGGATCAAATATAGATTTTAGAGATTTAGAAGTTTAGGGCTAGATGAAATTGTTCAATTTTTTCAATT
Organism: Beta lomatogona; assembly: GCA_947646795.1. NCBI lineage: Eukaryota > Viridiplantae > Streptophyta > Magnoliopsida > Caryophyllales > Amaranthaceae > Beta > Beta lomatogona. The sequence goes on along the minus strand of CANSNZ010000018.1, from coordinate 1,788,940 downwards.
GGTATGTGTATGACTTTATGTTTTATTTGGTTGAAATCAAATTTGACAATTAATTAATTTTTATCGATTCTATTAGGAAAAACAAATGATACACCTAAGGGTCCGTTTAGTATTACTGTGGTTTTCTGTTTTCTGGTTTTTTGATTTTCAAAGTCATATGATATATGTCCTATAATAAATAAAAATTAGTCAAATTTATTGGGAACATGATGATTTTGAAAACTGACAACTAAAAAGTGAAAACCACTTTTTCTGGTTTCCTGTTTTTGGTTTTTAGTTTTCAAAAAAACTGAAAACAAAAAACGATAACGAACGGGCCCTAAGTCAAGCAAATTCAATTTATTCGAACTTTTGATTTTGGATATTGGTTGTAAGACTTATGTATTTAATACAAATCAAACATGTTTCATTTTGGATATCGGTTGTAAGACTTATGCATTGAATAATTTATGCAACTTTTTTTTTTTTGCTACTATTGATTTTGTTGTACGTCCGTACCCTCAAATTAAAATCCTTGGGTCTGCCACTACTCGTATATTGGCTGTTTCTAAGCTTCGCCTAAGGGGTTTTCTTGTGAGAAACTTTGTCTGTGTCGGCACCGTTAAAGCCGAATTGGGAGCTAGACCTTCGCTTAGGAGAAGAATCCTATTTGACTCACCCTATCATGATTATAAGGAATGCATCGATATAGCCTCTGTCTGCAAAAAGTTCTGGAGGACTAAATAGAGGGCATTCCATGCCTGACAGGCTTGATCCGCCATATAGGCTGGTTTGCGAGAAAGGTGGGAGAGCTTTGAGAGAAAGCTTACTAATGAAAGCATTAAATCACACAACATGCATATGAACTATAATGTATAACGTATAGAAAAATAAAAAGAAGAGATTTAGAGAGGAATGTACAAGAAGAGTGTTAATTCCTTTAACAATCTACATCATGGTAAATAAATTGTTAGTACAAAAGGATTTAAATTGAAATTGACCATTAGGAATTATAGCTTTATCGTCTGGGTCTTGTGCAACTATCTGCAGAAGGAGCAATCTTGAAACTTCAAAGAGGTTTTGAATGTTTATTTGTGTTTAGTTCTATGAAAGGGTGTGTTGAAGTTATTAGGAAGTGATGAAATCATAGTCAAATCGTGTGAATGTGTTCGAAGAAATCCCAGCTATTTATAGGCAAAAAGGAAACTGACAACGAAGCGATAAGGCAAAACCGTGTGTCTAGCGCACAACTCGTGCGCTAGGCGCATGGTGTGTGCATCTCGCGCATTGGCTTTGTGATTTTCGTTTTTGTGTACGTCATCCGCGATGTGCGCGCGCAACATGTTACGTCAGGCGCAACGTAGATCTGGCCGGTTTTTTGCTCGTTTTAAGATTTTTTTTATTCTTGATGAATTATATCCTTTGAAATCCAAAATCAGCTGTCTTTGGGAATAAAAATCTGATTTTCGAAATATCCTTAAAAATTTAATTATCGGGAATAATTAATATTAAATAGTAAAAATGCAATTAATTATCAAGAATAATTAATTGGGTCTTAAAAATTGGGTTTGGATTTGATAAATAGACTTTATATTTTCTAAATGCTTCTGGGCTTAGAGCATGTACAATGGTTTGTTTGGTCTTTGATGAATTATATCCTTTGAAATCCAACTTATCTTTTTTTTCTCACAATGGGTGAGCTAGTCTTACTTGGTTTTTCTATTTCTGTCTCCTACTTTTGCTATAACCCACCTTATACTCTCTCTCCTATCCAAAATCCTTTATTTTTATACAAACTAGATAATTAGTTAACATAAGTTACGCTAAGTAAATTACGTTAAAAAAGTTAGATTAATTGAATTACGATCAATTAAGTTAAAAATACGTTAAATTAATAAATATTGGTTTAATTAGGAGAATATAAATAATTTTAGGTAGGAGAAAGTGATTAAAGATAAAATAGGTAAGGAAAAAGTGTGGTAAAATATATCAAACTTGGGCTCAATTTGTAGGCCCTGTTCTTTTGGACTTATTTTCAGCAAAAATAAGCAAAAATAAGTTCAGTTCAGCAAAAATAAGTTCAGTTCAGAAAAAATAAGTAAAAATAAGTTCAGTTTAGCAAAAATAAGTAAAAATAAGTTCAGTTCAGCAAAAATAAGTAAAAATAAGTTCAGTTCAGCAAAGATAAGTTCAGTTCAGCAAAGATAAGTTTAATCTTGTCTAATGTTGTAATTATTATTTTTGTTTTCAATATTACAATTAATATTTTTATTATTATTAATATTATAATTATAATAACGATGAATTTGTATTTTTTATTTTTTTTATTATTTTTATTATTTTATTATTTATTATTATTATTATTATTATTATTATTATTATTATTATTATTATTTTTATATTATTTTATTATTATTTCGTATTTAGTATTTATTATTATTTATTATTATTATTTATTATTTATTATTTATTATTTATTATTTATTATTTATTATATATTATTTATTATTTATTATTTATTATTTATTATTTATTATTTATTATTTTTATATATTATTTATTATTTATTATTTATTATTATTTATTATTATTATCATTTATTATTATTATTTATTATTTATTATTTATTATTCTTATTATTTATTATTTATTATTTATTATTATTATTATTATTATTATTATTATTATTATTTATTTATTATTTATTATTTATTATTATAAAATAATAATAATAAGTATTGATAATATTATGTTAATATTTATTGATTATTATAATAATAAGTATTGATAATATTATGTTAATACAGTTTAGTTCAGCAAAAATAAGTTCAGTTCAGCCAAAATAAGTTCAATTCAGCAAAAATAAGTAAAAATAAATTCAGTTCAGCAAAAATAAGTAAAAATAAGTTCAGTTCAGCAAAAATAAGTTTAGTTTAGCAAAAATAAAATAAGTTCAGTAATAAGTTCAAAAGAACAGGGTCGTAGCTAAAAATATTTTGTAGCCATTGTTGTAATTTTTTTTTTAAATTATAAACTGAATATTTTTTTATTAAGGTTACAAATATATTGTAACATTAATATTATCGTTGGAATGCATCACAAAGATAAAAAGCAATGGCAGGCCCTTTGCCATTCCACATGGCATCTTCTGATTTACCATTGCATGTTGTCAGCAGCTTTTTGCTCAAAACGCTGGGCGATTTACATATCTCTGGTCCTTTTTATCTGAAACGCGGTGTTTCAAATATTACACCAGCAGAAAAAAAGAAAATTCCTCACAGCTTTTCTTGACACGCGACAGCATCTCATTTGCGGATGCACGCCATCCAAGGTCATGATTGGTCTGGCTGACAGGACCAACCAACTTCAAGAGCCAATTGCCATAATGGTAAAACCAAGTAAAGCTAATCTTACTTTTTCCTAGACTAAGTAAAACCAACCCCATTGTACATGCTCTTAGCTTGTTTCATTGCTCATCCTTTGGACCGGACTAATTAGGCGACGATATGTTTCATTATTGGATACTCAATAGGGAGACACGGTTTTGTGTCTACAGAATCCCCCACTTTGATTGAGCTCCAGGAAACCGAAAGTCAAAGTAGCATGTGTCAGGAAGGAGAATAGTTCTAAACGCTATGCAGTTTATAGAACTGATCTATTTATCGCCAGTGTCTGCAAAACAAGGTTAGTATGCAAGACGATAACTACAAGCAATCTGATTACCATCAGGAAAAGATGTTAGCAGATAGGTGCAAACAATTCAAATAATAATGCACATGATGATGCAAGATGCAAACTTGGACTCTCTAAGGATGCATGAGACGCTATGTAAGGATCAGGGTTATGCAAAGCTAAGGATGCAGATGAAATGTCATGCAAGGTCAGGGTAATGCAAGGATGGGAGAAGTGGATAGAGATGTTATGTAAGGTTAGGGTTTTGCAAAGCTAGGAGGTCTAGATTAGTAGAAGGAGATAGAACGATTTTTTGAAAACTGTTTTGATAATGAACCAGGGCTCGCAAGTGAGATCCGTAGATTACAACTCTTCGGGAGTTTGATTTGGAGGAACCACCACATATATAGGAAGCCCCCACTTAGGGTAAGCTTGTCTTGAATTAGGCACTCTGAGCCTAGATTAGAAAGTACTTGTCTTGAATTGAGCATTCAGAGCATTCGAAGTTTCTTTGGGAAGTTGATGTAGGCAAAGTTAGATATCACCATAGACCATGGAATTATCAGAGAGTCCTTCAGGGATAAGGCGAGTTTAGATTACAAAATAAAAAGGTTTAATTTGTGACTCAAATAGATGTAGGTGGGAAAAGGCTTTAATGTGGCTAGGTTCAGACTCAAGTCTATATCGGGATCTAGAAAGAGTATACTTCTGAATTTCTATAAAGTCAAATCATAAGACATTGATTAATCTTTTTATTGAAGCGGTCGGACCTCAAGATGAGGATTTTTAAGTATCCTTACTGTAAAACTCCGTATTTTTGGGAGTTATTCTTTTATAAATAAGAAATATAAAGAATAAAGTGAAAGTATTTCTAATATTATTTACAGAAAAATATAATTTGGGTAAGCCTACAGTTATAATTTAACTACACAACCTACTTTTGTACCTAATTATATTACAGTTTGATTCTGTTTTATTTTCGAAATAAATAAAATAAGAAATAGGAATTTGATTTGGAAACAAATTCTATTAAACCTTGGTTTCTCATGCTATAAATAAGAAAAAGGAAAGAGAAAAAAAAAAAATTAACCCTAACTTTACTAAGTCAGCCGTTTTTTTTACCTAAAGAATTTCTCTCTCTTTTTTCTCCTATTTCACGTGAGTTTTCTTTCCTCTCTCCTCCACTTTTCTTTTTCTTCTTCCCTTGCATCTGGGAACCCTTCCACTCGTCGTCGTTCAGGCAGCGACAGAGGGCGATCGGAGTTGCTAGCTGCTGCCGGAAGTCACGCGCAAGGTTCGAGGGTTTAAGGTTCGTGTCGCGCGAGGTCGAGGGTGGTGTGAATATGGCTGTGTCGTGCAAGTCAGCCGCGTTTCTCGCAGCAGGTCGCCGACAGTCGGAGGGGCGTGGCTCGTTGGTGTGCAGCCGTGTGTGGTCGGCGTCGCCTTGGTCGCTGGTGTGCTTCCGGTGGTCCTTTTCTCTCTTTTCTTCTTTAAATTAATTTATATAATCAGATTTTGTTATTCTTATGTATCTTTGATTAAGTTTTGTAATTATAAGTAAAATATAGAAATAGTAAAAGAAATCAGATTTAGAATTATGTTTTAGTTCTTATGATAATTCTGTTTCTCAAATCTGATTTTTATTATACTTGTGTATATAATGGTTTAAGTTGGTTTTGTAAATTAAGTATAGTAAAAGTTAAAGGAAATTAGATTCTTGATTATACTATTAGTTCTTAGGATGATTTTAATTCTTAATTCTGATTTTATTACACTTATGTATATTTGTGTAAGTTTTATTATTATAAACCAAGTATAAAATAAGTTAACAAAAAAAGTCAGATTTACAAGCATACTATTAAGTCCTAAATATGTTAGTTTCAATAAAGTTTATGAAAAGAAAGTAAACAACGAGTTTGATTATTTTCATCTTCAAAACACCATATTTTACATAGTTAGATAAGTTGGTTTTTATTTAATATTGTCAAGGACTTAGCACTGAAATATTTTATTATTCGATTAGGTCCCAATTTCACAAGCGGAACGTTTTAAGTAGTCAGCGAAGATTCTCCGTTACAAGGTACGTACGCGTACCAGTTCAATTAGATATGTTAGTATCATGTTTAGGTTAAGAATTCTTTCATTGGAACTTAGAATCATGATAGAGAACAACTGTATGATTATGATTGATGAGATTGTTTGGTAACATGAAATCGATTGGAAATCTTTATGTATTTCCTTGTTGTATGACTTGTGAGTTGGAATGCATTATTATTGGTATGCGTAATTCTATCATATCACAAGCATGAAAAGAGAATTGGATTGGAATCCTATGATTTATTATTGTGGCAAGGATGTTCAAGAAGTTGCTTAAACTAAAGAATTGAGCAATGTACCTAAGAAGGAAAATTAAATGATTATATGCATAATGTTGTATGAATGAATATCACCAAAAAGGATCTTTGGCGATAAACTTGTAGTTGGAATCTCTACAAGTATGAACAATGGGGGGAGTGTGGGACTTGCTCTACACTCCTACGCAGGCCTACTGTGACGACAGTAGTGTCCTTATAAATTTTGATAACTCAAGTAGGCGGAAGGTTCCGTACGATCTTGGGGGTATGCATACTAAGGTGATGGATGTGGAACGGAACGAAACCGTATTTACATTTCATCTAATAGACCAAGTTGTCTATTAAGGATTAAGTAGCCCGTATGATTCTAGAAAGATGACGATGCCCGTTCGATGCCAAATAAACTGTAAAAACGGAATTTAATGTTTTGTAGTATCATGTTTAGGAACTGTTATTACTATTCTGATTATGCTTAGTGTTTTATTTAACTGATTATGTACGTACTCAGCATAGCTGATTGTTTGTTATTTGTGTTTGTTTGTTGACCTGTGATGAATCATTGATATTTCAATGGGGAGCAGATTAGGTATGCTGATGTTGCTGCATGAGAAAGGGCATACGGGGGATATTCTTTAGTTTATAAACTTTTAAATGTTTTTGTTGAACTTATAGAATTATTATAATCTACTTAGTTAATGGTTGAATAAAAGGGGTAAATGATGATTCCCGAGTTGTAGTTATGTTAACATTTTATTTCCGCTGCAATTTAGTTTTCATAATAAAAAATAAGTTAATGTTTTATTTTAATAAGCCTTGCGTTTCACCGCAACGGTAACACTCCCAAAGTCGATGCAACGTAGGTTAGACGTGTATGGATTTTGGGGGGTGTTACACTTACAGAATCAGACCATTCATAGTTGGCGGATCTGTTTTTTATGTGCCCTAACTTTTGCATAGACCTCCCCTTTCGGATTTTCAGCCTAACAGACTTGGACATACCTTGAAGAAGAAGTTAGGATTGATATGAAAAGGTTGAAAGGGTTAAGGTTTGGATGAAAGTTTATATAGGTTAAGGTTAAGTTTATAAAGCTAAGTTTTATAATTCAGAATAAAACCTCCGTAATGTCGTCGATCTCTGTCATGTAACATATTCTCTTTTCCATCTCACCTCCAACACCATCACTTCTCAAGTCACAAACTCCTCCACGCTCGTAGCCTCCCATCCATGTATACAAACTCAACTTTGACGGTTCAGTTTGTGCGCCTCCTCAGCTGCAGCTGGCGTCATCATCCGTGATCATCTAGTCAAGCTATGCAAAGCTTCTACCTGCAACCTGGGCAACACCCAAGTTTTCCTCGTAGAAGCCACGACTCTTCATCAAGTTATCTTCCTAGCCATTGAAGAGAAAGTCCAAAATTTGCAAATAGAAGGCCACAACCTACTAGTGGACTAGTGGTTAATGTTGTTAAAGGTTGTTGGTCCCCGCCTTGGCAAATTGCACACCTTATCCAATATATCACAACACTTCTCAATTCGTTCAACAGTTGGAGCATCAGATACGTCTACAGGGAATCAAACAAAGATGCGGATTGTTTAGCAAATGTACACACTGAGGGTGCGTTCTCTTCACCTGAATATCCCTGAACTGAACTGAACTGAATTTATTAGAACTGAACTTATTGGACCTGATTCGAACTTATTGGACCTGATTGAAACTAATTGACCTGATTGGAACTTATTAGACCTGATTGGAACTTATTTGACCTTATTTGACAAAAAATTTGATAAGTAATAACATAATTACCCCTAACATAAATACTATCCCTCAAAATTTATTATGACATACTCCCTCCGTCCCAGAATACTCTTTACACTTTCCTTTTTCATCTGTCCCAGAATACTCTTTACACTTCTATTTTTGGAATGACCCACTATTATTTTAATCCTTCTACTTTTTAAGCATTGGCCCACACTCTCTCTCCTTCAAATAAAATAATATCACTCCTACTACCCACCAACTCTAACCATGGCCCACACTCTCTGTCCTTAAAATAAAATAATACTACTTTTACTAACTACTAACTCCTATCACATCTACTTTTCAATAAAATAACAATTGATAACCAAACAACAACTTATCATCTAAAACTACGTGCATTGATAAGTGTCAAGAGTATTATGGGACGGAGGGAGTAATAGTTATTAAAATTTATCCTTCGAAAAAATAGTAATTATTAATTATCTCTTATAATTAACATTTTAACAAAAAAAATAATTTTTATATGCTTGCCTATACACAAATTTCACCATTAATATATCGAGTAGTCATGCTTTGATTTTTTTTTTTGAGGGGTGCTTTGATTTCATAAAGCACTAATAGAAAATCAATTAATAACATTTATATCTTTCATTGTTATTAGTAACGAAAACATGTTATCTCTAATTATTTAAAGATGAATTGCAAAATATTATAATTATGATGATTATTATTGTTAACCTTATTTGATCATGATTATAACATTTTTTAATAATAACATAATCAGCTAATAGTAATATGAATAATAAAATAATAGATAATAATGCAAATATAATACTATATGATCATAGTGGTACTTTAATTAATTTTTTTAATAATAACATAATCAGCTAATAGTAATATGAATAATAAAATATTAGACAATATTACAAGTATAATACTATATAATAATCATAGTAGTACTTTAATTAAAATTTTAATTTAAATTTATTAATCATTGACTATTTGGACCTTATTGGAACTTATTGGACCTGATTGAACCTGATTGGAACTTATTGCACCTGATTGTAACTTATTGGACCTGATTGGAACTTATTGACCTGATTAGACCTGATTGAAACTTATCTTATCTGAACTGAACTGATTGGACCTGAAACTTAATTTATTAAGGTGAAGAGAACCCACCCTTAGTTGATTCTTGTTTTCATGTTTTTTTATAGTTTTACTTGTAATACTGCCTTGAAATTTGAATACTATTCTTGTAAATGATGCTTTAGGAGTTCCCCTCGTGCGGAAGGTCTCCTAATTCTTTTTTTACTTACCTTTATAAAAAAAAAAACAAAATTTAATATAGGCAACTCACTCTAAATACAACATCCAACTCATCAGTTCATCTGAAAAGATGCAATACAAGCTAAGGACAATTAAAAGCTCTAATATACATTAACGTCTCATGAACATGTAATATACTTAAGAGCTGTACTGTTTACATGAGAACGTCTATTCACACCAAAATGGAAGCATCTATCTATTCACACCAAAGAAACATGTATACCTGCTTATTAAGAAGCTATAGTTAGCATTACCCCCCAGTGTCATGAACTCATTTGTAAACCTACCAAGTCATTGTTTAACATGAACAAAAGTTTCATAGCTAAAGGTATCCTTTTGAATAACTTCACCCCATTGGAAATGGAATTAAGTGGAATTGAAGGCTTAACAACGCCAATAATTCCACACAAATCCAGACCCAGAAGCCGATCACAAAACAAAAACTTCATTTTCGATCCAGTCCCCTCCAGAGGATAGCACAAGCTTCATGTGGCATTGGTGATGCAACTTTGCCGTGAGATCTGTAGCTTGATTCAAATAGACAAAATTTCCTCCATTTCCCACGCTTTCGCGGCCAGCAATAACGCCAAAAACCATTTCCTTCCATTAAAAGAAAAATCACATGTTCTTGTATATATTCTCTTTCCACCCAACTTCTCAAACTGTAATGCTTCTTTAGGATTTCACTGGAACAAAGAGAAACTTTTACGATGCCTCAAATCTCGGGAAGACCGAGACTGGTCAACTGATCCCCTTGGAGTGGGTTCAGCAACTTCAACTACATCTCTTTGAGAATTAGAAGATCGAGGAAGTAACTTGCACCCGATTCTCCAAGTAACTAAGCGGGGAGAGCTAATGGAACTATGTGACTTGCTCACTTTTCTCATCTCCTGCTTTATGTTACTGAACTCTTCTTCCAGTTCCTGAACCCTAGATCTCATCCTCTCCATGTCTCCTTTTAGACCACGGTTTTCGCGCACAACTGACACCCACCCATCTCTCTGGATAATCTGGTCCACCAATGAATTCTGTGCGTTATAAGGATTAGTTGGGCCATGTTCAGGATCCACGACGTGGAGACAACCAGCAATAGCAGTTCTCAGATGCATCTGCTCGAAAAATAGGACCTGAAGAACAACCCTAAGAGGCAGTCTTTCATTTTGAGATGCATGAGCACATGCATCAATGGAGAGTTTTTGGTAGTCAATCATGTTGCAAAGTTGTTCCTTCTCGCCATCTGAAAGCCAAGGATGATCCTGCATTATCCAACAGTAAATTAAAGGATCTCATAGTGATTGTAAATCCAAGATTACAGATAACAGACATATATAGTGCCAAGTGAAAGGACATAAGAGCAGAGGCGCTTATACCCCCTTCGTTCTAAAAACTATGCTGACCGTATAATTAGATGCCAGTACAAATTTACAATCATGTGTAGGGCGACAGGAATACCAATAATGAATAATTACAAGTAATATATACTCATGAACATCCTTTATGATATTACTTTTACATCCCTCTTAACCAAAAATGCAAGAACATCAAACAGAATTTGTGATAAGTCGGTTGTCTTTTGTTTTTCAGATTTTGTTACTCATTTTGGAGCATTAACCAAGTGAAGAAACATGCCTATTCTTCTTTATTTTTTGTAGTTCTAATTAAAACATTCCCTAGGCCTGTCACAACAACAAAAAACCCTTCCCAGGGAGCGTCAACTTCAATCAAAATCAACCAAAAGACAAACCTTGAAATACATGTCAAGAGCTCTATATAAGCCATCATGGAAAGGTCTTGAATCTTCAGGAAGAGTCTCGACAAGGGCACGTATCTTGTCTGGTTTCAAGTTCACATCCGAAGCAACCTCAGCAATATAGCCATCAACTAACTTTGCCACTTTCCTTAATGGTTCAGATGAAGGTGATGCTTCTATATTAGGTGAACAAGGAGAAAATGCTGGAACTCTTGGCTCAGATGACACAAAATGCTGGATAATCCGGTGAACACAATCTGTGTCATACAAGGTGTCAGAATCTGAGTAAGTAGGAATCAGAAGACCATCCAGGGTTGCTAGATCAAGTTGCATTCCAACTCTTTTCTCCAAAGAATCCTTGCATTCTTCACTAACATTCAAAATCAAAGCGGTACGGAAAATTCCCAACAAGAAGCGACAGTAAGATTTGCTCTTCTTTTCAGGCAGCAACTTTGAAATGGTTTCCAACAGGGCCTTTTGATCAACAGTTACAGGAGTCAGGCTAAAACTTGCAACTGTTCGAGATTTACCACCATGTCCACCCTGCCATCGACAGAGACCTGGGAGAAATTTCCTAGTATAGTACATAATAGCACCTGCTATATTTTCAGGTCTTATGCCTCTTACTTGCATTGTTTTGACAAGTTTTTCAAACAGATCAATGCAAAGATATGAAACATCCTCGTACCACCAATCAGATTCTGCACTTCTAATTCTTGCACCAGTATTGATTCCGTTCCACAGTATGCTTCCACCAGGGCTTTGTAAACGACCATACATCATCATAGGCCATCCAAACAAACTTGGATCTGTACAAACCATTGTGGATATGGCATTCAAGCATTTATCAATCAACTGAAGCTTCTCCGCCAATGGTATGACAGTTTCAGCACTTTGAAGGGCAATAATACAGTCCTTCCAGTTACGAAGTATATTCTTGTGGAAAAAACTATCAGACCTAGATAACAAGTTATCCGAGCCATATTGATCTATCATCTCTAGATAGTCTGCAGCACAATAAATCATCATTATGTTCCTCGGGGTCAAATCAAAATGAAGTCCATAGCAGAATTTGGCAGCTATGAGAAAAGTTTCTGGGCCCCCAGGGAATCCTTCTAGCAACATGGGGGCCAATCGCTTCTGTATATCTTGAGAAGTTTCATGTTCTTTATCCAATTTCCCACATCTTGATACAAGAGGAAACTGAGGAAAAGTAAAAATTAATAACCCAAAGGTATTGTAAGAGCAAACAATTCTCCCTCTCAACAATTATAACAGAACAAAACTAAAGCGCAATCAATGTATCAGAAAATAAGCTCTAGAATACAAAATCAACAGTTTTTGCTCCCAACAATCAAATCAATAGCAGCAATGAAGACAAGTAGAGAATAACCACATCAGTATCATAGTTCAAAAATGTGGTTTCGGTCACGATCGCGGTAACAGTCACGGTGATGCGGGAACAGGGATGATGCGGTTGCCCCGCCTAAAACGCGGTACTTTTATACATTTACAATGTGGGTAGTATTGATTTGGTAGATTTGAAAATCTTTATGACACGGGCAATACGATACGATGCGGCCTTGTTTTGACACCATGAGCAGTATAGATACAAACACATGGCAATTAGCAGAAGTCAATGTCCCTAAAGTCCTGAACCCATGATAAATTTGATTGCATCCATAACTATTGATGATCTTGGTCTGTATTCCCTGAATCCCTGTAAAGTTTTGGGATGGAGAAGGAAATCCATAAACCACAAGATAGCCAGTTCTGATATCCTAGACTGATGCCATGTGATGCAATATATGGAATATGCATCCTAGTATAATGAACACCACCTCTTAACTAAGTACATATTTGAGTCCTGTTTTCAAGGGAGCCAGATGGCTGAGAAGATAGGTATTGTATTAACAATTTTACTTTGAAATGCAACGTTATCAAATCTATTAACCTGATATAACATAGGTATATTATCTTATTATATGGGTAAATTTTTATATTTCAAGTACATGAGATCAGACAAATTTTCATATCGGTAAGCTCTATGTTGAGTATTCCCATAGTGGATAGCTGAAGTTCATATAGTAGTCTCATTTTGGGTATTTCACCAAGAGGTTCAAGACTGTCGGCTCCACCATCAAATCACGAACATGGGTAGTACTTTGACAAAATATTTGTGATTGTTACCCGCCAAAAAAAGGCAGAAAATCATTCCAAAAAGTTTCTATGCATCAATTCTCTCCTTTGTCTCAATTTTCCACACAAACAAGGAACCATTTTTTTTTTTTTTCGCCCCTAGGCCCAAAGGAAATGCTTCTTCACCTTGATAACAGAAATCATGGACTCGATTTTGTAAAAAATTGCAATGAGATGACCTTGTGATCCTAATGTTTCAACCTATTATCTAAAATTATGCTTTAAGAAAGCATGAATTGGTGATGTTGTCAGTGTTCTCAGAGGACCTTAGAACCCTTTTATTGGAGTACTTGAACGGCGTAGTTTGACTCCACTTGGGACAGGTTAGCCTCGGATGTTGATAAAACAATGTTTTTTTGGTCTGTTGCTTCTAGTTTGTATCCCGGATGTATTTTTTCTGTTTGTCTCTTCTAGTTTGCATCCCGGATATTTGTTTTCCTTTTGCTTATTATCTTCAGCTTTTTTGATTTGTATTCGGGGCTTCGGGCTTTGCCCTCACCAAAGAAAGAGAGACCACCGTAGTGAATCTAACTCATAAAACAAGGAAATTTAGAGCAGCAATAACCTCTCTTGCTATTGAGAGTTATCTACACCGTTACCACTTATAAGTACTACAATCAATATGTGAACGGAATCGAACACTTTCCCTGCCTTATGGTGATCAATTTGTTCATTAGCCCCCCTACAAATCGATTGATTTAATAATAACGAGAAAAGGCTTCAAAAGAAAGCAAGCTCAATAAGGCAAAGCAAGCAGCAGGACAATATGATAAGTAGTAGGTAGCAAGATGAAGACTTGGAAAGAGCTTGAAGCAAGCCTCACAAGAATAAAGCTGAACACATATTGCTGAAGTATAACAGGCCCTACATATGTTCATTTGTCCTTGACGCATTTTTTTTACCACCAATAACAACTTCTTTTAGACTTTAATTTCCTGAATCCATTTCCACTTTCACTACTTCCTCCGTAACAAAATAAACGCACAAATGAATATTTTATACCTCACAAATAATACCCATTTGTTGCATTTATTATGTTACGGAGGAAGTACTTAATTTTCAAGTATATGTAAGCAAATTCTTTGGAACAACCTACAAAACGACCATGATGTATAGCATCTCCCAAATGTAGAGAAAATTGAAGATAGGGCCTTCCTTATAATAAATATACAGAAGTGGATAGCCTTAATGTATAAACAATAACAACAACAGATAAAAGCTAAATATTTAAGACACATTCATCAGCAATTACACAATGAATCGAGAATCAGCACTCCAAAAATATCGAAAGAATTTGGACGGAATCATGATAAGAGGGAAGTGTACCTTGTGCAGGTGAAAATTTACTCCCTCCACAAGAACAGTAATATCGCTTGGCAAACCTGCATTGCAGAACCTGTCAAGATCATAAAAATTACATTACCAAAAACAGATAAAAAAAGACATTTCGAGACACAAAAAAATGTCAAAATGCCGGTAAAAACTCTATCAAGGCAGAAAAGTAACCCAATCAACAACCCTTAATAATTTCATTACAAAAAAAGCCACAACACTCAGTGAAAGACTTAAATCATAGCTGCATTTTACTTTGATAATCACATACACACACTTCACTTGAGTGGTGCCTAGTTCATAGAAGTTATGAAAAAAAAAATTTTAGTTGCCATTAACAGTGTTGTACATTAAATCACAAATGTTTATAATGAAATCAAAATTCCACCATCTTAATAGAGCTCGTAGATGAATCTATCCCTTTATTTTCGTATACAACATTTAGGCTCCGTCTGTTTATTTCCCATTGTTTGGTTCGACAAGGGATTTTAAAAGGAAAATTAAGGTGGACATAAGTTTTTCATCCCTTTGTAAACATTTTCGATTTGCGAAAACCATTTTCCTCCCCTCTCTTATTTCCAACCTCTCCATTTTCCCGTTCTTTTAGCTTAATAATTTTCCATCAAACCAAACAAAGGAAAACTAATATCCATTTGCATTTTCCATGAAACCCCATTATGGAAAATGTATACAACCCCACAAACAATCATAACTATTACTCCCTCTGTTCCAAAAAGTTCTTCCTAGCCAATCTCCTCTCACAAAAAGATTTCAAATAAGAAAAACAAAAGAAAACGAACGGAGTATGAATTAGAAATTTCTCCCACTTCATAAACTATGGGAAAAACTGTAAAAAAAAACCCAAAAATGTAAGGATAAATAAAAACTTACAAAAAAAAAAAAAAAAAACCAAATACATATGAGGGAGAGAGAGTACCAATCACTGCCTTCCCGACGAAATTCAGCAATTTTTCCAGGAGCCATGAAAACTATAAAAACCAAACCTTATATTATATCTCTCTAACAGCATACATCAAAGTACTCATTCAACCAGGAAAAAAAAAACCACCCACATTTCAAAATTAAAGACTACCAAAACCCAATATCAATTGATTTATGGGGTTTTGATTTTATTACAAAAAGTGGTGCTATTAATACTTCCTTAATATATGTATGAGCCACCAAATATCGCACTACTGAGTCAACTCGGGGTCCCCAACAAACAAAATGTAATGAAGACGAAATGTTTTTGTGAAGTTAAGTATTTCAAAAAGTACTGAAAACCCAAAATAAAAAAATAAAAAGGGGAAGAAGAAGAAGAAGAGAATAGTGGAGAAGTTGTGGTGGGTTGCAACTTTACAGCGCTACGACAAAAAAGGGGAAAAACCCAGGTGGGGTTTTGGGTCTGGAAAATGGAAGAAGAAACAATGCGACGTGAATTTTAAATTATTGAAGATTTTGAAAGCATTTTTATTGGTAAAAGAAAAGAAATTTTACCACAATTTTTGTCTTCTTTTTTTTTTTGGGGGTTTTTTTTTGGGGGGGGTGTTTGAGAGCAACGAGAATCGAGGAACACGTTGTTTAGGACAAGAGGAGAGAGAAAGAGAAGATTGTATTATTTGTAATTTAGTACTACTACTGTGTAGTAGAGAATGATGATGTGTGATAATGAAAGAAGAGGAGCTTAGAATTGGAAGAAATCGATGATGCGTGGATCTCATAAAAGACTAGAAACAACTTCAGAGGAGACGAGGACGGAGGTGGTTTTGGGGTTTACGAAAACTATTTGAGGGTGGTACAGTTTCATTTCAGTTTAGCTTATTTTAGTTTAGCTCAGTTCAGTTCAATAAGTTTTCTGGTACAGTTTTAGCTTAATTTAGTTCAGTCCAAAAAAAATAGGACTTGAGTAATGAGGCCTAACCGCTTGAGGGAGTGAAGTAAATATAAGGTAATTTTAGAAGAAAAGAAGAAGAAGCTAAATCCAGTAAAATTAGGTTCGACAAATGTAAGTTTAGCCAAAATGAACTGAATTCAACAAATGTAGGTTCGACAATGATATGTTAAGTTCAGCAAAAATGAGTTTAAGTTAAGTAAAAAATAAGTGAAATCCAATAAAGTAAGTTTAGCAAAAACAAATTAAATTCAACAAATAAGTTGAGAAGAACATCACTTAATGCGCAAACCCATATTCAATTTGAAATGACCCGTTTTAAAAGAAAAACACCATTTGACTAATAAATTATAGCCTAACTCATTTTAAGACAGTGTTTGGTTGGGCAAAAAGCGGAAACCATCTTTATGAGACGGTGGAGTTTTCCATTTTCTTTTGTTGGTTTGTACAAGGTGAAAAACAGTTTTCCTATTAGTCAAAACTAGTTCTTTTAAGGGTGGAAAATATTTTCCTTCTCAAAGGAAGGGAAATAATTATTCACCTTACTCTTTCCTTACTCCCATCATTCTCCTTTCTCATTTTCATTCTTCATTTTCTCTCTCAAACTCTCATTAACTATGCAAGAAACCAGATGAACTAACGAGAGCTTGAACTAACGAGAGCTTGAACTATCGATAGCTTATTGGTGAGGCCATGAGCCTTTGGCAATTGGCACTATGCTTTAAGCCATGAGGATATAATTGCACTAACGAGAGTTTGTTGGTGAGGCCATGAACCTTGGCATTTGGCACTATGCTTTGGACCATGAGTAGGAGTGAGTTAGGACGATATGGTCTAGAATTTCGACATGAGACCACATTTCGAGATGTGAAATATGTGTAAGATGTAAATCTGTAGAAATCAAATAACTTAACCTGAATTACAAGAACAAGTTGCGCCGTGGTATGATGGCCACTGCCTTAGAAACGAATTTCGCCACCACCGGTGCGGATTCACGATGACGTTCGTCCCCCAAGGTTCACACAACTATCTCTGACTCCGTGCACCCGGATCAAAGATTGGTATTTCTCAAGAACTGCTCAAATCTCAGAGAGAATAGGGTAGGCTTGTGTTTTAGGGTTATATGGAATGAATGATAAACAGAAACGGCCAAAACGCTATTTATATGAGGGTTATAAAACAACTTCGAAATAAATCCGGAAATAAGAAGAGAATATAAGATTTTGAATACCTCGGAAACCGCGAGTCGCGGTAAGCTTGCGGCAATCTACCGCGAAAAGAGGCAGAAACCACGAGACGCGGCTACCGCGAGTCGCGGCAAACTCACGGCCACAATCCTCCGCCAAATAAAGCTTCGCGTTCAACAAGATGAAATCCAACAATCCCCCACAAACGCGAAGTTAAAAGAAAATATTGAGAAATGAGCAGTAAAAGGAAAGCTTAATACTTACATATTAGTGTCCAAGGATTGAACTAACATGTTAGTGAGATGGGGTGTCCCCTCACCTACAAGTATCCTAAGATTGAACTTGCAGGAGAGAGAAGGAACCCGATAGCACATATTTTACTTTCAGGGCTTGAGAAACACCGCGATATCCACTGAATTGTCCCATGAACAACATACAATATAGTTGAACATACAATTCATTTACATCCTAGACACATCACATGTCTTTCAAATGATTGTGAACATTGCTAAGTTCAACAATCCTGGCCATCACCATGGGATTACAAAGAGTGCTCTAGAATGCTTACAAGAACGACATTCGACAGAAGGAGGCCAACCCACTCATCCACGATGTTCTATTACGTTCAATTAAATTGAATCAGCTATAAAGCCATAGAAACATCCGGTCCATTACGTTCAATCAAATTGAATCAGCCAAAGGCCATGGACACCAGATCTCAAAAATACACATATACAACCTGTTCAATAAGAACCACTCATATCAGAGCAATAAGTATATTAATGAGAAATCATAAATAAGTTCACTAAGAAATCAAGGAATACAACAACCTATAAAGGTTTCAAACCTATTCCTCCTGAAAATTCTAATACTAACTTCCTGCTCAATCCTTTGGTAAAAGGATCAGCCAAATTTCTTTCACTTCTCACAAACTCAAGAGAAATGACACCATTCACAATAAATTGCCTCACAGATTCATGTCTGACTCGAATGTGCCTTTTCTTGCCATTATAAACACTGTTGTTGGCAACCCCTATCGCAGCTTGTGAATCACAATGAACTGACACGGAAGGAGCCGGTCTCCCCCACAAAGGAATGTCTGCCAAAAGGTTCCTCAACCAATCAGCCTCTTGAGTAGCAAGATCCAAGGCAATGAACTCAGCTTCCATAGTAGATCGAGCTATACATGTCTGCTTTGTAGACTTCCATGATACTGCACTACCATTCAGAGTGAACACATACCCACTGGTAGAACTCATCTTATCACTGTGAGTTACCCAATTAGCATCACAATACCCTTCTAGAACAGTTGGAAAACCCACAAAGTTTAACCCCCAGTCCATGGTTCCTCTCAAATATCTCAATAGTCTTTTAAGAGCTTTCCAGTGATCCAAACTGGGATTATGAGTGTACCTGCTTAGCCTACTCACTGCATAGGCAATATCAGGACGAGTACAGTTCATCAAAAACATCAAACTACCTATAACCTTAGCATACTCTCCTTGTGACTGATGAGTGATATTTATATCACTCTAAACCCCTTATTTATCCCTATATTTAACCTTTCTTTTCTATTTTACCCCTTTTATATGTTTGTTTTGCTTAAATTGCACCTTTTTGTTTTACTAGTTCTTTTTAGATTTGTGTCTTAGTTTTACTTTTTGAGTTACTTTTTAAATTTTTTCCTGGTTCTTTGTAGGTCCAATTAAAATATACTTTTGATTTCACCTATAAAAGCCAAAGGAATGCACAAATGAGGAGTAAAGCATGAATAATGAAGGGACGAAGGCAAATGGGAGTTGAAGAAGTAAAGTTCACAACAGGGTCCACTTCAAAAGACCATATCTTAAATACCACAAATCACATTGCATTGATTCAAATTGGAGATTAAAATTTGGCTCGTTATCTTTCCAACGATAGGTCACATGCTTGATTTGGATTAAAAACGAGAAAGTTATGGCCATTTGAAGTTGAGTTGTTTGCCCAGTTTTCTTAGGAGCGCCCGCTCCCTTTTTCAAAGGAGAGCCTGCTCCGTGTTATTTGGAGAGCCCGCTCCCTTGTCGCTCCCTGGTCGCTCCAACTTTCTGCCAATACTAGTTTCCTTAGGAGCGCCCGCTCCTTTCAAATTTCCGGACAGCTCTGTTATTTTCGCGACTCATTAATGATGTAAGAGTTGTACATATAAATATGACTCATCCCTAATTTATGAGGGCAGACCCTAGTTGAGGGGAGGTTTAGGCTCCATTAATCTTAGATTAGGATTTTACGTGAGAGAAAGTCTCAAAACCTAGAGAGAGAAAGTGAGAAAATCAATGAAAAAGGGAAGATTTTGGATAATCATCTAGTGACAAGAAGATTTGAAGTTTTCTTTTCATCTATCAATGAGAATTTCTTACTCTATTTCCTCTTTTATTGCTTTATTTTAATTTTTTTTCTTAGATTAGTTGTTCATGATTAGTTTAATTATATGTGATTTATTTTATTTAGTTTAATGTTAGATTAATGATTATTATCATGTTATTAGTGCTTAATTTCTTTAAAGTCCTCATTTTTGTATTTATGGAGTAGTTTATTGGTTAGGGTTTGGGTGAAAACCCAACCATGATTGAATTGGGCATTTGAGATTGGATTTGGAGATTTGAGTGATTAATTATTATTTGTCTAGGTTTTCTAATCTATTTTGCATTCTCTTTAATCACTTGAATGTTGTATTGGATTGGAGTATATAGATTTAGGTTGGCATTAGAGTGTGACCTATTGATTTCTATTATTGACTTGTGCTTATTTGAACCTCGGGATATGTTAGTAATGGATGAGAGTCCTTATTTGATGTCTTTGAGAAGTTCTCCACCTATGAGAGTAGGATGAGAGTTTTATGTTGGGTCAATAGCTAATTCAAGTAGTGTTCATGCATTATCTCTATGTTTGATATTCTTATGCCTATTTCATGATTAGTTGGTGTTTAATCCCATCTCCTAACTTTAGTTATCTTTGATATTTAGCTTTTTCGTAGTTCTTAGTTGGTTATTGACAATTTCCGACTTGATTTCGGCCTAGCTTATTGTTTTATCAATACATTTTGGTGTTCCTTAGTCCTTTTGGAAGAATGACCTTACCACTTTACTTAGTTTAGTGGTCTAGTTAGGTAGTTTGACTTTAGGTGTTTTGTCCAACGACCAAAATATCCTATGTTAGTGGCACACCATCACCATTATTCTTGAGTATTTGAACACTAGAGTCATAGGGAGTCCTGACTGGAGGATCATCAAAACAGTCAAATTTCTTTAACACTTTCTCCACATAATGAGATTGAGATAGTGAATAGCCCTTATGAGTTTTAACAACTTTTACCCCTAATATCACATCGGCTATACCCAAATCTTTCTTCTCAAACTTAGAAGACAAGAATCTCTTAGTCTCTTCTATAGCATCAAGACTTGCACTAAACAGAAGCATATCATCAACATATAAGCATATGATTACGCAATCAGAGCCCATTACTTTGAATACACACATGCATCTGAACCATTCACAGTGAATCCAAAACCAAGAATTGTCTTATGAAATTTTTCATACCATTGTTTTGGAGCCTGCTTGAGGCCATAGAGAGACTTTTTCAGCTTGCACACCTTTTGCTCCATCCCAGGCACGGCACAACCAGGAGGTTGTTCCATATATATCTCCTCATCGAGCTCGCCATTCAAGAAGGCTGTCTTTACATCCATCTGATTCACAAACAGGTTAAATGAAGAAGCTAAAGCAAATAAAACACGAATGGTAGCAATTTTAGTCACAGGTGAGTAAGTATAAAAATAGTCCACTCCAAATTTTTGACTGAATCC
Organism: Beta lomatogona; assembly: GCA_947646795.1. Lineage (NCBI taxonomy): Eukaryota > Viridiplantae > Streptophyta > Magnoliopsida > Caryophyllales > Amaranthaceae > Beta > Beta lomatogona. The sequence continues at coordinate 1,767,645 of CANSNZ010000018.1, read as the reverse complement.
TCTAATAACCAGTCTTGCCTTGAACCGTTCCACGGTCCCATCAATTTTCAACTTCCTCTTGAAGATCCACTTGCAGCTGATCGGCCTATTCCCTTTAGGTAAGTCTACAAGTTCCCAAGTGTTATTCGCCAAGATGGATTCCAACTCACTGTTGACTGCTTCCCTCCAGAAACTAGCATCCATAGAACTCATGGCTTCTTCAAATGTCTTGGGATCCTCATCCACCATAAATAGTGACATGTCCATGAACTTTGATGCTTCAAACTCGGACATGTGCAATAATGAAATTCGGACCAAAGCTTGATTCCACCCTTTGCCTTTTACTTCTTCTAGGCTCATCTGGCTGACTTACCCCACTTGAAGTAACCAAAGGACCTGTATCACCGGACGGAGCCCCCACATAGGGAGCATTTTCACTGTGCCCAATTTTCTTCAAAGGAAATACCTCTTCAAAGAATTCTGCATCTCGAGATTCACACACAGACCTGTCATCCAGTCTCAGAAATCTATAGGCAGCACTATTTTCAGTATAACCAATGAAGACAGCATCAAAAGTCCCGGCTCCTATAGTAGTCCTCTTGAACGAAGGCATTCCCACTTTAGCTAGACACCCCCACACTTTCATGAATTTCAGATTTGGCACAAAAACCTCTCCATAGCTCAAATAGAGTCTTGTCTAACTTCTTATGAGATACCTTGTTCAAAATATAGTTTGCAGATAGGACAGCTTCCCCCCACATTTTATCAGGGAGACCAGAACTTAAAAGCATAGCATTCATCATTTCCTTCAGAGTTCTATTCTTCCTTTCTGCTATGCCATTCTGCTGAGGGGTATATGGTGCAACTCATGAATAATGCCTTCTTTCTCACATAGATTCTTAAGGAAATCATACCCATATTCCCCACCACGGTCAGACCGAAGCCTTTTAATCTTTCGGTCCAATTGATTTTCAACTTCTGCCTTATAGACCAAGAATTTCTGTTCAGCCTCATCCTTGGACTTTAACAAGAAGACTCTACAGAACCTTGAACAATCATCCACAAAGGTAATATAATATTTCTTACCACCCCGACTCTCAAAATTCTTAAAGTCTGCCAGATCAGTGTGAATTAATTCTAATAGTTCAGACACTCTATTAGTAACTGGTTTAAATGGCTTCCTTACAAATTTTGCCTCAGCACACACTTCGCACCTGTTAAGTCCATCATCAATCACGTCATGCAATAGGTTCATTCGCCTAAAGCGATTTATTGAACCAACCCCCACATGACCCAAACGACAGTGCCATAGATTTACAGACTCAACAATATAAGCAGAAGAATAAATCTTATTAATTGAAATAGGAGTTACAATGTCCAAAACAAACAAACCAGCAATCACGTACCCCTTCCCAACAAACTCGCCATTGCGAGTCAGCACTAGCTTATTAGCATCAAAAACTAACTTGACTCCTGCTTTGTTAAGCAAACTACCAGAAATCAAATTTCTACGAAAGGAGGGGACATACAAAACGTTAAGGAGAGCTAATGATTTCTCGGATGTCAGCTTCAGGAGAACTTTCCCTTTTCCGAGCACTTGAGATTTGCTGTCATTTCCCATATAGACTTGGTGACCCTCATCCACCTCTTCAAATTCCACAAATAGGTCTTTCTTTGCACAGAAGTGACGAGAGGCTTCCGTGTCTTACTATCCACTCAGAATTGTTTTCCACCAGATTAACCTCATAAACCACAGCAACAACAAGATCATCTGCCTCTGCTAGATTGGCTTGGCCTTTGTCTTGATCCTTCGAGCCTTGACCCGAACCCTTGCCTTTCTTTTTGTTTGGACAAACAGAAGCATGGTGACCCGGCTTGCCACAGTTGTAACAGTGACCCGGCTTCTTCTCAATCCTCCCATTGCTCTTAAAACTTCCCCTTGTCAGGGGTCTTTTGACCCTTTCCATTGAACTTCTTGAAATCTCCTCTTGGCTTCCCTGAACCGGAGCCAGAACGAACCAGAGCCAGTTTCAACCAGATTAGCCTTAACTGCCAGATTGTTTGCAGTTGGGGCTGCCGAGTATTTCAATCTATTAACCAACTAACTCTTCCAGAGTCATGTCCCTTTTCTTGTGTTTCAGATGATTACCATATATGTTCCATGATTCAGGCAATTTTTCAATCAGAACATTTGGCTGAAGAATTTCACACATATTCATCCCTTCAGCAAGAACTTCAGCAACTAAATTCTCATACACACGAACTTGTTCCATAATGGCTTATTATCTACCAATTTAAAGTTCAACCAGTTTCCAGTGACATACTTCTTTTTCCCTGCATCATCAACACCATACTTTTTCTCCAAAGAGATCCATATTGATTTTGCAGTCTTATAGGATACAAACAAATCAAATATGGGGTTTGTCATTAGGTTCAGCATGTTTCCCTTAACAACCTTATTATCCCTAACAAATTTTTCCAGACTTATCCCCCCATCAGATTTAGGAGTTTTCTCATATTTCTCTTTGGCAGGAGTATCAGCAATAACAATAGTTTTAGATGTAGCATCTACACCATCTTTCTCAGCAGGTGGATCATTAAACAACACATAGTCAAGATCTACTTGTTCACATGCAATCAAGAACTTTTGAGACCACCTCTTATAATTAGTTCCATCCAAAGGTTCCAACTTTGACATATCAGGGAAAAATCTATTCTGAGAACTAGACATGATTTCAATAGAAAAATTCGTTTCTAAATTGTAAGATGTAAATCTGTAGAAATCAAATAACTTAACCTGAATTACAAGAACAAGTTGCGCCGTGGTATGATGGCCACTGCCTTAGAAACGAATTTCGCCACCACCGGTGCGGATTCACGATGACGTTCGTCCCCCAAGGTTCACACAACTATCTCTGACTCCGTGCACCCGGATCAAAGATTGGTATTTCTCAAGAACTGCTCAAATCTCAGAGAGAATAGGGTAGGCTTGTGTTTTAGGGTTATATGGAATGAATGATAAAGAGAAACGGCCAAAATGCTATTTATATGAGGGTTATAAAACAACTCCGAAATAAATCCGGAAATAAGAAGAGAATATAAGATTTCGAAGACCTCGGAAACCGCGAGTCACGGTAAGCTTGCGACAATCTACCGCGAAACGAGGCAGAAACCACGAGACGCGGCTACCACGAGTCGCGGCCTCCACCGCGAGTCGCGGCAAGCAGGCGCGAGTCGCGACAGACTCACGACCACAATCCTTCGCCAAATAAAGCTTCGCGTTCAACAGGATGAAATACAACGATATGTGTGCTAGATTGAACTAAAATTGAATATAATCAAAAGGTACCATAAATATTAGTATCATTACAGGCATTTACAGGTCTAATAAAGGAGGACAAGATTATATATCGTTAGAGATGGTGATAATATTGGATGAATGCACTTAAAAGGAGAAAATGATGATACACGACTGAATGTTGCAGAATGCTTAAGGATGTGTCTTCTTCACCTACATTTGCTAGATTTTAATCCGTGCTGAACTTATTGAAACTTATCTAACTTATTGAAGCACAATTTAAAATCGCTAACTTATTTTCCTGACACTAATAATGTTCAAGGTGAGAGACTGCATCCTTTATTTTTACGGGAAAGAGAACATGTTCTTAAACGAACATATATGATACAAAAAATGGAAGGATGACGTAAATTCAAGATAGTAAAAAATTACACTCTCATCTAAAAATAGAGGGTGTTAAATGTTTGTACAGTACCTTCGAGCATGCCCAGACATGAGGATTTAATATCCTCATGGCACTCTCTCTCAACTATTAGGAGTTTGCCATGGATGGGGGAGAGGTGGTAAGGATCCTCATGAAATAAGGATGGAGAGAAGGAATAGGATCCTCCATTTTTGGAGGATTGGTTGTGCTCGACCTTTGTGCCATAAGGTGGGCCATGTGGGATTTTTTTTAATTTGTAAATACTCATTAGCCGTGGGCCCATGTGGAGGAAATGAAGTATGTTTTCATTTGTTGTGGGGTCTAAGAGAATGTATTAAGGGAGCTCTTTTTCTGGGGGCTTATAATATTATTATTGAGGGTGATAATCTTTCGGTTATTCAAGCTATCAAAAGAACCTGGAAAATTCCCTGGTCTATTAATGCTCTTATTAATGATGCAGCGGAGGATCTGAGAAAATTTGATAATTATAAGATTCTGCATGTGTTTAGAAAAGCTAATTATGCTGCCGACTGGATGGCAAATCGTGGCCATTCCACTACTAATCTTTGTTATTGGTTTGAATCTCCTGATATTACTTTTTCCAAAATCATCCGTGAGGATGCTTTAGGGTGGCCTGTTAATTGGGTTCCTCCCTAGTTTCTTTCTTTCTGGCTAAAAAAAATAAATAAATAAATTTGTTGTGGGGTATGTTTGTGATTGGAGAGAGAGAGTAATGAGGATCCTCATAAATGAGGAAAAAGGTAAAGAAATTGTTGGGTTAACATGCCCCAAATTTTATTTGGACCAACTTCACAACAAAAGAATATCGTTGCTCTAGTTGCTTTGATCAACATCATGTTGATTTTTCATGATTTCTCAAGAAATCACATGGAAAAATATAGAGCATATCGTATTATGTCGGCAATTTGGAAGCTTTACAAAGCTACAAGTCAACTCATTTGGATATACTAGATTATTCTAGCTCACGTGACTTTGCCGACTTATGACACTATAAATATGGAGTTAGTCACTTCATTTGGGATGATCATGATCAACTATGGGGAGCTCCACAAATACAATCCACCATTACCTACAATCCTCCAATGTTTCTATGCTCCAACCCATAATACATTCCCCTTCAGCTTAGAGAAAATTACCTACAATGTAGGTTTTGTTATTAGCTCCATCATGGAGGTTTGACTCTATAAGATTATAATACACACAATTGCTAATCCACTATCCCTCTTTGTAATACTCCTTGTGAGTTTCTTATTATGGTGAGAGTTATATTGTATTACTCACCTTATTAATTAAGGTTCTTGTACTCTCCTATTTTTTATAGTGGATTTTCGGTTACTCGTTGTCCGTGGGTTTTTTTGCCTCTATTTGAGAATTTTTCCACGTTAAATATCGTTTGTCCATTTATACTACTTTTCTTGTCACATATTTTCAACTCTATTATTTTTCTCAATCTCTACATCTTTAATTTGCTTCCGCTACGTACTCACAACCCTAACAGAAATCCTTAAAAATAGAGGATGTAAGAAGAAGAGAAAAAGTGAAAGTAATGAAGGATTTATGTCCTCGACTTAAATGCAATTACTAATTATATTATGGATCGTATTATAGAGATAATAAATTTGTTCTATTGGGTCGTCTATACGTCTTGCTAGAGAATGCTATAGAACTTTGGGTTAGGAAATAATAAACCAAAGCCCAATATAATGGATCATATTAGGTCACACAAAATACTTGGATCAACAAAAGAAACCTAGAGCCCGTAAGGGGCCCTAGGGTGGCCGGCCAAGAGGAAGGGAGAGGAGAATTGATTCTCCTCCTAACCTAATTATATCTATATATATTTGGTTAGGCAATAAGGAAATATACTAGATATCTTTCATTATTCTTCTCTCTCATATTCTTTCCTAAAGTCACAAAAACTCCATTAAAGTAGAAGAAGAATTTCTTCCTTCCAACTAGCATTGGTGGAGTGTTGATCCGGGTTGGTGGACCAAGTAGAGGAATCACAATTGAGGTTCTTAATCCGGGTTATTCAAGCTTTGTGGAATTCACGCTTCAAAGGTAAATTCCTAACTATTATGTGATCCTTGAATGTATATGCATGAGATCCTGTTTTAAGTGCTTATGAATTTGATTCATGAAATTTCGCTTAGAGTACTTATATAATCCTACAGTGGTATCAGTTTTAGCCTCTTGCATATAGATTTTTGGTCATGTATGATTAATTTTAATTTGATTAAGGGGAGGAATTGAATTATGGATTGAATAATTAATTGAAATTGATTAAATGAAGATTTAATTACTTGATTTCTCAAATACTAATGGCCGAAAAATTCAACCTATAAACCCTAATTTTTTGAAATTTAAAAATTTGATTTTAGATCTCTAAATTTCGAATAGTAAATTCATGTTATTAATCTAATTTTCATGTTTAAAGTTGTTTATGTATGAAAATAAATTCATATGAAAAGTGTTTTATATGAATTAGTGATTAATTTATATGAATAACCTGAAAATTAATTAAAATAGAGATTTTGATTTAATTTTCTGAATTAGGCATAAAAGAGTTTATGTTTAATTTAATTAAGATCACTAAATTAATTTTACAAATGTTGTAATTTTAAATTCCTTCAGATAAAAAAAAAATTAAGGAGGAGGAAGAGGAGCAGCCACGGCTGGTGGCTGCTCCGGTGATCACCGACGAGAAGCCAGGGAAGGCGACGCAGACTGCCGGCGAGCAGTCGAAGTCAGCGAAGGGGAGGTGGCAGCAGCCACGCGCGACGCACGTTTGACGTGAGGAGCAGTGCGCTGCTCGCCGCCGCAGGTTAAGCTCCGGCGTCCGACATCGGCTCGCGAAAGACCGGCAAGTTGCCGGTGAGGTCGCCTGAAAAGGGTGGCCTGAATTTTCTGGGCCGGCGTGGTTCACGCAGCCTTGTGCTGCTGTTTGTTCCACAAGTTTTAATAAAATTAAAAAAAAATTAAAAAATTTAAGGAAACCTGACTTTCAATCTGCCGAAAAGGGCAGATGCAGTTTTTTTTTTTATTTTGAATTTTTTAAAAACAGAATTTTGGGAAAGATAGTAAATTTCAATTATGTTAATTATTCAATGACTTGGTCATAAATTCAATCCATAATTTGATATTTTAATCTAATTAAAATTAGTAGGCTAGATTTTATAGGATAGAATCTTTATGTGATTGGAAATTACTTAAATGTTTTATCAACTTGCTATAATTAAGAATATTTGATATTTTGATTGATGGCAAGTATAATATGTGATATTATGATGTGGCGTTTATATATTTTGATATTATTGCTATGTATGACTAGTATGGCCCAAATTAAGTTAGAAAATACGATTTGCGTATCGTGATGTATTCTTGTAATTTTAAATACGATCTGCGTATCGTTAAGTATTTTTGTAATTTATTTAATTTAGTTATTATTTAAATTATTTTGATACTTATGTAATCCAAAGACGAAGTCCATCAAGAGAAGGCCCATGGATAAGGTGGATGGAGATCCATGAAGAGTCCAAGAATGAGCCATTGATGCTTAGTTTTAGGATTAGGGGCCATACTAGATCATTTTATTTTCGCATTTTATTATTCTTTAAAATGCTTATAAGTTTATTGTATGTTGGTTGATGATGCGCTAGAGTTCACTAATTCATAACAACATAATAAACTTAGGTCCCGTAAATATTAAGGTTGCTTTTCCAAACATAAAGTACTTATCAAACCCTTAATTAATAGTAATAGGTCATGCCTCCGCAGGGTGTTATCATTAATTTTGGGAATATAAGGTAAAATTGCGAATTTTACAACTTAGTTTGGTTGTCCTTAACAAAATTATCAAAAGCGTTTTGAATTTTGAAGCAAGAGATAGTTAAACATGCGATGTTTATCAATCTAAACAAGAGTTATAATTTGTTATAATTAGTAAAAGAGTTTACTTACCTTGATAATGTAACGTTAAAGATAAGGCCTCCGTCTGCTTAGTGTTGCATGTTGATAGGATCTTGTAGAACACTTATTCAAATGGGACATTAAAATTGAATAGGTGATTAACCTAGAAACCTTTGCATGTTTTAGGTTACTTTATAAACATAAAATTAAACTTTGCTTTATTATTCTGTCTGTAAATACTATGTCTAATAACAACAACAACAACAACTCCGGTTTCAATATTCGTCCTTTTCTGGAAAAGGACAGACTGAATGGTGAAAATTTCCTTAATTGGGAAAGGACCTTAAGACTTGTTTGAGGTCTGAAGGTCGAGAGGATGTCTTAGAAACCCCACTTCCTGTGATTACTGATGAGTCGACTGAAGCAGACAAACGTCGTGCTAAGCAGACCAATGATAGGTCTGTACCGATCACTTGCTTGATGATAGCAGCCATGGAGCCGGACCTCCAAAGGAGGTTCGAAACCAAGGATGCTTATACCATCATGCAAGAGCTGCGGGCTATGTTTCAAACACAAGCCCGAGTTGAGCGGTATGAGACTAATAGGGAGATACTTGAATGTCACATGAAGCCGGGTCAAGCTGTTGGCCCCCATGTTTTCGCGATGATGGGTCTTTTCGAAAACATGGAACGACTTGGATTCCCTTATAGGGTTGAGTTGGCTACTGACATTATTCTCCACTCATTACCTGACAGTTTCAATCAGTTCAGAATGACCTACAATATGAATGAGTCTGAAAAGACTTTGCAAGAGTTGCATGGATTGTTGGTCAATGCTGAAAGGAACATCCCTAAGGTTGAACCAAAGAAAGAGGTTTTGATGGTTCAAAAGGGAAAGGGTTTTAAGAAGAAATGGGCAGGAAAGAAGGACAAAGGCAAGCAAGTTGCCACTGTTGCTGAAAAACCCAAGCCAACCGCCAAGCCAAAGGTCGCTGCGGAAAGCAAGTGCTTCCATTGTCACAAGATAGGACACTGGAAGAGGAACTGCCCGGTATACTTGGAGGAAAAGAAGTCTGGGGCTTCCACTTCAGGTATATATGTTATAGAAATCAATTTGACTTCTACTTCTTTATGGGTATTTGATACCGGCTGTGGTTCTCACATAGTTAATGATGTGCAGGGACTAAAAAGAAGTAGGAAGCTGGCAAAAGGCGAGGTAGAGCTACGCGTTGGAAATGGAGCACGAGTTGCTGCACTTGCCATAGGAAGCTATAGTCTACACTTGCCATCTGGGCTTATTTTAGAACTAAATAATTGTTATTTCGTTCCTTCAATAACTAAGAACATAATTTCTGTTTCAGTTTTGGATTCTGAAGGGTTTTGTTTTGAAATAAAGAACAAGTGTTGTTCCATTTCTGACAATAATATGTTCTATGCCAATGCTAAATTGATAAATGGCTTATATGTGCTTGATAGGTCGTTACAAATCTATAACATAGATAGCAAGAAACAAAAATCAAATGATTCCAACCTAACCTACATTTGGCATTGTCGAATGGGTCATATAAACCAAAAGCGTATTCAGAAGTTACAAAAGGATGGTATAATTCCATCATTTGATTTTGAATCATTTGATGTATGTGAATCATGCTTAATGGGGAAGATGACAAAATCACCATTTACTGGAAAAGGTGAAAGGGCCAGCGATCTTTTAGGACTCATACATACAGATGTGTGTGGTCCTATGAGCACAAAGGCAAGGGGAGGGTTTAACTACTTCATTACATTCAATGATGATTTGAGTAGATATGGATATATATACTTAATGAAACATAAGTCGGAATCTTTTGATAGATTCAAAGAGTTCCAAAATGAAGTACAAAATCAACTTGGTTAGACAATAAAAGCACTACGATCCGATCGTGGTGGTGAATATTTGAGCCAAGAATTTGATGATCATCTAAAGGGTTGTGGAATTCTTTCACAATTAACTCCACCAAAAACACCACAGTTGAATGGTGTATCTGAAAGGAGGAACCGAACCTTGCTAGATATGGTTCGATCAATGATGAGTCTTGCTGATCTTCCGATTTCTTTTTGGGGATACGCTCTCGAAACTGTTGCACACACACTAAATAGGAGCCCGTCAAAGGCTGTAGAAAAGACTCCATATGAGTTATGGAATGGAAAAACTCCAAACTTGTCTTTTCTTAAAATGCGGGGATGTGAGGTCTATGTAAAGCGGTTACTATCAGACAAGCTTGCACCCAAGTCAGATAAATGTCTCTTTGTGGGATACCCAAAAGAGACAAGGGGTTATTACTTCTATAACCGTCAAGAGAACAAAGTGTTTGTTGCTCGTGATGGTGTCTTTCTTGAAAAGGAATTTGTTTCTAGAAAGACAAGTGGGAGTAAAATAATTCTCGAAGAAATTCGAGATGAGCAACAAATAGACGTGGTTCACACCATGTCAGAGACGGCCCGACAAGACGAAAGTCTAGTTCAGGAGATGATGTATTCAACGCATGAACCTCCTACCGTCCCACTTGAATCAAGTGAAGATCTTCAAGGAGTTGAAGAGAACACTTCTCTTGATGCTCAGGCCCCGAGTAGATCTAGTAGAGAAAGGATTCCAAACAAGAGGTTGGTTGATTTCTCGTTAACCGAAAACTCGAAATTATGATTTTGGAGAATTCAGAGCCTACTACCTACAAACAAGCTTTTACTAGCCCAGACTCTGAGAAATGGCTTGAAGCCATGAAATCCGAGTTAGACTCCATGTCTGAGAATAAAGTTTGGACCCTGGTCGACTTGCCTAGTGGGGTTAACCCTATTGGATGCAAGTGGGTGTTCAAGTTGAAAACAGACAAAGATGGGAATGTCTATGTATATAAAGCAAGACTGGTTGCAAAAGGATTCGAGACAAATTCATGGTATAGACTATGATGAGACCTTTTCTCCAGTAGCAATGCTTAAATCAATTCGGATACTTTTAGCGATTCTTGCATTTTATGATTATGAAATTTGGCGAGATGGATGTCAAAACTGCATTCTTGAATGGGTTCTTGAATGAGGATGTGTACATGACACAACCTGAGGGTTTTGAGGATCCAGAAAATCCTAAAAGGGTTTGCAAGCTTCAAAGATCCATTTATGGATTGAAGCAGGCATCTCGGAGCTGGAATCTTCGATTTGATGAAGCAATCAAGAAATTTGATTTCATCAAAAGCGAAGAAGAATCTTGTGTCTACAAGAAGTTTAGGGGGAGCAGCTTAGTCTTCTTGGTATTGTATGTAGATGACATACTACTCATGGGAAATGACATACCAATGCTTGAGTCAGTCAAGGAATGGTTAAAAAGTTGTTTCTCTATGAAGGACCTGGGAGAAGCTGAGTACATACTGGGAATCAAAATCCATAGAGATAGGTCTCGAAGGATGATTGGACTAAGTCAAGAAACTTATATTGATAAGGCTCTTACAAGGTTCAACATGGAAAACTCGAAGAGAGGTTTCGTTCCCATGTCACATGGCATATCGCTTAGCAAGAGTCAGTGCCCGACTGAACCTGATGAGTTAAAGTGAATGAGTAGCATTCCTTATGCTTCGGCTATAGGATCTATCATGTATGCCATGATAAGTACTCGACCAGATGTTGCATATGCCTTGAGCATGTGTAGCAGGTTCCAAGCAAATCCAGGAGAAGCACACTGGACTGCAGCTAAGAGCATCCTCAAGTACTTGAGAAGAACTAAAGGCATGTTCTTAGTTTATGGGGGACAAAGTGAGTTGGTTGTTGAAGGTTACACGGATGCAAGCTTCCAAACCGACAGAGATGATTACCGCTCTCGGTCGGGGTATGTCTTTCGTCTAAATGGAGGAGCGAGTGAGCTGGAAGAGCTCAAAGCAAAGCACCGTAGCGCACTCTACGACGAGAATCGAGAATATTTAGCAGGCGGTTGAAGCGGCTAAAGAAGCGATTTGGATCAAGAAATTCTTGACAGAGCTAGATATCATACCTAGTGCTCTGGAAGGGATTGAGTTGTTCTGTGATAACAATGGTGCTATTGCGCAAGCAAAAGAACCGAGATCACATAACAAATCCAAACATGTAATGAGGAAGTATCACCTCATTAGGGAGATTGTTGACAGGAAGGATGTCAGGATCTGCAAAGTTCACACGGATGAGAATGTGGCTGATCCGCTCACTAAACCACTACCTCAACCCAAGCATGAGTGTCACGCTAGGGCTATAGGCTTGAAGCAAATGTTAGAGTGGCTTTAGATTGTACTAGGTTTAGAGAAACTTGTTACAATGTAAAGACATGGTTTTGCTATTTATGTTTATGAGAATAAATTTTACATTATTTAATTATTGGTTTAGTATTAAATAAAATGTCCAAAATATATCTTGAATTCTATGGTTTTGTCAAATATGTGATTTGATAAATGAAACACCATAAGTGAACAGAATTCACAGAATATTAAAAGTTCCTAATCTAAGTCATTAAACTGGACATGAATGACTTGTTAAAGGGATTAGCATATAAGATTGATTGATAGCACCGTTTCATGGGCTATAGAAACATAGAGATGTTTAATCAATCATATGGATATGTATAGTTGATACATAGTCGAACTAGACCTGCTTAGAAGTTTTATAACTTCAAAATTATATTAGTAGATTCCTTAAACATGAGTGGAACATTACTTAGCCCAATTATTGGTATAACTTTGATACTGTCAAACGTCATGCCGTAAAAGGGGGCTATAAAGGCAGCATTCAGGTTGTGCTAAAAATTGAGTGGGAGTATTGATTACCATAAGATTGAAAAGGTCCTCATATATAATATAGGATAGGTGTCTTGGCCCCTTGAAGAGCGAAAATTGAAAAATGCATGGCCGTGCTCAAATGGATCATTCGATGATCATTTGTTTAATTTGTCAATTCGAACTCGGATTTCAAGGATTAATTTGAAAAACTAGTATGGATGATATGTAAATATGATCATACTATCAAATTAAAACATTAAGAGACTTGAGGAAATTAAACATTGCACACTCGTCTCGGACAAGTGGGAGATTGAAGGATTTATGTCCTCGACTTAAATGCAATTACTAATTATATTATGGATCGTATTATAGAGATAATAAATTCGTTCTATTGGGTCGTCTATACGTCTTGCTAGAGAATGCTATAGAACTTTGGGTTAGGAAATAATAAACCCAAAGCCCAATATAATGGATCATATTAGGTCACACAAAATACTTGGATCAACAAAAGAAACCTAGAGCCCGTAAGGGGCCCTAGGGTGGCCGGCCAAGAGGAAGGGAGAGGAGAATTGATTCTCCTCCTAACCTAATTATATCTATATATATTTGGTTAGGCAATAAGGAAATATACTAGATATCTTTCATTATTCTTCTCTCTCATATTCTTTCCTAAAGTCACAAAAACTCTATTAAAGTAGAAGAAGAATTTCTTCCTTCCAACTAGCATAGGTGGAGTGTTGATCCGGGTTGGTGGACCAAGTAGAGGAATCACAATTGAGGTTCTTAATCCGAATTATTCAAGCTTTGTGGAATTCACGCTTCAAAGGTAAATTCCTAACTATTATGTGATCCTTGAATGTATATGCATGAGATCCTGTTTTAAGTGCTTATGAATTTGATTCATGAAATTCCGCTTAGAGTACTTATATAATCCTACAAGTAAGGTGTAAGAAAGAGGGGAGGAGAGAGGAACACCATGATCAAAGATAGATAAAACCTCATCGCAAATAAGATCATGCACCCAAATGCATGTAGAGGCTAGTGCACCCTCTACTAAATGACGTAGTTTTAACATTATAAGAGCCAGTGATTATGAGAAAAGTGTTGTTATGTTGTTTCCTTAAATCTTGAAACTTGTTTTACCTTTTTTTTTTTTTTTGATAATTACTTGCTTTACCTTTTCAAAGACGGTTGTTGACGAGATTCTTTTTTTTTTTTTTTGAATTTGAATTTAAGAGGTATGTTTTTTTAGTTTAGTCTAGATGTTCATTTACTATATGTTTTTTTCATTACGAGCTATGTTCTTTTATAATTGGAAATTTACATGTCTCTTGATTTTAAATTATGTGTTTTTTTATATAAATGGTATGTTCTTTTGGGTACACAATAAGCACTGTGTACTCTAGTACATAATCCACGCTTTGAGTCCTCGTTGTTGTGGTTGCTCTTACCCCTTCCTTATATCCTCCACCAAAACTACAAAATCATATATGACCGATCCTGAAAAGTATACTTCCCACTTAACTTATAATGGAAAACCCTTTTCTACTTTATCTTTTATTTTGCTTGCTAATACTCAAAGAAACTAATGACAGTGAGGCGCCCGTGGCCTAAATGGATAAGGCGTCTGACTTCTAATCAGACGATTGTGGGTTCGAGTCCCACCGGGCGTGCTTTAATATTTTACATCTCCTTAGTTTGCAAGGACTGGAACCTTAGCTGCAGCTTCTAATAATTATTATTATTTTCCAAACAATGCATACTTTGAGTATATATAAAATAAAAAAAAAAAAAAAAATTGGAGTAACTATCTGTTTTCCTTTCGCCTTTCTTGGTATCACTAAGATGAAGTAGATGCAAAGTTGCACACCCATAAATGATAAAACAACGATAACACAGACAAGAATAGAAAATACAATCATTACAACGGGAACAGAAAAGTACTCGAGGAGTATTGCAAAGCAAACAAAGATTGTTTCTCTAATAGCAACATCATTTTTAAAGCATCCTCATTCATAACCAAAAAGGACTTATCGAAGATGACTAGATCTACTGCCAAAGAAAAAAAGAAGATGACTAGAAATGCATGACAAAATTAGATTATGTACGATAATTGGGATTAATGCGGCTTAACCGTTTTGGTTTGGCCGGGCAATATATATATATAGCAGAATAATACAACAGTCCTTCCTAAACATAGTTACTACTCTAATACACCCCCTCAATCTTTACGGGGGGCAACAACGGAGAGATTGGAACGATGTTTAACAAATAACTCACTAGAAAGACCCTTAGTAAAAATATCCGCAACCTGCAATGTAGTAGGAATAAACCGGACCTTCAAACCACCCTTGGCAACCATCTCACGAACAAAATGATAATCAACATCAATGTGTTTACTACGATCATGTTGAACGGGGTTTGCAGCAAGATATGTAGCGGAGACATTATCACAGTAGAGAACCACAGGATGGCGTAAAAAATACCCAAGATCAGCAAGCAATTGACGAAGCCAAATAGTCTCAGCAGCCGTGTAGGCAACGGCGCGATATTCCGCCTCGGTAGAAGATCGGGAAACAGTAGGTTGCTTCTTAGAACGCCAGGAAATCAGATTCCGGCCAAGGTAAACAGCATAACCAGTAGTGGAATGCCGACTATCAGGGCACCATGCCTAATCAGCATCCGAATAGGCAACGACAACACTTAGAGAGTTGGAATGATGTAGAAAGAGACCATACACAAGAATTCCGTAGGATCAGCAAGAAGTTATCCATCTAGCAATGACAATGTGACTCTTGAAACACTAGGGGTTCGAACAGATTTAATAGTATGAAGATGAAACTTGCGCAATAAATATGTAATATACTTATTCTGAGAAAGAAAAAGACCCGAAGGAGTACGCAGAACTTGAGCACCTAGAAAATAGTGAAGATCCCCCAAATCCTTCATAGCAAACTGAGAGGATAACACATAGATGAATTTGGTAACAAGAGAAGAACTACTCCTAGTAAGGACAATATCATCGACATAGAGGAGCAGAATAATCAAATGACCCTTGTAACGAAGAGTGAACATAGACAAGTCACAACTGCTGCACTTGAAACCAATAGATAACAAGAAATTGCTGAAACGCGAGAACCAAGCTCGGGGAGCTTGTTTCAAGCCGTAAATGGACTTACACAAACGACAAACATGGTGAGGTTTAGAGGAATCAATGAACTTAGGAGGTTGTCGCATATAGACTTCCTCATGCAAAAAAAATGAAGAAAAGCATTTTTAACGTCTAATTGACGGATAGTCCATTTGAAAGTAACAGCAATAGTGAGATCTAAGCGCAAAGTAGTGGGCTTAACTACATGACTAAAAGTTTCAAAGTAATCAATACCTGCCTGCTGATGGTTACCAAACACAACAAATCTAGCCTTGAACCGCTCCACAGAACCGTCAGAATGATACTTAATCTTATAGACCCACTTACATCCAATTAAGTTACAACTGTAATTGTGAGGCACTAATTCCCAAGTATCATTATTTATTAAGGCCATATATTCATCCTTCATAGCTTGACACCAACAGGGATCTTTTGAAGCATGTTTATAGTTAATAGTTCAGACTCTATAACATCCGTTTTTAAATTCATGAGAGTGTGTGGCTTAGTGATGCCGTCTTTGAGACGGGTGACCATACAATGACCAGAAGTGAACACGAGGGGCGTAGCAGACTCGACAACAGGCGGTGGGGAAACAAGACCAACAGACGACGCAGGAGACGGGGGAGACTCAACTACCACACTCGACACAACAGGAGACGCAACAGGAGTAGGGGACGCAATAGGCGACTCAACCGGAGAGGGAAGGGCACACGGGTCCCTGACAGACTCAGAATCGAGAGAGGGGGGCTGAGGCACCGTGGGGAAGCACGGGCAGGGGCGTGAGACCCAGCTGCAGGAGCAGCGGCAGCAGCCGAAACAGGCACCAAAGACGATGCCATGGGCAACGCAATGGATGGAGAAGTAGCATAGGGGGAAACAACCGTAGGAGACCATCCGGTAAAAGGAGTAGTGTCGTGAGATGTGACAGACGAACTCGGTTTGGAAAGAATAAGACTACGATATGGAAACTTTTGTTCAAGGAACCACACATGACGACTTATGTAAACTTTGTCAGTTAAGGGGTCAAGACACCTATAGCCCTTATAGTTTGACGCATAGCCAATGAAAACACATTGTTTCGATTTGGGTTGAAGTTTGTTGATGGAAGATCCCATAAGGAAGGGAAAACAGGCACATCCAAAAGATTTTAAAAACTCATAGTTAGGGGGACGCTTAAATAATTTTTCGTAAGGGGATACACCACCCAAAACGGTAGAAGTTAAGCGATTTAGTGTATAAATCGCGGTGTAGGATGCATCAACCCAAAATTGAGCAGGCAAGTCTGAATGAATCAGAGATGTACGAGCCATTTCAATGATGGAACAATGTTTCCGTTCAGCAACACCGTTTTGAGGTTGAGTGTGGGGGCACGATTTACGAAATAAAATGCCAGACTCACGAAAATGATTTATTAAGGGAGTATTATCAAACTCCCGTCCACCATCACTTTGAAAAATTTTAATTTTGCAATTGAATAAATTTTCAACCATCTTTTGGAAACTCAAAAATTGCGAATAAAGATCAGATTTTAAACGCAACGGAAACAACCATGAGTAACGAGAATAATCATAAACAAAAACTGCATAATATTTATAATATTGATTCGATAAAACAGGAGATTGCCAAAGATCACTATGTATTCTATATATAAGGGATAAGGAGAACAATGTGTAACCGGTTCAAACGGTAAACGATGAATTTTTCCTAACTTGCAATGAACACAATCATCATGAAAAGGAGAAGTACAAGAAATACTTTTATTAGAACATAAGTTTCCTAAAACTCTAGCAGAAGTGTGACCAAGCCGAGCATGCCAAATATCACCGGACACCTTAGTAGCTACAAGAGCAGGAATGGAAGACGCAGACTCAGAGCCATGCACAGGTGGATGAAGAGGGTAGACACCATTTTTACTGGAACCCCGAAGGAGGACCGCCCCCGTTGTCTTGTCCTTAACACAAACAGAAACAGCGTCAAAAGAGACGACACAATCATTATCTTGACATAGTTTATTTACGGACAATAAATTATGTTGCAGACGTGGGACATGACACACAGATTTTAACTCAAGAGGACGACTCGATGTGGGAATTTTAAATGGCCAATATTTTTAATGGGAAGAAGAGTGCCATCACCAACTACAACTGAACTAGACCCAGAATAAGGAACCATATGAGAGAACTTACCATCCTGAGAAGTCATGTGGGAGGCAGCTCCAGAATCCGAATACCAGACAGAGTCATTGGTTTCACCACCAACAGACAGTGCAGCAAAGGCACGTTGGACATTGTCAGGATTAGAAGGCACAAAGTTGGGATTGAAACGATGCGGGCAATATGCCGCCTGATGACCAGGAGACCAACAGAGACCACAAGTATCAGGAGAGGGGGTAGAGGCTAAGTTGCCACTAGAGGAGATACTGCCTGCTGAAGAAACAGAATTAGTAATAGGAGAAGCACAAGACAAATTTAACAACGAAAAGTTTAAACATGAACTCATACCATTCGTACGGCCTCTAGTGTTAGACACACTACCCATATTACCTGTGTTGCCAGCACCACCATTGCCGCGGTTGTTATTATTTCCGCGACCACCTTTCCCTTTACCACCCTGTTGCGGTTGTTCTGTCGGCCCTTAGTCGTATCACCCCCAGAATTCTTACCACCCGTACTGGAACCAGTTGAGGAAGATTGAACAGCCAAAAGAGCATGATGAGTGGCCACATACTCATCGGCAGTCTTAATAGTTTTCAAACGTTGCTCATGAAGAAGCAACTTAGGGCGAAGATCATCAAAACTCACACTACAAGAAAAACCCGGTTTAGCGACTGATTTTTGCGACTAAAATTGAAGTTAGTCGCTAAAAATAAGTTTAGCAACTGACGGAGACTAGGAGTTGCTAATTTGCGACTGAATAAAAGGTGGTTGCTAAGTAGTCGCAATATTGAGACTGTATATATTTTTTTGCGACTGAAAAGCGATTGCTATTATTTTAGCAACTAACCTTTATTATTTACTTATTTAGAGACTATCACTGTAGTCGCAAAGGATACATTCTCTCCCATCTCAAATCACACGCTACTAAAAGACAAAAAAAATCATACGCTACTCCTTATACTCCCACCAAAACACAAACCCTAAAGTGGTTTCTCTCTCTCCGCATCCCTCTGGGCTCTTGCCTCCTCTTTATCCTGCCGCCTCCACCGTCTTCCTCTCGACGGAGCTTTGTGTCTCCTCGCCGCCACAAGCTAGCGGCTCTGACACGCGGTGGTGCTACTGTTCGACGCGACTGCTCTGTCGGCGCTGCTCGTGCACTGCTGCCGCTCCATAGCTGTTGTTGTTGTCCCGCGGTGCTGCTGCCGCCATTGTAGTGCGGTGATGCCGCTTTATCACAGCCGTTTTGAGGTGCCACACTTTTCCTTATGTTTTATTATATATCTAATTATGGCTAGATTGAATTGGGAATTGATTGTTGTTCTTGAATGTTGTTGTTGTCGACTTGTCGTTGCTTTAATGTCGTTGTCGATGATTGCTTAGTGTTGATGCTGTTGTCGAATTACTGTTGTTGTTGATAATAAGTTTCAGAGATTAAATTCTCGAATTTTTGTGGCTGGTAGTACAGCTCACTTTGACAGTAGCTTAGAGAGGTCAAATGTTGTCCGTTTTGGCTCCGTAACCACTTAAATCGAAGCTCTACAGGTCTACTATATAATGGTTCTAATATTGAGTTGTGGGTAGTTTTAGGAAGTTAGTTGTAACCTTTTTAGTACCGCCTGTCCAAAACCTGCGTATTTAGTGTTTTGTTGTTGTTAGTGTGTTGCAAGTGTTGTTGCTATGGCTGTCATTGAGGTTATTGCTGCTTTAATTGCAGGTTACAATTGTTATGGTGGTGGTTGTTGAGTTATTATGGTGATATAGTTATATTCTCAGATTCAAAATGATGAATGAATAGAAGTTTTAAACATGTTTTGATCAAAATTAATTGTTAGAATTAGAGCTTCTTATAAAAGTTGATTTTAGTATGGTGTTATGATGACATGATGTTGTAAGGATGGATTTATGCATTACATGGGAGTTAAAACTGATGTTCAATTAGTGGAAATTGCAAATACGAGTTTAAGATGGTGTTAGTAGCAACTACATACAGTTTGAAGTGATTTCTATATTAACTCTTATTAAATTTTCAAAGAAGATTTGATATCAAATGAATGTTGCGTTGTGTTTTAATCATTCTATGCTTAACTATTGCAAGTTCAATTTCTAAAGGATATATGGGGTTTTAATGAAAAAGCAAGATTTATTATCAGAGAGAACTTATGAGCTTTAAGCCTTGGAGAAAGAACAAAATGGTTTCTTGCTTACTTATTCTGGTAAAAAGTATTCCCTACCAAATGATAGAAGGGGGTAATGAAGAGTTTGTATGCTGTGTAGATTTTTGAATAAATATATTTTCAACTTTACTGTGTTTGTGTTATAGAGCATGATTCACATTAGATTTTTGGAGCTATTTGAAGTATATATGGAAATGTATAGTGTTGATTCGGATTAAGGTATATGATATGAATCACAATATTGAATGAGTTGACTAGTGTGTGCAATCGTGGAATCTATGAGAATATTGACAAACTCTAATGCTACTCCAAATCTGCTAAGCAGATGATCGATGAGCAGAAAATCCCATTTTTAAAGGTCATTAAGCTCTCTAAATTGAAGAAAGATTACAAGGCTGAGGATTCACATCGATTTGTCGGCAATAAGGAATGCGATAGTGGAGGAGGCGGAGGTTATTATCTGAACAACCTGTAAGTATTTCCAATTTCACTCGACTTGCTATTTGTTCTAATCACGAATTGTAAAACTAAGTTGCAAAATGGGGTTCAATTACAACTATATTTCCCCAACATTGATGCTTGCACAATCTACTTTCTTTCCAAGTCATTTTCTGTTCTTGGGTTCTGCTTGTTTTTGCTTGAATTCGAGACTCCCGTCTCGTAAATTCCGTCTAGTTCCCAAAATACAAGCAAATCAATTAGGCAATTCAGATCTACTTTTTATTTTGCCACCTTCTGAAACTATGAACAAGTAATGAGGCAAATCATAATTTCTGTGAAGAATTAACAAGATAAGTTCTAGATCTTTGCTTTTTTTGTGATTTAGTTTTCCTATTTAATAGTATATTAATCAGTTTTTTTTTTTTGGGTAACTGACTAGTGTTACAGGTTTTAGATACAAGGAAGAAGTTTTATGATTGATTTATATTGTTAACTTACCGATTTTTAGTTTCATCGTGAAAGCTTAGAATTTTCTCTTGTATTTTGGGAACTATGAGGGTAAGTGTTGGCCTTGAAATGATTTGTGGCTTAGATCTAAATTGCATCAAGTTTGCTGGTTCAATTCGTAAGGTTGCATCAATTTTTTATTTTTTTTATATCATGATTTGTGGCTTAGATTTAAATTGTATCAAGAATGCTTGGTTCGTCCTCATGTAAGTGTTTCTAATATTCCATAAACTTTGCAGTAATTTGCGTCTTCAATTAAGCTTGCAATTTTTTTCTTTTCCAGGTTTGGTTCTCATATATATGAAGACACAAGTTTCACTTACAACAATTTAATTTTTTTATTGTATATTCAAAAATTATATTTACTTACACTTGTGAATATCTAATACTTTGTATATTGTAGAATTTGACCATTTTATAATTTATATTTGATGGACAAAATTTTTATGTTATTTATATATAATATTCTGATTCTTTGTTAAGTAATTTTGGTATTATTAATTGGAAGTATAACCAAGTAAGCTGTACTGTATTATTAATTTGAATGAAATCAACAACAATTTTTTGTTGTTGATTTCATTTTTTTTAAAATTTTTTTTTGGTATTTTGCGACTACCGCAGTAGTCGCTAATATGCATGTGTCAATCGCTAAATTTAGTCTCCACCTCCTAGTTGGTCTCTTATGAGTTAGTCGCTAAGTAGTCGCTAATCAGTCGCAAAACTAGCGACTAACCCAAAATCAGTTGCTAAAATCATTTTGCGACTAGGCTTTTAGCGACCAACCATAAATTGGTCTTCAGCGGTCGCTAACTCAGTTTAGCGACCGATTTACCTGATTAGCGACTACTTAGGTCTGTCGCTAAATCCGGTTTTTCTTGTAGTGTCAATGCAAAGGGGTAGTGCAGTAAAGTAGTCATAAGGTGATCGTAATCAAGAACACAATCCAAACCAAACAACGTATACTGAACAAGATCATGGGAAGATACAGGGCACTTAATAGCAGCTAAAGAATCAACAATGATCTTTATTTCACGTAAATAAGAATCCATGGTTTGTTGTTCAGTTTTCTTTATACGCGTTAACCGACTCTTTAATTCCATAGACCTAGCCATACTAGCATTCATAAAACGTGTTTTCAAACGTTCCCAAATCTCAGAGAAGAAAAGAAAAAACTTTGAGAGAGAAAAAAAAATATCAAAAACCTAGGGCTCTTGATACCATGTACGATAATTGGGATTAATGCGGCTTAACCTTTTTGGTTTGGCCGGGCAATATATATATATAGCAGAATAATACAAGAGTCCTTCCTAAACATAGTTACTACTCTAATATATTATACTTACTGACTTACACCATGACCAATTGGGTTTTGACAGTGTGAGCACATGAGAAAAAGTGTTATGAAAATTTTGAGTCAATAGAATTGCAACACATGTGTAACATGTTATCAACTTTTTTCATCTTCGCAAATTTTTGGGTGTAACTGTTACGCCATAATGGTGTAACAACTCAGAAACCACGATTCTTTTGTAACAACACATGTGTAACATGTTATCAACTTTTTTCATCTTCGCAAATTTTTGGGTGTAACTGTTACGTCATAATGGTGTAACTGTTACGCCATAATGGTGTAACAACTCAGAAACCACGATTCTTTTGTAAAAAATTCAAATGACATGAAATAAATAACAAAATAACATCAAATTCATGTCATTATTTGTATAGTTTACGTCATTTTTGCTGAAGTTTTTGTCATTATGTACGTGTGAGGTGTTGTTACACAATAAATTATATGGTGTAACATGTTACCCCTAGACGCGCTCATTTTTTTTATGTAAATATTTAAATTGCAATATTTGAGAAAATACACATTAAAATAAAAGAACACCATTCATCATAACTTTTTAGGATATACAAATAGACATTATTTTGATATATTTTTACACTTTTGAATATTTTTATTTTCAACTCTAAAAGTGGTAAGTTGTACTCCCTCCGTTTTTTTAGTTTACTCACTTTACTTTGGAAGATAACCAAGGAGGAATTACAAAATTATGAGAGAAAAACTGAAAATAAAGGAAGAGAGAGAAACGAAAAAGTTGATGACATGCGTGGAAAAAGAGAAGAAAGTAAATGGGACATGTTACTAAGAATAGATTTTTACCCGCGCCGCTTAGTTCATGTCATTTTTTCAAGTCATTAGTGGATGATTATGTGAATTTGGTTATGAGTAATAATTTTTTTGGAGGATGAGAAAGAAAATTCTAGAGAGAGAGGGATAACTTTTTTTTGTTCGTGAGTGAGGATGCTCTTTGGAGACTCCTCTAGAACTGCAATATTCCACATTTCCACATGTGGAGAATTCCAAAATACTTCCTCTGGGCTTTAGCAATTAGCGGTTGCAACGTTTTTACTTTTACACTATTCATGTATTTTTTTACCAAAAATTTGTAACTAATATATAATACAAACTTTAGCATATATATAATTTCATTTTTTTATGGTTTTAACAAATAAATAACTAGAATATGGTCAAAGTTGTGTATTGGCAATCGTCAAAGTCAAATTGTAACTATTAAATAACAGAGGAAATACTCTATCTTAGTAACGTTTAAAGTAAGTACCAAGCTTGTTTGGTCCTATTTATTACGGATTCACCTCATAATGTACAACGTTTGATATGGGGGGATTAGGGATTTCGGGAATAAGAGAGTGGAGTAGGGGATTAATGAGTGAATAGAGAGAAAATAAAGATTTTCTATTGTTTGGTATAAGCTGGAAATAAGATCGAGATAAGTTACAAAGTAACCAAGATGCTCTTACTAACTCTCACTTTGTCTCCACCTTTCTTCCTATTATTAATTAAGGGTAAAATTGTCTTTACATCACTTTTTTTTATCCCTCCCTCTTATATCATCCCCTTCTCGCTTTATTTTAGTCGATTAAGAAGGCTTTTTATACCTATCCTCCCATATATTCCTATTCCCTTAAACCAACACTATTTTTCTTCTATTCCTCCCTCCTTACCCACATCCCTCCTTTCTTATCCTTGTCTCTCTTTTCTTGTTCTTCTAGACAAACGCTTCGCAAGGTTACGAGGTCGAATTTAATCTTCGCTACCTGCGATACTTGGGGGTAGGGATACATTACCTTACCACCCCTAATCCCATGTGTGGCTCAACAATAACTAGACTAAGAAATCATGAGGGTTGATGTCTAATCAAGGTCCTTTGGCTTACCAACTAAAAAACGTCTAAAATAAATAAAAAATAGGACATTACTTGTGGTTTTGATGCTTAAAAAAAGGCATAAAAAGCAACACAATTTTATAAAATGTAGGATAATGGAGTTATTCAGTGGACAAAAAAAGTAACGTAGCCTTCTTTTGCGCGTAAATTCCTCACTCTATTCCACGAAAAAACATTTACTTTTTCATGTTCTCTCCCCTTCGTGTTGAAATGAAAAAAATTTCACTAGTTAACTCTTTTTAACAAATTATATCTGATGAAGTAACAAGAAAGGATTCTAACAAATAAAAAAATGACAAAAGGTCACAGAAGTAACCAGAAAAGATTCAATGTCTTTTTATTATATGTGTTGAAGTGTTTTCTCACTTGATCCAGATGGAAGTGAATAGAGGCTCTTTGCAGGGAGTCCGGGTTTGCAGAGGGGTACCAGATGTGTCCCACCTTTGGTTTGCTGACGATAGTATTATTTTCTGCAGAGCTGATGATAGAGATGCCCAAGCTATTAGTCGTGTGCTGCTCAATTATAGTCAAGCTTCAGGTCAGGAAATAAATTATTCGAAATCGGAGGTGCTTGTGAGTTCGAATGTGGCGCAGGGAACTAAAGAGACTATTTCTATAGCGATGGGTGTGAAGCTTGTGGATGCGTATGGAAAATATTTGGGGATGCCTACATGGATTGGGAGATCAAAAGTGAGGTCATTTAATTTTCTGAAGGATCGTATTTGGAAGAAACTGAAAGGTTGGAACCAACAGCTCTTGTCGTTCGTGGGTCGGGAAGTCTTCATAAAGACGGTTGTCCAAGCGGTGCCCACCTATATCACGAGCTTGTTTCGTTTACCATTAGGATTATGCCAAGATATTCATAAAATGATGGCAAGGTTTTGGTGGGGTTGCAAGGCAGAAGAAAGGAAATTTTTTTGGGTGGCATGGGAGAAAATGTGCTCATCTAAACTCAAGGGTGGTCTTGGCTTTAGAAATGTGTTAGATTTTAATGAGGCGATTCTAGCAAAGCAGGGATGGCGTATTATGAAAAATCTAAATCTTCTTTCCTCTTGTGTATTGCGTGCAAGGTATTTCCCTTCAACTGATTTTCTTCATGCATCGTTGGGTCATAGACCAAGCTACGTGTGGCGGAGTATTTGGAGTGCTAAATGGGTTTTGGAGAAACGATGTAAGTGGGTTGTGGGGGATGGTACTAATATAGATATATGGAATGATCCCTGGATTCCTAGACCATCTGCTTTTCGGGTAATATCAAAGAAGAATGAAGGTGAGGTGTTCGAGAAAGTGGCTGATTTAATGTGCGATGAGGGTGGGAGATGGGATGAAGGCAAGGTTCGTGACAGATTTATTCCGTTTGAAGCTAATGATATCCTCGGAATACTTATACCTTCGGTCCCGCTAAATGACGAGTTTGTTTGGGGTTTTGACAAAGCTGGAGTATATAGTGTGAAGTCGGGTTACCATTTTATTAATCACCACAATTTGTTGAATGGAGGTGGTGAAGAGACTTCAAGAGAGCCAACGGTGTGGCGGGCTATATGGAGGATTGATGTCCCTCCTAAGGTTCGTGTCTTTATCTGGAGATTATGTAAAGATGCTCTCCCTACTACAAAAGGCTTAAACAGGAGGGTCCAAGATATCTCTCCGATGTGCCCAAGATGCAAAACATGTGAAGAATCTGGCATCCACGATGTGTGGGGCTGTGACTTTGCTCGTGCTATATGGGAGGACACGGGTTTTGATGGCATGGCAGCATGCCCACCGATGTTCGTTGATGCATATTGGGTTGAGTGGTGGGTTAATTCTATTGAAGAAGAGGAGAGGAGGAAGGTAGCGTTGCTAGCTTGGATGATTTGGAACGAACGGAATGCCATTGTTCATGGAAGTGTGACGAGACACCCGGGTGAAGTTGGGGCAGCTGCTGCTTCACTTTTGACTGCATACGACCAAGCAAAAGAGGATGGAGTTGTTGGAAGGCCGACGAAGTACAATCACCGTGACCCTACAGTATGGTGGCGTCTAGAGGAGGGGGCATTGAAAATCAATGTTAATGGGGCTGTCTTCAAAGATGAGGGGTGGGAATGGGGGTTGTTGTTAGAGACCGTGATGGTCAGGTGGTTCGTGTGGCTTGTCAGCAAGTGAGAAGTTTGTGGGCGGTTGATATCACAGAAGCTAAGGCAATAGTTTTGGGCTTGAAGATGGGGATTCAATGTAATGCGAGTAGAGTTGAGGTAGAGTGTGATTGTTTACAGGTAGTCTCAATGATTAATAAGAAGAGGTAGAATGGCTCTCGTTTGGGGATGATTATTAGGGAGACTAATACTCTAGCTTGTAATTTTGTTTCAGTTAAATTTACTCATATTTTTAGAGAGGCCAATCTAGCGGCCCGTACTATGGCTCACCTTACCCCACTTGATTTCTCTACACGAGTGTGGGTAGGGAGTTATCCAGGTATGATTGAGGACGTTGTAGCTTCTGATTTCTGTGGTGCTTAATACTACCTTGTTGATGTTTTCCCCTCAGAAAAAAATTAGCTTACTCCTCCAAATTAACAATTATTATCAATTATTTTGCAATGAATATTCCAGTATCAAGGGTCTACCGACAAAGAACTCCAAACAGGCCTCAACTATCTAGAAAAATTAGGAGCTCCAAAGGCTAGGCTACCCAGCCTCCTGCACTTGACAGAGTAAAGCATATACATGAGCAAATTAATACCGCTGCGATTGTCCAGCAAATAACGTCTACAAAAGGATAAATCTACAATTCAACATAGTAAGAACACCCTCCTTGCCGTAATCCAAAATAAACGTATCAGTACATTGAATGTTCTTTTCTTTGAGCGGCAAACAGATAAGCTGATTCCACAGAGAAACACGTCCCCTTCATAAAAACTAAAATCAGCAACTCCCCACTTATGGCAAAAATTCATAACCCTAGCAAGTACATTACAGCATGATTTATATAGTGCCCCTAATTAAGGGTACCCTCCGAATATTACAACTTCTGACTATTACATGAACACTTTGACTACCCACATAGGAACAAACAGAAAAAAAAAAAGGGGAAAAAAAATTAAGGTATATGTGAATAAACCATTTTAGACAAATCTCAAGAGTTCTTCTAAAAAAAAAATGAAGACAACAGCTAAACAAAGTGTGATGGCTGAGTACAAGAGCTTGAACCGAGGCAAACACCGCCATTTCTATGACCTTACTCCTCTCTTCAGCTGGATGCAACGGGCTTTGACATGGCCTGCTTCACAGCCTCAGCATATGTCCTATGTTGGTACGTGAGGGTTGATTCCAGCAAGTCCCACAGAGATGTCTTAGGGTTCCAACCTGAAGATTTAATGGAATAAAGAAATATCCTTCAAAATTTCTGCAGAAAAGAGATGAGGGCGGAAACAAATACTAATCAATTCCAGAAACAAAGTATAGTACCAAGCTGTTTGTTGATGATGGTCATGTCTGGAATTCTCTTGTCACTGTCGTCATATCCTTCACCGTAGAACTCCTTGGAGCTAACATCAATAGTGGGAGTTTCAATTTCTGACTCTCCACTTACCTTTGAGTAGACCTGCAAAAAAGTAAGTGTAACAATTTCAACCTCATGATAATGGAAAGCTCAGATGAGCACATAGAAATCACTTCTATAATGCATGCATGGAAACACAAGTTTACCTTGGTCATCATTTCAGCAAGCTGTCGAACAGTAACTTCATTGTTAGGGTTGCCAACATTGAAGATGTGACCATTTGCTCTGGCTGGATTTTCCTGGATAAAGACATTATACGTCAGTAAAAACCTTTTCATGCAAAGAACCTCAAGTATATTTTCTAAAATTCATGGAAATATGAACAGATCAGCTAGGACTTATATCAACATACAATCATCAAGAGTACAGCCTCAATGGCGTCTTTTATGTAAATGAAAGTTCTTTGGGATTCACCACCATCCACAAGCTTAAGTGGTTCACGACGCAATAGGTTCTGGAAGAGAGATACCAAGATACGCCGTTAATAAAAGAACCAAAAAAAGCACCAACATAAAAGCATATTGATACAAGACATACATTGCTGAAGCAGGCTAGAACTCTTGGGACACCTTCACTAGGGCCATCAATTCCAGGGATGAAATCCATCCTGGGGCCTATCCAGTTGAAAGGTCTGACAATGGTGAACTCAAGACCATTTTCAGCACCTTCCGCTGTAACATAGAAATATAAGAAAAAATAAATTCAATGGGATGAAGAATCAGGACTCTATGATTGGGAATGTCCATCAGAAGGCAAAACTTGAGAGTAACGTTATTTACCGTAGACGAGCCTCTCAATCAATTGCTTTGCACATGCGTAGGACCACCTCTGTTTCTCAATGGAGCCAAAGATGCAGGGTGATTCATCTTCTTTGAGAACATAGTATGAAGGATCCTGCCACATCAAAATATGCATCAGTAAACTAAAACAAGCCAATTGAAATTAAAATGAAGAGCTTGCATTGGTGATTGGACTAAACACGACAGCCCGTATCCTCATATACAATCAGATAACCAGATTTTCTCAGCACTCAATAGACGTTCATCTACGTTGCTCACTTCCATCAATGTTTACTTGAGTCAATGTGATTGAGCAGCAAACATTTCTCAATAAACAAAAAATCTACAGAACAGATGGATGTAAACATTTTGGAATGAACTGCTTAATAAGTACTTGAACTGATCACATTCAACCAGGAAACATAGAAAGGTAAGTCAAAGACACTTGACAGTGTTTGAATGAGGTAATATATAGATAAGAGGGAAAGGGGCAGAAGTGAGAGATCTATAATTCCTTGTTTGAATATAGAAATGAGGATAAATCGGAAGGGAAATCGAGAAACCCAGTTAATTTCCCTCTTTAAAAACCCAAAACGTTCCAGTATCAAAAATGATTTAGAGGAAGAATGTAAGCCCGTTCATTCTCTTCCCAACCCCTACCAGCACACCATAGAAGGATGTAGTGAACAAATTCAACAGGTGACACTGTAAGTGCTCAATTTGAAAGCAGAAATGCCAAATCAAAGATTAACTTAAAAAAAGATTAAAATCAGGAATTTACTGCCTCCAGAAAAAAGAATGTTGCCCATCAAAGAGGTACTATAGTTTAAGGCTAAAAATAAACAGATGGCTGCAGCTTGGATACAAGAAAGAATTTACAAAATATATTGACAGCTGGCTGCAGCTTGGACACAGGAAAATTTCTTCAAAATGAACCGACAGCTGGTTGCAGCTTGGATACAGGAAAACATCTTTCTTCACACAGGAAGAAAATAAGGTCAACAAGTGGCAATCAAAGGCTCACGTACTTTGTTCATCCTTGAAATTAAATCTCAAGTGATCCGTAGATACGGATTGTTACTATATTGTATTGTCACACACCAACTAAGGTAAAGAGATAGGCATTTTCGCTCAAGTAAATATTCTAAACAAAGAACTTAATGGACAGAGGTGGTAAAAAGTAAATTCAGGTAAGGAAAAGCAAAGAAGTTGTTCAAGCAAGCCACACTTGCTTAAAGAAGTTGATAAAGCATCACAAAGAAATTAAGAGGATTATGAGGAACTGCTATAAAGCCCAATCATAACTATAGGAAGTAACTTAAATGCCAACAAGAAGCAAAGTATCATACATCACAAGCATTAGTAGGAACAACATGACTTTCTCCATGTTCACATCCACACGTAATTAAATGACTTAACAAAAACTTTGTTGTAATTTAAACATCCATTTGTCATAAAAAATTAACGTATTTGGCCAGACGCCTAAAGCCAGTTAAATGAAGAAACCACATTATAGGCACAGCATGATGAAACAAGACACATTTACCATTCAGGCAATCCAACTATCCCTTCTTTCTTTTTTTTTCATTCTCTTGTAATAAAGTTGACGATGCATGACATGATCAAAAATAAAAAAAAGTCATGTGCCAATAAAGTTAAACTATATGCTCAGTCACCAAGTACCACAATATCAAAACAATTCAAATTAGCATGATATAATCAGAACAGTAGCACCGGCAAACAGATCCATTCCATCTTGCACAAGTGAGCCATGCATTGTATCTAAAAAATTAATTATTATTCAACATTACTATATCTACGAATCGTCTTATTGCAGAAATTGCTCAAGAAAAAAGAAACTGCTAGATTTCAACACGCGACTAATACAATAACACATAGTAGGAATACTTCAGCCAAAATTTAGACGTTAGAGCTCTCCACAATGCATGTAAGGATCACAAACATAAATTGTATAGACATACAGAAATTATATTACAATTGCTGGAAAATAACATATATGTTTTCTTCGTTTCATAATATATTACCAACAACAAGCAAATATATGGCATAACTCAACATGGCCACTGCAATCCCAGACCACGAGTGAGACTGATGCACCAATTGTAATCAATTTGTTGAGATTTGTGAGATGTCGACTAGATGATGCATCGATTAGGTGGAAAGTTGGGATATTGGAGATTTTAGAAGAAGTGGAGAGAGGCCAAAGATGACTTGGATAGAAGTTGTTGGGACGATAGGAAGAAACCTACTCTCCGGGAGCATATAGCTTGGAATATTTTAGAACGATAGGAAGAAACCTACTTTGCGGGAGGTAGCTTGGAAGATTTTAGAAGAAACGGAAAGAGGCCAAAGATGACGTAGATAGAGGTTGTTGGGAAAGATAGGAAGATCTAGTTTGCGGGAGCATATAGCACTTGACAGAATAGAATAAAGACAACTTAAGAGATATAATCTTCACTTATGTAGCCGACCCAACCTGTTAAGGCTATGACATTGTTGCTGTTGTAGAGAATCCTAACTTATAGCTAAGCAAAATACCTTAAGCTTAGTGGCATTAACTAACAAATCTGATACAGTCATTGATGTAATCAGTGATAACTATTATTCTTAAATTGTCATACAAAAACAAATCATCTTGTCGCTAACAAGTCAACCACAACACCTCCAAGTATTATATTCCAACAAGTCAACTCACACAACTTTTACAACAAAAAAGCATCCAAACAAATAAAAAAATTTTAAAAAAAAATCCTTTTTGAATTAAAAAAACGTCTTCAAAAAGTTACTCCATGATACAACAGGAAAGAAGAACACAGATCTGCATCAAAAACAGGATTTATTTCGTTAGAAAGCTTAAGTTTACCTGGCGCAAAGGGCTGTCCTTAGGAAGGAAGCTACCAATAGTTTTTCCATACACTTCACAAGTAGAGAAGTGAATGAGACGCTTGTTGTTCTCCGAACAGTACTTAACCTAAAAAACAAATTCATCATTACACAAATCAATGTCATAAAAATCAACATCACGTAGATTTCATGATCATCAAAAAGAAGAAAAAGTCGATATCCATACCACTGGCAACGCATCGATGAAATTGCTGTAGATTGTGTCAAGAGGACGTGTGTTGTAGTCAGCAGGAGTACAGATCGCTGCCAAATTAATCGTCTAGCACAAAATAAAACACAAAATTAAGCACAAATCTAACTGCCGACAAAAAAAATTAACTCAAAATTAAACACTGCGCAACTTCAAAACATCAAATGATCCTCCAAATCACATTAATCAAGCACAAATCGCAATGTCGACACCAAAATTCACAGTATATGAAAGCATCGGAGCTTTAAAACGTCAAATCAATCACCGAAATCACATCAAACAAGCATAAATGTAACACCGCACCGTAATTTACCAAAAATGAAAGTAAAGCCACTTCAAATCACCGAAATTTTCAACGAAACCGCATCAATCAAGCACCGACAGCACCAAAATTCACGAATCCAAGAAAGTAAACTATCGCAAACTTGATAAACATAAATCATTCACCAAAACACCGAAATTCAACCACAAAATCAAACAAAAAAAATGAAAAGAGGAAGCAAATGCAATACCAGATCCGCCATCTTGATAAGGCCTTCAAGACGAGAATCATGCTTGATGTTAATACGGTGGAACTGAATGCGATCACCATAAGGAAGAGAAGAAGGTTCGAGAAGATGCTTGATCTTGTCATTGTAAACATCAACAGCAAGAACTTTGTGAGGAGTTTCAGACATAAGCTTCTCACAAAGATGAGAACCGATGAATCCTCCAGCACCAATCATACAAATAGTAATCGGCTTAATCGGATTTCCGTCAAGATCTACTCTCGTAGAGGACGCCATTGTCGATACGTTTCTCTCTCTAACCAAGCTTTCTCTCTCTAAAAAAATTGATTGAAGGATTTTTCTCTCTCCTCTGTGTGAGTGGGGAAAGGGGGGAGAGAGTAATCTTGTTGGAGTGCCAAAAGAGGGAAATGCGAAGGGAGAAAGGGTGGAATGGGAATTGAAAAAAGGGACGGTGGGGAATTTATTTAAAGACAAGTGAGTCAGAGTGAGAAATGAAGCTTGAGGTGTGGGCTCCACTTCTTTCTAGCTTTTAATTTTATTTTTATTACTATTTGTTAATTATACTCGCGCTTTTAGCTCACTCGCTGTCTTTGTCAGCCGCGGAGTTGGCCTGCTCATTTGGACAAGTCGGTGCGGGCTTTTGGATGGGCGGGTCGGGTCACGTGTAGGCCGGGCTAGGGTCACTGGATCAGGGCTAAAGCACGTCCAATTGTCTGACCATCGGATGGGTGCTTTAAAGTAACTTTTTTTTTAATTATTCTTATACTTAATATTTTTTTTATATATCTATGAGAAAAAAGAAGGTTAGGAAACTCTCCGCACGAGGGGAGCTCCAACCTTATCGTTTACAATAATCGAATGAAGAGCAGAACTAGTACACCTTTCTACATTAAATTGAGAGTCAACTAAGTGGCCTACATTAGCTATCCAATATGCTGCTTTATTTGCTTCCCGATATACGTGTCGGATATTCCAATCAATGAAAGAAGATAATAATGCTTGAATGTCCCTGATAATATGTGCAATCTACCATGGCGGAGTCCAAAGACCTTTAACTACGTTGATGACCAATAGATTGTCACCTTCTATGAGAAGGTGCTGAATGTTATTTTGTAGAGCAAGTTGAATGCCTTGATGGAGCACAAAAGCCTAGGCCATGAAGACTGGAGAGGAGGCGAGGTTGAAAGTTGCAGCTTTTTGGAGATAGCCAAGAGAGTCTATGATAATAACACCAGCAGCTGCAAAGTTTGCACGAACCGAGCTGTCAAAATTAAGTTTGAAGGGGTTGGGAGGTGGCTCCCAAGCAACGAGGATGGAGGATGGATATGAAGGAATGTATGGAAGGTGGAATAGTAGAGTGAAAGAAGGGCTAATTGGTGTTTTAATGAAAGCCTTATACTTAATATGTCAGTTTTGAATACTCATATTAGAAAACTAAAATACATTTTATGGTTTTCGTATTTTTGTTTTTATTTTAAAAGTGAAAAGTCATTCATTAATAAGAAGTCATACGACATCTATAATAGAAGTCGAACTAACAAATACATATCAAATTGAAATAAACATAATTCTAACATGGCCAAACTACAAACATTGAGTATATCTAACACTGATGGAAACCCTCGGCTTACACATTGTTGTCTATTGCATGCTTCCTCGAGGGGATCTAATGATCTGATCTAACTTTGATGTAGAACTAGATTTAATTCAACTGATTGTAACCAAAGTACTGACAGCTACTGCAGCCCCTCACAAATTCCGATCATCAAACCAACCTTCAACTTGAGCCTCTGAATCTCGGATCTAAACATAAACACACAAGCAGACCTAACAAACAAATCACCCACGATTAGCATGGAGGAACAAAATCCCACCAAGAGGGAACAAACTAACCCCATACAGGGGACTACATGTATCACAATGGAAGGACGATTATTAAAAGCAAGAAAATAGCAAAAACCAAAAAATAGATCGGATCACCCATAGAGAGCCCGACCATCACACCTGACGAAGACGTGGGGAGCTTGACGGACGCCATGGGGGTCAGGGCAAGCCCCCTAATGTTTTATGTTGAAGATGGAAAGAAGAGAAAGCGCGGAGAAAAGAAGGGAAAGAATTGGAATAAATATATTATTCATTTGAATTTGTCAATTCAACATCTTAAGCTCGTATCTTTGTTTTTGGTTAAAAAAAACTACAAACTAGAAATTAAAAATGATAACGAATAGATTTTTTGATTGCGTGAAATTGATGAAAGACAAAACAGCGAGATCAAGTAGAGTGAATGTCAGAGTAAAATGGTGGTCATGTTATTTGAATACGGGATGCTTTTTTGACTTTTGAGGACATAGCAGTGAAGGCAAACAAAAGGCTTCAAATGCCCTTTTGATGAAATGAGTTTTCTTTTTGGAATGTCCCTGAAAGATTAAACTTAATCTGTAGGCATGTGATTATCATGTTTTATCCACACAATCTTAGTGATGTTTTATCCCACATAATCTCATTGTACTTAGTATTGTACTCGACAAAGTGTTCTTGAACAAACCCCAGACTCCAGTTTCCCACGGCGGCACGGCGACAGCGAAGCCCAATAAACCGCCAATCAGTTCACTAATAGCTAGTCGCGTGGATGTAGCCGTGTTAAAATTTGCCCTTGGTCGCCAGTCACGTACTCACTTGTCATTTCTTATTTTCAGTTGTAATTTGACAGTTGATAAAAGGTTTAGTTATTCTACTAAATGTGATTGTTTATTGTTATTTTCTGCTTTTAGTTTTCACAAATTAGTAGATGTAATTGATAATTTTACATTTGATTGAGCTTACCTTAGTTGGAATTTTAATTGTTATTTGTCTGTTTTCGGTTGTGAGTCAATGAGTTAATTGCTAAATTAGTGAATTTTTTAAACTTAATAGATGGTTGATAATAAGAATGGCCCTGCAATAGATGGTTTATTTACGTATTAGAAACTTTGTTCTCTTTTGTGAACTAATTATTATTTTTAATGCATTTAACATATTGTTATGTTACATTATATGTATGTGTGGGTTGTGATATGATTATAATGTTTTTTCTTCCTAAAAAAGTTAAAAATTACTTTTGGACACCCATTTTGAAATTCTTAGATCCGCCACTGGATATGTATTAGTTAGTACGTTACTTACAACTTGCTTGGGTAAATTATTCACTTGCTGAATTGCAAAATTGTCTAAGTTATTGACTTAATGTTTTTAGTACAAGGACAAAACCTTAACAAAATATATTCATATTCTGTTGAGCTTTTACTGACTTAAGCTTGGTCTGGTTGAAAGGAGAGCACTTTTCAAATTTCAACCTTGTTCAATCCCCACTATGGGTATTTCGAGAGAAGGACATCCCTTAATCCCCCCCCCCATTTTTCAAAGTGTCTAACCTGCTAACTCGGAGTGGGTTGACTTGTGAGAGGTTTCAATCAAGCATGACCCTTTTACCTTCTAAACAAAATTGTTGAGTTTTTAATGTAAGTGAAAGAGGCAATAATGTAAAAAATAAAAAAGTGAGGAACATGCTCCATAAAAATGCATGAGATTTCACTTTTTTATAGGTCAAGGAAAAATGTAAGGAATTCGATTGAAAAGTAGATAATGATAGTTTATATTGATGGGTGTGGCTAGATTATGCAGGGTCGTTCCTGAATATTATTGGGCCCGGGGAAATATATGAAAAAAGAGCCCCTAACGTATAATAAATTTAATAAAATATGCATGTTTATAGGATAAAAAGTAATTGAGAATTGGCTCACTCATGTTTATCAACAACTGTTTCTCCTAAAAAAGAGAACTTTTTCATTTTTATGTGATTAATATATCTCTAATATTCACTCCGTCCTATAAACATCTGAACACTTATTAGGTCACGAAATGTAAGGAATAAGTTCTAGTGTGGTTATCAAATGTTATTTTTATTTAAAAAAATAGATATATGTGGTAGGAGTTCAGGAGTTGTGGGTATCTTTTATTGAAAAAGAGAGAAATCACATAATAATAGTGGGACCATGCCAAAAATAAAAAGTGTGTAAAACTGAAATGGAACAAACAAAAGACAAAAGTGTTAAGAATATTGTGTGACGGATGGAGTAGCTCTTGATTAACTAATAACTTGACGAATAAAATCGGAATATCGAAATATAAAATATAATTTATCACCCAACGCCTATAAAGAATATTAAAAATCTAAGTATAGGCTTTAGATTGTATACATTATTTTTTAACGATTTACAATTTTTAAGGCATATAAGATATAAAATCATACTAACTAAAAAAATTAAATAATATAATATGGTGGTAGAAAGAAAAATCAAGAAGAAGTTGGAGTTATTGTAAAAAGAAAATAAAAAGAAAAGGAAAGTAACAACTAACAAAGGAGAATATCTTTGCCAATTGTTAAAAAAAGAAAAAGAAAAGAAACAAGAAAATTGGAATAGTAGGGAATCGAACCTTTGAAGTCACGCAGTGACAGCATTCCCACATAAGCAAACAACTACCATCTTTGCAATTTTGGATATTTGCATGGTTAACGCTGAGTTAAATACCTAAAGCATTTCAGATATATGGGCCCTGGGCAGGCGCCCCGCCTGCCCCGCCCTAGGGCCGGGCCTGAGATTATGTAAACACCCTCAAAGTCCCTAAAAAAAATATATAAATACTCTCAAATATTCTCCAGCATCATGTGCTCTGTACTTGAGTGAAGCATGTGAAAGGGTGTCAATTTACACCAAGTCGCAAATTATAGTGCAAGACTAAATTTTAGTTCACTTGATTTCAGTACTGTGTTGCTTGTTTCATACTAGATAAATTCATTTGAAATTATAAAAAAAAGTTCAAATCATATTAGAAAAAGTAGCTCAAACTAAATAAAAAAAAATTAGTTTAAATCAGAAAAAATAAGTTTAGATTTAGGCCCTGTTCTTTTGGACTTATTTTCAGCAAAAATAAGTAAAAATAAGTTCAGTTCAGCAAAAATAAGTTCAGTTCAGCAAAAATAAGTAAAAATAAGTTCAGTTCAGCAAAAATAAGTTCAGTTCAGCCAAAATAAGTTCAGTTCAGCAAAAATAAGTTCAGTTCAGCCAAAATAAGTTCAGTTCAGCCAAAATAAGTTCAGTCTTGTCTAATGTTGTAATTATTATTTTTGTTTTCAATATTACAATTACTATTGTTATTATTATTATTAATATTATAATTAAAATAACGATGAATTTGTATTTTTTATTTTTTTTATTTTTTATTTTTTTATTTTTTATTTTTTATTTAGTATTTATTAATTATTATTATTATTATTTATTATTATTTATTAATATTATTTATTATTATTTATTATTTATTATTATTTATTATTTATATTTATTATTTATTATTTATATTTATTATTATTTATTATTATTATTATTATTAATATTTTTTATTTTTTATTTTTTATTTATTATTATTTATTATTATTTTTACTATTTATTATTTATTATTTATTATTATTAATATTATTTTTTATGATTTATTATTTATTATTTATTATTATTATTATTATTATTATTTATTATTTATTAATATTATTATTTATTATTTATTATTTTTATTATTATTATTTATTACTTATTTATTATTTATTATTTATTATTATTTTTTATTTTTTATTTGTTATATTATTTATTATTTATTATTATTACTTTTTATTTGTTATTTATTATTATTATTATTTATTATTTATTATTTATTATTTATTATTTATTATTATAAAATAATAATAATAAGTATTGATAATATTATGTTAATATTTATTGATTATTATAATAATAAGTATTGATAATATTATGTTAATACAGTTTAGTTCAACAAAAATAAGTTCAGTTCAGCAAAAATAAGTTCAGTTCAGTCAAAATAAGTTCGGTTCGAAGAAAAATAAGTTCGGTTCGGCCAAAATAAGTTCGGTTCAAGCAAAAATAAGTTCGGTTCAGCAAAAATAAGTAAAAATAAGTTCGGTTCAAAGCGAAATAAGTAAAAATAAGTTCAGTTCAGCAAAAATAAGTTCAGTTCAGCCAAAATAAAATAAGTTCAGTTCAGTTCAGCCAAAATAAGTTCAAAAGAACAGGGCCTTAAGTGCTATATATAGCAAAAAAAAAAGGCTAAATACATCATCTAAAATTATGCCTAACTTAACCATGGTTAATTTTAATTTTTTTTAATAATAAAAAAAAAATAGCGTACGCAGGGGTGCAGCAATGCAGCAAAATACATTTACCATAAGTACTTGTGCACACAAGCCAACGTGTCACATTTATTTATAAAGTTGGATGCGTTAGGGTTGGGAGTTTTTTTGAAATGGGCCTATCACATCCCCCCTAACATAATAGCTGGCGCTTAAAGTTTTCGTGTCAGGTTATATTATATGTTTGACGCGGTAGGGGTATGGCGGGAATGGGGTCATTTATCATAGATGACCCCCATATAAGGGGGTCATTTGTCATAGATGACCCCCCAAAGCGGAGTCATTTGTCATAGATGACCCCCCAAAGGGTAGGTTAGTCTTTTAATATGTTTTGCTGTATTTAGCCTGTATTTTTGCTGTATATAGCACACCCCAATTAGATTAGAAAAAATAAGATCAAATCAGATAAGTTAGTGCTTATATATATAAAAGTTTATCTTACATATTATAATCTTCAATGAGTAGAAATTAGTTTTAACTTGTGAAAATCAGTAGAAACTATTTTAGGCTTCAACTTTGCAAAAAAATAAGTGAACTAAACAGGAAGTATGGGGTATTTAACGACAATATTCCTTTCACAATTGGGCATTTGGTCTAGTGGTATGATTCTCGCTTTGGGTGCGAGAGGTCCCGAGTTCGATTCTCGGAATGCCCCTGTCTCCAAACAATAATTGCTTTAATTTTTTTGGTCATTGAGTATATGATATCCCTTTCTTAATGACATCATAACCCACAAATGAAGCCCTTGAATCCAGTAGCTTCGAAATGTTTTCAATTACAGTTCATAATTTCTTTTAGCATCTCAGTGATTACCCTCATTATATGTTGAGTCAATATTATAATTTATAGAGTTCAAACTTAGATAAAAGGAGCTAGAGGCTGCCATCAGTGGTTTATATATAGGTTGTTTTTGAAATTTGTTCTACCTTTCACTTATTATCATTTTTTTCTTTAAATAAGGTAAGGAGAAACCTTGATAAGTTGGGGGAATAAAGTGGATCCCAATTTGTCTAGGGTGAGAATCGATCTCAAGACCTCTTGGAACTGGGAGGGAAACTCTAACCACTAGGCTATTCCTCACTCTCACGTTTTACTTATTTTGGATAGCAATTACATAGAAAAAGGTGAGGCAGGTAAGTAAGCAAATATACTCTAGCACATATATAAATGCCAACCCTCATCGAAGACGTTCAGATGCTTGGTCAATGCTTCGAGATGATTCAGATTATTCACATCTTCCGCGAAGCAAATTGAGCCGTTGATCATCTTTTAAAAAAAGGTTGCCACCTTATATATCTTTCCTATTCGATGGACCATGTCGACATCAACATGGATACTGAGCTACTTCAACTACTCTATCTGGATGAATTAGGAAATTACATTGAGAGAAGGAGTTCCTAGTTCCTTGTACCAAAACAATGAGGTAAGGGAAGGAGAAGGAATAGAATGAGAGTGGAATGAAAATATTTCAATTCAATTCCGTATTTTCCCTTTTCATGTTATATTCATTTGGAATACAAATCCATTATTTCCTCCACGGCTCCACCCAATCTCATATCCAAATTTAGGATGTAACAAAAAGATGTGTTCAACTTAAGTGTGTATCCCGGCCAATTTCCTTGTATATAGTAGTACATTTTTTTGATATCATATGCCAACTTATATAATTTCTTTTAAATTTGCATACGTTGATAAGAATCAAGAGATGGAGAAATGGTTATTGCTTCCATCTCTCCTAAGGTTTAATTTTTATTAGGGGTGTGGTAGAATTATAGATAGGTTATATTAAATATTCAAGACCGTGACAATAAGCCATTTCAGCAATATACATTCCCAATTTTTTGAACTTTTCTATATGGTAACTTGCAAAATGTAGCATAGCTCAGAATATTACCTGATCTTAAACACAACTTAGCTAAATAAAATGACCTACAAATCTGAATTCTTGTTCAAGCTCATTTTCTTTAATCAATTTATCAGTTTAGTGTTGTACCAAGAACACAAAAAAATCCCATTTTTTGTGCTATATATATTTTAATAGAGTATGGTGCTCCTAATTTACAAAATAAATTGCCCCTTCTTTATCAAACAAAAAAAGTACTTTAAAATCAGCCCATATTGAAGTGGTGGTGGGTGTGAAAATCTCAAATATACTTGGACAATTTCCATTTTAATTATCTGCCGAAACGAAAGGCTTGTCAAACAATCAACATTCAACAGCTCATTGCATACAATTTCATATTATGAAATTAAGGGGTAGACGGTAGTTATCAATGTAGGCACTTAGTGTCTGACTAATGATGCCAAATTTTACAAATAAATTGGCACAGTCCTCCTTATCTTCTCTATTTTTATACACACAACTTTAAGTTTCCAGTACATGGCAAGGTTTGGTAGTTAAATCTTGCACAAGATGAGGGTACTAGCTAGATTGATTAGGCAATTTCTGGTTCATATTAATATAATAAGAGTGAATAAATTCGTGAAAAACATAATATTTTCATCTATTTCTTTTTAATCTAAATCATTTACATTTTCTTTTGCACTATTCATATACTTCACATTAACTATATTTATACATTATGAAAATATAGTCCCGTGCAATCTTGTTAAATTAGTCTTAATATATATTTTCAAAATATCAACTGTAACACCCCAAATTTCTCTCTTTCTAAAAATATATTTTAATATAAAACTCCTTGAGAAACTTGAGAGTATTACCGCCACGTGATAACGTTAAAGGCTTTAATATTAACTACTAACTGAACTTGAAACTAATGCAGCGGAAATAACTTAAATAATTTCTCTTTATTAATATAAACTTTATTGTACAACTATATAACAAGAAAAATAAAATAACAACTCCTTGACTAATTATGATTCCTCACTAGCTCCCCCATATGAAGTATGCATGCATCATATCAACCTGTAAAATCTGCTCGCCAAAATGGGTCATCACAGGGACAAAGCCATAAAACAAAACAAATAAAAGCGTGTCAGTAAAAATACTGAGTACATGTATATGCGGAGTATTAACACTTTATTTAATTTAACATTTGAAATATTTAATTTCGAAGAACCTTTCTGGATACTTGATAATACTTGTATAATATAAAGTATATAACCTTGATAAAAATCCTTTTTCCTTGCCTAGGTACCTTTCCTAAAGTGTGCACACCCCCCAAGTTTAGTATTCCTTAATGAGTCTACGACGGGGGAACTACTTGTCCACATGACTTATACAAAAAGTACATGGGTAAAATATAATAGCTACCGTTCTTGTTAATTAATAACAAGCCGTGGCTTCTTTGTAAATGTGATCATAAAAGATCATATAACTAATAAAAATCCTTCGGAAATAATTCTCCTTTTAAAATAATAAATTCTTATATAACACGTTAGCCATAAAAGAAAAAGGCATACATAATATATTTGTTCGTAAACACTCTTAGAAGTAGTACTAGAATTATTATAGCAAAAGTAACGACTAAAAGATCATACTAGTATAACAAATCTAAAACCATACTGTTGTTTTAGCTCGTAAAGAAAAAAATCTCCATACTAGTATAATGTTATTGTGCTAAAGCATGAGAGTGCCACTAACATGAACATGTACTGCTAGAAAAACTGAGTAAGTGATGTAACTAATAACAAGAGTTAATAACCTGCTCCTAGTGTCGGTCAACAAATAGCTCAAGGTCCAAGTGAAGATTAACTATAAACTAATAATATGGTTATGATAAGTTCATAAATTTAACATACTCATGAAAACTCATAGTGTTCATAATAAAACTCATAAAGTTCATAAAAACTCATAAAAACATGTATGTCAATCTAAAATATCAACTCTAAGAACATGATATTACGTATGCATAACAATATTCAAAGATCTACATATACACGCACCTTGAAAATTAATAACTACTAGGGAGAAGAGAGAGAAGGTAGGCTAAGAGGGAGAGAGAGTTTAAACTTGAGAAAAGAGATGTATTCCTCAAATTTGGTGTGAAAAATATGATGGGTGGAGACCCCTATTTATACTAGTTGGAAAAGTAGAGTCGTACTAGGGCTAGGAAACTAAAAGATGGGTTTTTGAGAAAAGATAAATAATTTTAGCTAGGATACATTATTTCTTATGATCATATAGCTAGAATAGAGGAATATTCCATAAGATAAATAGTCTAGATGCTTAAATTAACCAAAAGATAAAAACAAAATAACCAAGTCTTGATAACATGAACTTAGCCCTGGCGGTGAGTTGCCGAGGTCACGCTTTGAATTTTTTTTTTTTCTTTTTATAAATCTTTTGTAAATCTTTTGTAAACCTTTTCTCTTTATTTTGTAAATCCTTTTTTGAATTTTCCTTTTCAAAATATTTTTAATTTTTTCTAAACTAATTACTTGGATTATAATAAGTAAACTTTTAGGCCCAAATCTTAATTTGGGCTAGAGTCTATTTGAAAAACCCATAATCTACCTTTATAATTAATAAAAAGCCTTTTTAGTATATAAAACCTTATAAAAATTATACTAATAACTTACTAAAAATACGGAGTATTACATCAACTTTTTATGATTTTTACTTATTAATAATTAAAGATATTAACGATCAAAGTTTTGCACTATCAATTATAAAAGTCATGACTCAAGATTGAGTAACTTGAAAAGAAACAGCAGGTGGTAAAAGAAAAAGAGGAGCTTGTCCAACTCTTAACTAGTAGCAACATCACGTCAAAAAAAAATAACAAAAATAGTAGGAACCTTCAAAAAAGCAAACTTTTACTTGTAGGAATAACGTGACAAATGGCCACACTATTAGTAACCAAATCAATTATATACACACAGTTAAGCCATCACATCTTCACTTCAATTACTAGTAAAACCTGGAAATGAATTGGTTTCTTAAACATTGTTAATTACCAACCAACAGTTATTAATTCCCTTTCAAATGCTATATAAGTCCTTTGCATAACCTAACCTCAAAAACCCAATCAAGCACCAAAAAAGTACTGTAAGCCAAAAAAAGATGGGGAGTTTGAGTAACTTTGGTTCATATTTTTACCTTGTTGTAATTGTTTTACTGCTTAGTATAGCAGTAAATGGACAACCAATTGTACCAGCATTGTTTATATTTGGAGATTCAGTAGTTGATGTGGGTAATAACAA
The DNA here is from genome assembly GCA_947646795.1 of Beta lomatogona. Classification (NCBI taxonomy): domain Eukaryota; kingdom Viridiplantae; phylum Streptophyta; class Magnoliopsida; order Caryophyllales; family Amaranthaceae; genus Beta; species Beta lomatogona. The sequence goes on along the minus strand of CANSNZ010000018.1, from coordinate 1,724,222 downwards.
CAATCTTCATACAATTGTCAAGTCAGATTTTCTTCCTTACGGTAGAGATTTTTCCTATCATCAGCCTACCGGACGGTTCTGCAATGGCAAGCTTGCTACTGACTTCACTGGTGTGTTTTTCGTATTTATCCTCTCAACGTCTAACTTGTATATTTTAGTAAGTCTTGCATAAGACCGCCTTACCATAAACTTAGGGTAAGTCCACCTCACTTTATTACCTAAAAGGATCACTTTGGAAGTTAAAAGGATCACTCTATGAGTCAAAGGGGTCAATTTTGAATAATGAGTCACCCCGTGTCTTAAAGAGGTCACTTACGGTCAACAACTTACCCAAGTCTTACCATAAATCATGGTAATACGGTCTTATATGAGACTTATGGTATATTTTTTACTTTAAAATATATCTTGATATCTATTTCATTTCCAAGTATTTTTATATAAATATTTCCTAACTAAATCACATATATATGAAATAGGTAGTTATCTTCTATAGAGTTCATATACGATAAAGCATCGTACTAGATTATCCTTGCAGGACTAATGCCACCAAAACTTACCTAATTAAGGCAAAATTTTGTTACATTTAAAATAAAATAAGATATAGATTTAGATAAATTTTGTTAGAAACAAATATGTTTATGATTACTACTTCAAAGAAAAGTTTTGCAATCTTCTAAACGAGTTTTTATTACATGGTTCCGGACCAATACTGAAGGTTACCACTTAATTACCAATGTAAAAAACATATATGGACTTGGTCCACACATATTAGTGTGGACCTAGTACTAATTCATGTGATTTATGAAAAAAAGGGTTACTATATAAAAAAAATAGATATAAAAGATGAGTCGATATAGATTGTAAAGTTTGACTATGTGAAAAAAAAGGTTACTATATCACAAAGTGAAAATTTCATTATGATAAACTAATATATTAAAAAAACGGTCACTGTAGTAGATATAATGTAACTTAAGATCGATTTTGAAAGGTTATTACTTACTATATGGAAAAAAAAAGTCACTATGTTGAAAAGTGGTTTTGGTCCACAATAATATTATTGTGGATTAGGTCCACACAAGACTAACTCATTACCAATAGTGTGAGGCTTGAAAGTTGAAACCAATAGTCTAATATTCATTGCATGCTAAATGATATGACTAGTATTTCTCTTAATTAGCTTGTGTTTATAAATAAGTAAACTAATTTAATTTGTTTTGAACAACATTTTTTGGCTCAAAATTAATGAAAATACAGCTGAGACCATAGGATTTACATCTTACCAGACAGCATACCTCAGCAAAGAAGCTACAGGAGAAAACCTTTTAATTGGAGCCAATTTTGCCTCTGCTTCTTCAGGCTATCATGCCAGTACACCAAAGATATACGTAAGTCATCACTTCCCGCAGCAATTTTTTTCTAAATCAAGAATCTAATATCTTTAGGGGCATCTTTGGATTTTAGAAGAATTTAATAATCGGCCTATATACAAATAGGGCGCATCACAGTGACAATTTTGTAACTTTAGGGGGATGAGACTATGAGAGTCAAACTTTCAAATACACCCCTAGTTTTCTAAGGAATATCCAAGATACTTGCAACTTTTCGCAATATTAGATAAAATGTCATTGTGATATGTATTATAGTGATAATTTAGGAAGTAATCATTTATTTTATGATATATTGACATTTTGTACATGATTATGTTGCTTGAAGAACACAATTCCATTGAGCGAACAGCTGGAACACTACATGGACTACCAGAAAAAATTAGAGTTAGTAGCAGGACAAGGCAATGCAACATCAATAATCACTGAAGGAATTTATCTTGTTAGTGCTGGAAGCAGTGATTTTCTCCAAAACTATTACATCAACCCTCTTCTTTACAAGCTTTACTCTCCTGAAGAATTCTCCCACGTTCTAGTTCAACAATTTGCTGACCTTGTTCGCGTATGTTTTTAATTCACTAGCTTGTTTCTTCGTACTTCTATTAAAGCCCTATTCACTCCACGTCTTCACCTTATTTTTACTGAACAAAACCTATTTGTACCGATTGAATTTTTCTTATGTAGTTTATTGGTTACTTATAACTCACTTTTACTGATTTAATCTGTGCTTTACTATTTGAAACTGATTTTCGCTAAATAAAACTGATTTTTACTTATTAAAATTTATTGTTACTTTATTTTTAAGAATGAAGTGAACATGGTCCAAGCCAAGGCCACAAAAGTTGCACTGGTAAAATTTACATGTAACTTCATGTATGCATATTATTTTTTTTATGGGGTGCAGAAATTATACTGGCTTGGAGCAAGAAAAATAGGAGTGACATCATTACCGCCATTGGGATGCTTACCAGCTGCAATTACAATATTTGGAGAGGATAGCAATGATTGTGTGGATCACATTAATAAAGATGCAATTACATTTAATGACATGCTCAATTCTACTTCAGAGGAGCTACAAAGCCAGCTTTCAAATCTTACATTGGTGGTGTTTGATATTTACCAGCCACTTTACCAGTTGGTCACCAAGCCTCAAGATAATGGTACTTGCTTTAACTCTTCCAATATAAGTACTTATAAACAAAAATCACACTATAAAGTAAACTTTCACATTTCTCATCAATACAAAGTGTTTCATGTTTCTTTGCATAACAACAATTTTAATGTAACAATGTAGTAGTTTGGTTAATCTATGTTAGTCAGACTTTTCAATTTACCTTAAGTACATGTGCCAACTCCTCGACTTTCTAACATAGGTATGGACATTTCGACACTTCATTCTAGGCCAAAATCATTAAACCTTGTAACAAATAGCCATATGCGTGCCCAACATAAGTATCCAAGTCCGAGTTATACAACAGTCCTATGCAAGGCCATAATCATGCCCACATAATTACTATTTTTTTAAAGTTAGAATTATTATGATGATTATGGAAATAAAATACAGGGTTTGTTGAGGCAAGGAAGGCATGTTGTGGAACAGGAGTAGTAGAGACATCATATTTGTGCAACTCAAAGTCACCTGGAACCTGCAACAACGCATCCGAGTATGTATTCTGGGATGGTTTTCATCCATCAGAGGCCACCAACAGAATTTTGTCTGATGATCTCACAGCAGCTGCGATCTCCCTCATCTCTTAGAATTCCACATGGATTTAAATTACGTATATAATGCCTTAGATATGATTATTCATAAGGATATGTACTATGAGAATTAGTAACTTTTTTATTTCAGTCCGATGTGTGCAAAAGTGTGGAAATGGGTGTAAAATAAGCATATTTTATATCTTACTAGTTTTTGAGCATTTTTGTGTGTTATGTTTAAATAGTTTAAGACAATTAATAACATATGTTCTCATTACGTAATTTGATTCCGCCGTGCTTGTGACTTGTCTTTTTGTTTAGGAAGTACTAGTTGCAAAGCAATGTTCATATTTATCTACTACTATTTAGGGTCAAGTTGAAAAGTATGTTCTTTGCACCATCTTCGGAATTTTTCTTGGCCGACTCAACCACAATTTCACTTACAAAAGACCAGTTGCATTCTCCCTTCGTGCTCTTCTCAAAAGCAGCAGAAGCAAAAACAAAAATCTTTGAAGGGTCAAGCTGCTGCATCTACTTTTTCTTCTCTTTATCAGACAAAGAAGGTCCACTATCCTTTGCCTTTTTCGAAGGATTCCTGAGTTCCTCATCATCGCTAGCATCTTCAGCTTGATAGAATGACGCATGCCGTTTATTCCGGCTCGATCTTCTGCCGCTGCAATCCCCATCACTTTCACAATTCACATAGTAGCGCCCTCAGAGTATCTGTGTCTATTTGTCTTTCGACCTCTTCAGACAAGAGGCTACTGTCTGATCCAATACTTTCACCGGAGGCGGATTCTACCTCTTGCTTCTTCCCTCTCTTACCATTTACTTTCCTAAAGGGTTTCGAAGCTTGTTCCCCATGTGTATCCCCTTCATTCAGACCTTTGTCCGACTCTCTTGCCTTTTGTGACCGCCTTGCTTCCACATTATTCCCATCCTGAAACCCAGCATTAGAAGAATGCTGCTCGGATACTGCCTTACTGGCCCTCACGTCAGGAATTCTCTGCCCAGGGAACACAGGCAGAGTTGCATCAGCTCTAGGTTGTGTACCTTGAGCAAGCAAATCATAGCTAATGAAAGGCTTCCTGCAACGCTGACAACGGAGAACTATATTTAGAACTTCCTTGTAATACTGATAACGAGTTGCACAGGAAGGACATTCAGTCCAGAAGGTTTTTGATCCAAAACTTTCACGGCCGGATTCTTCTACCTCTTGCTTCTTCCCTCTCTTATCATTTAATACTTTCCTAGAGACTTTAGATGCTTGTTCCCCATGTGTATCCCCTTTACTTAGACCTTTGTCCGACTCTCTTGCCTTTTTTTTTTTTTTTTTTTTTTGAGAGGAACTCTCTTGCCTTTTGTGACAGACTTGCTTCCACATTATCCCCATCCTGAAACCCAACATTTTCAGTATGTTGCTTGTTCATAGCCTCTGATCCTGCCTTACTGCCCCTCACATTAGGAATGTTCTGCCTAGAGAACAGAGGCCGAGTTGCATCAGATCTAGGCCAAGTATATCATAGCTAATGAAGATTGATGGATCTCTTGCAACTCGGACAAAGGAGGGCTCTATTAAGAATTTCCGTGTAATATTGATAGCGAATTGCACAGAAAGGACATTCAGTCCAGAACGTTTCCCTGCCATTCGGAACTATAATTAAGACTGCTACTTTGGCTCTTGATATTAAGCATTTAAATCCTTGACATGTGAATTAAAATTGCTCAAAAATTTGTTTTAATAATTGGAGCTAAGATATTTTAAGACACTTGAATTTACTACCCTCCTGGTAAATCATAAGGCATGTATATTGATTTCCATCTCAATTTTATGTTACTGCCTTTAAATGTTTGATTTAGTTAACTATTGCTCCAATTCACATGACCCAGATGAAACGAAAAGAATCTATCACTAAAACTCAAAAAGAAAAGAAAAAAGAAAAACACAACTCAAGTGAAACAATGCCCATTCATATTCAAGTAGAACCCTTTGGTATTGACATTTCACACCAAAAATCAAAAACAAACTTTCAAAATTGTGGGGGAAGAAAAGAGAGAAAGGAAATACCTAACGATCATGATGTTTTTCCCAACCAATTGGAACACGCAAGTCAAGGTCTAACTCCTTGGCATCAATTCCAGACCAAGCTGCTTTCTCAGGTTTGATTTAATGGATGAAAAGTATAGGGAGTAAGCAACAGATTGTGAAAAGGGGAAAAACATATTAAACAAATTAACTAGTATCTCATTTACGTAAACAAATTTGAGAAAATTTCAAGAAGCAATCCGAGGAATAACCTATCCCTAAGGGCTAAGGCTATGTTTAGTTCACCTGAAATTTTCTGATCTGAACTTATTTTTTCTAATCTGATCTGATCTGACCTGATCTGAACTGATCTGAACTGATCTTTTAAAAAACATATTATTACTAATATTATTATTACTTTGTATTTCATTACTAGTATTACTATTACTATCATTTTATTACTATGCACAACTTTCAATAATAATAATAATAATAATAATAATAATAATTAATAACAATAATAATAATAATAATAATAATAATAATAATAATAATTATTATTATTATTATTATTATTATTATTATTATTATTATTATCATAGCATAATTAGTTTTTTTTTTTGAAAAAGAGCACATTAATATATGAACATACAATTAAAAATAAAATACTAAGGACTCTTGGGTCTAATGGTATGGCTTCTTACCTCCCACATGGGAGACCAAGGTTCAAATCTCGGTGGAAGCATATATTTCAATATTGTTGTGGGTGGGGAAGGAGGGTTGGGGCTTGTTGGGTCTTTAGGTGAGTGACCCTGTGCGAGGGCAGCCCAGAGAAAATTCATCTTACCACAGGATTCCCGAAAAGGGCCCAAAAATATTAAAAATAAAAGAACACTCATGTTCAAGGTCCGTTAATAATAAGAATTTAGCTAGTAATTAAAAGAACATATAATGATATTAAAAAAAGAACACATTTTAAAAATAAAAGATAGATGTTATTTTTATATTGATGACATGTTTGGATTTAACTAACAACATGTTCTTTGTTATATTAATAAATTGTTCTTTTTTTATTATAAATAAACCTATAAATATATATAATCATATGATCTTGAACAAAATGGTTAAACATTCTTCTTATATCGTTGTTTTGTTCTATATAAACTTTGTTTTAAAGATAAGTTGAAATCCTTTGTAGGAAAAATTTTAAACGTGATGACAACACCATTAGGTTATCCCATGCTACTCATGTTTTATATAAACTAGTAATATATAATTTATATTATTCTACCAAAATTGTTTTAAAAAATAAACATCATATACTATTGTCATGTTCGTTACATGTACAACATAAAAAAGAACATCACATATCAAAATTATTAATTAGAATAAATATAAAAAAGAACACTTACAAATGCCAAAAGAACATTCTTCTTCTTGAACACAAATAGCTTCAAATAGTGATATCAATGACATTTATAATAATAGCAACGACATTAATAATAATTACCAATACTAATAATTAATAAGTACAACAACGACAATAATAATAATCTTTTTAAACAAATGTACTAGTAAATAGTAATATTAATAGTAATAGTAATTGTATAAAGTAATAATAATAATAATATTAATAATAATAATAATAATAATAATAATAATAATAATAATAATAATAATAATAATAATAATAATAATAATAACAACAACAACAACAACAACAATAATAATAATTACTACAATAACAATAATAGCATTAGTAATATTAATAATCATAATAATCATGATGATGATAATAATAATAATAAGTTTTAAAATATAAGCATAATCTGAACTTATCTGAACTTATCTGATCTGATCTGAATTTATCTGAACTGATCTGATCTGATCTGATCTAATCTGGTCTGATCTGATCTGATCTGATCTGAAATAAACAAAATAAGGTGAACTGAATATAGCCTAACTATTACTCCCTCCGTCTCATAATATAGTGCTTACTTCTCATTTTTCACGGGAATTAAGGAAAATGGAATGAGTGGTAGGATTTCAAAAAAAAAAAAATTTTAATGAAGTGCTTTTTTGATACTTTTGTATTGAAACTAGTTATTTATTTTCTTTTTCCTTTAAACAAAATCAAAAGGCAATAAGGCCCCGTTCTTTTGAACTTATTTTCAGTTAATTTCAGTTCAGATAATTTAATTTCAGTTTATTTCAGTTCAGTTAATTTAATTTCAGTTCAGTTAATTTAATTTCAGTTAATTTAATTTAATTTCAGTTCAGTTAATTTAATTTCAGTTCAGTTAATTTAATTTCAGTTAATTTAATTTAATTTCAGTTCATTTCAGTTTAGTTCATCTTATGTAATGTTTTAATTATTATTTTTTATTTATTATGATTGTGATTATTATTATTATTATTATTATTATTATTATTATTATTATTATTATTATTATTATTTATGATAATAATAATAATTAATATTATTATTAAATATTTATTATGATTATTATTATTATTATTTATGATAATAATAATAATAATTATTATTATTTATTATGATTATTTTTATTATTATTATTATTATTATTAATTATTTATTTTTTTATTTTTTTATTATTATTGTTTATTATTACTATTATTATTATTATTATTATTATTATTATTATTATTATTTATTATGATTATTTTTTTATTATTATTATTATTTATTTATTATTATTATTATTATTATTATTATTTAATATTATTATTTATTATTATTATATTATTATTATTATTTATTTATTTATTATTATATTATTATTATTATTATTTATTTATGTATTATTATTATTATCATTATCATTATTATAATTCTTTTTATTATTTATTATTTGTTATTTATTATTTATTATTATCATTTATTATTTATTTATTTATTATTATTATTATTATTTATTATGCATTATTTTTATTTATTATTATTATTATTATAATTATTTAATATTATTATTATTATTATTATTTATATTTATTTATTATTTATTGTATTTTTAAATTTTTTTTATTATTTATTATTTATTATTATTATTATTATTATTATTATTATTATTATTATTATTATTATTATTATTTATTTAGTATTATTATAATTTTTATTATATTTACTATTATTATTATAATTATTTATTCACTATTTGTTATTTATTATTTATTATTATTAGTATAATAATAATAATAATAATAACAATAATAATAATAATATAATAATAATATAATAATAATAATAATAATAATAATAATAATAATAATAATAATAATAATAATATGTTAATACTTATTGATTATTATCGATAATTATTATTTTAGAAAATTAAATATACAATTCAGTTCAGTTTCTCTCATTTCAGTTAATTTCAGTTAATTTAATTTAATTTCAGTTCAGTTAATTTAATTTCAGTTCAGTTAATTTAATTTCAGTTAATTTAATTTAATTTCAGTTCAGTTAATTTAATTTCAGTTCAGTTAATTTAATTTCAGTTTAGTTCAGTTAATTTCAGTTAATTTAATTTAATTTAATTTAATTTCAGTCAAAATAAGTTCATAAGAACAGGGCCTAAATATTCCTTGGAATGGTGTAAAGCAATAGATGGGGTCACATGTTTTGAGAGAAAAGTAGGGCGATTTTGGAAAGTTTGTGTTGAACTTAAGGATAATTTAGTTCAAATAAATTGACAAAAAAGAAAATAGGCACAACATTTTGGGATACCAAAAAAAAAATGTGAGTACTATATTATGGGACGGAGGGAGTATAACTTATAATACTTCCTCTGTTCTATAATAAGTGAAACATTGAAACATATGGATTGGGCACAAGATTAAATAAACATCACTTTCAAAAGGCAAAAAGTCATAAAATACCCTTTTCATTATCAAAAGGAGTTCATTATCAAAAGGAGGAGAGAGAAAAGCAAACCACACAAGTTTGTGATGTGTACTCTTGTCATTTTGTCACTTTCTTTTTTCCATTTAAGGTATGTTTCACTTATTTTGAAACGTACTAAAATAGTAAGTGTTTCACTTATTATAGAACGGAGGAAGTATGGATTTCGGGAAGAAACTTGGGGGGAAATGGGAGGTTGGAAAGAGTGCAAGAGATGTAAGTGTGTTATAAGTCTTATAACAATTACTCCATCCGTCCTAGAAATATCTGAGCACTGTAGTTTAAGGTGATAAGTTGTGGTGTGGTTATCAAATGCTATTTTATTTAAAAAGTAGATGTGATAGGAGTTGGTGGGGTATTTTTTATTAGAGGAGAGAGAAAGTTGGGTAACTTTTTATTGATAAAATGCAGAGTGTGGGCCAAAGATGTGTAAAAGAAATAGTATATTAATGGTAGGACCATGCCAAGAATGAAAGTGTTCAAACTAATTTGAGACAAACATAAAAGAAAATTGTTCAGACTATTCTGGGACGAAAGTAGAAGAAAATAGTTTACAAGCAATCCCCTCGTCATGTAGACTTTATACAAAATCTAAAGATATCCAAATCCATATACAAATATCAATGAGTAAATATTTGCGAGAAACTACCTTAAATGAATTTTCAAGGGGTTTTTTTTCTTAGAAACTACCTTATAAAACAAAGTTTTTGTTAAAAACTAACTTATAAAAACTTTGTTGTAAGAAATTATATAATATATTGTTGAAATATGCCTTGAATCATCTGGCGGTAGGATTAACCAAGCATGGGGTCTCGCTGAGCTTTTCGATATATATATAGTATAGTATATCGTTTATGTTTTGGGTTCAGTGTACGCCCATTCTGTTTAGATTAATTAGTAGGGTACTATATCTCTCCTAAGACCTAAACCTAATAAATCCAGTTCTCTACTGTGTGGATGTAGCTAACACATTGTTAGTGAACCACTTTATTCTTGTGTCGATTGTTCTTTAGTTCTTTGTTGCTTTATTGCGTTCCTTATACATATATTTTTTTTAATGCGAAATAACAGAATCTGGTCCTTTAACCCGTTTTTTGGGGAAGTTGACTTCACGCAACTTGCACATGTGTTTTCTTTTCTAAGAGTCAAGCATTAACCACGTTTTGACCGAGTCAGTTCGGTCTCAACTCAATTAGCACCCCTATTCTTTACCCATTTCCCTCACAAATTTCCTCTTTTTTCCTCCTTATACAGTGACTTGAACACATCTTTACTCTAAGAATTTAGCCTGCTACTTCACACTCCAACAAGTTTAAATCACTGATCACACATCTCATCAAGCTTCTGCACTAAATGCAGGGATCAATTATATTGAAAGAAGTTGTCTTTCCGGATACAAATGTGTTTGACTCTACTAATCCCTAAAAATTGCGGATGGCAGATCAATTATACAACTTCCTACTATGGCTTAGTGCATATGTTTTGAAAAATGCGCAATTTCTGAAAATCATAATAATTTTTTTGTTAATCTATGGAAGAATGGGCAATTACTGAAAATTGTTGGCAAGAAACCCTAACTTTCTAAACTGAAATATTTTTGACAAAATTCAAAGATTGAATGAAAAGTTTCACATACCTGAACCGAAATTCACTAGAACTGAGCAATGAAGAATTAAATTTTATTTTGAGTAGAACACTAAAAGGGAACTAATTCAGCAACTCCAATGGTGAGCTACAACACCTTGTAGCTTAACTTGCCATATAATCTTTCTAGCACTTTGTAGCTTGTCATTTGAAAAAAATAGATATAAATAAAAATTTCCACATGGCATATCATAATTGGATGTGTTTCCCTCTTATTTTTTCAAGCTACTATGCTTGTTTGGGCTACACCTGCTTGTAAGCAGGTTTATTTTTCTTTTATCCGGTGGTTAAGCTACAGCTACATATTTAGCAAAAATTGCAAGCATGCCCTTATATGAAACCACTGGAGATGCTCCAAAACAATGAAGATTAAATTTAAAGAATGGAATGTGAGAGAACTGTTTTAATAAAGGAACGACTACGAATTACGATAGATATGAAATTTGAGGAGAAAAAAGAAGTAATTTGTGAGGGAAATGGGAGGGAAAAACACAAACATGTTCAACTCACGAGAAGGCAACTAACATAAATGTTATTTCACTAGGAACAATACAAGAGGGGGGGTGAATTGTATGTGTAGAAATAAACGTAACTTTTTGCGGAATTTTAAACTTTAAACAAAGAAACAAGCTAAAGGAACACAAGGGATTTTTACGAGGAAAAACTTCTTGGGCCCAATCAAGAAGAAACAACCTCGACTACTAGGGATTTTAAACTCAACTCTTTCACTAATTAGGTCAAACAACTTTGTTACAACCTAATTCTACTCACGGGCCACACCTTGAGTTCCTAAACTCAAGTTCCTGAACAACTGTTCCCTTAACAGTTGTTCCTCTCAACTTCACTTGAACTTTTCTCACTTTAACTCGCTTCACTCAAAGCTTCTCTCTTACAAAACCTCACTCAAAGTCCCTTACCCAAAAACCAAAATACAATTGATCAAATAAACTTAGTGGAATTAGAGTAAGAAGGCAAAGAACAAATGACTTTTATGAGAGAATGAGGGCACTGACACTTAGTTAAACTTACTAATTCACTTGGTCAGACACAAATTGGAACTTAATTAGACATTAGTATTTATAGTGGTAATAACTTAGAACGTGGGATTAAAACATGTGTTAGTGGTAAAATCATTATCCCATGATGTTCCTTACCTAGAGTAACACGTTTCTCATTCAACCCATGATCTCCATGATCACTGTTAAACGTGGGAGATAATTATGTTACTACTCCCTTAATTTTAGCAACCACTTAAAGCATTAATTCGAAAATCTGATTTAATTAAAAAGCATTTTAATTATTAAAACCAAAATAAAATCCTTTTACCAAAAATATTATCTTTAAAATATTTTCCATAAAAACCGAAAAGGATATTTATTATCTTTATAAAAATAAAATCTTTCCTTAAAAGACTTTCCTTAAAATCAGATTTTTCCTCAAATAAAACGGTTACCTAGAATCTAGGCATAAATTACTCAACAGGCATAATTAACCGTTGTAATGCTTCATCCTAGGTCTAGTTCATTTTAATAGTTAGTTCCTTTAACTTATTGGTTATGCGTCAGTTCGTCTGTTCCTTACAAAGGAACAAACGCTCATTCTCATTCTAAATTGCCATAGTTCCTTACCATTCTTACTCGTTCCTTTATAATGGAACTAGAAACAAAAAGCCTTGCTTTAGTCTTCTTGCTCTAATGCTGCTCCAGTACCAAATCTTGAAACATCTTTACTTAGTCTTCAAAATCCCAACTTGATTTCTTCCTTTCATTGATACCTTGAAATTCATTCACTTAAACAACTTGTTAGTCCAATACTTAGTTTGCATCTTTGTTCCTTTGTCATCATCAAAACTAGGGTTCAACAATTTCCCCCTTTTTCATGATGACAACAAAGGTACAAACTAAGGAAAACAACAAATAACATAAGAGAATGAAAAATAATAATTTATATAATTTAATCAAGGCAAATTAAGGATTTAAATTTTTTTATGATTTTTTCATTTTTTTTACTTTTAGTTTGTTCCTTATCTTTTCCCCCTTTGTCATCGTCAAAAAGATCAAACGCTTGGTAATTTTGGTAAGACTGATATTTACAAGACCTTGAGACCATTAACAAGCACAAAAAAAAATCGTCAAAAAGATCAAACGCTTGGTGATTTTGGTAAGACTGATATTTACAAGACCTTGAGACCATTAACAAGCACAAAAAAAATGGTTAAGTTAGGAATTTCAAAGGTTAAACTTGCTCAAATATTAATCACATAATACTAGCCCTTCCAAGTAAGAAATTACGCACTCAAATCACAAACGAAGACAAATATAGCAAAAGTCATCAATTTATAGCACTTGTTCCATTAAAGTACAAAAGAGAAAAAGAAGAAAGGAAAAGAAACAAAAGCTAATAGTTCTTGTTCCTGTAAGAGAAACAAAAACTAGATATTAGGAAGGGAAGGGGTATGGTGTTCCTCAACGACTTCTTCCTCAACCACTTCTTCCAACTTCTTCATCACCTCTTCATGTTGCCCATCAAGTTGCTGCTTCAAACTGTTAATGGCTTGGGCCATCATCTCCATGTTCTTTTGTTGTTCAATCACAGTATCACTAAGGACTTTCATTAAACCCATCATTTTATCAGTTTTAGCATGTAAAGTCCAGTGAAGATGATTGTAAAACTTAATCATATGTTGAGCAGGGAGACACACTTCATTAACCCAACCAAACTCATCCGAAGGAACTTGTTCCTTTTTCTTAGAACCAGAGGCAGAGGATGGTTTAGGTGGAGGAACTGGGGTGTTTTCTTGTGATGGACCTGCTGTTCTTTTGAGAGAAACAGAAGGTAAGGTGGTGGTGTAAATGGAAGGAAGAAAAGGTGGTTGTGGTGGAAGGTCAGTGGATGTAGAGGAGAAAGGGTTTGGTTCGTTCATCTCAACCTTCAACTGTTCAAAGCTGGAAGGAACAGAGAAGGATGAGGGAGAGATGGAAGGAACTTCAGTGGGGGTAACTGGTATTTTTGGTGAGGATGGAAGAGTTGGTTCCTTAGGTGAGTTGTGATCTTGTTCCTCTGCATCAGATAGGACTAAAGGAGAGTCCTTATTTGAAGGAACAGGGACGGTTTTAGCAGTTTTTAACCTGGTGCTTTGTCCAACTCTTTTAGGAACAGGAGGGGAAGGCTTTTTGGCAACAGTTTTGCGCCTCTTTGGTTTCTGTTCCTTTGGTTCGGTAGGGGCAGGAACTTGTTCCTCCAGTATGACTTCCACTGGTTCCTCTTCCATTGCCTTAAGCAGTTTTCTCTTGTGAGAGGAACTAGTAGCAATCCTCCCTTGAGTTAACAGTCTATCTTGGACAGAGAGGTCCAAACCACACAAAGTCTATTCATTTAGAATATTTCCTTGTTTTATTCCCAAGGTAGGCCAACCAGTAGTCTTTACTTTAAAGTGAGAAAGAAGAGAGGTGATCAATGCACCATAGCCAACAACACAATGATTTTCAATGCAATGAGTTAGATGTTGGATAAAGAGAGAAGGGAAGTTTATTTGAATGTGGTGGTCAAGGCAAAACATATAACACATATCCAAGAGACCCACCTCATTCCTCTTTTCAGTTCGAGGAATGAGTGCTCTCCAAACATGATTAAACAGAATTTTGTGGACAGGAGATAGAAGATTGTGGTTTATTTTGTTTTGGCCAGCAGTTCCCCCAAAGGATTCAACAATTTCATCTTGGGAGAAATTGGGAAAGGCGACAGAACTTCCCATATTTTGCTAAAGTTTATTGGGAAAATTTTATTTTCTTCCCCCTAACTTCTGTAGTACATACTCCATCAGTGTTGATGAAGTTTGCACAAAATTCATCCATAGCTAAAGGAACTTATAAGGCATTATTAAAAGCGGTTTCAAACAGGTATTCCATACCCTGTTCCTTTAGTATGTCGATTAATTCATTGAATCTAACTTTCTTGGCCCACTCCAAATCGACACAAAATCCTAAAATATACCTTGAATCACTTCGCTCCACTCGTTTCTTGGGGGAAGAAGCAGCAGTTCCTTTGGAAGGAACAAGTGTAGCTTCTTCTTCCCTTTCAACTAGTTCTGGGGTTTCTTCTTCATCATCTTCCCCAATTAGTTTTCTTCTTCTCACACTTCTCCTAGATGACTCCAATTTTTGCTCTTCTACCGCCATTGTTGTTTCTTGAGAATTTTCGGCTTTTGGATGGAGAAGAGGGGTTTTCCATTTGAGAGGTTTTAGGAGTTTTTGCTTTTGGAAAAGGTGAATTGAGAGAGGTTTTTGCCATTTGGTAAAAAGAATTTGTGGTTTTATGTCGTGTGAAGGAGATGAACAATGGTGAAGTTGAAACGTTTAAGGAACACGATTTTGGAATGGAAGAAGGAAGAAGATGCATGTAACAGTAAATGAAGAGTTACACCGTAAAAATTAAAAGGATAAAAAAACAAAAATAAAAGATAAAAAAGGAAATCATGACTTGATTAAATCAGATTCCTATAATTTTGGGATTTTGGGATTTTTGATTTTTATGGACTTTTAAATTTATGGAAAGAAAATAAATTCTAAGGAACTTGTGCTATAGGAATAACTTATGCTAAATGTCAACATTCTTCATATCATGCATGTTTCTTTAACTTAGGAACAAGAAGGGGAGTATTATGTGACATTTGTGAGTAGCTTTATCCTTATGAATCCATGTATATGTTTTTAACATCTTAATTTGCAATGGTCTCAGGCAATTAATCACAGTCACTTAATATCACATAGAGTAAGACAAATCAATTCAGACATGGGGGATTGGAATAGGAACAATTACTTAAGTTTTATTAGACCTAACTCAAGCCTTAATTTTTCATATCTATCTCTTTGTAAAGGCTTATTTAGTATATCAGCAATCTGATTTTAAGTTTGACAAAACTCAAGTTTAATCAAACCTTTTTCCACATTTTCTTTTAGAAAGTGATGTCTGATATGTATATGCTTAACTCTTGAATGATGTACTGGATCTTTTGAAATACTAATGGCACTAGTATTATCACAATAAATAAGAACACAATTAAAGATTATTCCATAGTCACAAAGTTGTTGTTTTATCCAAATCATTTGAGAGCAACATGCAGCAGCAGCTACATATTCTGCTTCAGCAGTGGATAAAGCAACTGTGTTTTGTTTCTTGGTGCTCCAAGAAACTAAACTATGACTAAGAAATTGAACCATACCTGAGGTACTTTTCCTATTTACAAGATCTCCAGCATAGTCAGCATCATCATATCCTCTTAACTCAAATGTATCACTTCTTGGATAGAAAAGTCCAAGATCATCTGTTCCTTTAAGATATCTAAGAATTCTCTTCACGACAGTTAGATGAGACTCCTTGGGATTTGCTTGAATTCTAGCACACAAACCAACACTAAAAGCTATGTCTGGACGACTAGCAGTTAGATACAAAAGTGAACTAATCATGTCTCTATATATTGTTTGATCAACACTTGTTCCTATGGAATCTTCATCTAATCTAGTTGAAGTTCCCATAGGAGTGTGATTTATCTTTGAAATTTCGAGGCCATATTTCTTTAACAGTTCCTTTATGTATTTTTGTTGGTGAATAATTATTCCTTTTTCAGTTTGCTTAATTTGTAACCTAAGAAAGAAATTTAACCCACCCATCATACTCATCTCAAATTCATTACTCATAAGGTTTGAGAATTCTTTGCACAATAATTCATTAGTTGCTCCGAAAATAATGTCATCAACATATATTTGAATAAGTAGTATGTCAGTTCCTTTCGATTTCAGAAACAAAGTTTTATCCACCTTTCCTCTTTTAAAGTTGTTTTCTAAAAGGAACTTTGATAATCTCTCATACCATGACCTAGGCGCTTGCTTTAATTCATAAAGAGCCTTGTCAAGCTTGTATATATGGTTTGGGAGATCATTGCTTTCAAATCCAGGGGGTTGTTCAACATATATATCTTCATTTAAATAGCCATTTAGAAATGCACACTTAACATCCATTTGATACAGTTTAAATCCCATATAGGCAGCAAATGCAATTAGTATTCTAATGGCTTCAAGTCTAGCAACAGGAGCAAAGGTTTCTTCATAGTCAATTCCTTCTTGTTGATTATAACCTTTTACTACAAGTCTAGCTTTGTTCCTCATTGTTCCATACTCATCTAGTTTATTTTCTAAACACCCATTTTAAGCCAATCACTTGTTGTTTAGAAGAGGGAACTAGATGCCATACCTTGTTTCTTTTAAACTCATTTAATTCAGCTTGCATAGCAGTTATCCAATCAGAATCAGTTTGGGCTTCTTCATGATTTCTTGGTTCTATCATTGATAAGAACGCATGAAATGCACAAAAATTCCTTAACTGAGATCTAGTATGCATACCTTTGGATATGTCACTTATTATGAGTTCCACTGGATGTGATTTTTGATGTCTCCAGGGTTTTGGTTGAAACTCCGTTATAGGAAAAGGTTGTTCCTCTTGAGTTTCATGAGAGGATGAGGAGCTTTGTTCATTTGTTCCTCTTTCAGCAACTGTTGAATCAGTTCCTTCAACATTCTCGTTCTTAGTAGGAACAGGAACATCTCCATCATCTTGAGGAACAGGAACATCATTGTTATGAATGTTTTCATCTCTTTCGTTCCTTTCCTCTTTTATTTCCTCTTCCTCAATTGAATCTGCATCTTTCTCATTTGGTCGTACCAAGCCAATCGCAAAGTCATCAACCTGTTTGCTTGGATTAAAGTTGTTAGATTCATCAAAGATTATGTGGATACTTTCTTCAACACACATAGTTCTTTTATTGTAAACTCTATAAGCTTTACTATGGGATGAATATCCTAAGAATATTGCTTCATCACTCCTAGCATCAAGTTTTCCAAGATTATATTTCCCATTGTTATGAACAAAACATTTGCAACCAAATGTTCTGAAATGAGTAATATTGGGTTACTTTTCAAAATCAAGCTCATAAGGAGTTTTGTTAATGATAGGTCTCATCATGGCACGATTTATTATGTGACAAGCATTAACAGCCTCAGCCCAAAAGTTCCTTGGAAGTTCACTAGCAACTAGCATGGTCCTAGCCATTTCTTCCAAAGTTCTATTTTTCCTTTCTACAACCCCATTTTGTTATGGTGTCCTAGGGGCAGAAAATTATGATCTAACCCATGGTTTCTGCTTAAGTCATCAAATTTATAATTTTCAAATTCTTTACCATGATCGGATCTAATATGCATTAATTTGTGACCACTCAAATTTTAAACTCTTTTAGCAAAGACAAGGAACTCATCATAAGTCTCATCCTCACTAGAGAGAAAAATAACCCAAGTGTACTTAGAGTAATCATCAACAATAACTAACACATACCTCTTTCCACTTCTACTTTGAATTCTCATAGGGCCACACAAATCCATATGAATTAATTCTAAAGGTTTTGTGGTGCTCACAACAGGTTTAGATTTGAAAGAGGATCTAATATGCTTTCCTTTGGCACATGCATCACAAACTTGATCAATATGAAATTTTATAGATGGTAATCCCAAAACAATATCTTTTGATCGAAGTTTGTCAAGTAATGAAAAGCTAGCATGTCCTAGACGCTTATGCCATAAGAGTGGATCATCTTCAATAACACTAAGGCCTGTCAAATTGTTTTTAGGAACAAGATCAAGATCCACAATATATGTGCTGTAATAGCCCATATATTCTAAGAAGGTTTAATTAAGGGCTAATTATTTATCTTAAATTAATTACGATATTTTGGTATAAGTTGATGTATTTTGTTAAACAAATTGAATGTTTTAAAGAAAAAGAAAAAAAAATCTAATCCATCTTTTTATTTCTATCTCTCGTGGCTTAATGAGCAAAAGCCACTAAGTTCCTTTGTTGTAAAAAAAAAAAAACTAAAGCCCCTCACCAAAGATTAAAAACTCCATCCATCCTTCCTCTCTTTCACGATTTCCTCCTGTGTTCCTCTTCTTATGTAGAAGCCTCGCCGGAATATTTTCAGCTGTAACCAAAGCCTTCAGCGGCAGCTCTTTCGTTCTCCTACCTTCATTCTTGCACGGTTTCTCCTATTGAAGTTATTGAAGACCCAAAACCCTTAAGTTTTCTCTCTCCTCTGTTTTTCGACAATCTGTTGCCTCAATTATCTACAGCATGCAATCCAGTTTTTTTCTCTGTTTCTCATCAAACTTGTAGATCTCTTCGAGCTATTGAATTTAGGCTCAAAAATTTCTTCAATCGGAGTTCGGAGCTATAAGTTATGGCCTTTGCAAGTTTGGAGGTGCTGCTGCACCTCTTGATGTGTTACTGCTGTTGTATGCTCTTTCTTGCTGCACTGCTGCGTGTGTGTGTGATTGATGTATAGTTGTTGTTGGTGCTTGCAACCATCATTGCCTTCATCTCTTTTGTGGAGGTATAAGTTAAGCTATCTTCCTTCTCTTCTTTGATTATAAGATTCGAATCCCGGATGCAAATGGATTTTATTTTCTGATTTCATAAATAAATTTAGATCTCAAGCTTGTTATTATTAGCAAAATCAGTTGAGATAAGGATTTGTAAAATTTAAAGATTAAATCTTTCCTCTTTATTTAATGGATTGAAGCTTAGATTGTTATTGATGCTTCTTAAGTAAGTTTATAAAATCTGATTTTTCTAAATTATGTTGTTTGATCATATTCTCTATGAATTAGACTTGGGGTTAATTAGAGTATCTTGTGAGATTGATGATGTGAGTTAGATTAGCGAAATGGTTGGTATATAAGGGTTATAGTAGTTCATGAAGGAGTTTCGAGAGTATGAGCAAGTCAATTCCTTTATTTGAATTGTTACGAGAATGAATATTAATTGTTGTAATTATTTTGGGAGGTGATTGTGGGAGGATAGCTATGGAGATAAATGATAAGCTAAGATGGAGATCAAGTCTATGATTCTTGGAGTATCAATATTACTATGAAAGGTACACACATGTCCTTCCACTTTCCAAATATATTATTGATCAGTCATATAAACTATATAAGTTGATTTTGATATGTTTTCATAAGTTAAACGTGGGTTGTATTAAAAGTGGGATTTTGGTACTAAATGGTTTGTGAAATACAAGTTTATGAGGTCTAAGATAAAGGCAGA
The DNA here is from genome assembly GCA_947646795.1 of Beta lomatogona. Classification (NCBI taxonomy): domain Eukaryota; kingdom Viridiplantae; phylum Streptophyta; class Magnoliopsida; order Caryophyllales; family Amaranthaceae; genus Beta; species Beta lomatogona. The sequence goes on along the minus strand of CANSNZ010000018.1, from coordinate 1,704,397 downwards.
ACTAAATTGAATGTTAAGTTCTATTGGCTATAAGTTATGTTGTTTTGAGACTCAATAGTATAAATTTGTTTGATGAACCATGTTTTGTGATATTAATAAGGCTTGGACATTTGGTTTTAAATGAGGGTTTCAATATATTTTCAATATTTATAAGTTTGATTCTATGAGTTCAGTGAGTTATATATTATGGGAATGGATAAGGTTATGAAGCTCAATTATGATTTCAGAAAAGAGTTCATTTATATATGGTTATAAATTTAATTTATAAACTTTATAAGAACATGATTTCTGTAAGTTATTGAGAACCTCGGTATCACATCTTGGTAAGATTAATTCTTGTTGGAGTTTCGTGTATGAATTTCTAAGAAATCAATTATGATAGTGGATTACCCATTTCGAAATACATGCATTAGAGGTTAGAAAATATGGGTTCGGAGTTGTAGTTGTAATTTTAGAGTACGTTATAACATGAGTTTTGGAGGACTATATTTGAGTATGAAAATATGCGTGTAGTAAACTATGAACGAGTATAGTATGAACTGTTATTATAAGGAGAATAAGTTCAGATTAAAAATGTGACATTATGTCGTAGAAGGATACCAACAAGGACTATTTGAGGAATTTGGGTTTTGTAATATTGGAAAGTTATGCCAAAGTAGTTGTGGGGCGAATTAGTAGATCGAAGAATTATGTTTAAGAATGTTAATTATTATTTGAAAAATGGAGTTTGGTTGTGTAAGTTTTGGAGTGCCAACGTCAATTAATGGGTTAGTAGCCGATATAAAAATTATATGGGCCTTAAAGATCGAACGACTATAAAAGTATATATTGAGAAGTATATATTGGGAAGGGGAGATACTCAACGTTGGGACATAAAATTAAATAAATGAGTTCTATAATAGTGATATCGATATAAAGGGGCTGGAGTGATGGTTTGGGGGAGTATCAGACAATAAATTTGAATTATGTTGTCTAAGTCGAGGGAAGGTTATAACTGAGGTTGGAAACTTCTGTTATGGGTATCAATGAGGAGTGCAAAAGAGCTTAGGAGTCTTATTTTCTAATTGGAAAAGTAAGGTTAGGAAATGGGAAGGTGGGGAAGAGAATAAAATATTACGTATAAAAGTCAAGTTAGATAACTAAGGATGGTAATGTGAAAGTGGATTTCGAAAGTTCAACATTGATCTAAGGGTTAATAGAGTTGTTATAATAGGTTTGTGAGTCCAAGAGATGTTATAACCAAAATAAGTATTTGAGACGAAATATTAAATATTGAGAAGTAAGATTTGAAATGTGAAGGTCATATTAGAGGAATAAAGGATCAAGATACGGGTGATGGTTCAAAAGAATATCAAATAGAGAAGTGTTAAGTTATGAAAGGTCATATCTGAAATTGGATTAAGTAAGAAAGTTTAAAGGTATAATTTTCTAGTAAGATAAGCAGGGTTACGTAAATGGAAGTTAGGAGAAAGGTACGTAAATCTAGTGTGATGGAGAGTTTAGAAGTTAATGGTGTGTGTGACATTGAAATAATAGTGTTAAGACTAATATGAACATCAAGTTTAGATATTTAGGGTTGTATGGTTATGAGTTATATAATTTAGATTGACCAAGATAATGAGTTTAAGTATATGTAATTATAAATTTTTGGATGGATAGTTGAGTCATGGAATAGTTGTTTATGACATTGAGATATGGAGTGAGATATCTTGACTTACAATAATAAACGTAGATGATTGATTATGATAAAATATGGTCATGGAAATCTGAGATATTAGTGTGATAAGTTGGTCATACAAATATCATTCTAGCAATGTTGAGTTCATGTATTGTGAATAAGTTATCCTTCAAGGAAAATTTATATCTTGAAATTTCTTGGAGGCGATAGTGAGTTGCTAGAAGTTAAAGATGGAAGTCCAAGTATAAGGGACTAAAACCGTTACAATGAAGAAGAAATTGCAAAAAGGGAGTTAGAGGAAATATTATGGTCTATAAAGTTAGAATACTATAGGTTATACGTGCTTAGTGTTGGTCTCGCCAATAGTTCACCATCTTGTTAATCTTTGAGAAACATATGCTATATTTTGATTACGTTACGTTATCGGTTCCAATTGTGAAAAACATTTAATATCAAAATCTGTTTACTGTCAAATGACGTTAAGGAGATGAAGATAATTCGAGATCTTAGATTTTGAAAAATGCTAAGTAATTTAGAATTGTGTAATGGATTTGGCATATGATTGCTAAGTCAAATCTCCATCATTTCCAAAGTATGTTTCCAAAAATGTTATGAACATGGATTTGTTATCTTATTATAAGATATGAATATATGCTATATCAATTTTCAGAACCATGTATATGAGTTTCGAAAAATATGAGTTTGTGAAATTAATAATTAAGTATTGTGGTTATGTTTTGTTTTACGGTTTTTTCACCATATACCCCTGACAAATTTTTTTTGCACCGTATACCCTTTCAACTTTCCAAATTCACCATATACCCCTCACGTTTGAAAAAATACATCCACTTACCCTTAATGACTAACGGCGTTAAACTCCATTAGTCATTAACCCTTAATCCCCCATCTAACCTCATTAACTAACCTAAATCTACCCCTAATCCTAACCCTAACCCTAACCCTAATACCCTAACCCTAACACCTAACACCCCCACCCCACCCCCACCACCCCCTTACCCCACCCCACCCCACCCCACCCCCCACCGCACCACCACCTTACCCCACCGCACCACAACCCTTCCCCACCCCATCCCTCGCCCCGCACCCCCTTCCCCAGACACCCCTTCCCTCCCCGCCCCTCCCCTCCACCCCTCCCCGCCCCCCCCTCCCCCTCCCCTTCCCCGGCCGCCGCAACCCCCCTCCCCTGCCCGCATAACACCGGTGCACCACCAGCCCCCCTCCCTCCCTTCCCCTTCCCCCGCAACCCTCTTTCCACCATCGATTCTTCGCAGCGCTCCCCTTTGAATTTCGAAAACCAGATTTTGAAACACCCCCCCCCACCACCGATTCTTCACGGCGCTCCCCTTCGAATTTTGAAACAAAACCCGATTTTCGAAACACGATCTCCCTCCCCTTCGAATTTCGAATTTTGTTTAGGGTTCGGGGAAGGGGACGGGGGTTAGCTACGGCAGTGGGGAGGGAGTGGGGTTCGCGTCGACAGGGGGGGAGGGGGGGGGTTCAGCGAGGAGGGAGGAGTGGGCTTAGCGGGGAAGGGGAAGGGGGTCGCGGGGGAAGGGGAGGGGTGGTGGTTAGCCACGACAGTGGGGAGGGGAGTGGGGTTCGCGTCGGCAGTTGGGGAGGGGGAGGGGGTCAGCGGGGAAGGGGGGGGGTCGGGGAAGGGGGAGGGGTGGTGGTGGTGAGGGGGTGGTGGTGGTGAGGGGGTGATGTGGCGATAGGGGTAAGGGGTGGGGGAGGGGTGGTTAGGGTTAGGTTTAGTGTATTAGATTAGGGTTAGGGTTAGGATTAGGTTTTGGTTTAGGTTAGTTAATTAGGGTTAGGGTAGGATTAGGGTCTAATAACTAACGGAAGTGTAACACCGTCAGTCAAAAGGGCAAGTGGATGTATTTTTTCAAACGTGAGGGGTATATGGTGAATTTGGAAAGTTGAAAGGGTATACGGTGCAAAAAAAAATTTGTCAGGGGTATATGGTGAAAAAACCATTTGTTTTATAAGGGAAGTAGCCGCGAAAGCAGTGACGAACAACATTTGTAGAGCGGGTTTGCTCCTTATGTGTTTAGAGCGGATATTGCTATGTTATGTAGCGTCATGACCTAAAAATCTTGCAAGCAGAATATAAGAAAGATAGGGAGACGTCCCTCAAAAGTCTGGAGACGTGGTTTAGCCCTCTCCATTCGCGTTCCTTCCTTGAGTAAATATTCTGATGTTAAAGTATTGAGAAAAAAAACTGAGTTATGTTTGATAATGATGCTGATATAGCAAGATAATTTATGGAAATCATTTGGGAAATTACTCAGTATATTCTTTGACATATTACTTTTGCATCCTTGGTATCTATAGAGAAGTAACTCTGTATTTTGTGCAAAATAATTGAGAAGTACAAATATATTGTTTATGGTTTTATGCGGAATCTTTGATTTCTTGATGAAAATATATACTTTCGTGATTTGTTTTAAGTACATTGATCTATGAGATATTAAAGTTCACATGTTAAGGTAATTTCTTTACTATGCATTTATTCTCTGTTAAATCACACTCAACAACTCGAATGTGTTTTAAGCCACCAAAAAAAATTTCTGGTTGGACAATGTGTACTCAGTTTTGCTGCCTTTGTTCTTGGAACCTGTCCTGGTGGGGACATAGTTCATGTTAGTGATTTTCGCAGGAGATGTTGAAGCTGGTTCGAGTGTGGTTAAAGAATCATAGGTGTTATGAGAGATGATTCTCGTTTGAGCTATGATGGATATTATATATATAGTTTAATCGAGAGAGCAATTCTTATAATGTATTGTTTTATTATTTCAGAGATTCGGTTTGATCATTTCATGTAATTGCATTTATATGTGGCTGATTATCGTGGGCCCATAACCCACAGGTCTCAAGATCGATTTGTTGATTATGTTTCCGCTGCGAGATAATATAATTCGAGGTTTGTTAAGTGTAAATTGAGATTTGTGTATATTAAGTGTGATTAGATAGCAGCTCGAGACTGCGGGCTGTTACATGTTCCCTTTCCTTGTTCCTTCCAAGATGACATTCTTAGAGTTAATGTTAATTATTAAGCATTTCTCACTATTAAATTTAACAACATTTCCCTTGTCACAGAATTGGGAAATACTTAAAAGATTGTGCTTTAAACCTTCAACTAAAAATACATTATCAATGAATGTGATGGTGACTTACCAACATTACCCATGGCAACTATGTTACCTTTCTTATTGTCACCAAAAGTCACACTTCCACATTCATAGGTTGAGAGTGAGAGAAACTTAGATTTGTCTCTTGTCATATGCTTAGAACAACCACTATCAAGATGCCAAGTGTTGTTCCCCCTCACTCCAACCTGCAAAAATCAACTAGTTGTTAGTTGTAGGAACCCCTTGTTTCGTGGGTTCCTGTTCTTGACTAGCATTTGATTTGGCAACCCATTTCATGTTGCTCAACTTCACATTTTTGCCAATCATTCCAGTTCTTAGTTGACATTGATTTATGTAATGACCTATCTTTCCACAGTACATGCAAATTTATCACTAGGTAGGTCAACATATTTCTTATGCTTATTCCTCTTCTTGTAGTTTTCAAAACCAAGACCTTCTTTTCTTTTAGTCTGTGGTCTCTCAATCCATTTAGGAACATCCATCACTTTGCCTCTGTTCCTTGCAACAACCAGTTCCTTCTTGAGATTACAGATCTGTTCCTTTAAAACATTTTTCTCTTTATTCAAAATTTCGATCTCAGATCTGTAACCTTTCAAAGGAGTTGATCTAATATCAAAGGAACTTAGAACAGGTTCAAATTCCTTTAAGTGTGAAATTTCTAAATTGATTAGATAATTTTCATTCTTCACACTCTCATATGATTCCTTGATTTTTAAATTCTTATCAAATAAATCAAAGAACCTAGTTTCAACATCCGTTCTCATTTTCTTAAGCCATTCTATATGTTCTTTACAAACTTTAACAGCTTGGTCAGTTTGCTCACGTTTTTCACGTTCATCTCTACATTCAAGAATGGCATCATAAAGAAGATCATAAATTTCAGGCCTAGTTTTGCCATCTAAGTTTGATTCAAGTCCATGTTGGCTTACCTCAATATTTTCTTCATCTTCTTTTTCATCAGTGTTTGCCATGAGGCAAAGATTTGAAGTTTCTTCAGTTCGTTGTTCTTCTTCCTCTTCAGTCTCTGAATCTCCCCAAGCTGCTTTAGTTTCCTTGTTCCTTTCAGCGAAGCGTTCCTTGTTCCTTTCTTTGGTCTTATCATTTTCCCAAAGTGGACATTCCTTGATGAAGTGATCTGTACTACCACATTTATGACATGCAACTTTGTTAGAAAACTTTTTAGTTTTACCTTTGAAGTTCCCATTCTTCATGTTCCTATACATCTTTCGAAATTTTCGGACCATGAGTGCTGCTTCCTCTTCTTCTGAGTCAGAGTCATCTTCATCATCTTCTTTGAGGGCAATAGATTTTGACCTAGAGCTTTCACCATACTCAGTATCAAGGTGAAGCTCATGAGTCATAAGTGATCCAACAAGCTGTTCCAAGTTGAACTTAGTGAAGTCTTTTGTTTCTTGTAAAACAGTGACCTTAGCCATCCATTTATCCTTAGGAAGACTCCTAAGAACTTTTCGAACTTGTTCCTCTGATGAAATAAACTTACCAAGAGAAGCTAACTCATTAATAATGTTAGTAAAACGAGTAAACATCTCTTGTATGCTTTCCTTATTCTTCATGGAGAACAGTTCATATTGATTCATTAGTAAATCAATATTAGATCTCTTGACTTCATTAGTTCCTTCATGGGTTAATTCTAGTAAATCCCATATTTGCTTTGCGGATTTGCATCCCATGATCCTATTGTGTTCATGGGGTCCAAGTCCACAATGCAACAGTTTAACAGCCATTGCATTTACTTCCATTTTTTCGAAATCAGCTTTGTCATATTCAGAGAAGAGTTTAGGAATTACCTCATTTTTGTCATTAGTAGTTGTGACATCAAAATCACCAACTTCAATGACTCTCCATACCTGGTAGTTTTCGGCCTTGATGAATATCTCCATTCTGTTCTTCCAGTAGGAATAGAACTTCCCGTTGAACATGGGAGGCCTTTGCGTAGAGTAACCTTCCTCAAGTTTCTCGGTGGTATTCATTGTTCCTTGAATCTTTTTCTCAATAGGGTTTCCTATCTTTCGTGAGTTCTAGCTCTGATACCAATTGTTATTTCACTAGGAACAATACAAGAGAGGGGGTGAATTGTATGTGTAGAAATAAACGTAACTTTTTGCGGAATTTTAAACTTTAAACAAAGAAACAAGCTAAAGGAACACAATGGATTTTACGAGGAAAAACTTCTTGGGCCCAATCAAGAAGAAACAACCTCGACCACTAGGGATTTTAAACTCAACTCTTTCACTAATTAGGCCAAACAACTTGTTACAACCTAATTCTACTCACGGGCCACACCTTGAGTTCCTAAACTCAAGTTCCTGAATAACTGTTCCCATAACAGTTGTTCCTGTCAACTTCACTTGAAGTTTTCTCACTTTAACTCGCTTCACTCAAAGCTTCTCTCTTACAGAACATCACTCAAAGTCCCCTTACCCAAAAACCAAAATACAATTGATCAAATAAACTTAGTAGAATTAGAGTAAGAAGGCAAAGAACAAATGGCTTTTATGAAAGAATGAGGGCACTGACACTTTACTTAGTTAAACTCACTAATTCACTTGGTCAGACACAAATTAGAACTTGATTAGACATTAGTATTTATAGTGGTAATAACTTAGAACGTGGGATTAAAACATGTGTTAGTGGTAAAATCATTATCCCATGATGTTCCTTACCCGGAGGAACACGTTCCTCATTCAACCCATGATCTCCATGATCACTGTTAAACGTGGGAGATAATTATGTTACTGCTCCCTTAATTTTAGCAACCACTTAAAGCATTAATTCGAAAATATGATTCAATTAAAAAGCATTTTAATTATTAAAACCAAAATAAAATCCTTTCACCAAAAATATTATCTTTAAAATATTTTCCATAAAAACCGAAAAGGATATTTATTATCTTTACAAAAATAAAATCTTTTCCTTAAAAAGATTTTCCTTAAAATTAGATTTTTCCTTGAATAAAAGGGTTACCTAGAATCTAGGCATAAATTACTCAACAGACATAATTAACCGTTGTAATGCTTCATCCTAGGTCTAGTTCCTTTTAATAGCTAATTCCTTTAACTTATTAGTTATGCGCCAGTTTGTCTGTTCCTTACAAAGAAACAAACGCTCATTCTCATTCTAAATTGCCATAGTTCCTTACCATTCTTACTCGTTCCTTTTCAGTGGAACTAGAAACAAAAAGCCTTGCTTTAGTCTTCTTGGTCCAATGCTGCTCCAGTACCAAATCTTGAAACATCTTTACTTAGTCTTCAAAATCCCAACTTGATTTCTTCCTAGACTTAGTATTCTCTTTGTTCCTTTCATTGATACCTTGAAATTCATTCACTTAAACAACTTGTTAGTCCAATACTTAGTTTGCATCTTTGTTCCTTTGTCATCATCAAAACTAGGGTTCAACAATAAATATGGGTCAAAGTTACCAGATTTCATCAGAAGGTACCTCATTCATCCCTCAATATATTTCCTATTTCTAATTTTGACACTATTCGTAAGTAAAGAAAATTTTGGGAAAAAAATTCCAATATATAAGAAAAACCATAGTCATGAGGGTCTTGTTTGATTCATCTTATTGTCTACATTACGAAAATCAAATTTTATAATTCTTATTAATATGTAATTAAGATATTAATGATACAAAATATACATTGGCAAATGTGGAAAGGAGAAGCGGGAAGTATATTGGAGGACGGAGGGAGTAGTACTCTTCCACTCACAAGTCACAACAAATGTGGAAAGGAGAAACGGGAAGTATAAAAGGTGTATAGGTGCAACACCTATCTTCATGAATTATGATAAGATTTCTTCCTTTGATTATTTTAATTGAAAGATGTCAAATTCGGGCAATTGTGTGGCTCACTTAGTTGAACGTTGGGAAACTAATGTGGGTTTGGAAGTTGGTTGCACTCATTCCTTTCCGTAAAGTTTGTTAATGTTGGTGGAAATCTGATTTACATTAATAATATATTGCCTGATTTCTTCAAAAAAAAAAAAATTAGGTGTGCTATCAAAACGATTAAATATTCTAGTCTATAATTTAGTGTGTTCCCCTTTTGGAAAAAAAAAAACTATTCTAAAATGTGGGCAGTACATTTAGTCAGTGCAATGGTATCTTATATTTATTATGAAAATGCCACTAAATATGTTATTGTACACATATCAAGAGGTTTAGTGAGGCTCTCTTCTCCCACTGACTATAACACCAATCGTTTTTTCTTCTCTCAAATATTTTTTGGCTAGAAAAAAGTAGAGAGTTCTGACGAGTATTGACCTATTTACATATATTCTCTATATTCCATTCTAGGGTGTGTTCTTTTCACTTTAGTTTTCATGAATTTATCTTAACTAAGCTTATCTGAACTTATTAAAACTTATTGAAAATTATTTCATAATGTGTTACAATTGATTTGAACTTATCAAACCTAAAACGTTCATTTTAATGGTAAATAGAAGCACCCTTAATTTACACACTTCTTTTTTGGACCCATTTTTTAATCTATACACTATTTATAATGCTATCATAGGACGTGTTCCTTCACACCTTTTGTCAAATTAAATCCCCACATAATGTCCAAATTGTTTTAATAAAAAATATATAATTTGATTAGTCGATCCTCAAAAACAGAAATAAGCAAATAGCATCTTTGAGTGCTAAATGGGATACTCCGGGTAAAGATCTGCCCGATCTTGATTTGCACATATAGGGCAATTGTTTTCATTACCACTTAGTTCTTAATATTTTCCTTTTTTTTCATATTGTTTCTTTCGTAAACGTGGCAGCCCACACTTTGCCGTTTTGATTTTAATCTCTATTGGTGAGGAACCAAACCTATTGGATTGAGACATGTACATAAGACCATCATTTAGAAAAGTCGTCTTTACATCTTTGATGCATAACTAAATTATGAATAGTGGCTAAGGCATCTAAGGATATAATGATTGCTATTTTTGTCATAAGAGAGTAGATATCGCAAAAGTCAATCCCTTTCTTTTGCGTGAAACCTCTAATGACAAGACATGCTTTGGATTTATATGTGGTTTTAATTTATTTGTTCTAAGTTATTTCCTTAAAAGTCTATTTGTAACTAATGGGCTTAGATTTTTTAAGCAAACCACACAAATATTAAATATGATCCGACATGATTGAATCTAACTCACTTTTGATGGCTTAGCTTCTTTCATGAACTAGCATCTATGGACAAGGATTCCACATCTTCATTTAAAACATTCACATCAAAGTCTTTAACAATAAAATAAGTCAAGAAATCTGGGTCAAAGGAGGACTCTACTTTATCCCATTTATTCCTTCTAGGTTCATCCTGTTAGGGGAAGAGCTAAAGAAGGCATTGAGGCACTTAAAAGCACAGGACTAGGCCAACTTGAGTTAGAAGACAATTTTTTTCCTTTAAAGAGAACACATGCTCAAAGAATATTGTACCGATTCACATTTAAAATTATCACTTAAATATAAGAAAGAATCTATATGGAGCACGATTATGAGCGTAACTAGAATTTTTTATCCATAGACCATAGCTACCAACTTTTGTCCAATTTTGTGAAAAACTACCTTGTTTTCATTTTTTTTCTCCAAAACTACCTTACTTTGTTGACCACTACCATGAATAGTTTTCGTCATTGACTTCATCTTTTCTGGCCAAAAATGGTCACGTGAGTTGCACATGACTTACTTAATCCCAATCTTCCCCCTTTTCTCCTTATTTTCCCTCCAATTCCAACTTGTTTAACCTAATTAACAATTTACATAAACTCTCTGTGTCCTCTTAATCTCCCAATTTCTCTCCTCATTCCTTCAATTCGCCCTCTTCAATTCGTGAACAAACAGCAGTAGCAACATTTGTTACTCACATTTAATTGCCATTTATAGTATCATGAGGTAAGCAACACATCACTAATCTATCTCCTCATTCCTTTGATCAATTCACATTTAATTTCCTCCTTCTCACTTTTGCTTCAACTGTTTCTTTCACCATTATTACTGATTTTTAAATTTTTGACAAAGATTTAGGGGACTTAGCTCAATTTCGTGGCTATGGGTCTTAGTAAAGGGTGTAATTTCAGAATAAAATCGAGGTATGTGTTTCACAGTTTTCGTTTTCAATTTCTGGAAAATGTAGTTGAAAAATGTAGTCTTTTTTTTATGCAAATTATATGTTGTTGTTATGGTTACTGAAGTTTGCAACTTCTATGTATGTTAGTATCCTGTTTATAGTTTCATGGAGGCAATTAGTGTTAGACTGTACCATGGGGGTGATTTCATTACCAAGAGTGGAAGACAACATATGAGGGAGGGGGAGTTAGTTTCCATTTGGATGAGGATGATGTTTGTTATTTTGAGAGCGTTGGGTGGATTAAAGACCTAGGTCACGGTGATCCAAGTAGAATTTAGTTTAGGAGGAATGGTTACACCTTGTTTGCTGGTAGGAGGGAGATGAAGTGTAATAAAGATTTGGTTGAGTTGCTGGGATCCCTTAAGGAAGATGGATATTACCATCTGTATGTAGTGCATGAGAAACCTGATCAAGGAGAATCTTTCACTAGTGAAAAAAACCTCATATGACACAACAAAACTGATCCGGTTCTCTCAAAACTGGATCTGTAAATCCACCAAATTATGGACGCTAAATTTTGGGGTAATTAACTGATCCGGTTGGGAGGAAAACCGGATCAGTTTTCATTAACTGATTCGGTTCGTCCCAACAGGATTAGTTACAGCGCAAAATGAATGGCCCAAAATGACAGGCCCAGCATCCAAATCTCACGCTAACAGTTACGGTACCCCCTCTCCTCTCTCATTTCACCCTACCACCCCCTCTCCTCAACATAACCCTAAAAAACCTAAACACTCCACTGCCTTTCATCTCTCACCTCACTCACCCAACCATCTCTCTTCTCCCATTAAACCCTAACCGGCGAAATCCATCTATCTCCTCGTCCCCCTTTCATCTCTCAACTCTCGTCTCTCATCCTCTCCTCCTCTCTTCACGAAATCGAAAAACAAAGTAAATTTGATCTTCACCGCCATCAGCACCGCCATGTATTTCTCTTCATCTCCTCCTCTCATCAGTTAGTTGAGAGACGAAACTAAATCAGTTAGTTGTCTCGCCCGTCGCACCGCCATCAGCACCGCCATCACTCTCTCTTCATCTCCCCATCTTCACCAACACCGCTATCAACAAAGATTAACAACTCAACGAGGTGATTTCAATTGATGCGATTTCGTTTCATTTTCCTACCATCAGTTTGTTGTTTCAATTCGTTTTTAAGTTTAGTTGCGATTTCAAATCTTTTTTTCGTTTTTTTAGGGTTTAGAATGATAGTTAGATGCGATTTCAATTCTTTTTTCGTTTTTTAGGGTTTAGAATTATAGTTTAGATCACTAGTACAGAATCGACGATTTGCGTCGGATGCGAGGTGCCCATTTGCGTCGGACATGGGTCCGACGGCACAGGCGCCGTCGCAGATGAAAAGACAGGATCTGCGTCGGACTAGCACACGACGCAGTTGAAGAGCTATCTGCGTCGGACCCTGCCCAACATGCGACGCAAATGGTCTATCATCTGCGTCGCACATTAATCAACATGCGACGCAGATGGAGACAACAGCCCAGCAACCAGACTCATTTGCGTCGCACGTTAGTCAACGTTTGACGCAAATTAACCATTTTTTTATTTTAAAAAATTTCATTTGCGTCGGACTTTGCCTTACATCCGACGCAAATGGGTAATTTTTGTTTAAAATAAATAAATTCACGTATACAAATTAAACGGTACTGAAGAAAAATGGCGAAGAATAAGATCATCTAAACTACACAATTAAAGCAGCGAAATTTTGAACCATAATCAAACAAGTATGTTCAAAATCAACAAAAGGAAGATTAATAATACACAATTCAAAACAGAACCATAATCAAATTCAATAAACTAAGTAACATAAAAACAGAACCATAATCAAACAAGTATGAAAACAGAACCATAATCTATACAATATTAAAAAACGAAATTAAAAACTTAAATATTCAGATCTAACATACAAAAAATGAAAATTTTAAAAAAAATCAGATTTAACATACAAGAATGAAATTGCACTAAATATATATAAAAAAAAAAACCTAAATCGCCAAAATCAAATCGAAAATCGGTCTCTTTCTTCTTCATTTTCGTTCTTGAATTTGAGAAAATAGTAGCCAGAACATCGTCCTTCAATTTGGGATAATTAAAGAAAAAAGAGGAGAAGACGAAGAATGAACGGATAATTGAGAAAGACGATGAAATCTCTTCCGCACAAAATCTCTTCCATAGCTTCATAACACGATAAAATTAATCAAACATGAGGCTAATTAATGAAAGCTAAGCACAAACTAAATACCTTAAAGCTCCCAATAACAGCCACCATAATGCGAAACGGCAGCAACAAGATCGCGCGAAAGAGAAGACGAAGAATCGACGGATAATTGAGAAAGACGATGAAATCCTAATCCGAGCTTGCTGGAGTGAAATGTTTATCGAATGGATCGAATGGTAGAGAAGAGGTGGAGAGAGAGAGAGAGAGAGAGAGAGAGAGAGAGAGAGGAGTTGGAGATAGAAAGGAGATAAACCGGCTGATGAGAGAATAAGAAATTAGGTTTGAGAAAGTCAAAAAAATATAACACAGGAAAAAGCGTGTTGGGCTTAGTAATATGCGTCGGCTCCTCAAGCCCATCCGACGCGCTTCTTCAAGCTCCTATATTTTGGCTCACGATTAGTTTTAATCATCTGCGTCGGACATGAGGAGGGATCCGACCTAGATGACTATTTGCATCACACGTGGGCTTCATGCGACGCGCATAGCTTCTGTTATGTGCGTCGCATTTTTGTCCCATTCGACGCACATAGTTGTCTTGCGTCGCATGCTAGTTTAATACGACGCACATAGGTCGTCTTTTGCGTCGATTCCCTATTGCATGCGACGCAAATGAGTCTTCTGCGACGTTTGTCCTGTTGTGTGACGCAGATGATGAGACGCAAATCGTCGTTTTTCTACTAGTGGATGTGATTTCATTTTCTCGTTTCTTTAGGGTTTAGAATTAGAAATTAGATGCGATTTATTCTTTGATTTTTTTAGTTCAGAAGTAATTTCTAAGATTCTATAAAGTTTGTAATTTAGTAATATTATTTTTTGAATTTATTGTTGTTTGTAATTTGATATAACTTCTTTTTATTTATTGTAGTTCAGATTGTAGTTCAGATGTAATATAACAGTTCATTTGTAATGCGATTTTTTCGTTTATTGAATAAAGATTGGTTCAGATGTAATCTGTTGTGGTTGGTTGTTGAATTTATTTTGTTTCTTTTTTAGAATTGTTGAATGTGTGGCACAAAATACAAAATACAAGACAACTGCAGTAGCTACTGCCTACTAGCTTGTATAGCCTGTAGCCAGGCTCCGCTTTTTTTTTTACACAAAATACAGGCAATTAATCCGGTTCTAACGTGAAAACTGGATCAATTAACCAATCACTGATCCGATTTTCACCTTAAAACCGGATCAGTAAATGGTTAGCTAATCCGCTTTTGAACCGGATCAGTTAAATTTCGTCAACAGTTGCGGGCCCATCCGATCTGGACCAAAACCGGATCTGTAAACCCGATTTTGACCGGATCGGATGGGTTTTTTTTCACTAGTGTTTGCCACAATATTCAGATGTAAACACTATAGGGAATTAAGAGTGCTGCTTGCTTAGATTCCAAAAAGCAGCAAGCTGAGTCATCAACCAACAAAGGGGCCTACCACTTGTTGCACACCTAAATGTAGGTTTTGCCGAGGAAGGTGCTTCCTAGACCTTATTTCAACTATTTAAAAAGATCTCAGCTGCTTCCTTTAAACCTAAAGCACCTAAAAATGCCAAAAAAACCCCATACCCTTTACCAGATTAGAAAAAACCCAATATGAGCCTTCAACTACTGATCTTCCTCCACTACAACCACAAAGGGAAGTACTTGAAGATCTAGATTCATGTGAGGAGCTTAGTGATAGCAGTGACAGTGATGTTGAATTGAGTAATGAAGATTATGAAGATAAGAATGATGATGATTTGTTTGTTGAGCATGTGGATCATGACATTAATTAGAGTGTGACTAGGAGTATGGGAGGAATTAGATCTGACAACAAACAGAGGTCTATAGGAGTGAGTGATGTAGTTGGAGCAGAGAGTGAATTGGATGACGATGACATAATTATGGTTGATGATGAAGTGTTAGACGAATCTGAGGAAGAACCTCACAGTCCTCGTAACTTTGATAATGAGGTTGATGGTACAGGGGATAGAGTATTCAATCCATTAACTGACTTCAGAGGGAAAGTAGAATTAATACTAGGCTTGAAGTTCCCAGCGCCTGATGTGTTTAGGAAAGCACTACAATATTATGCCATCCAAGAGGGGTATGATTTTCACTTTCTTCACAATGGCAAGAATAGGATGACTGCATATTGTAAGAGTAGGGGTGAGTGATAGTGAAAAAAGGGGAGATATGGTGAATGCAACTGTATATCTAAGAAGAAGTGCAAGTTTAGGATTTATGCCAAGCAATTAAGAGGTGAAGGAGGTACATTTCGAATCAGAAGCATGGATTTAGCTCATAGGTGTGGTTTTCAGAGTCAGAAGAGGAAGGTCACCTCTACATACCTAGTTGACAAGTATCTGGAAGATTGAAGAGACAACTCAACTTGGAAGTTGTCTACTTTTATGCCGAAATGTAGAAGAGACCTAGGGGTGGAGATGAAGTATTACAAGTGTTACTATGCTAGGGAGAGAGCTTTCTATATGATTTATGATGATGCTGCAGAACAATACAAAAAGGTGTGGAATTATGCTGCAACTATAAGGAAGTACAATGAGGATAACAGTGCACTTATGAAGTCTGAGAGGATTGAGAGGCCACCTCCTCTGTTCCAGAGAATGTACATATGTCTTCAACTTTGCAAAGAAGGGTTGATGGATGGATGTAGACCAATATTGGGGGTTAATGGCTTCCATTTAAGGGGTCCTTATCTTGGAATCTTGTTGACTGTAATGTGGAAGGATGGTAACAATAATATATTTCCAGTGGCATGGTGTATTGTTGAGGTAGAAAACTCTGAGACATGGACTTGGTTCTTGGAATTTCTTGTGAAAGATCTGGGTAGTGTTGTTGAGGCAATCACCTTCATGCATGAGAGGGAGGAAGCAGTTACTTACATGAGTGATATGCAAAAGGTAAATCACAACACTTATTCTTTTTAGCTTAATTTCTTGTTCATTAACTAACTTGAATCATCCATTTTACAGGGTTTATTAGATGCTTTCAAAACTGTAGTCCTAAATGCTGAAACTAGATATTGTTGTAGGCATATTTGGGCTAGTTTCAAGAGGTAGTTCCCTGTTGGTGAGGTGTATAGACAACAGTCATGGAAAGCAGCAAGGTCTTCAACTGAGGTAAGCTTGTTTACATGTGATTTGTTCTACATCAAAATATACACTTGAGTTTACTTTTGAACTGATACTCACATGGAAAATTCAATGAAGCAATGCAATCCATCGAACTGATCAATGATGCCGCTTTCAAGTACCTGAATGCCATATCTGCTTCAAGCTGGTCTAGACATGCTTTTTCCACCAAAAGCAAGTAAGGTATGTTGAACAACTGTTGTGAAAGTTTCAACAGTGTGATTAGAGAGGTTAGGGCAAAGCCTATTCTGACAATGATGGAATTGATATGAAGGTGGGTCATGAAGAGATGTTGCCAAAAAAGGGAAGGATTGTTGAAGTTTGAGGGCCTCATAATGCCATCAGTAGTGAAGATGGTTGAGAAGCAGAAAGAGTACATAAGGATCTGTGATGTTAATCAAGTTGATGTATGGGAGTTTGAGGTTGACCATGAGGGTGACACCTTTGTGGTAGACTTGGAGAAGAAGAAATGTGGATGCTTTATCTGGGAGTTAATGGGGATTCCTTGATGCGATGCTTTGGCTTGCATTAAAAAAAGAGGCTGAATTATGAGAACTACATTCATGAGGCCTATCATGTTAATGCATACAAAAGCCACATATGCACCTCCATTTCATCCTATGCCTGGACAAAACCAATGGGAGAAATAGAGCAACTTGAACCCGAGCCACCAAAGATCAGAATACTGCATGGGAGGCCAAATCAGAAAAAGAGAAGGAAAGAGGCAGGGGAGGCCAATGTCAACAAAAGAAATAAGTGTTCTAACTGTGTAGACGTGTGGGATACAACAAAAAGAAATGTAAAACCCCTCCAAAGCCTAAAGCTCCTAAGTCCAAGGAAGGATGGCCTAAGTCTACTGATCCGGTTGTGCATAACCAGGAGAAGAGGAAGAATAGGAAAAGAAAAAGAAATGTTGAACAAGGTCAATCAAGACAGCAACAACCTCCCCAGCTTAGCCAACCATCTCAAGCTAGTTGTATCTCAATTACTTAATTAGCCCTAACCAACTCGTTTTTTTATATGTCAAGCAATGATAGCTATGTTGGTTGTATTGTTGGATGTCGTGGATTATTTAGTGCAATTTATGACTTATAACTTGCTATATGACAATTACTTTATGTCATGGAAGTGCAATGACAAAATGCTTTTATGATAATTTATGCCTAAACAAGTGAACTGACAATAAGTTGATTAGTTTGAGTTTGTGTGATTTAGTGCACTCACAACAACCTTACTCAAGTAATTGTGGCACATTTTGGTATTGTACTTGCCTCATTTTTTTTGTTAGGGTATTGCAATATTGATGTTGTACAAATTAAGAAGAACCAGAGAAACAAGTTAGATTCCATTTTATTGATTACATACCACCAATTACAACCTACCAATTCAAGTTTCATTACCAAAAAGATGCAAACTTTTCATGCATCAAATTCAAACCATCAATTACACCCATAACTTAGTCATTAGACCATCTAACAACCATAATCAGCAATTCTTTCGAATATAACTTGAACCACTTAAACCTTATCCTAGGATTTTTTGGCGTCCAAGAAACCAACCTTGCAATAGGGACACCATTGTAGCACATCACCTCTCTTGGTTCACCCACACTATAGTCTTCACTTCCATATGACATGTCCTTCAAATCTAAAAAGAAAATAGAGGATATCACAATTAAACCCTAATGCACGAAATTGAAGAAATTTCACCCATTAATAGCATAATTTCAATAGATTAAGTATAAATTCACCATTTTACAGAAGAAATTTGAAGCTCACTGCTGCGATTTTTGCGATATTGCGTTGTTGTCTTCAATTTTTGAGATGACTGAGATTTGGAATAAATTTGGGTTGGTTGGAGGGGAGTAATTGGAAGAAAGAGTAATGTTAGACAAGTGGGAATTGGAGGGAAAATAAGGAGAAAAGGGCAAAATAGGGATTTAGTAAGTCACATGCAGCTCAGGTGACCATTTTTGGCTGAAAAATATAAAGTCGACGACGGAAAACTGTTCATGGTAGTGGTCAACAAAGTAAAAGGTGAAACTTGGTAGGTTTGGACAAAAAAAATGAAAACATGATAGTTTTGCACAAAATTGGGAAAAAGTAGGTAGTTATGGATAAAAAATCTTGCGTAACTAATAAACACAATAATCACATATTGGGTCCAATATTAGCCTTTTAAAATTTGGGATAAGCCGCCTTAGCCAAGCACCCCAATACCCTTAAAACTCTTGAGTTCGGGATAACCATTTCCTGAGCTCATGTGGAACTTTTCCAAGCTTCTGATGTTTCATTAATTAACACATGACAAGCCCACAGTACTATTTCACTACACATGTTATAAAGATAGCTCAAAACTCAAAAGTATATATGTTTCAGCATAGAAACTGGTCAGAGATGAGAGCTGTGCTGAGAGCCTTGAAATCCGAGGTCCAAAGCTCTAGGGAAATCCCCTCCGATGCTCAAGTCAGTGACTGGATGAGGTAGAGAGAGAAAGTGAGCAAATGTAGATAGAGATGCTCTGGTTTTCTGTGGGTAAGAATTGAATACCTGTTGTGTTGGATGGTCTCTATTTATAGTGGTTTGAAATCCCCATAGAGGAAGGTATTTGAGTCAACTCCAGCTGGTGGAGGGTTATCTTCCCAAAAACTAGCGGCATTTTAATAACTTTGCTAGAGAGGGGTTGGTCCATGAAATGTGCCCAAACATTATCTAAGCTAATTTGCTTATTTGGAGTTCTCACTATATGCTATATTGGTTATTCCTTCGGATCCCTCCAGGCTCCAAGTAAACACATGAATACATGATAAAAAAGAAATTAGTATATGGTGTACCATATCATCAAACTTTACAAACTTTGACCACGAATTTTCAGCACTAATTAAGAAACAACGTAGCCATATGAAATCTAATTAAATCGTCTCAATGTGTAGTATTTTCTTAAAATAATTTTTACTAATACATATAGTAGTCGTACTCATATGAACATGAGGACCAAAATTAGTTGTATTTACTAACGAGTATGTTGTGACAGATGCAATTAATGAAACAAATAATAATGAACAATCGACACAAGAATTAACGTGGTTCACTAACAATGTGTTAGTTACGTCCACATGCAGAGGAGAAACAGTTTTTATTAAATTTAGGAGATAGTACAGATTACAGAATGATGATACGGAGACAAATGTTAATAATAGGGTTTATATAGTACAATACTAGTTAACCTAAACAGATGGGTCTAAACGCGAAACTAAAACAGACTCGATATACTAAACAACATATACCGAAAAGTTAATCCTAGCGCCAGATAACTAATTCAAGGCATGGTTCAACAGAGTTATAAATGTAAATTGTTTTAAATGAAATAATTTGGAAAAAAGAAAAAGTTCGGTAAAACAAAAATAAATCGAAAACAACAGTCTAAGGCTATGTCTTTTGGACTGAATTAATGAAAATTTAGTTCAGTTCAGTTCAGGAAAATCCAGTTCAGTTCAGTTTAGGAAAATTCAGTTCTTTCAATTCAGTTAGTTTCCTCTCACAGTTTTCATTCAGTTTAGTTCAGACAAATTAAGTTCAGTTCAGTTCAGTTCAGTTCAGTCCAAAAGAATAGAGCCTAAGAAGATGACAAACCACATTTGGCGCCAACGCTCACCGCCAAATTTAATTTTGAATTCTAAACCCAATATAATCAGTAACAGATTAAAAGAAAGAGAGAGAAAGGAAGGCAAAGGAAGGATGGATTACAGTTTAGCAGCGCTGAAGCTGATGTGCGCACAACTGAAGCAAGCTAAGCAGACTCCTTCTCAGTCTTCATTCTCTTTTGGAGGCATCCTCTTCCAACGCGCCTGGGTGCAGGGCCTTCTCGTCTCCGTTTCCGACCCCGATGACGATAACTGCTCTCGCTTTCTTCTCGACGACGGTACCGGCGTCGTTGAATTGCTCCTCCCGCTGGACTTCCTCACCCAAAACCATTGGATCACTGGTACTTCATTTCCTGCCACTTCTCTTTTTTCGATTTGGCCTAATTTTTGTTTATTCTGTTTATTTCTATTGTTTAAACAATTTAGGGATGTATGTGATGGTGGTCGGAGCTTACGTAATTCGTGCTGGTGAAATTTCTCAAATTAAGGTACTATTTTCAACCCTTTTTGTGAAATTGAACCGCACATCACATGTTTGTTTTAATTTTCTACACAGTTTATAGTTCTTTTATTTTGATAATAATTATATTTTCCTCGAAAAATTTCTCTACTAGATTTACCTTCATATGAGCAGGTTTATCTGAAGTAAACTAAAAAAATCCCCATCCAATATAATCAGAACACGCTTTCCATTCCATATTACCTATCATTTAGAATTACAACACATTTCAATATTGATGCACTATTACTTAGAAATGGGAGTATAATAATAGATAGCGATGAGCGAGTAAAGTTGGTAATACCCAAGCCTGCTCGATTAATGTATATGAAAATGTTTGTGCATTTCTACTTTCAATTTAACTATTTAGATAATTGGTATTTATTAATTTCAATGCAAATAATTAATATATGTCCAATAAGATCTCAAATTTAGATTTCTAATTCATTTTGATATATTTAGAGGGGAAAAACCTACTTTAGTGACTTATAATTTAATATGTTATAGAGTTGACAATTTTTAGATAATTTCAAATGATTACACTTTATACTAAAAAGGTAATTTGAATACTTCCCCATCAAACAGGAAAAACAAAAGTTAAAGATTTGTAAAGTAAACCCCATTTTCACACTTTTCAATCACTAATTTTTGCCGTTTTCATATTCCCAGGTTCATAAGATAGTTGATCTTTCAGCGTATCCTGATAGAGAGGCAATGTGGTATCTTGAAGTAATTGAAGCCTACAAAATATTCTACCAAACTCTTATTGAAGATTGAGCACGTCAAAGGAACGTCTGAAACTTTCGCCATTGGAAATAACTTTTTTGGGATGACAAAATGTATTGATAATGATAACAGGAAAGGACTATAGCCTTCCCGCGCGGAAGTTGTGTTTGATTTTTGTGCTTTTGAAAGTACTACTAGGCTACTTAAGCTATAAGAGGGGAAAATTAGAACGAAAACATTTTTTTTTTATATATAAACAAGTAGAACAAGTGGAAGTTGGGTGAATACAAGAACTCACTCTCTTACTCAGAAGACTTTGCTTAAAACTTATTCACTCTCCTCAGGACTGATGCAGAGCGAAGCTATTTATAATATACAAGAGAATCTACTTTAGTAAAAGTAGATTTAAAGCAACGGCTCTAATTAAAAGAAATAAAGTAAAAGTAAAAGACATAAAGCAAAAGTTTAAAGTAGTGACTCACTACCTACTTCTGCCGACACAAAGGACAAAATAAAAGATAACTGGTGGTTTCCCACTTTTACATGAAGATTACAAAGTAGGATTTTCTAGAATCTTACAGCTATTTCTAATCGTATGGATCACGTCCTTGTAGATCAATACTGACGTCACCATCTTCGCTGTTAACGAATTCTGCTATGTCTTCTTATAGTACTTGTATTCTATATGGGGGAATGTTGATCTTTATACTTTGAAGTATGGTCCTCCTTTTAATAGATTACAGTTTAACCAAGTAGTGACCCTTGGTATATCCTGTCTCATTAACCATTTGTATAATGTTGGGCTGTTGATTTGCTGGTAACTTTGGGTTGGTGAAGGGCCGATGTAGAGTAAAGGATTAATAAAAAACTGTTGATATGTTGGTTCTTCATTAAATCCTTCTATCTTTGGGATATTGCTGATGATTTGAATTACGTTAGTGCCTGACCTTAAACATTGCTTAATGCAATATCTTGGGCTTTCACTAATACCTTCTGGGATCTGTTCTGTTGTTTTGTAAGATAGGCTGTCTATCATACCATTATCCATTAGATCAAGGATCTCTTTTCTACGGAGATTTGTCTCATAAAGCCTGACATTTGCTTTGAAGAGACCTGTATAAATGATATTCTTCTGATCGATATCCATGTCTAATATAGTTTGGATATCTTGGACTACTTCTACTCCTATGATATATCTGCCACCAACTGGTTCTTTAAAACTGATTTCCACTAATTTTTGTTGTAATCTAATCATATTTTGTATAAAACTTTCTGTGCATTTTTCTGCAATGTATTCTATCACATGGTCACCACCTTGTTTTGCTGCTAGGAATTTTTAGTGTTTCTCTAGTTTTTAATTTGAGTCTGGCTGGGAGATAATGAAAATGTATGTTTGGTAGGGGTTCTTCATTTTTGTGGCGAAACGAAGTCTGGTAGGAGGCTAACTGTGTTTTTAGGTCTAAGTTTTGGTTTGTGACTTTGGTTAATTCTTTCGTGAGGCTGTGATTTTCTGATAGGAGATATTGATTTCTTTGACCAACAAGATCTACAGTATGCTCATGATAAGCACACCCGCTTATGAGGTCTGCTATTTCTTTCTGCATATTAAAAAACTGTTCGTTCATAGCCTGGCTAGGGCTAGAACTGGTTAGTGTCTGAGAATAAGATGGAGGCTGAAATCCTCTGCTGTTAGTAGAATTCAAATCAGGTGATTTGAGCTGTGTTAGGAGGGGATTGAATTCCTCCTTAATATTCATCTGCTGAAAAGTTGTTAGTGATGCATGATCATTTTCAGCCCGGACATAAAAGTTCGGACCCAAATTGGCTCTAGCAAATTCCATTGCCTCACCAAAGTTATGGATCCTCTGTAAATAGGTGCCTTAAAGCCTTTAATGACTTCGAGAACCTGACTCCATGATCGATACACACCAGGGCACCGTCCATGAATTACTGTATAAAATAAAATCTTGTTGAAGTAATAGGCCAAACAATTTAATGTTAAGACCTTGTGCTGAGAGGTAGACATTATCCATAGGTTATCACAGATAACCTGATGTGTCTAATCTAATGTTATTCCTCTCAGAGGTTTAAAACCCTTACCAGGATTAACGCTGTATAACTTATCCTTTCCAAAGGTAGATTCTTTAATAGAATTTACTTGGCTGTTTGTAGAAATGCTAGATGCACTACAGGATTTTGGTCTGGCCTTCTTATCCATTTTTCCTGCAATATCTGTCAATTATTCGAGATAAACAATCAGCTAGATTATTATTTTTCCCCTTGATGTGCTCGAATTCAATCTGATATCCTTTTCCTGCAATTAAGTCTTGAAAGTTAATCCATCTCTTATTATTAACCTTCTTGCTATTTTCGCTTTTTATAAACTTAACTATAGCTTCACAATCTGTTCTTACTGTGATTTCTCTGTCTAAGTGGATTTTAATTTTTTCTAGGGCATTAATTATTGCTTGTATCTCATAATCTGTTGATGACCAATTTGTGTTGGGCTTAAAATTACCACTAGCATATCCTGCTAGTTTTTCTTCTTTCTTTGGGCTGTATTTATTGGGCTTAGTAATTAATACAGCTCCCCATCCTTCCTTACTTCCATCGGTTTCTATTATTATGTAATCTGTACTTAATGGTAGTTCTAATGGTTTTAAGTTTTTAACCTGTTCTTTTATTTTATGGACTAAAACTGCATCTTCCTGATTAAAATACTTCTGTCCATTTTTTGATATTTTACCATATAATGGTCCTACAAGCTTAGATAAATTAGGTATAAATTTCCTAGCATAGTTTAACAATCCTAAAAAAGCTTGAAGCTGCTTTTTATCTTCCATTTTATCCGGGAATTCTAAAATCTTTTTAGCTATATGATCTTGCAACTGAATTTTTCCATTTCCGATTTCTAATCCTAAAAACTGAATTTTCATTTTAAATAGCTCCATCTTAGAATCTGCAACTACTATTCCTTCTCTTTCTATAATCTTGAAAACTTCCTCTAAATGCTTGGTGTGTTCCTGTAAAGATCTGGAAGCAACTAAAATGTCATCAATATAACCAAGACAACAATCTAATTTACCAGATAAGCTATCCATAAATCTCTGGAATACTGCTGGTGCATTTTTTAATCCAAAGGACAATACTTTCCATTGAAAGTGTCCTTCACTGCAGATGAATGTTATTCATGGTTTAAACTTTTCTGTTAGTTTAAGCTGGTTATATCCTGATTTTAAGTCAAACTTGCTGAAGATATTTTTATTTTGGATTAAATTAATCAGGGTGTCTTTATTAGGTATACAGTATCCATCATCGATTATATTATCATTTAATCTTTTATAATTAGAAACTATCCTAGCCTTTACTCTTTTTAATTCACTGTGGTTCTGGACTATAAAAGCTGCACTTCTATGTGGACTGTTAGATTTTTCTATTAATCATGCCTCTAGTAATTCTCCTATTTGTTTTTTAAATTCTTCTTTCTCTTTTGAAGAATAATCTATATTGGTTGTGGTTATAGTAATATCTGGGTTTTTAATTTTTTGACTTACTATAAATTGAACCTGACATTTGCTAATGTCATTAACTATTAATCCCTTCGTTCTTAACCTCTGAAATTTTAGGTACAGGGGTAACTTATTATGTGTTATCCCTTTTTCTAGTTCTCTGAATTCCTCTACTTGAAAAAGACTTAGAGCTTCTGTTTTTGGCTAAGTCTGATTTTCTTCTCCCAATAAATCTAATTCTTTATTTCCAAGTCCACCACGCTTTCGCAGCAACTCTGATTTCTGTTGATAGTATCTGGTTGGTATATGGTAAATATTCTTACTAATAGTGATACTATTTTGTGTGATAGTAATACTACCTTGCTGTGAAGTTATAAAGTTTAATCCTAGCAAAAACTGAACTCTTTCATTATAAGCTGGGGATATATTTACTTGTGGAATATCATATTTCTGACTTTATCCTCCGGCAAAGTTCTTAAACTGGATTGCTATTGGTTTTGTATAGTAATCTATTTTTATAGACTTACCATCTGCTAATATAGTGGTTATTATATCTTTATGTTTTATTCTAAATTGTTCTCGTACTAATTTATGTGTTATGTGGCTTTTAGTACATCCTGTGTCTACTATAGCATATATCTCTATACTGGTTTTTAAATCAAACCAAATTTTACAAGCTACTTGTTAACCTTGACTACTATATAATGGCGTTTTTGTTAAAAACACCTCTTCTGTGTTTTGTAGAGTATGTTCAACTGCTTCTATAACTGGCTTCTTTAATTCTTTTTCTTCTAATTTTTTAATTCTTTAATTGCTTCTATCACTTGTTCTTCTAATAATTTTAATCTGTTTGTTATGCTCGAGTTTTTGGATTCGGTTATAATCTTTATAGGTTCATCTTCTATTGATTTTTGTAGACAAAATCTACATGCCTCTATAAAATATAATTTACACTGATATCTATGTTGCATGGCTGGATACCATTTACATATATGGCACTGTTTGTCTTCCATTCCTTTTCTATGAATCCAGTCATGCTCACATTCTGTGTTCATCATTATATACTCTATTTCATTTTCATCTTCTTCTATTAGACTATTAACTAATTCATCATCTGACTCTGCGCCTTGTAGGTTATTAATTCCTAATTTCTGCTTCTTCTACTAAATAAGATTTTTCTATATTTTTACCTTTCTTTGGACATCTGTTAGCATAATGACCTTCGTCTCCGCATATAAAACATGCACAACTTCTGTTTCTAGGTTTGCTAAAATGGTGTCCCCTTTGTGGTTTCTGACCCTTTTTGAACCACTTTGATTTTCTAAAGTTTTTTTTATACTTTGGCTTATATCCATAATTTTGTGGTGTAAATATGGCTTTTCTACAAAATGCATAAGACTGTCTTTTAACTTCTTGATTAGCCATTTCTTCAGTGCATTTCTCCTGTAAATGCTACTCTTGGACCTATTCCTAAGTCTGTAAACTGCCATATTTCAGATTCTATGCATCATGGATCTGTTTCCTTAGTGTTCCTGGTAGCTTCTGAAAGTATTTGTTTGCTAAAGAATCATCTAAAGCCCTATTAGTTAATGCTATATTTCTCATAAATTCTCTAGAGTATTCATTTATATAATCGAACTTTGAAATAGTAAATTGTTCCAAATTTCTAATAGCCTGTTCCTGTTGAAAAGAAGTATCATGTTATGGGACTGTTCCTATTACTATTAGTTTTATAAGACTAGTAAAATTATTGGGATTTCCTACCATGGCTTTTATCTTATTAAGTCTCTGTGGATTCTTGGTTTTATAGGCCATAAATAGACCATAAGTTGTTTCTCCTAAGAATGTTTCTAAGTAAGCAAACATATATGTTTCTTCTTTGTTTGCTAGTCTCACCCATTCTTGTATGACTAATTGTTCCCAATTTTGTAAGAGAGAACCATATTGCTGTAGAGATACATATTCTAGATTTAAGAGTCTGGGATTGTAAGGTATATTTTGATATGGTTTACCATATGTCTTTGCTCCCTCAAATGCTGAATTATACTCTCTAGGGGTTTTCCATAATAACATGTATGTTGGTCCTGTTGTATATTCTCCTGATGGGGTCCATACTTCTCCCTTCTCATTATCCGCCATAAAAGTTGTTTCATTCGGTGGCTTTCTATGAACACTTCTACTCCTAATTTTCCTTCTTGAATTAAATCTATCTTTTCTATGCAGTATTTATTCTTAATTTCTTCCTCTGCTTCTTGGTATGACATTCCTAAGTCATTCATAAGTTCTATGGTTATATCGTCTAAAACTTATCTAAGATTACACATCTGGAAATCCTTACTGAAAATCTCTTCTTTTGATTTAGTCTGTATTTGACAAATTAATACTTCTTCTTTTTCTTCAAAACCTTCGTTTACTCTAGTGTATACACAAATTTCGAGTCAAAACATATAAGACAAGAAACAAAGTAACAAAGAAATTATATTTCAATAAATGTATTGAGTACAATCTCTGTAAACAGTTTATAATGAAAATAAACTAAGTCCTCTGATTCTGTTCCGTAGCTTGAGAGTGACACGTGTTGATGTCGACGTGGAGCTGAATGTAGATTAACGTTTTGTCAACGTCAACCTGAGTTTGAATGTGGGATGACGTTTTGTCACCGTCAACCTGAGTTTGAGTTTTGTTTGGGTGTATTCGAATGAGGGCTGACAAAAGCTTGAATCTCAATCGAATTTGTTTGAATGTATCTGAACAGTCGGCACGGATTTGATGTGCTTGTTGACTATTTGCAGAGAGAATTCCCAGAGAATTTTATGAGCTCTTGAGAATAATGATTTTCTGGTCCCCTCAATTGAGAGAGGTGAGGTCTATTTATAGGGAATGGAGATCCCTTCATGGACTTGGTAGTTTATGGGCTCAGGCCCGCTTATGACTTGGAAGTCTTTTTTACCTTTGCCATTTGACCATCTTATTTGGACTATAATATTGACTGGCCCAAATAGTTGACAACCCAAATTATATTTATTTGATTTGATTTGGATATTTTATTTAGGTGGGCTAAATTAATTAAAGTGAGCTAATTATATTTCTTTTAGTTCAATAATAATCAATTTATTTTAATGTAGGACACTAATAAATTTTTAGTGTCTACAAATTGCCCCCTCGAGGCCATGTCATGGACACGATTTGAAGTGTTTAATCGTGACAAGGTCTCGAATTTAAGTTTGGTTTAGTAATTTGTTATCGAGAGTCATGAACTACCCACAACTCTATTAAATCTTGGACTTGGAAAAAAAAAAAATAATCCTAATCGAATAAGTATTAGGTTATTTTTTCTTCACCATGATGTATAAATAGGCTCACCTTACTTTTTTTTAATATGCGTATTGTTTCTGATAAGAAATTAAGGGTTGTGATTGGTTGAGATATGTGATGTTGGCCCAAGAGCGATCGCCTGAGCTCTGATATCCGTACGCCGGAATCCTGCAAAACAAGGTTAGACTACCCCGGGGGTGGTTCCGGGATCGCCCCTCCGACGCTCAAGTCAGATGTGATTGAGGTAGAGAGAGAATTAAAGTCTAGAGAGAGATGCTCTAGTTTGTTAGGTGAGAATTGAATACCTGTTCATTGATGAGGCAGTTGGTTTTTATAGTGCTGGGGATTTCCCAGACAGGAAACATTGTTCAGATGGGCCTTTTTGGTACCAATGGGCATGTTACCTTTTCGGGCAATGATTATTTCATCCCTTTAGGAGTTCCCCAGATGCTGGTGATTAGGTCAACTTTCGGGTGGGACCCACAACTGCCACCTGTCCCGGGCTTTAGTAGGCTTTTGTGCTCCTGCATTAGGCTCCTGACTAAATGAGCCCAAACAATTAGCCCCACGCCATAGATGGGGGATCACGGAAACCCGACTGGATGGGATCCCGTCTGTGGCGGAATAACGGTCGTCTTATCCCTGACTGGTTAGCGACCGCCTTGAGTAGGCAGGTGGAATGGACCATGGCACCGACCGAGTTTCCTCCCTGTTGGAAGGAGCAACGCCTACCGTGTCCCCTTTATTTGCTAAAGGATAAACGCCGACCCGGTCACCTACCCTTTGAAAGGGGTGATGCCGACCGGGTCCCCCCCTGGTAGAGGGAGAGTGCCGACCCGGCCACCTCACCTTTGAAGGGGATAATGCCGACCCGGTCATCTCCCTTTGGAAGGGGGTGTTGCCGACCGGGTCCCTCCCTGGTGAAGGGAGAGTGCCGACCCGGTCATCTCCCCTTTGAAGGGGGTGATGCCGACCGGGTCCCTCCCTGGTGAAGGGAGAGTGCCGACCCGGTCATCTCCCTTTTGAAGGGGGTGACGCCGACCGGGGCTCTCCCTGGTGAGGGGAGATCACCGACCCGGTCATCTCCCCTTGGAAGGGGGTGATGCCGACCGGGTCCCTCCCTGGTGAAGGGAGAGTGCCGACCCGATCATCTCCCCTTTGATGGGGGTGATGCCGACCGGGTCCCTCCCTGGTGAAGGGAGAGTGCCGACCCGGTCATCTCCCCTTTGCAGGGGGTGATGCCGACCGGGTCCCTCCCTGGTGAAGGGAGAGTGCCGACCCGGTCATCTCCCTTTTGAAGGGGATGACGCCGACCGGGGCTCTCCCTGGTGAGGGGAGATCACGACCCGGTCACCACTAGCCGATACTTAGGTCGAGGATGAGCAGGAAACCCCTGTTGGCCGAGTAGGGTGTTTGAGCTACTCGGACGAGGGGCTAATGAGCCCCAAGATGGTCCGAGTGAGTGCTAGCTGATACTCGGCCATACTTGACCAAGTATAGAAGCGACTCGGCAAAGGAGGAGGGCTCCTGTTAGCCGAGTAGGGAATGGTGCCACTCGGATGAGGGCTTAATGAGCCCCAAGATGGTCCGAGTGAGTGCTAGCTGATACTTGGCCATACTTGACCAAGTATAGAAGCGACTCGGCAAAGGAGGAGGGCTCCTGTTGGCCGAGTAGGGAATGGTGCCACTCGGATGAGGGGCTAATGAGCCCCAAGATGGTCCGAGCGAGTGCTAGCTCATACTCGGCCATACTTGACCAAGTATAGAAGCGACTCGGCAAAGGAGGAGGGCTCCTGTTGGCCGAGTAGGGAATGGTGCCACTCGGATGAGGGGCTAATGAGCCCCAAGATGGTCCGAGTGAGTGCTAGCTGATACTTGGCCATACTTGACCAAGTATAGAAGCGACTCGGCAAAAGAGGAGGGCTCCTGTTGGCCGAGTAGGGAATGGTGCCACTCGGATGAGGGCTTAATGAGCCCCAAGATGGTCCGAGTGAGTGCTAGCTGATACTTGGCCATACTTGACCAAGTATAGAAGCGACTCGGCAAAGGAGGAGGGCTCCTGTTGGCCGAGTAGGGAATGGTGCCACTCGGATGATGGGCTAATGAGCCCCAAGATGGTCCGAGTGAGTGCTAGCTGATACTTGGCCATACTTGACCAAGTATAGAAGCGACTCGGCAAAGGAGGAGGGCTCTTGTTGGCCGAGTAGGGAATGGTGCCACTCAGATGATGGGCTAATGAGCCCCAAGATGGTCCGAGTGAGTGCTAGCTGATACTTGGCCATACTTGACCAAGTATAGAAGCGACTCGGCAAAGGAGGAGGGCTCCTGTTGGCCGAGTAGGGAATGGTGCCACTCGGATGAGGGGCTAATGAGCCCCAAGATGGTCCGAGTGAGTGCTAGCTGATACTTGGCCATACTTGACCAAGTATAGAAGCGACTCGGCAAAGGAGGAGGGCTCCTGTTGGCCGAGTACGGAATGGTGTCACTCGGATAGGGGGGCTAATGAGCCCCAAGATGGTCCGAGTGGGTTTCTGCATTTCGGGTGATATGGCTGCGCCCATTTTGCCCGACCGTGTATGCCTGTCCTGAGATGCGACATGGCCCCTCTTGATACTTGGAATGTTGGGACCTTGGGTATTGGCCGAGCTAGAGGGGCGCCCTGAGTACCTTTAACGCTTCATCTTCCTTGGGTTCGGAACGTTTTTGGCTCGAGTTGCTTGGACCCTTCGCGAAATGGGCTGAGTAGGTCCAGTTGGGCCTCAATTTGAGGCCCATTTAGGCGACGCGGGGGGTTTGCGTTGCACATCCCCCGAGGTATTCCTATATATGTATGAGAGGAGAGAGAAGTTGAGGATCATTTGCTCATTTCCTCATTCTTTCTCTCTCTCAAAGATCTCCAAATCTTCTTTATTTTCCCAAGTTCTTCTCCCAGTTTCTCCGTCCGACCAGGTACGCTTTTGTTGTTTTAAGTTTTTCTTTCTCTTTCTTTTTCTTTCGAATAACCTCGGCCGACTCCCTTGTTAATAAATAATGGGAGATTCGTCCGAGTCGTCGACACCTCCGGCTTCACCTCCCTACAATCTGGCCGAGGAGGTGAGGGGGATGGGAATAACACTGGTGTCGACGATAATAAACTGTCCCGACCCCTCGGTTGTGCCCGACGCGGTTGCTCTCCCGAGTCCGTCTTCTTCGGTGGAGGATGAAGCCGAGGGAGTCATTCCCTTCCCTTGGGAGGTTTCATTGGCTTATCCTCCTTCAAGGAGTTACTTAGATAAGTATCTATCTTCTGATGTAGTGAGGGCCATGCCGAGGGGAGCAGGAGAAGCATCCACATCGGGTCGGGGATTGGAATATCCCGACCTTGATCCAAAAGGAGGTCCAGGCTCATTCTTTCCCGAGCCGGGGGTGATTAAATCGCGACCGAGGACCTCCGGGTACAGCGACAAGGTTTCAAATAAAGGACCCCTTCTACTTGGTCCGACCAGAGGCCCACCATACCGTGATCTCGCCCCCTCCCGGTTGCGTTGCAGTGTACTATAAGTCCATGGACATGGGGCTTCGGTTTCCTTTGACCCTTTTTGTTAAGGAGCTGCTGAACGCCTATAACTTGGCGATCTGCCAGGTCTCTCCGAACTCCTGGGGCGGAATCAACGCCTTCCAAGTTCTGTGCAATCTGATTGACGTCTGACCAACCCTCAAACTATGGAGGCACCTGTATAGGTTGGTCGAGGTTATGGCAGCTAAGAACGGACCCGGTTGGTGGAGCTTCCAGATCCGACCGGGGTACCGAACCGTCCTCAATCTCCCTACCTCCCAGAAAGGGTTCCGCCGAGAATTTGCCTTTGTGTATTTTGGCGGGGATTGGGGGATTCCTTTGGTTCCACCCTCGGATGAGCCCCTCGTTGCTTTGAATTACCGAGTGGGTGATCTAGATGATGAGGAAGGAGCCGCGACCTGCTATATGCAGACCGAGGCGAGGATCGTCAACGGGGGCGAGGTATTCGTACCCGGGCAATGGCTGCCCGACTGCAAGCTTTTCTGAGACGAGCACTTTCTCTCGGCTATGGGTCTAAGCTCGACCTTCCCAAAGGGTAATTTGCCGGGGAGGAGGCTTTGGGTGGTCGGTATGACGATTTTTGGTTTTTGACTTTCTGTTTTGGCTAACTCTTTTCTTCTTTGTTTTGTATTTGCAGAACCTGCCCGAGTGTATATCGACGAAGTAGACCCAGTTATGGCAAATAGACTGAACGTGGCCGCTATGAGGGCCGCTCGGCTGAAGGCCGAGATCGCGGCTAAGTCGGTGAACGTCCCCGCTCCTCCCAAAGTGAGAATAACACCTTATTGCTCCCATGTTTGGCTGACCGGCCATTCAATTGGCTGACTAACTGTTTATTTCTTGCCTCAGGACCCTGCTAAACCGAAGACCGAGAAGAGGAAGGAGCGGTCTTCTGACAAGGTGGCTCAGACCGAGAAAGCAGTGGCTCGGTCAAAGGCCGAGCGGGAGAGGGCCAAGGCCGAGCTTGAAGAGGCCAGGAGGAGCAAGTCAATAGAAGTCATTAGCCCCAGGGGCCTTGCGCAGCAGGCCGATGGGGGTGACATCTCCCTCCACTCTTCCGACTTCAGGCCAGTTGGGAGCCCCCAATACACCCCTTTATCCCCTTTTCAGGAGCTGCCCGGGGATAACTCGAGGGGCGCGGAGAGGCCGGCCGTTCCCTTCACCGGGCTGAGCAGGAGAGAGAAGGATAAGCGCTGGACTTCAGCCCTTGAACACATATACACTCCCGCCGACCGGGAGTACATCGAGATCACTCATGGTCCTAATGAGACCAACGAGCTTTTCCGCTCCTGGCTCGATGTAAGCTCTTTTTCCAGTTGACCTTCCTTTCTTTTACTCCGCTATATATCTAACCCTTTTCTTTTGTTTCAGTTCTCCGCTCGGATGGCTAATGTTGCCCAGAACCGAGTAAGCCTATCCGAAGAGGTGGCTGCTCTTAAAGAGAAGGCCAAGAAACACTTTGACAAGGTTTATCGTGCCAACGAGGCCAAGCGTATAGCCGAGTCGAAGCTCGACGATGCTCTGAAGGCCATTGAGAATGACCAGAAGGGTTTCGAGGAGGAGAGGGCTAAGTGGACAGAGGAGAAGGCCGACTTGGTCTCGGCGCGGAACAACGCTCAAACTGCCAAGGAGGAGGCCCTGGTTAAGCTGCGGGAGGCCGAACAAAAGGTGGTCGACCTCGAAGTCAAGCTGACCGAGTTGGAGGGCCAAGTCAAGACCGAGGCACAGTGGTTCTCCGACTGGGAGAAATCCGATGTTGCCGAGGTCTATGCTAACGAGGTCGGCAGTGCGGCGCACAAAATGGGGGAGGATGAGGCGCTTGATCGTCTGAAAAAGGTTTTAGCCGAGTCCCACCCTGACTTGGTCTGGGCTGACATATGGTCGGGGTACCAGATGTCCATTGATGCCGACAACGCTGTGATCATGGCTCGGCTGAAAGCTGAGGGGACTGGCTCTGATGAAGATGATGAGGAGGAGGATGAGGGCCGCGTGGATATTAACGTTGTCGACGGTGATGACGTTGATGATGATAATGTCGATGAGGCCTCGGGTCTTTGGTCGGGGGTGAGGCGGGTCGGTGATAATACCGAACCTAATGCTGAGAGCATGAACGATCTTCCCCCTCCTCCCAGTTCTTAGGCTGTGCGGCCCTTTTGCTTAGCTTGCTTTTAAATTTTACCCTAGTTGCCTTTGTAATCATTTCTTCTGTAACGTTTGACTTGATCAATGAAAACTTATCTTTTGGCTTCTGTTTTCTTGTTTGTTGATTGCAATACTGTCCGACTGACTTTTATTCTTTCCGACGGACTTGTTTGCATGCTCGAAAATCCGACTACAAAAATTCCGATTACATGAATGCCGATTACCTGGACTGGTTAAGTCCAAATTTATACCGATTGGCTTGGTCGAAATTCCGACCAGCAATAACTTTCAGGAAAAATTCAAATTGTTTTGACTGGTTAAGTCTAACTTAATTCCGACTGGCTTGTTTGTTAATCAAGTTGCCGACCAACAATAACTTGCAGACAAAATGCCCAACTATTTTGACTGGTTAAGTCTAATAGGTTTGGACGAGGTGTAAAATATGCTGACTGGCTGTACCAATTCACTACAACCAAAGCCGATTACAAAAATGCCAACCGGCTGTGAGTAAGCTATTACAATATATGCCCCTATTGCAAGTAACAAACTTTACACATAGTACTTTTTAAGGTTGTCTGCATTCCAAGGTCGGGCCAAGGGGATGCCCTCGGCGGACTCTAGTCGGAATGTGCCTGGCTTGATAATTTCTGTTACTTTGTATGGACCGTCCCAGTTAGGCCCTAGCTTTCCTTTCAGGTGTGAGAGCCCAGTGGCTTCGACTTTCCGAACGACCCAGTCGCCGAGTTGGATTGGGCGGGACCTCACTCGGCGATTGAACATCCGAGTGACCTTTTGCTTGTACCGAATGGATTTTAGCAGCGCATTGCCCCTTGTTTCCGGCAACAAGTCTAGGTTGACAGGTTTCTCTTCCTCGTTCCTCTCATATTCATAGAAGGTCACCCTAGGGGATGGGATGCCAATTTCTACTGGTAAGACAGCCTCACTCCTGTACACGAGGTTGAATGGTGAGTGACCCGTTGCTTCTTTGGCAGTAGTTCTGGCCGACCAGAGGACCCCGTGTAGGTCATCAACCCATGCTCCTTTGGCAGCTTCCAAGGATTTCTTGATTCCTTTGAGAACTATCTTATTAGCCGATTCAGCTTGCCCATTTGTTTGCGGTCGGGATACTGCCGAGAATTTAGTATGTATTCCGAACCGAGCACAATAATCTCTAGTAGGGCCACTGTTGAATTGTCGTCCATTGTCGGAGATCAGAACTCTGGGGACGCCGAATCTGGTGATGATGTTCCTCCAAATGAACGCTTGAACTTGTTTATTCGTTATGGAGGAGAGTGGTTCGGCCTCCGTCCACTTGGTGAAGTAGTCAATGGCGACTATCAGGAACTTTCTCTGTCCTGAGGCTGGGGGGAATGGTCCGAGTAGGTCCATGCCCCACTTATCAAATGGCAAGACTGCTTGAATTGCTGTCAGGGGGGTGGTCGGTGCTCGGGGGATGTCTGAATGGATCTGACAGGACGGACATTTCTTCACCAGCTCCTGAGCGTCGGTTTTCAGAGTAGGCCAGTAGTATCCGGCTCGGAGAGCCTTTCCAGCTATGGTTCTTCCTCCTTGGTGACTCCCACAAGCCCCTTGGTGGATTTCCCTGAGGATGTAATTTCCTTCCTCGGGTGTGACACATTTAAGCAAGGGATGGGTGAAGGACTTCTTGTAGAGCTGATTCTCATGCCATAGAAACCATCCGGATTTGTGCTTGACCCGATCAGCCTCCTTGCGATCCTCTGGTAGTTTCCCGTCTCTCAAATATCCGACTACCTCGTCCATCCATGCGAATGTCCGATTCAATATAAGCTGTTCCTTGGCATTGATGCTGGGCTGCCGAAGGACTTCCCACATGATTGTCCGGGGAGCCGACCCTTCTGCCGAACTGGCCATTCGGGCTAAGGTGTCAGCTTGCTGATTTTCCGACCGGGGTATGTGGGTGATATTGAACTGAGATAACTGCTCGATTATTTTCTGGGCCTTGGCCAGATACATTCTCATGTTGTCTTCTTTGGCCTCATATTCACCCGATACCTGACCCACTATCAATTGTGAGTCGGATTTAGCCTTGATCACGGTTGCCCCGACCAGGATGCATAACTCCAATCCGAGGATCAGGGCTTCATATTCTGCTTCATTGTTGGAGCTTAAGAACTCAAATTTGATGGCGTATTCCATCTTTTCTCCGACCGGGGGTTTGATGACCAGTCCGGCTCCACAACCTGTCTTGGTAGACGAGCCATCCACTTGCAGCTCCCAGCTATCTTGCCTGCTGATTGGGGGCCTGGAGGTGCACTCTGTTATGAAATCAGCCAGGGCCTGGGCTTTGATCACCCTTCTGGGCTCATATTCCAACCCAAAGTCAGCTAGCTGATCCGCCCAATCGGTCATCCGACTAGAGTGGTTCCTGCTTTCAATGAGCTTCCTGAGCCGCTGACTAGTGAGGACCTTAATAGGATGGGCCTGGAAGTAAGGTTTGAGCTTCCGACTAGCCATTACTAATGCAAAAACCATTTTTTCCACTTCGCTGTATTTGGCCTCTGCTCCTCGGAAGGCGTGGCTAACGAAGTAGAATGGGTGTTGTTTTTCTTCTCTTTCGGCTATCAAGACAGCGCTGAGCGCGTATTCCGAAATAGCCAAATAAATGAATAATGTTTCCCCCGGCAAGGGGGAGATCAATTTTGGGAGAGTTAAGAGTTGCTCTTTTAGGGAGGCGAAGGCTTGGTCGGCTTCATCATCCCAAGTGAACTCTTTTCTTTTCAGAGTTTTGAAGAAGTGCAAGCTCTTATCCGCTGAGCGGGATAGGAAGCGACCGAGGGCGGCCAGACAGCCGGTTAGGCGTTGTACTTCTCTTACATTCCGCGGAGGCTTCATTTCTATTACAGCTTTGATTTTGTCGGGATTTGCTTCGATCCCTCTCTCATCAACTAGGAATCCGAGGCACTTACCCCCTTTCACTCCGAAGACACATTTCTTCGGATTTAACATCATGCGGAAACGCCTCAACGTCCCGAGGGTCTCCCTTAAGTCAGAGGGATGATGGCTGTAGACTTTGCTTTTGACGATCATGTCATCAACATATACCTCTATATTCTGACCAAGTTGATTGCTAAAGATTTTATTGACGGTGCGCTGATATGTTGCCCCTGCATTTTTGAGCCCGAAGGGCATCATTTTATAGCAATACACCCCCTGGTTGGTGACAAATGCGGTGTGGACTCGATCCTCCTCAGCCATCGGGATTTGGTGATACCCCGCATTTGCATCCATGAAGCTTAGAAGGGCGTGACTTGCAGTTGAGTCGACCAGCCTATCAATCTTGGGCAGAGGGTGGTTGTCTTTCGGACAGGCCTTATTTAGGTCTGTGAAATCCACGCACATTCTCCATGCCCCACTTGACTTCTTGACCAGGACAACATTGGCCAGCCATTCCGAGTACTGACATTCTTCAATGAACCCCGCTTCGAGTAATTTCTTAACTTCTGCAGCTGCTGCGGCGTTCCTTTCAGGGCCTTGATGCCTCAACTTTTGTTTGACCGGCTTGAACCCCTCTTTGATGTTTAGCTCATGGCACATCACTTTAGGGTCGAGCCCGGGCATGTCATTGGCTTCATAGGCGAAGACGTCTCGGTATTCTGTTAGAACTTGAATGATCTCCCTTCTTGTTTGAGGGTCCATGGCCTTGCCTACTCTTAGAGTCCGACCATGTTCCTCATCAATGATGACTTCTTCGTCCTCCTCGGCTAGCTGGGGGAGCTCGTATTGCTTGGGATTTTCGGTAATGTAAACCCCAAGGCCACTTGAGGGCTGACCATCTTCTCGCTTTCTTTTCTTCGAGTCCTCTTGGACGTCGATCTTACTTTTCAAGCTGTTCGTATAGCATTCCCTAGCTGCCTGCTGATCCCCTTGGATCTTTCCGACTTTACCCTCGTCGGTTTCAAACTGCATAAGAAGCTGATAAATGGAAATTGCTGCTTTGACCTTGTTCAGAGTTGGTCTTCCCATTATGATGTTATATGGCAGAGGGATGTCTACCACTAGGAAGTCAATCGGTAGGCTTCTTCCTTTGCCCTTCTCTCCTATCCGAGTAGGCAACTTTATAGATCCGACAGGGTGTACCGAGTTTCCCCCGAAGCCTATGAGTGGCTGATTGAGTGGGGTTACATCTCTTTCAGTGTATTTCAGTTTCCTGAGGCACTCCAACGTGATTATATCAGCTGAGGATCCGCTATCCACTAGCACCCGTTTGACTCTGGTGTTGGCCACTTTGAGCTCGATGACCAAGGGGTCGTCGTGGGGTGTGTGTAGTGACCGACTGGATTCCCCAAATGTCATTATAGGTCAGTCGGGTCGGGGGTGGTTGACATCGAGTACCTGATGCTTTAGACTTTGGAGGTGGGCTTTGCGTGATCGGCCGGTTAGGCCTCCCGACGCGAAGCCACCTGCTATGACTCCGATGAACCCTTCCGTGTCTCCACTGTTGGATTGACCGACTTTTTGCTTGCCCTTCTCTTCACTAGAGTGCTTGAGGTATCGGTTCAGCTTCCCTTGGTCAGCTAGGTTGTCGAGGGATTTCTTGTGTTCCCTACAATTTTTAGTGGTGTGCCCACATTCCTTGTGATATTCGCACCACAGGCTCTTATCTCTTCGAGCAGCTGACGTTTTGATGGGAGGTTGGCGGGGGAGAGTGACTTTATCTTTTATGTCTAAGTATATCTCTCTCCTGTTTTTGCTGAACCGGGGGTCGACACCATGGTCGTTGAATCTGTCTGACCGACCGCCTATCTTCTGCTGCTTCGACTGATCCCTGTGATTTCCTTCATCCTTCCTCTTTTTGCTTCCATCGTCTGAGTGACGGCATATGTCGGTTGCTTGGATGAATCTTTGGGCCCGAGTCATTGCCTCAGAGAAGATTTTGACTTCGTTTTCGGCCAAGGACCACCTTAGCCGACCAGGCTGAAGTCCAGACATCAGGGCGGCGAATGCCACCGCATCTTGTAGGTCTGAAATTTTCAATGACTCCTCATTGAATCTTTTAATGTAGTCGGCCAGACTCTCATTCTTCTCTTGCTTGATTCCCATTAAATAGAGGCTCGTTTTCTTTTGTCTCTTTCCCGCAACAAATTGATGGATGAATAGGTCTTCGAGGACCGAGAAATCAGTTATAATCCCCGCTGGGAGCTCTTGGAACCAGCTCAGGGCCAGAACTTTGAGTGTTGTCGGAAAGAAGCGGCACCAAGTGGCCTCACACCCAGTCTGAACACTCATTTGAGCTTTGTATGTTGCCATGTGATCATCCGGGTCGGTTAGGCCCGCGAATGGTTCGACAGAGGGCGTTTTGACCTTTCCCGG
This sequence comes from Beta lomatogona, assembly GCA_947646795.1. Classification (NCBI taxonomy): domain Eukaryota; kingdom Viridiplantae; phylum Streptophyta; class Magnoliopsida; order Caryophyllales; family Amaranthaceae; genus Beta; species Beta lomatogona. Next base: position 1,665,301 of record CANSNZ010000018.1, on the reverse strand, counting down.
GTTGGGTGCCTCGAGTATGGCCTGGCTGAATGGGACCATGAACTTGAGTGCCCCGTTGTTGATCCGAATGGGGTTCGACTGAGCGGAATCACCATGACCCTCGCGCTGAGCGGCCTTTTTGTTTAATATGTGCCTCGCATCATAACCCTTGCTGAGGCGCTTCTCGTTGAGGAAGTGTTGGGCATCGTTTTGCTTTTGACCCACGTTGCCCCGAGGGGATTTGGATATGTGAGTCTCTTCAGCAGGCCTAGCTGATCTTCCTTTAGACTCGCGTCGGTCTCCTTCCCCCTGCCTTGATCGGCGCTGACCAGGATGGCTGTATTCCCTTGCCCCTGATTGCTGCCGGCTAGGCTGACCGTGGTTCTCCGCCCGAAGGGAAGGGACCAGGGCTTGGTCTTTAGGGGGCTGAAGAGGGCGTCCTTCTTTGCGGGTTGGCCGCATATATCTATCGAGCTCTGTTGCAAGGTTTCTTTGAAGGCGAGCGGCTATCATGTTTATATCTGCCGTGGATATAGGATGGGGGTCGGCGGGCTGTAGCTGACGGGAGGGGTCCTGCCTGTCTTCTATGGAATGCTCTCCTTCTTCATGATCAAGGGTTTGAACGGTCGGTGTTTTGGGCCGTTCAGACCTTCGTTGAAGAGATGGGGATGGACTCCTCTCGGACCTATGAGCCTGTGCTGAGGGTTGGCGAGTGCGAGTGCTCTTGGCTGGGGCCATTGCAGAATCGATCTTACTAAGTGGTGGCGAAGCGGCTTTGATTGTGACTTCCCCACAGACGGCGCCAAACTGTTTCTGCTAAGAAATTAAGGGTTGTGATTGGTTGAGATATGTGATGTGGGCCCCAAGAGCAATCGCCTGAGCTCTGATATCCGTACGCCGGAATCCTGCAAAACAAGGTTAGACTACCCCGGGGGTGGTTCCGCGATCGCCCCTCCGACGCTCAAGTTAGATGTGATTGAGGTAGAGAGAGAATTAAAGTCTAGAGAGAGATGCTCTAGTTTGTTAGGTGAGAATTGAATACTTGTTCATTGATGAGGCAGTTGGTTTTTATAGTGTTGGGGATTTCCCAGACAGGAAACATTGTTCAGATGGGCCTTTTTGGTACCAATGGGCATGTTACCTTTTCGGGCAATGATTATTTCATCCCTTTAGGAGTTCCCCAGATGCTGGTGATTAGGTCAATTTTCGGGTAGGACTCACAGCTGCCACCTATCCCGGGCTTTAGTAGGCTTTTGTGCTCCTGCATTAGGCTCCTGACTAAATGAGCCCAAACACGTATTAACAGAATCTGCTACCGTTTTCAACTCGTGGCAAACCATTATTGAGAGCCCGACTTTCTGCTGATCTTCGTTTGATTCACCAACATTAAGTTTGACCCGTAACTTTGCAAACCAATTTCGGCTTTGGTAAGGTACTGCACCATGTCTTGTGCAATTACTTATTTGAATTTTTTTTCTTTTGTTTTCCACTTCAAAACAAAACGTAAAAGTGAACTTTTTTTTTTTTTATCACTTTCCTTAGGCTTGCTGTTGATTTGTGCTTAACCAGCAAACAAAACACCTCCCTGACATCATAGTTCAGTAAGTTTCATTATTAATCTGCACTTTCAATTGTTTCCTTTTTTATTTTCTTCTTTCGATTCAATTGGTGAGAAGCAATTAATGCAAGTCAGAACATGTTTCTTTTTTGTCATCCTCATCACTCATAAGAATTCAGAGATTCTGGCTTTTTTTTTTTTTTTCCTGTAATGCATATAAATTGTGATCATGAGTTAACACATAGGATGAATTCATGATGCAGCCATGTGTCTAAATATGCACAAGCTTCACCCATCTTTTTTTTTCGTTTTGATAGTCTACAGCACCAAGATTTTTTTTTTGTTCTTTTGACTTCCTTATGATTTAATCATCATAAGAGATGTTAGAATCTTGATTGCACACTACACCATTACTTGCAGAAAGTAACTTGAATTGATGGCTGACAATTGACATACAAATTTCAAGATTGAATCCCTCTTGTAAACGCACGGCTAGTGCAAGTTTAAAAACTGATTCTTCATATGTTTATTCTTTCCTTTCTTCTTATCTTATACGCATGCTACTGCTATTTTTTTATTTGGATTTTGCTATGGTAGTTGTAGCAGTATAAAATCTGATCGGTATAAACTTTATGCGCTAAGCCTGATACTCAGAGAACTTGATGGAGCAAGTCTTATTATCTTTTTTTTTCTTCATCAAATTGAATTTTGACACACTTTGTTTCATTTGCAGTATATGAGATTTTGGGGATACTGAATTTCCGTGCTTTGCCGTGGAAATATCACCAGAAACTCAAGACTAGTGAGGTGATGATATTTTTTTTTTTACACCTTTTAGTCTAAAATATTTCATCTGCATATCTCTTTTTTTTTTTTTTTTTTCATGTGTGCCCGTGTATTTTTTTTTGTACTATATGACAGGTTCAGTTGAAGACGGGGACTTCGTCGCGATAGGCCATATGTGCGACTATGAGTCTGTCAGGGGTGTTATTCGTATGTCTTTAGCACTGCGATAATGTCACCTCCAGACAATTCCTTGAAGACGAAGACGGGGATTTCGTCGCGATGGGCCATATGTGCGACTATGAGCCTGTCATGGGTGTTATTTGTATGTCTTTAGCACTGCAACAATGTCACCTCCAGACAATCCCTTGAAGACGAAGACGGGGATTTCGTCGCGATGGGCCATATGTGCGACTATGAGCCTGTCAGGGGTGTTATTTGTATGTCTTTAGCACTGCAACAATGTCACCTCCAGACAATCCCTTGAAGAAGAAGACGGGGATTTCGTCGCGATGGGCCATATGTGCGACTATGAGCCTGTCAGGGGTGTTATTTGTATGTCTTTAGCACTGCAACAATGTCACCTCCAAACAATCCCTTTGAAGACGAAGACGGGGATTTCGTCGCGATGGGCCATATGTGCGACTATGAGCCTATCAGGGGTGTTATTTGTATGTCTTTAGCACTGCAACAATGTCACCTCCAGACAATCCCTTGAAGACGAAGACGCGGCGTCTAACCCTTCCCCTCTTTGTTTATTTATATTTCTATTTTCTGACACACATTTTTTTTTTTCAGGATGGTTTACTTCAAAGAATTTAAGAGAGGCGAAGACATTCATCTCTCTTTAGTTGACAATGAAGAAGCTGATCTACGGACTGGCACTAATTTCGTTATTCACAAATCACATTGATAAAGGTTCGTTACTGAGTGAAATGTCAGTAAAGGTGAACATGGGGTCCCGCAACACAATTCCAATGTATGTCCTTAAAAGCACACTTCGAGACAACTTTGAGCTTCCTACGTCTTCATCAATGCTTGGCCGCAGTATCATTTCAGGTTCGGTGCGGTGGGGTTCGAAAAATTTAAGAATGTTGGGCGAGGCAGTTTATTTGTCTGGCTATTGGGAGTGGACCGAAGATGTTCTATCTCGCTTTGGAGCGGCTCTTGTGACATTTTTCATGCCGAACCTTACTCCCCCCATCGATTTGAGAGGCAATTTGGTTACTGCCAAGATTATACTGGTTTACTGCGCCGTGATGTACAAGAACGGAAGGTGTCTTACTATGAGGCTGTGCGTTATTGGACGTTGCTTTTGTTTATAGGAAGTCAGTCTCGTGATTTTACACCATGCCAATCACTGGACTGGAAAAACTTGGCGACATCTGAATTTGCTAGCTGGTGGCCTAAAGTGACTATTGGAGATTTAAGGAAGAATGTTCAGATTCTTTATTCGAGCGTCTTAACTGATACATCAAAGTCCAAGCAAGATCAACGGCATGATGACAGAAAACGTTTGAGTCAACCAAAAGATGACGGTTCACGTCTTAGAGGTACCCCTGACAACCGTAGTAATAAACAAACAGTAAATCATCATGGTTCTATTGATGGCGCAGACACCAGTGACACAGAGTCCGATGTTAATTTTAAACACAAACGTAATGGGAAGAGGAAGTCAACCTCCCAGGCTCAAGAAGTTGATACATCGAGCTTTGGGAAGTTTTTTGATAACATAACGAGTTCTCCTTTTCTTCCTACCAACCTTCATTTGGTAAGTCCGGTTTCTTTCTTTTTCTTCTTTTTTTTTATTATTATTTTTTTTTTTTTGTTCCTTTTATTTATTTATTTCCTTTTAGGACGGTGACGTTGACTTGCATGCGAGCATTCAAGACATTGTAAATGGTAATATGTTTGTAGAGGGCAATACCCATCCTCCGACCAGAAAAGGATAGGAATTGAGGATCATAAAGGGTTCGACTAGTGGGGACCAATCGAAGCAGACTCATCCAATTTGCCTATCTTCCTCAACTCGCAGTGAACGATCAATTCAGGGTCCCAATTCTCGTGAAGTTGCCTCTAGGGCTTTGGATATTCATCCTAACGCTGTGAACGCCTCCGATGAGGCTATAAAGGGTGTTCATGTTCCTACTGCATCTTCTAACACTTTTCGTCCAGGGCCTAATTCTTCCACCATCTTTACCAATGCTATCAGAAGCATTGGAGCAGGCTATCTGACCATGCTGCAACAATCACCATTTTCTGAGGTTGAGGAAAAATATGCAGAAGCTCGCATGGTGTATAAAGGCATACAAAACCTTAAAGGGGACTCACGTCCGCTGAAGTGTCAGGTCGATTCCTATTTTTGGTCTGTCAAGTCTTATCTTGCTTTAGAAGCAGAAGTTGCAGGGCGCCAACGGTCAGAGCAGGTGGAGCATGACATGCGTGCTCAGTCGGAGTTGCTAAAACAAGCTGAGTCCAACTTTGTTAAAGAGCAAGAGAGGAAAAAACTATTAGAGGAGCATGATGCGGCAATCACGAAAAGGTTAAGTGATCTCGAAGCTGAATTACAAAAAACTCGTGAGGAGAAAATCCATCTATCTAATGAATTGACAGCTAACAAGACCTCTGTAACATCCTATGAAGCACATATAGACGCTGCCAAGCGGACTTTGGATGAGTTGGAAGCAACTCCATCTTTGAGTACTGATGAGATTGCCCAACTTGAACAACATAGGGTGAACCTTCTCGAGCTTCAGTCTGCAATCAAACCCTTTGAGTGGATGGATTGAGACTTTGTCCCTTTCTTCTCTTTCTTTTTTTTTTTATTTTTTTTTATATAAGATGAACACATCCTTTTTTTTATCATTATTATTTAGCCGTTCACAATTTATACTCCTGCGGGCCAGGAATATTACATTGATAGATTTTTTTTTTTGTTTCGCCGTTCACAGTTTATACTCTTGCGGGCCAGGAGTATTACGTTGATAGTTTTTTTTTTGTTTCGCCGTTCACAGTTTATACTCTTGCGGGCCAGGAGTATTACATTGATAGATTTTTTTTTGTTTCGCCGTTCACAGTTTATACTCTTGCGGGCCAGGAGTATTACAATGACGACAAATTTTTTTTTTTTTTTTTTTTGGTGTGGCTGCACTCGAGTAATTTTTATGTTACCCTAGCTGCCTACGTACTTGCAAAACATCAACAAATTGCTTTTACAAGATCAAGCCAACGTAGTTCAAATTCACATATATTTTCTTTCAACATATGCAGTTTATCCTCTTGCTTAGGAGTTTAACAACGCTCTCACCTTTCATGAGTAATAGCGCTTCAGAAACTTGCCATTGATAGGCCCTCTGCGTAATCCTTCGACATCAACAATTTTATACGCCCCATTAGTGTATACCTCTTTGACAACGTATGGACCATCCCATTTAGAACTGAATTTACTTCCTGTCTTGCGAGAAATAATGATGGGTCTTTTAATGGCTAGGACCATGTCTCCAACTTGAAAGGAGCGAGGTCGAACTTTCTTATTGAAAGCGCGTGACAGACGAGCTTGGTAGCACTCAGATTTTTGTTGTGCTTGGAGTCTTTTTTTCGTCAAGCGCCTCCAACTCAGCAAGTCGGAGTTTATCATTTTCATCAGAAGTCAAGCCTTCTTGTATGGCAATTCGCAATGATGGAATTTGAAGTTCCAAGGGGAGAACGGCCTCAACGCCATACACCAACGAGTATGGAGTTGATTGTGTTGCTGATTTATATGTCGTCCTGTATGCCCATAGAGCTTCCCCTATTCTTTCATGCCAATCACGTTTGGACTTGGCAACCACTTTGCTCAACAAACTACAAAGTGTCTTGTTGAATGCTTCAGCTAGACCGTTTGCTGGTGCATTGTACATTGACGATCTATGTTGGGTGAATTTAAACTTTTCACATAAACTTTTCATCAATTTATTGTAAAATGGTGTCTCATTGTCAGTGACAATTCTTCGGGGTACACCATATATGTAGATGATGTGAGTACGAATGAAGTCAACAACATTCTCCTTCTTTACCTCGCGTAAGGGGATGGCCTCTGCCCATTTAGAAAAATAGTCAGTCGCTGCCAAAATATATGATTGCCCAGCAGATGATTTTGGTGTGATTGGGCCGACTACATCAAGTCCCCATGCTTCAAATGGCCAAGATGCGACTGTGGGGTGTAATGACTCTAGTGGTTGATGAATGAAGTTAGCATGAAATTGGCAAGCTTCACATTTCTTTGCATAGTCCATGCTATCTTGTACCATGGTTGGCCAATAGTAACCCATTCTTTTAATACGGTCATGCAGTTTTGGACCTGACTGATGAGCGCCACAAACTCCAGAGTGAGCTTCCTCCATGGTTTGCTTTGCTTCTTCATCTCCGAGACATCTTAACCAAAGACCATGGAAGGATCGCCGATAGAGAGTCCCCTTATAATATATGAACCGTGAGGCTCGACGACGAATCTCTGTCTTATGTTTTGGATCACTTGGCAATTTTTTATGTTCCAAATAATCAATAATTGGTTGACGCCAATCTTCTTTGTCGATTTGATAGACAGAGATTATGTCGACCTCTTCAGCATATTCGTCAACATCATCGTCATCAGGAGCGACAACCCATCGTTTGCAAACCGGTACAGACATTTTTCTTACGCCCCGGTGCCAAAGTGGCCGCAAGCCCGGCGAGCGCGTCAGCCATCTTGTTGGCACTCCTTGGAACATGTTCTAACTTGATGGTATCAAGTTTGTCAAGCAATTGTGACGCTTGTCTTTGATAGGGGATTAGATCATTCTTTTTGACTTCGTATTCACCCGACAGTTGTTTTAGGACCAATTGGGAGTCCCCGTGAACGTCTAAATCTCGAAGTCCCATTTCAATTGCCATTTGGAGGCCTATTATGAGTGCTTGGTACTCAGCCATATTATTGGAACAAAGTTGAGTTAGCATGAAAGAGTATGTCAGTACATGTTTTTCCGGAGAAACGAAGACAACTCCAGCTCCTGCACCGTCATGACGAGCGGCTCCATCAAAGTACATTCTCCAAGGTGGGAGTATTTCAATGAAAAACACATCTTCACCTGGCAGATCGTCGGAAAGCTCCCATTCTGCGAGGGACTGGGTGGTGCTGCGAAAAAGTCTGCTATTGCTTGCCCCTTGACAGCCTTTTGCGGGACATACACAATGTCATATTGTTTTAAAAGCATAGCCCACTTTGCAAGTCTGCCAGACAACACGGGCCTTGAAAGAATGTATTTTATCGGGTCAGACCTCGAGATGACATGAACTGTATGAGCCTGCATGTAATGCTTTAATTTTTTAATAGAAAAAATCAAAGCAAGGCAAATTTTTTCAATAGGTGAGTAATTCAATTCAGCACCCACCAAAGTTCGGCTCAAGTAGTAAAGAGCTGTCTCTTTACGTTCTTCTTGCTCTTGAGCGCACATTGCCCCCAGAGATCGCTCCTGTGCTGCGATATAAAGGATGAGTGGTTTCCCTTTTACTGGTGCCCCCAAGACAGGGGGAGAAGACAAGTACCTCTTTATACTTTCGAAGGCTTTTTTACATGAGTCATCCCATTTGAACGGGGCTTCCTTTTTCATGAGATGGCTGATGGGATGACATCTTCCTGCTAGATTAGAAATAAACCTTCGAATGTAAGCGAGACGCCCTTGGAGGCCACGCAACTCCTTGAGGTTCTTAGGTTCAGGCATCTCTTGGATGGCCTTAATCTTTGTTCGGTCAATTTCAATACCCCTGTGTCTGACAATGAAGCCTAAAAACTTTCCTGAGGTGACGCCAAATGCGCATTTGAGGGGGTTCATTTTTAATTGACATTTTCGTAGTCTTTCAAAGATTTTACGGAGGTCATGTAGATGATTCTCCTTCTTCTTAGACTTTACCACCAAGTCATCTACGTAGCACTCCACAATTTTATGCATCATATCTTCAAAAATTTTCTGCATTGCGCGCTGATACGTAGCTCCGGCATTTTTCAAGCCGAAAGGCATAACTTTGTAACAGAATATCCCTTTAGGGGTACGAAACGCAGTTGCTTCTTGATCTTCAGGAGCCATGTGAATTTGGTTGTATCCAGCGGTACAATCCATGAATGACAAAGCCTCATGACCAGTGGTGGCATCAATCATAATTTCCGTTACTGGGAGTGGGAAGTCATCCTTCGGACACGCCTCATTCAGGTCACGGAAGTCCACACAAATTCGTAATTGTCCATTTTTCTTTCGTACTGGCACAATGCTTGCTATCCAAGTAGGATACTTGACTTCGCGAATAAATCCAGCATCAATGAGCTTGTTTACTTCTGCCTCAATTTCAGGAATTAATTCTGGCCTGAAACGTCTTTGGGATTGCTTCTTTGGACTGACACCTTTTTTGATGACTAAGCGATGGACAGCGACTTTTGGGTCGAGTCCTGGCATCTCCTTATAACTCCATGCAAATACGTCTTTGTAGTCAGAGAGTAACTTGGAATATTTTTGTTCTTCCTATTGGGTAAGAAAAGCGCTGACGTAGACAGGGCGTGGCTCTTCTTGAGTTCCAAGATTTAACTCTTTTAACTCATCAACGGTGGCTTGCCCCCCATCTTCAAGAGTTTTAGGGGCCTCATCTGTTTCCATCTCCTCGTCACTTTCAGGAGCCTCATGCCCTGTGATATGGTTAGAAGAAACAAATTCAACATCTTTTTCTTTTTCTTGATTAGACGAACTCCTTTGGTTTGTTAACACTATGACACGACCTTTGACTTTCAAGGGTGCATGTCCAATGATGTCTACCACCTGCGTACGCCTCATGCGAGATGGGATAACACTTTGAGGTGCGTCCTCGCCTTTGACTTCATTTTTCCCTCTTGTGATGCGACTTAGTACTGACCGTCTTGGTTGTTTATCAATTGAGGTCGATGCACCAAGACGTTTAAAGACAGACGCTTTCTTCTTAGAAGATCGAAGATTTTGTGAGGGTGTTTGTGTTTTTGACTTCGCATCTTCATTTAGCTCGTGTCCACCAAGTCTGCCAAAAACCGATGTACGGTCCTTTACGACAGGAGACTGGAGTCGATCAAAGACCGATATTTTTGGCTGAGGCACACTATTTTCATCTTCATTTTCTTCAACTTCTTCCGCAGTAATATACTGCGAAGAAGAGGTTGTCCCTCTACGCCGTGCAGAAATCTTGATGGGTGTTGGGGTTTCAAATCCCAAGCCTACTTTAGTCGAACGTACCTCAACGCCATACTCTTGCAATTTCTTTTGTGTGTCATTAATTCCATGAGGATCAACCTCAATGACATTGCCCATGGGCGCTGGATTCTCAAAGTCATAACCAGACTTCGCCAAGAGTTTATAAGCATTTGGGTCAAACCTACCCTTGTTAAGCCATTTTCTCCTAGATTGATCAACATATTGTGAGGTTGGAGGCTTAGCAATTTGATTGTGATTGGCTCTAAGTAAAGGAACAACCACTTCTTGCTTGAAGCATTGAAGAGTAGTCTCATCTACTCCTTTTTCTTTCTTTGGTTCTACTTTCATAACCTGACACCCTGCAAAAGGTGATTCCCCTTCCTTACGACGTGATTTAGGAATGTATCGCAAGACCGGAGTCGTTACTGCCTTCTTCATTGCTTTAATGGGTTGAGCAACAACTTCTTCTTTTACCTTTTCCTTGCATTTTTGTTGTTGCATCTCAGTGGTGGCTGACTCGCTAGAGCTTGAAGACGAGGGAATATCACCATTTTTATTTGTACCCCTTTTCCCTGTTGAAGGAATTTTAGATGGCAACATTTCACTTGATGGTTCCCCATCTTCAAAAAACTTAGCATCGGCAAAGTATGAATCTGCCGTGCTAAAGGGTTTGACATCCCCATTTATTTTCTTCTCGCCTCCACGATAAAATTTCAGGCATTGATGGAGGGTCGATGCGACTACTCTATTTTCATGCAACCAAGGTCGTCCAAGCAACATTTTATACGACGTCTTTGTATCTATGACATGGAAGAGAGTAGATGATGTTAACTCTCCCATTACAAGGTCAAGACGTATTATGCCTATGGCACGCTGACTGTTCAAGTTGAATCCTTGGATCATTAGACGACTATCAGAAAGATCTTCCATAGTGATCCCTAAATCAGTCATGGTGGATTTTGGCATGATGTTGACAGCTGAACCTCCATCCACTAAGATACGATTCACTCTCTGGCCGAAAATATAACCAGAAACGAACAAGGGTCGATTGTGAGGTTTTGAGCCCAACAATAAGTCTTCATCAGTGAAGGCTAAGGCAAAATTACATGACGCGCATTTAGCCGAACTTTCTATTGGCTCTCCGGCATCCTTTACTTTGTCAAGGTATAGTTCTGGGTGCTGAAGTGCAAGAGCCACCTGTCGACACATTTCTCGAGGTAAATGAAAGATCTGCCTCCATCCCATGCGTGTAGGAAGAGCCTCCAAGATAGCCAATATCTTTGGATCTATCTCTGTCCCTGAATGCTGAACAGTCACTTTAACAGAGATTTCATTTCCTTTCACAGGCTCTTGATCCTCCTTTTCTTCTTTTTCTTCTTCATCCTCAATAAATGAGTTAGCATTAACAGTAACTGTAGTGAAGTAATCTTCAGGAAAGAATTCTTCTAAGGTTACAGGGGAAAGTGGATCTTGTTCGAGCAAGTCAATTGGCAGTACCTGCTGTTTGATATGCTTTTTCGATTTTTTCTTTCCTTTCGAGCGTTTTGAGCCCTTTCCTTTTTTATGTTTCTTCTTATGACAAACAAACTTTGGTTGAGGCTTTGACTGTCGTCTAGGCCTCCTTCTAGTGACCAACGTCCACCCTTCGTCATCCTCTCCATGTTGGTTGCCAGTTGGGACACTGTGCTCAATAGATGGCACATTATCAACTTGGAGAACCGGTCGCAGCACATGTACAATTACTGGCTCCAAACTCCCAAACTGCAGAGTTTGAGCCTCCCAATAAGAATCTAACATCGCGGAGGCGTGATTAGCTTCAGCAACTTCATCAAAATCCAGTACAATTTTCCCATCCTTTGCAAGTTGCATAATTCTCTCCTTAAGTGTTATACACTTTTCTATGGGATGACTAATCAACCTGTGATACCGATAGTATTTAGGATCGGAAGTCTTACCGACCTCTGCAGGACGCTTAGCTTCGGGCAACTCAATGACTTTGTTTTCAAGCAAATCATTTAACATCCCTGATAAATTAGAGTCTGGAAATGGATATTTTTTTGCTTGGAGTTCTTTCAAGGTTGGCTTATTTTTCCTAGGTTCTTGAGAAGATGAACCCTTATTCTTTTCAGTGCCAGCCTTGCTAGAGATCTTGACAGGCGAGGAGGTAGTCGTGATTGACATTGACTCCTTAGTCGAACTTTTGGCAGTCTTGTCCGATTTCTTAAAATCCTTCTTCTCTTTCTTGTATTCTGAAGAAGTGTTGTTTTTGCCTCTGTTATTGGCAATGGTAAGCTCCATGTCATGAGCTCGCGTAGCCAATTCTTGAAAAGTCCTAGGCTTTATACCTTGCAAGATATAAAGCAAGTCTCAATCCATTCCTTGAATGCACATCTCAACAGCAGAGACTTCAGTTAGGCGATCTTTACATTCCAGACTCAACGCGAGCCAACGATTGATGTAATCGATGACTGGCTCATCCTTCCACTGGTGAGTCTTAGTCAGTTCAGTCATACTGACAATACGTCGAGTGCTATAGAACCTGTTCAGGAACTCCTCCTCCATTTGATCCCAACTATTGATGGATTGTGATGGTAGATCTGTGTACCAATCAAAGGCCATGCCTTTAAGAGAACCAACAAATTATTTGACTAGGAAATCATCTGTGGTACCAGCATTGTTGCATGTTTCCACAAAGTGAGCAATGTGTTGCTTAGGATTTCCTTTCCCATCGAATTGCTGAAACTTGGGGGGTTGATAGCCAAAAGGTATCTGCAGCTTATTGATCCTTTTGGTATAAGGCTTCACATAGCGATGACTGCCTTGAGAACTTTCTCCAAGTTGATTTTTGACAGCGTGAGCTACCAATAACTCAAGTTGTCGAGCTGTCGGTGGGCGACGAGCGTCTTCACCACTATCCCCTTCGCTTTCATCACCCTGTCTTGATGCTGCATCGCCTTCATCAAGTTTCTTGTTGAGGGCAGCGATTTGCTCATTTTGGAGTCGAATTTGAGCATCTTTTTCCTCTCCATCCTTCATTAATTTTTGGAGTAGGCTATTCATTTCAGCAAGTTGTTCCTCAACTGTCTTAGCTGAGGTCACCATAACAGCAGCAGTGTTCGATTGTGAAGACAACAAGGGTTCCTCTAAGTCGAAAATCTTTAGCGGTGATGAAACAACAATATCATCACTTGTTTCATTGTCACTCTCTACATTGAGTGGATCAAAGAGAGGGCTAGTGTGAACAGTTAGCCTATCTGACTTATCAGCTGAGAGTTGCTTCCATATTTGAGAAGCAATGAATGATGGCTCGTGTTCAGCCAAAGCAGTTGAGCCAAACACGGGGGATTCCCGTTCCTTGCGTGAATCAGGCATGATGGATGATTCAACAGTAGCAGGCTTAAAGAGTTTTCTCTGCCTAGTAGGAACATTTGCAGTTCGAAGTTTAGCAGCAACAGCAGCCTTTTTCATTCCTCTAGTGCGAAAACCAAGAGTCATGTCATCTATAAAGTCACCCAACGTTACAGATTTTCGTAGGGTGTCGGCAGAGTTTTCAGAAGATTGAGAGATGTTCTTGCTTGAGGCCTTTTCTCAGGTTTGTTAATGATGACGAAACAGAGATGAGAGGCAGAGATGGTCCCACCGAGCGTGCCAAAATTTGTATACACAAATTTTGAGTCAAAACATATAAGACAAGAAACAAAGTAACAAAGAAATTATATTTCAATAAATGTATTGAGTACAATCTCTGTAAACAGTTTATAATGAAAATAAACTAAGTCCTCTGATTCTGTTCCGTAGCTTGAGAGTGATACGTGTTGATGTCGACGTGGAGCTGAATGTAGATTAACGTTTTGTCAATGTCAACCTGAGTTTGAATGTGGGATGACGTTTTTCAACGTCAACCTGAGTTTGAGTTTTGTTTGGGTGTATTCGAATGAGGGCTGACAAAAGCTTGAATCTCAATCGAATTTGTTTGAATGTATCTGAATAGTCGGCACGGATTTGATGTGCTTGTTGACTATTTGCAGAGAGAATTCCCAGAGAATTTTATGAGCTCTTGAGAATAATGATTTTCTGGTCCCTTCAACTGAGAGAGGTGAGGTCTATTTATAGGGAATGAAGATCCCTTCATGGACTTGGTAGTTTATGGGCTCAGGCCCGCTTATGACTTGGAAGTCTTTTTTACCTTTGCCATTTGACCATCTTATTTGGACTATAATATTGACTGGCCCAAATAGTTGACAACCCAAATTATATTTATTTGATTTGATTTGGATATTTTATTTAGGTGGGCTAAATTAATTAAAGTGAGCTAATTATATTTCTTGTAGCTCAATAATAATTAATTTATTTTTATGTAGGACACTAATAAATTTTTAGTGTCTACATCTAGAAATATAATCTAGACCTGGAATTTCTTCTGTTCTGATTTCTTCTTCGCTATCACTTTTATCGTATACAGGGGGTTCTTCTTCGTTAAAGAGTGACAGCTCATTTTTCTTTTCATCTACCTGTTTTTCTAAAGCTTCTATCTCTCTTTCTTTTCTACTTTCGTTAACGAATAAGGTTCTAATGCTATCTCTATGGCATCCTGCAAAAATTATGTAATTCAGTCTTTGGATTATATTTCCTTTTTCTATTTTTGCTTGCTCTATTTGTCTTCGTGTTTCTTTAGTTCTTCTAACTCTGTTTCTAAATTTGATAAACTGAATTCGTTTTCGTCTTCAGCTTCTTCATCTTCTTGGAGATCTGGGTTATTCTCATATTTTCTGAATCTAACTGAAACTCTACCTTTCTAATCTTTATACATATAACTACTTTGCGGGATTAAAGTTCCTGATTTATTATGAAAAAGATCTGATAGCTTCCATTCTTCTCCTGCTAACATCTCTTTATCTACAATTTTTGGTTCCATCATTTTTATTCCTTTTGACATAATCGCTTTTATTACCTTTTCTGTTTGAAGCTTATAATTAGTTGCTGTTGTTTTACTAAGTTTAGCTATAGCTCCTATGGTTATGACTAAATTATCTCCATCATATCCTACAAAACCTTTTGTTTTTATTTTGTATCCTTAACTGATTTTAAGAGATCTGGTGTACAGTAAAATAAACCTCTATTAGAAGATAAATCTACTTCCATTCTAGATATTATTGCTTTTTCTAGATCGTTAGTCCAGCTGTTATCCACTAATAACAGTAATGCTTTGGTTCCTGTTTCTAAACGAATTAATCCTTTAACACCTATAATTACTAATCCTAAATGTAAATAGTTATGTCCGTCTACTAGACCTTTAATAGTCTGTGGTGAGATTAAATCTATTTTTTTATCCTTTTATTACACTAATAACATATTCTCTATAAGTTCTGAATACCCTTGTTGAAGTATCAAACATTCCCTGTTTATATAATGTTTTAGGGTTTAATAACTGCGCTCTATTATTCCTGAAATTTTCTAAACTTTGCTCTATATCTATATTTCTTCTAGTTGTGAAATTGGCTTTTTCTTAGATAACCATTTAGCTAATGGATTTAACTTCTTATTTGTATCTACTTCTTCAGGTACTACGCAAAGTGCTTAAAGTTCTACTTACTCCTGGAAATCTATTCATTTTTGCTGGGGTCTAACTGGTTTGGGTACAAAATATTAATATTATGTTACTGGTTTGTTCTTTTTAGTAATACCGTCTGGTGAGACACTGAGATTTTTAAAGGCTTTGATTAAACTATCTTCGTCTGTTGATGACGTTTGTCCTTTAATTTCCCTAATTTGATCTTTTAGTTCTGTTATTTGCTGTGCTTGTCCTAATATGAGTTCTACTAATATATTTAAGTATGACACTTGTACCTGATGTGTTTTAGCTTGTGGCCAGTAAGTAGTATATTCGGATGGTATATCAATTAGTTTTTTAGCTCTTTTCACTGCTTCTGAATAGTCTTGTCTATTGTTTTTATCTGTCATTAACTTATAATTATTTTCTTTACTTCGTTAAGTAGGGATTCTACTTGTTCTATCTTTTCTGAAGTATGTTGTAATAACCTTTTAGTCTCTACTTCTATAATTTTGGGCTTATTATGCTGTAAATTTAGACTAAGATTATTTATTTCTTCTTTAGTAGGAACTTTTTCTTTGAATGATCTAAGATCTTTGCTAATTATACTGAGCTGTGATTTTAGAAATTCTTCGTTGGCTCTTTTATTATTCTACGGTTTTCAAAGAGAGCTTTTGCTAACTTTTCTATAATATCGTGATAATTCTGTTTTTCTAAATTTTCTGCTAGACTAATTAGTAAATCTGTTATTCCGTTTAAATGCGACTGTTCACTATGTAATTTATGTTTAAACGTGTTTTCAAATCTGCACACAAATTTATACTTATCAAGAGAAATAATATTTCTATTTTTAAAATTGTAAGCAAGATCTAAATAAGCAATACTTTTAAAACTGTCTTCAATGTTTTAAAACCTTATAGCTTTTTCAACGTTCGAAATTTCTTCAACACCATCAAACTTGAATGAAATTCAGAATTTTAAAGATTATACCTGCTAATGAGCCTACTGCATGGAACCACCTTAACACGACCTACTATTTCCTTCCGTCTTCAACTGATGGAACTCAGAGGCCTCGTACTCACTGACAGTTTAATCAATAAAATCTAGCTCTGATACCAACAGGAAAGGACTATATCCTTTTGCCATTTTTTCACAGTAATGCTTGCTCCACTGCTGGCTGTCAATCTAACATACTAGCATTGTCAAAATGTTAACTATTGACCTACCCAAATATCAATCTGCTAGCTAGCATGTTCTTTTATAGATTCAATGACATACAATTTGTTCTAAACTTGGAACAAGGACTGAACAATTGATCACAAATATTCATTGCATATATGCATGAAAAGTCCAACAAACAAACAGTTAGATTACAGGAAGCCATCAAACTTTGCATATACGGTGTGTGTGTATCTTCTCTCTATATCCTGCCCAGATTTTGTCTCTTTTTTGTGTTTCACATACACAATACACTAAGGCCTAAATAGGTACATGCATCTATTACTTTACAACAAAATGAGTTTAAACCTGTAAGTATTAGAAACAGTTCAGATTCCACATGCTCCTGGAAGAAATTTCTAGACTTCGGACTTCCGTTTTCCTGGCAGACTTTCAGAATAGAGGTTTTCATTCTCCTGGCTGCAGCTTCCAATGAGATCTTTTTTGGACAGTATGTGAAGCCCAAGGAATAGCGTACCTCAATGATGCACAGCAGCACAGCAATAAAATTCCATTAAAACCGATTCACGCAGTTTGTTGTAAAGTAGGATCTGTAATTCGAATATCAGTTCAAGTGAAGTCTCTGTTGGATATGTAATTCCAATATTAGGGCAAAGAAAGTACTGGCTGAGACTTTGATAACAAATGTATATAAACCCTTTTGCAGTACAAAAAGTCCAATTCTATACACTGAACCTGCATCATAAATCCTCTTTGATGCTCTAGTCAGTACAAGCTCAAAAGCACGACTCCAAGAATGAGATTTTGATAACAAAGATATATGAAGTGTATTTCAAGACATTCATTTTACCTTGAAGCACAACAGTAAACATTTGACAGCATTACTTTCATGTAATGTGCTAGGGATGCATGGCTCTCATCTTATGCAATTACGCCCTGAGTATATGTACTTTTAAGGGAATATTTCACCGCTGTTATGCTTGACCATTGAGAATATAGCCACAATGTTTCATTCTATGATACTGGGGCAGTAGGGCCTTAACTAGTGGGCCAACATGATATGAACACGTACTTAATCACATAATATGATAAGCCAACAGCCAACAGGGTTTTGATGTTATCAAACAATAAAGCTATATATGGAAACTAAACAAAACAAGCATACTGGACATACTAATTTGGACTGCTAAGATGGCCAATTTGCAGTTGTCACACCGAAGTAATCAATTTATTAGCTATGCTAAGTCGAACTTCGGGAACAGATCCAACCATCCAATGAAACTAAATGATAACTGATAGATGCAGTTTATCAGATTCTTATGGCGGACATGCCAAATCACACTGCTTAGTGCTCAAGTAGTCACTCCATACTAATACTGTATCGTGGATGGTTGAACATAATTTAATAAATAGATAGAAAGACTATTTTCGTTTTCTGAATTTTCTCCCACAAATCGGCAATTCTAATAATTTCCTTCCTGTTTTGATCCAATAGCTAACAGAATAGGTTGTAGGGCAAGTGATTGGTCCACGCTCCACTTATTAGGGTCATATGGAAGTTCAACCAATCGAACAAGTAATATCCCCAATATCCAACTAAAGACAGATAACTTATTTTCATCATCCCTATCAGCTACTCAGCCGTGACTTTCTATCCCTCTGCGGACACCAGTACTACAGAAAGTCATCCTTTCGATGAGGGTAGAAAAAGAAAATTCCCAATATCCAACTAAAGACACAAAACTTGGGTTAGTCATAACATGTACCATTGGTTGCAGTGTGGTTCTATCTTGAGTTCGAAGTGGTTAATTGTACGCCGTCGGTGCAAAAAGAAAAGATCAACAATTTCTCTTACAGTAAAGAAACTAATAAGTTGACATTCAGAACAAAATCTAATTTAAGTGGAGAGACATAGAGAGAGCTAATAATAGTCATCGACCAAGTATTATAGAAGCATAAAGGGAGGGAAAGGCATCTGCTAATCTCATATGTAGTGGCAAAAAAAGCTGTTCCAAAAAAGAGCGCAAGTGAAATGGTGCTTACCTAGCTTGCATGCTTGAGACAACAGTCAAGCAATTTTTGAAAATCTCTATCAACAGCATAACCATTCCCTACAGTGTCCGCATCATTGTGCACTACGGATACCTCATCCTTCACCCGATTCCACTGATCCAGAATTCTAACAATGCATTTAATCTTCACCATTTAAGGAAAATAAGTCGACAAGAATGATTCAAACAACAGATAGGGTTTCTCCATTATAATGAGCACCAAATGCCATGAAAATGCAATTGGAAATAAAGGATACAGCAGCAGTTCTGGAGACAAGTTTTGTCGCTGATGCGGTACTAATATCACGTTCAGAGGATCTGTCCCACTCGCTCTCAAGGAGGGCATCTTCTATCATATCTGATCTGTCCACAAGCATAGATACAAATTGGCCGAGTCTTGAAGGGCTCATCTCTGCTTCTTGAAAGCGGACCAGAATTCTGGCCAGTACGTTCCATAATGCAATTCTTGCCTCAAAATCTTCCGAAGTAAAAGGGAACAAATCGAGGAGAGACTGCAATAAAAGAAAATCTGCATGTACAGAACATCAATTATGACTATTATGTTACATGAGCCTTAGACAGGTCAATTGTCTGAAGAAAATACTTCGAACTATATACCACACATTTTAATGAGTGTGTTTCTCTAGAGTTTGGCATAACCACCTAACTACAAGCACTGATTAGGAAATCTCCTACTAGTCCTTTTTGTTCTAGACAGTGGGGGAGGGGTAAAGATAGGGGTGGGAAGGGGCCAGATGAGGTCAATACCAAATTATAAACACAGACAACCATGCCCCCTAAATAATTTAATTAGAAGAATCAAATATTACCTTCTGACAATTTCAAAGCCAGATCAGGAGCATCAGCTAGTATGTTTGCTATCAAAACTGCTGCAGTTACACAGGAACTGGAAATCTGCAACAGATATCAAGTGTTAACAAATGATGCCTGCACTTAAAAAATATGAAAACACTAGCCAGTGGCGGATCCAGGAATTTGTGAATGGTGGGTCACTACCAACTACTGACCATGTAATTGTCCAATCCATGAATTTACAATAAAATAGTACCTCAAAATTGTTACAATTGTTCTCAACGAGTTTTCATGTTTTAATATCGAATTACAATATCATCCATGCTAACCTTAAACACAAATCTTTCTATATAAGTAATCAAGCAATCATTTAACATTTGATCTCCCATGTTATTATGCAATTTATCTTTCACTTGTGTCATGGCAGAAAATCGGTATCAAAACATGAAAGCTCGTCGAGAACAATTAACAATTTTTAACAATAAATTAACAACAATAAGTTAATAATATAACAACAATAAATTTACAACAATAATATAAGTTATACCAGCAAATTTACAAGTGTATAGTATACCAACAAACTTACTCTCTCGGAATCACATATAATTTAATATTAAACGGCAAAATGTTGTAATTTGGTGTGATTAAATTACACATGTTGTATACAAGCTTTTGTGTAATAATAAAAACCGTAAAATGATGCTCACCTACTCTACCCATTGCTATATGTTTGGTTCCAAGGAAGCAATTACCAACAATAATATACATTTAACAACAATAAATTTAGGCATTTAGCCACTGTAAATCAGGCATCACCAGCAACTAAGCAAGCAAGCGGCAGAGAGCTGGAAGAAAAGCACCGAACACCAAGGCCCGGAGCACCAAACACCGAGGCGGCAGTCGACAGAGCTCCAAACACTGCGGCAAGTTTCACGACTCACGGTAGAGGCGGCAGAGCACCAAACAGTAGGGAAGGAAGGAGCGGTTTCAGGCGGCAGCCAAAGTGCCAAACACCGTGAGTCCATGAGCGAGTCCGAGTAGAGAAGTTTGAGGATCATGAAAGAAGAAGTTAAGAGGATGAGAGGCAGAAGAAGACTGAAATTTTTTTATTTTTTTTTTCTGGGGGAATGGTGGGTCACGTGACCCACCATGACTAAAGGTACATCCGCCACTGACACTAGCAGCATAGCATAGGGTGCTTATTAACAAGACTAAACAGAGCAAAGCTTACTCAGAGACACCCTTTAGTATATTGTATCTGTTCGCTATACAGGATTTCTTGATTAAAATTTTAGGTTTCAGGGAAGAGGGGAGTTCTTGAATACTAAAAAAAAAAGTGTTAATCAGTTCCAAAGTCACATAGCATTGACTGACAAATAAATTTCAATCAGCATCTCTCATCATTTCTTCTAGGTAGTTCACCATTCAAGTCTCAATTGTTCATAAGCAGGAGAAGCTAGACCCAAGAAGAAAAGTGGCTAAACTTTCTGCATAGAAACTAGTTGGACCCTGCAGGGAGAATGGAACTCTGAGATGGTAGACCAAGTTATCTACGCATGCGACCCACATTTTTCCCTATTCTTTACAGATTGTTTCAGAGATAGGAACCACCTCAATCTTCTCAGGGATTTTGATCAGCTCCATAGCCATCTCAATAACTTCCTTTTTTGAACATATCCCTTCTGAATAATCATCATTGGCAGAAAGGGCTTCAATTGCATGAAGTATTGAATCAAGTGCAGGATACCTAACATTATAACAAAAACAAAAAAAAAAACAATATTCTAATCAAAAAAAGTATAACACATCTATTCATACACTGATTAGTGGAATCTTAATAATTTGCATAACTAACTTTAGCAAGAATCTCTACATTGGAAGTATATCTGGAGTAAATAGAGAGGATTTTCAAGGAGGTCTAGATGTTCCTACTTCCTAGATAAGTATGCCACTCCTAGATAATTTGAAGGCTAAGCTTATAGTCTTAACACATGGATAGAACAGCATATTCTAATCTATTCGATCTTTTGGCTGAAGACTGATTTTTTGTATCTTTAATGAGATTATTTAGTTAATTTATTGATTCTTTTCATTTTTATCCTTCTCTATTCTCTCATTTTGTTTTTTTTTTTTTTTTGGGGGGGGAGGGGCCACGAGTTCACCTACATCCTGCATGCTCCAGCAAGCCAATCATGGGGTCCACCATTGTAAACATGTTGGGGGGGGGGTAGGGCCACGAGTTCACCTACATCCTACATGCTCCAGCAAGCCAATCATGGGGTCCACCATTGTAAGCATGTTCTTCCCGCTGAAGCGTCGACTCTAATACCATTTGTAGGGCCAACGAGTTCACCTACAACTCTACCAATAGTATGATATTGTCCGTTTTGGGCCGCACACAGATTTGTTTTTAGGCTTTTTTTAAAAGGTCTCATACTAATGAAGTTGGTGAACTCTTATAAACTAGGCAACTCTTTTCTATCTCTCCAATGTGGGACTTGGATTGTACACCCAACAGGGGGTAACCCCATTTAGGCCCACCACGGCACCATCACACAATTTTTCTGCACTACGACGAAATGCAGCTATTCTCGTGGTGATAATAGGGACATACAGTACAAATAGGACCAAATAAATGCCGGTGCAACCTGTGCACTCAGGGCCTCGACATGGTTGTCAAATTAACAATTACAAATTTAAGAGCTTACTGGCGTGGGTTTAATTCTAGTTTAAGGGCTTGACTTGCGACTTCAATGGTTCGGATCCCCTAACTGCTTTTTCTAATTCATTAAATGTTGCAGTAGACAGTAGTTGACTAATTTTTAATTCTCCTCACCTCTTTTTCCTTTTCTGTTATATTGAGGCAATTTTCATATGCTCCTAAGTTCGTCAAACTAGACCACATAAGTAAAGCTTCTTGTATCATTTAGCTTCCGAAGTTTCCCAACTATATAAGCAGTCCCACATGGCCACATCCAAATTAATTTTATCCCAATCCCATATCAAATCAATCACTAATTTCGATTGTTTTGCAATTTAACCATATTGGAAGAATGTCACTTTTCCAATGTAATGTCTAAGAGACTTCCTCCATTTTTTAAACTAACGCAATACTTAACTTTTTACTATTCATATGTTAACTTTACCGATCAAAAGTGTTTATTGGCAAATATAAAAGTCAAAATATAACATTTATTTAGAAACATGCCATAAAACATTTCATTGTCTATGACTTGATATTTTGAAATTTGACATATACTTTATAGTTAAAGACAGCTCAAACTTTATTTTCAATCTCTTTTATGTAAACTTTTACTTGTAAACTTTGAATTGAGGGCCTCATATTTCGTTAATCTTACAAGACCCCACTTATAGTTGAGACGGCCCTGAGTACAAACTCAATTAGGCTTGTCCTTTTTCTAGTTCTATAAGCGAATGAAACACTCTAATTTTGGAAGATAAATTATATTTTGACCAATTCTTTTTGAACATATAAGCCTGCTTATTTACTTATTGGATCAGCAGTAGGAGGTTGTTGGCCAGACCCTTGTCACACTCTTTGATTTTCAACATCCACTTAGGGTGTTCATTTCATTAGAATTTGACTTACCTGAACATATCTTAACTTAGTTAACCACTTTGGATCTCTCTTATTGAAAATATCTAAACTTATTCGTTTATCCTAAAATAAGTTTCTTTAAGGCAAAGAAAACAGAGCCTGGGGCTAGATAGATGTCTGGCCTTTCAGCAGCTACTTAGTCAGCATTGGTTTTGGGCTGATCTCACCTAAATTTGCATTGATTTGTTTTTTACACTGGAAATTTGCATTCAAAACTTAATCAGCTCAATTGTAGAATCCAGCAATTATGGGTCAGGGAGTAACGAACTGTTTGTTCCAGTTTGTTGTCTACATCATGAGCGACACTGCAGTTCATTGACTGGAAATAATTCCAGACATGTTTGGACTCTTGCACAGAAAAGAAATCAGACATGTTTAGACTCTTGCACAGCAAAGAAATAACGCTTCAACTTTTTCGATCAAAGGACCAACAAGCCATATGGCCCTCGTTAAACCACCATACAAAAATTTAAGTGTGAAAGGATTCAATGCTGGATAAAAACTGATGTACAATAAGGCAGGGATGATAAAATACAGGATCTATTTCGGGGACTGGGAGATATCAGAAGCATCACATAATCAGAACAGACAGACTGCCTAATGCAAGAACATTACACATGTTAGCTCCCACAAGAACAGTTTATACCAAATCATTCACATCTGGAAAAAGAAATTGAACTAGTTGTGTCACAATTGCGTGTTTCTTCCAATTAATACCTTTATTTCCTACTCCTAAAAGCTACCAAAATATTCAAATCTAAAAAATGTTGAACTAATTGTCCCGCTGTTGAACGTTTCTATCCATTTGCTGCCTTCATCCATGGTATCAAAAAACGCTCGAATCAGATCGGTTCGCCTGTAATCTGTATTGGAAAGATTTTCAACATTGGCGAACTGAATTTTCACCGGTTCAGCACAGTGGATTCTAATAAGCCGAAACTTCGGCCAAACCAACAATGTCAAGACAATTTCTCCCACATTTCCCATATTTCCCGTACCAATACTACTTTTCAGATTTTTTTTTCCAGAAATTTCCACTACCCAATCCCTATAGTATTATAAACTATGAAATATTAAAGATTATATTTACTATTACAAATTTCACAATATATTTTTATATTATCATAATATCGGGGTATACTAAAAAACTAGAAAACCACCTAAAAAGGACTATAATAACATATTTGTGGGCGACACATTGAATGTATCTGTTCCGTTCCTGCGGAACCACAACCATTTCATCGACCGTGGCCGTAACCATATTTTCAAACCATGCTCAAAACTATTCTAAACAAAGTAATTCTCCATAGAAAAGATATTGCATGTCTCAATCATCTTCATAAAACTACGTCATTCATGTTTAGAGTATTAGAACTTTCGCTTGAATTTCTATTAGCTGATTAAGAATATGGGGCCACCATAGCCCAATAGGAAAAATGATACCTCCAAATTCCAAACTGCAGAAAAATAAAAATCTGTGTAGGGGATGCTAAATTATGAGCACGAGAACACAGCAGAAATGTAGTCCTGAACAGCTAGTCCACATAGAAGGATAATTAATTTACAGCTCAATTGAATAGAAGTCAGTTTGCATGGCAAACCACAGAGTAATACACAGTAAAGGTAAAAGAAAACAATATGGCAATCAACATAAAGCATAGAATGCTAGAAGCAGTCAGGAGATATATCCTCCCAACATTAATAAATCTCATTCTCATACAGAGGATTGACCTAACTCAGGAAGTCTTACCTTTCAGGCATTCTGTCACTTGTTAGTTTGCCCACCTCCAAAGCCATGAGATTAACCAAAAGGTCTGGCAGCCCCAAGTTCACAAGAGTTGAAAGAAGAATAGGTACCAATTCTTGTTGGTTCTCCATAATTGCTAAGAATAACCCAGCACTCTGTTGAAGGCAGTGTCAGAAAAAAAAAAAAAAAAAAAGAGAAACAAAACGGGCTCATTAATCCTTATACCATCAAGATAGAAGGGGTGCATTCGAATTTAAAGAGGTACAACTGAAAAAGTAAAGTAATACAAGGTCATCTTAAATCAAGCAACGTTGTGTGACACGTATACATATTTTAACGAACAGACTATATGATAATGTCCAAATTTCAATCTACAAACCAAAGGAACATTCTTTATCGACAAAACACAAATCAATAGCTAAGAGATTTTAGAATATACCCTTTTTTCCCCTCAGTGTACCCTATATTCAGTTTTCAGCTAAATATTGGTTTTCACAATATCCTATTCCTATATATATATATATATATAAATCTACATAAATCTGGATAATAGAGTAACCAACTTCTATCATTTTTTGTTTATACTCTATATATAACAAATGTCCAATTAGCCACATTTCCAATATTCTTCTCATTCAAAAAGAGAGGAGAAAAAAAGGATCGCTCACCCTCTCAATGAGGACTGGATTTAACGTATTCTCGGCAATCCAAAGGACACGGCTCAAGATGTGGTCCAACTGCATTGCTCTGGCCCATACAACACATTGACAGCCTTGAAGACCCAAAGTTAGCAACCTACATAAATATGTAGTAGTAAATACGAACGTGACAAAGAATTTAATATGCTTGCGGGTCTAATGTGTTATTTAAGATACTCATACAATAATATAGTACAAGAAGCGGCTATAAAAAAATAAATAAAATTAAAAACGAAACTTACAGATAGCATAATGCAACCCATGCCTAGGAAAAATTGATTGCATAACGTATCATGCTAAACTGCCTCATGGTCAAGTAAAAATTGATATATTCCCAGAATAATTGAAGCTTCTTTGGTGCACTCGTGTTGACTCCAATAAGGGTTTACCCTTTTTTGTATTTTCATATTACTAATAATATACAACGGAAACACCATATAGAATTGTAA
Organism: Beta lomatogona; assembly: GCA_947646795.1. Classification (NCBI taxonomy): domain Eukaryota; kingdom Viridiplantae; phylum Streptophyta; class Magnoliopsida; order Caryophyllales; family Amaranthaceae; genus Beta; species Beta lomatogona. The sequence goes on along the minus strand of CANSNZ010000018.1, from coordinate 1,639,651 downwards.
AATAGCATCAGCTTTAGGTGATACACCGCTCCTCATCAGCACATTAGAAAATACTTCATCCAGAATTACTTGCAAGGGTTTGAAAATCACCAAGATCAAGAAAGTAGTTATTAGTTGGGATGTAAGGGTTCAATTAGAATTTTAAAGAATATTTAAATTACAATGAAGTGGACTTTTTGCAATTTGTTTATTCATGCCGCGACACATTATGTGCAATGTAACATGTACAAGATGCAAAGCTGCTGCGACTCTTACCTCGTTAATTTGTTGTATAATTCTCAACATTTATAGCAACTAGTACAATTTAAGGCATAAATTTCGATAGTATGATTTCTGTCATGGTTATTGTAATGGATTATAGCAGCCTATAAATGATGTCACAAAGTGATTTAGGTGGAAACTCTAATTGGTCAACAAAAATAGCCTCAAATAACCACATAATGCAGCACAACTTTCCGCAGAACTACAACTTGAAAATCCTATAAAGAATGGCATTGACGTAACAGGACCGTTGTATATTAGCTCCATATCTGCTGCAAAGTCAGTAACACCAGCTAGGCTGCATCTCAAACTTTTAATCTTCAGCCCCACATATAGCCTCAAATTCTCAGAGCACAAGTCAGAAAACTTGAAAATCTCTACTGGCCCCTCAAACCCTCCACATCTGCAGCATGTATACTTCTCTCTGCTATCCTACTTTAAGCAGCCACCACAATGCACAGAAAAGGAAGACAGTAAAATACTTCAAAAGCTCCATTAGCAAGAATAGAAGAAGTAGCCTCTAAAAAACAACCGTAAATAAATGCCTCCATCATGTTAAAGCCTCTTCCAATACTTGAAACTTAGTATAAGCCTTCTCAACCTTGAATCTATATTCTATGGTTCTTGGATTATTGCGAGGAGTATAATCTAGAATAATCCTAACCTATGCCCCTATTACTATACTTATCCACGTCAAAAGAAACTTGTAGACTTGTGACGAGTATGTTACACACAGGAAGATCTCTTAGACTTTTAGACCTCACTTTTTCCGGTTCTCATATCTACAAAACTACCTTGTTACCAGAATTTCTATTTCTAATCAAAAAAAATGTTCAATGTTTCCATAAGAAATTACCACATGAGATCTCATGCACCACTCTCTCCACCACCCGCTAACACTCGTGTAAATTCTAAGATGATCAACCACTTTCTCAAAGCAATAAAAATAAAGACTATATGGGATTAAATAAAAACGTGAGGCACTTAGAAAATGATCAAAATAAGGTCCACAAAGCATCATATGCATGAGAAAAAGAAGACCTATGGTACACCACATATTTTATTTCAAGAGAAAGAGCTAAAGTCCAAATAAAACATTACAAACCCCATCCACAAATCTTCATACTATAACCCAGACCCATAGGGTCCACATACTATAAACATATTTTCCACTAGGCTAGTACTGCATCAAAGTCATGCACACTAAGTGTAACTGTGGTTGAGTTTACAAACTCATACATGTAACAAACTAGTTACATATTTCCTCCGAAAACCAATACTAGAGTAGAGCCCAGCTAACCAGAAAAGTAGAGAACCACTTGTTATACAATGTTGCAGATATTTTAAAATGAGACTTCAAGCTGCTTAATGATAGAAGTGAATATATTCAACACTAAATCCTTCACCAACCAACCCGTTTCTCAAAACCCCCATCCCCCAAAAAAAAAAAATCCTATAATCGCTTGAAGTTGCAAGTTCATCCCCCATGCTCACTTTGGGTACTGGGTAGTCAAATGTGTAATTGTAAATGAACTAAAACTGGCTAACTCATTGTGGTTTGCCCAACCGGTGTATTCATAGAATAGATTTCAATCCCAATAGATGACCTATAATATAGGAATTTAGGTTATACTAAGAGATAAAATTTTGTTATAATGCATTTTACAGTTTGTAGGCTGAGAATCACATACCCCCATTCTCAAGCATGAGCAATGAGCAAGTTTGTTTCATTGTTAGATTTCCTTCTTTTATACAGAATGAGAAGACATGGCGCAAGGATATTCTATACTCAACATTACCGGCAGACTTCACAAAGGCAAGGGGCATCATCTGAGAACACTTGATCTACTATTGTCTCCAACAATTTATCTGTGGAGATTATGCGGTTCATAGGAACATCATGGCAGGCAAGATTGCCTAGAATTCCAAGGCTGATCTCCTGCAAGATAAATGTATTGCCTCCTGAATTACTAATCTTGAGACAAACATTTGCAACTACATAGCAAATCAAAGATAAATCATATAAGGAAACACAAGAAACACTCACTGTAATACGGACAGAATCAGATGACATAAGATTGGCCAAAAGGACTTCAAGCACAAGGTTCTGAACCTGAAGAAAACATATAGTTATTTTTTTTTTCTTCTTGCATCTCACTCTAAAGTTTTGCCAATCAAACAAGAGAAACAAGTTTTCCCTTGAAATCTTACAATTTTCACAATATGCTGAGGATAGTCCCTTGATCCTAGTTATATAGTTTTCCCTTGATCCTAGTTATATAATTCCCTAATCTCCCCGCGAACCGCGATCCGAAAAAAGCAAATTATGGTCGGTGTTCGCCTATTTTTTGTCCATTTTGGGCGAACCGCTAACCGAAAAAGCGAATTATATAGCGAATTATGTGACACTGGATTAATTTCACTAGACACCCCCTTAAACAGCATCCTTTATATCTTTGACTCGATATGTATCAGTAGTCCCCTCCTGACCCCCGTCCCTATTCTATACCATATCAGCTTCAGTTACTTTTCTTGCCCATACATAGTCCAATTTTAGCCGATACTAAAGCAAAAGGAAACAAAAAAAATAGCCAGCAACACACAAAAACAGTCGAACAAAATCAAGTACCATAAATTCTGCATGTTCCTTATTAGCAGCAAGGTCCCACAAAACGCAACCATTTTCTTCCCAAGCCTCTTCTCGAGCTGACTTTTTAGGAGGCTCAAGGTCCTTGTCATCTGTCCCTGCTGATCTTGAAGTTTGTTCAGGACCAACAGGCTGAGTTTCTGCTGTCTCTATATTAACATTTATATTGTTTAGACCATCATTTCTAATTGGAGAGAATGCACCATCTACCATATGATCAGCGTCTGATCTTTGAGAGGAGTTGTTCCAGCCAGCAAGTCCTTGAGGGTCAGCACTTTGACTTTCATCAACAGGTAGAAGTTTGCGTATCAAGGAAATTATATAACTAGGATCAATGGTCGTTGTGATGTCAAATAACTAGTCAAAAATCACAAACAGAGTATTAGGGCAAGAAGTTCCTCTACAAGTTCAAGAAACTAGATAAAAACAGAAACTCAGAGGATTTAATAGCAAATCATATACAAGCAGCAAGTGAAAACAATGAAAAATTATCGATTACACAACTTTCAATCTCAACAGCACAAATAATTCCAACAAATGAAGATATATAACATGTAAATTAAGGGTGAGTTCTCTTCACCTTAAAAAATAAGTTTTAGGTATAATAAGTTATGACTTCTGATAACCTCCAATAAATTCAAACACCTTATAAAATAAGCTTCAATGAGCCTAGATAATTTCAACTAAATTATGAAAAATAAGGTCAAGATAACGCACAGTCTCACACTAAGACATTAAACAAAATGCTTCTTTTAGTCATACTTTTTCATTCTTTACATCTCAGTCTTATGTAAAGCACTGAAAAACCTCTGTACATTTTCCGTGCCAATTTTTGGCATCCTACCAGCTTTGTTTTTGGAGAAAACTTTCTCAGACAATTAAGAGGCAATGCGAAAATCGGCAAAACAGCTAGCAGCTCAGGAATTTACAAAGAGAACCACTTGCAGCAAAAACTAACCAAGATTACCGAATATTACATGAACTAACAAATGACGGGATGAAAATTTTCATCTAAACTATAGCATAATTATAGACGTAATATAAATTCTACTAAAATTTATAGCAACAAACTACAAATTTCAGATTATCTAAAATTTAATAAAAAATGCAGAAATAAGCAATCACTAGTTCAAATACACGAAATAAGGAACTGAATTGCAAATAATTGAAGCTACATTGTTTAATTATGAAGCTTAATCAAGCAGCAGTAATCAAATTAGGACTAGTTAAACCCTAGCTCAAAACACTGAAAGAATAAGAGAGAGAAAGTAAGAAGTTATCTGGAAGAAAACCTCATCGGAAGGAGCAGAAGGATGATGTGTAGGGGCATTTTCATGAGCTTGAATTCCTTCCTCCATATTTTCTTCTGCATCGTCAACTTCGACATGATCGTCTTGAAGTTGTTGCGGCCATTGATGTGTGATTGATGTTGGAGATGCTTCAATATGTGATTCCGACGCCATTACTCTATCTTCTGCCATCACCAGTTAGTCGGTAAGATTGTTGAGTATGTTTGAATTAGTTCAATAAACTGGAACAACTTGTCACAAGTGCGGAACGTCGAGGTGCCATGGAGAACCACTGTCCTGAGTCATAATTAACTTGGGTAAAATAATTATTGAACTCTTCCTCTACATGCGCACGGTCTGCAATGAACATTTGCAGTTTTCCAACGAACATTTGTGGAATCCACTTTAATTTCTCTTTCCTCAACTTTTTCACCCCATGTGCGTTGTAAACCAATAAAGATCAAGATTATTCTAATGGACATTGTAGTATAATGAACACACGCTATTTTTAATTGAACATTTGCAATTTTGGAATGAACATTCAACTTTTTCACCTCATGTGTATTGTAAACCAATAAACATCCAGTTTATTCCAATGTACATTGTAGTATAATGAACACACGCTATTTTTTTGAACATTTGGAATTTTCGAATAAACATTCAACTTTTCACCCCATGTGTGTTGTAAACCAATAAACATACAGTTTATTCCAATGGACATTGTAGTATAATGAACACACGCTATCTTTGATTGAACATTAGGAATTTCGGAATGAACATTTATAAAAAATTTAGTGTGATAAACACATTCTTTCTGTTGAATAAACAATTGCAATTATAGATTGAACATTTTCACCTAATTTCAAAATTCAGTATGTTTTCGAATTTTAAAAATTCAAAATTGCCGCTGATTTTCAAAATTCAAATTTCAAAATATTTTTCAAATTTACTATTATTCATTTCTCACTTCATTAACATATTGTTGATTCAAATATTAGTTTGTTCATCCAAGTTCTTCAAATGTTCTTTCAAATTACTTATATATTCATTGTGATAAATATTTATGTTGTCATTATTGTTCTTTGTATTGTACAAATATGATTTTGCAATGAACAACATACTATCTATAATGAATAACCCAACTGAATAGTTATATAATTATCAAAAAAATAAGTAATTACAAAAGATGGTTAATTCAAAATGTATATAACCAAAATAATACAATATATCTCATATGAACACCAAGGTCTTACAAAAGAACATTTGCTAATTAAACACTATTGAGTTCATTAAGAAGATATTCTTGCTTCTAAGCTTCCTTTCCATTTCCGATTGATTTGATTTGTGAGATCTCGACACCATAATGTATCTGAACTAGTCGAATTGAACTGATACAAGAAAGGAAAGAGCAGTATTTAAAACAAAATTATTCAAGTTTATGATACAATGAACATAAGCTTTCAAACATACAATTAACGCATTGTAATAATACATGAACATGCTCCCACACTTAATAAATATATGACCAAATATAACGAACATATGACTAAAATAAACATGTTAGTAATAAATTGGATAATGAACACACGCTATTTTTTATTGAACATTTGGAATTAACATTTATAAAAAAAATTAGTGTAATAACACATTTTTTCTGTTGAATGAACAATTGCAATTTTGGATTGAACATTTTCGACTAATTTCAAAATTCAGTATGTTTTCGAATTTAAAAAATTCAAAAATTGCCAAACAAAATTATTCAAGTTTATAATACAATGAAGATAAGCTTTCAAACATACAATTAACACATTCTAATAATACAATGAACATGCTCACACACACAATAAATATATGACCAAATATAACGAGATATGACTAAAATGAATATGCTAGTAATACAATGAACTTCAGGCTAAAAATGTGCACCTTGTATTTGTAAATAGTACAATAAACATGACATAATCATACAACAAACACACAATGAACATATGACTGAAATGCAATAAACATCTGACCAACATGTGTTTCAGTGAACATATGCTAACATGACAATGAACATATGCCATAATTCTTGTTATTAATGCAATTAATATGTGTCAAAGATACAAGGAACATATAAACAAGTGTATCTAACATCTGAACAAACACATAATAAACATATGGCTAAATATAATAAACATATGACCAACACGAATTGAATGAATACATTGTAATTATACAACGAACATATATTAACAGTACAATGAACAATACCTAGTTTTTTTCTAGATGTTGAACTCGTTCATCTCCTTTGTTCATTGGGCTCTCTCCTTTGTTCATTCGGATATCAATTGCAAGGTTGTTTTCATTTTTTCACAAACCACTATCAAGATTTTCATTAGAAAAGAGGGAAAAAAATAAGAAATGAAAGTGCATAATGTAAAAAAATGTTCTATTTTCTTATCAAATGCATAGATCTAATACCTTATGTTGTCGATTTCGCTTTGCAACTTGTTGTGTTCATCTCCATGTAGGAAAATTGTGCAAAAAAATGAAAAATTTGAAGAGTTTGATGAGAGAGGTTAGAGAGAAGTTAGAGAGATGTTGGAGTATTTGGGGAGAAGAGAGACAAAGTCTCTGAAAATTTGTGTGGGAAAATGAAAGAAATGAATTCAAAAAATGGGTTTTATGATTTTCGGTGTTCATTGGAGATGAACAGATGTTCTTTCCGTGCGTTTTTAGTTTAATGAACCCGTGTTTTATGTGTTTTGTGCTGCGTTTTGGATGGTGCGCACCATCCTCTACCTACACTCGTGCGCACCATCGACGAACTCTGTTGAATATGATGTTTCATCAGATATTTCAAGTAAAAAGTGAATGTTTTATAAATATTTAAACCAAAGTTTTGGGGGTGTTACAGAGAGTAATTCTTAGAAGGAGGGGGAGTTATAAGGGGAATTATCTTTCAAGTGCCCTTCACTTGGTGGGATTTGAACCCTTAACCTTGAGGTCATGAGGTGGAATTCCTACCAAGTGAGCCAAATTTATATATGTGTGTGTTTGTGTGTGTATCATATGTGAATACATATTTATGATTAGAACATACCCAACACTTTTTAGAACATATGTAATACTTTTTAAAACATGCTTAACTTTTTTGTTTTTAGAAGATATTCAACACTTTTTATAACATATGCAACACTTTTTAGAACAATAACTTATATAACATATGCTATGATTTTTAGAACATGGACATATATCTTTATATGTAAGATTATAGGCCTGGCAAAAGCTGACCCAACCTGATAACCCAACCCGAACCCGGCCTGAAAATAGTGGGTTTGGGTTGAGTTTTTCAACCCAATTAGCTAAATGGGTCGACCTGAACCCGGCTTGAAAAATAAATGGGTCAGGTTCAGGTTGAAATTTCCAAATTATGAAAAGGACCCGTCTGACCTGATTTTTATATGGGTCAAATTTTAAGAAAATTCGGAAAGAGGGAGGGGGGTCCAGCCCAAATCCTAACTAGCCCAATCTCTTTTCTTTCTCACCCATACATAAACTTAGCCTAACCCTAATTTTTCATTTCTAGGATTCTAAAGCAATCACTCTCTCACTTTCTCCTCTCCTCTTCTTCTCATCTCACTCTCAGTCTCTTTCGTCTTCTTCTCATCTCACTCTCAGTCGGCGATTCAATCATGTAATTCTATGCTTTTCTTTTCTTCGTTTCTTCACTTTCTTTGTTTCGTATTTTATATTTTCGTATTTTATTTTTCGTATTTTTTTCCGTAGATATTTGCATATCTTCTCTTTCCTTTTCTTATTTTTTTGCAATTCTTCCTCCTTTTTGTTTCTAAACTTAGTATTTTCGTACTTATTAATTATTTGCTGCTTCTCTTTCTTTTCTTTTTCTTTTTTTATTTTTCCGTTGTTCAACAAGCTTTTTCCTTTATTAAATATTCTGTATTTTGTTTTTCTAAATTTCTATTTTTATTTTCTATTTTTTTTTTTTGCTTCAATTATTTTTGTTTTTAAGCTCTTTTTGCTATGCCTTCATTTTTTAAATTTATTTATGTATTTTGTTATGCCTTTATTTTCTGTATTTTGTAATATGTAGTTCATGTCTTCTGAATTTTTGTTTGATTTTTTTGTTCATTTTTTATGTTGCCATGAAGCTCAAGGTGGAAGAGGAAGTGCAGTCGACCTCAACAATGTTTGCTTGATTTTTTGGTTGTATTAAGGCTACATTAATCTCGTTTAATTTATGAAACTTAGCTGAATTTTGGGTTGTAATATTTCTATGACTATTTGTTAGCTCAAAGCTAGCCTTGAACTATGGTTGCCAACTGCCAAGTATGAACTTGGTAAACTAAAATTTGGTGGTTTTCAATTTAGTGAAGCAGATTCTAAAGTCTATGTTCTATTTTCATTTCAAATATCATTTTGAAAAAAAAATCAGGTTATGTGGGTTCGGTCAACCTGAAAAAAGCAGGTTAAACAGGTTCAGGTTGACCCATTTAAAAGTTGTTTAAAAAAATCAGTTTAAACAGATCAGGTCAGGTTGACCCGATAAGTTTCAGATCAGGTTAGGGTTAAGGATCTTGACCCGAATATAAAAACAGATCAGGTTCAGGTTAGGGGCTATTCAACCCGATTATAGGTGACCTGAACGAACCCGACCCAACCCGACCTGATTGCCAGGCCTATGTAAGAACCTAATCAACACATATACATATATTGATATATACATATTTTAAATTTTCAAGCATATGTCCTAAATTACTTCAAGTATGTTTTAAATTATTTCAAGTATGTTCTAAATTATTTTTAACATGTTCTAAATTATTTCAAGCATATTATAAATTATTACAAGTACATTCTAGATTAATAATTTCAGTAAAATGTTAGAACATGTACATCATGTTGTAGAACATATACACTATTATTCAGATCATATATAATAACTTTTAGAACATATGTAATACTACATATGTAAAATCACAATGTGAGGCAAACTCATCTCAACAAAGCTTTAGATTGCAACTTAGCAATAATTAATCATCATCATCCACCATATTAAATGATCAAAATCATGTATCATCAACATAACAATAAATATTTTTTTAACAAAAAGTTAATCCGTATGGAGCCACCTTCTTCACCCGACAGGTGAAAGCTCAGTTTAGCCAAGCCTTGAAAATCATTCAATGTATTAATAACAAAACTAGTTATTAGGCCCGGGCTATGCCCCAGGTAAGGAAAATTTTCATTTATTAATATTATACTTTAAAATAATAACACTAAATAACACTTGGTCTAGTGGTTAAGACTTTAGTATATCAACTTGAAGTCACAAGATCGAACTCTGTAACATGCAACTTCTAATTTTTTTTATTGTATGTGGATTGCATGGAGTAAAATCCCCTCAGGGAGAGCACCACGTGGCACCGTTCCTTATTCAGAAATGCCTTTAAATATATTAGTATAGATTACACCAAAAATCCAAAACTATCAACTAAAATTAGCTGAGAAAACTCGCTCATCATCATCATCAAATAAATTACTTCATCCAAGACAAAGGCTAATTAAGAGAAGAAATGCCTTGAGGAAAAATGCAGAAAAATAAAACACAATAATGAAACTCATACTCCTACATCTTTGATCTACGTACGCTTTTTGCCGGCAATCGAACGAGCTTAGTTTCTTCTCCAATCAACTCTTTTTTGCCAACTTTTGTAGAAATTTTGCCATTAATAGAGATGAGCAAGTTTACCACGAGGATGGTCATTCTAGGTGTCAAGTTTGTCGTAAGACAATGATGTGGCAGAAGGTATGAATCACCGACGCCGGAGATAAGCAAGAAGCAGTAACAAAATTTTAGAACATGAATTTCCAAAGTTTAGAACATTAAATAACAAATTTTTGAACATGAAATACAAAATTTTTGAACATGAAATTTAACCTAAATAAAATCGAAATTCAGAAATTTTGATGAATAATTCGTTAAACTTGGTAAGAACCTCTATTGAATTTATGTAACTTCGCTGATTTATATATGAAGAACTTTGTTGAATTTTATCTTGAATTTGGTGGAGTTTATTTTAGGAGAGAGAATGCGTATTCTCGAGCAGTGAAAATGGTCATCTTGAGAAAAGAGAACAAACATGAATTCATTCTAAATAAGTTGAATCTTTTATGAATAATTTCGTTGCACTTGCGAAGAACTTGATTGAAGTTGAACTTGGAGCTTCAACTAAGTCTACTTGAGGAAATAAAATGGGTATACTTGAGGAGAGAGAATTAGTCTTCTAGAGGAGAAACGAAATAAATCGTAGTTAATGAATGCGAGCTAAATAGATTGAATTTCAGAAATTTTAATGAAAAATTTAGTAAAATTTGTGAAGAACTTGGTTAAATTTGAGTTTGAAACTTTAATGGAGTCTTTTTGAGAAGAAGACATAATTTAGAACATATCACTTAATTTATAGAACATAGGATATGTTCTCACATAAAGGAGGTGTTTTCATTAGAGCCTTCTCTCTCTCTCTCTCTCTCTCTCTCTCTCTCTCTCTCCATATATATATATATATATATATATATATATAGGTGATCACATAAATACACATACAAACACATAGCACATGAGATTCCTAACGAGATTCTAATTATTGATGGGCATTGAGAATTACCTTGAATGGGCCCAAATATTGCAATACCACCTAAAACTCATCTACTACGAAGTTTCCGTCTACAAAAAAATAATATTATTTTAAGTTAGACACTTAATTAATCTCAATAATAAAACCAAAGTTTACAAATTTTAACAATAATTATTAACGAAAGTCAAGTATTAGTCAAACCTAGAATTACATGAGATTGTTTGCAAGATTTAAAAGAAGAATGTAAAAGTAAAAAAAAAAAAAAAAAAAAAACATTAGAGCATCTATAGTGAGTGCACTAGTTTTTGTTGGTCTTACTATTTTTTACACTCTCTCCTTTTCTCCTTTTTACATCTCACATTCCACTAACTCCCAACCAATCATCTTTTTTTTCTCACAATGAGTGGGTTAGTTTTACTTGGTTTTTCTATTTCTCTCTCCTACTTTTGCTATACCGACCATATACTCTCTCTCCTAGCCTATACATTTTTATTTTTATATGAAGTAGATAATTTGTATTCATATATTTAATATATGAAGTCATTAACTCTCAATCTCTAAAGTAAAAAGATGAGAGAGAAAGTCTTAGAGAGAGAAACAAAAGACCGAATGAAAACTCAGCTAAAAAGCCCCAAATTAAGAACCCTAGACCCCGATGTCTAGCTACAATTCTTCAATTCCCCCTCAAATCTCTTCATTTTCCAAAATCTCACTCTATTTCATTAGCCTCCTCATTATTACGAGTCTATTAATCCCTTTTTTAAGCAAAAGGGAGATGTGTAAGTGCTTTTCCCCAATTCAATTTCATTCTATAAAGTGTACCTATGGCCTAAAGTTGTCATCATTTCTCCCTATTAATCGAGGAGGAGTAGTAATTAACCTCCAATATGAAGTTATCTTGAGGTTTATAGCTTCCCAAAGAGCTTTTAATTGGCTTAAAGGTTTTATCTTTTTTCATTTCAAGTACAAAGTAGCTGGACAGGCTAGGGTTTTTGTCTCCAACACATTTATGGTGAGTGGAATGTCTCCAGACCTCTCATCTTCCTTCCACACCTAAGAAGAAATCCAAGCTTGCATTTAATGCGATGGAATGGTTCAATCTAGCTCGCTCCCAAATTCACCCATACATCTCTCAGGTATCCATTTTGTTTGCCTATAAAAGATGGTTTTAGGTAATTCTTATAGTTACACCAACTTCATTCCACTTTCTTAATTCTTCTATGTCTGTTAGTAATAACTTCTCTGAAAATCCGTTAGTATAAAATATGAAAAACTCTAAAAGCTTCAAAAATGTTGTTGTTTCTAACGCTACTAGAATTGAGAGTGCTGAAGCTAAAAACCCTAATTCTGGCTCTCCTCAAGTTGAGTTTTTTTCTTTAAAGTCTATTTGTTCCCCTACTAATCTGCATTCCTCTATTGACGTTTTGGTGAGTGATCCCCCCCCCTCTTTTGCTGAAGCCATTGTTCTTGATGATATCCCTCAAGTTAAGCTGGATATCATGGAACTTACTAAGTCTTGTCTGATAGGATAAATGTTGTCTACTCCTCTTGACCTTCGTACGATCATTTCGCGCCAAGGCTGATTGGAAATGTGCTAAAGGTGATATTGATTACCTGGAAAATGGGTAATCACTGGATCCTTCTGAGGTTTGCAAATCCCCAGGATCTTGCTATGGTCTAGAGTGAGAGACCATGGCACACTCAGGGGGATTTGTTTGTGTTGTATCCTTGGAAGCCCTCTTTTGATCCTTATCTGGAAAAGGTGAAGTGGGTAGACTTGTGGGTGAGAATCCCAAGGCTACCTACTGAGCTTCTTAATTTTGATTCAATAGCTAATCTATTGGCTGCCAATGTTATTGGGGCTTTGATCAAGTTGGACCAGAGATCTTTACTCAAGAACAAGATCCGGTTTGCAAAAGCCTGTGTTAGAGTGGACATCCAAGGTCCACTTCTTGAGTTTGCTGAGGTAAATCGCATGGGTGATGTTGTTAAGGTTATGTTATCTGGTACGAAGATTTTTCATCTTAGTGCTCTTTCTATGGTGAGGATTCTCATATTATTGATGCATGTCCTTTCCTTAACTCCCCCAAAAAGGAAATCACTATCAAATTGCTCAAGAATCCTAAACAGAAAAGCCTTTATCAGACTCTTGCTAAAGCCTCTGGATGAGAATTTTATGCCACCATTGCTGAGCATTTTTCTTAAGTTACTATCCTAAGTTTAAATCCCCTGCTAAGCTGGTTAATGAATCTGCTTTTGGTGCTGCTGGTATCTTGGCTACCCCCCTTGTGAAAGGTATTGTTATTAATGAATCTGTTACTCAGAATGCTCTTAAATTCCCTAGTAAGGAGTTCATTCCTCCCCCTTTATCTGGAAAAGGTAAGGAAAAGGTTGGTGTTGCACAACCTATTTCCTCATATGATTCCTCTGATGATGGTATTATTGTGTCAATTCCTCAAATTTCTCCGGTCTCTGCATTGAAGCCAACTAAGATGGATGTTGTCCCAGTGGAGGGAAAGTCCCCTCTACTCTCCCCAGTCCCTATTCAAGTCTATTACCCAGCTGAGCTAATAGATGAAAATCAATATCTTCCTCTGCCTAAACTGGTTTCAGCCCAAAAGGTAAGTTCTGAATATGAAGATGATGTTGATGATACTTTTCTTGTTGATAATCCCGATGATGATATGTAGGGTGACTTTAATTCTTATGCTGAAAACTCGTTTCATTCCCTTCACTCTGACAACTCAATAGTGAGACAAATTAAGAACATGAGGATGAACCCTGCTCTCCCAGTTGACCTTACCTCTCAGTTTAGCTATGCTAAGAGAAGGATGGAAGACATTGAGGATGGTGGTGCCTCCTCTGCCTTGAAGAGGAAGAGGAATTAGGTTTTGCAGCCCCCTTTAAGCAAATGAGTCTGATGTTTTTTGTGATAAATAATTATAATCATGTGTTTTTAGAATGCTAGAGGAGTGGGAAAGAAAAATGTTTTTTTTTTTTTAATTTAAGACTTTTGTGCTAGCAACAAAGTCCAAGTGATGATGATTTGTGAAGTGAAAGTGAAGTCTCCTCCTATGATCATATCTAATCAATTTGGGTTTCACCACTTTGATTATATTCCTACTTTCGGGGGGTATTTGGTTGTTATGGAAGTATTGTATTCAAAATCCCTTTAGTTTGAATGTAATATATAAGTCAACTCGTTTTATGTCTTGCTCTATTTCTATTCTTGATTCTAATGTTTCATTTACTGCCATTTTTATTTATGCGCCTGCAAGACAAGAGCAAAAACATGATTTCTGGGAGGAATTAATTGTATATATTAGCAGTTTAGAGTTTTAGACTCTCCTTATATTATCCTTGGAGATTTTAATGAGATTAGTTGTACTGTAGACAAATTAGATGGTGCACCATTTACTTATTCTAGAACTGAAGTTATGAATAAACTGTGTAGTCTAACTCCTTGTTTTGAGCTCCCTTATCTGGGTTTGAGGTATACTTGGATAAAAAAAAGGCTGGCCTTAATAATATTTTAGAGAGACTAGCTAAAGGAGTGGAAAGCACCTCTTGGGTTGACCTTTTTCCCAACGCAAAGTTGAAGTATCACCCCTTCACCTCTTCAGACCACTGCCATATCACGTTGGATCTTTTGTTAAACTATTAAGTTAAAAGCTCAACCTTTTTATTTTGAAAAAATGTGGTGTTTGCGCAAAGACTGTGATATTTTAGTTCAAAAAACTTGGTGCATTTGGCTTAATGGTTCCTATATGTTTAATTCAGTCAATAAGTGTAAGCTTCTAAAGGAAAATAAGCTTTGGAATATGACTCAATTTGGTAATGCTTTTAGACAACTCCGATTAGTTGATAAAAACTAGAAATTTTACAAGCAAAACTAATTGATAATCCTGCTTGTCTGTTTTAATTTTAAAACAAAGTCAAGATCGTTTTCTATGTAAAAGGGAGAAACTTCTTTCTTCTAGTCGTGAATATTGGAAACAAAAAAAGTAAAACTAATTATCTATGGTTAGGTGATGCCAACACCAAGTATTATCATACTCATGCCTCTATTTGTCGTAATAGAAATCAAATTAAAGAATTTATAACATACTCAAATCAAACTATTACCTCCCCTACTCGGATCTCCCAAGAAATTGCGAGAAAATTTCATAAGCGACTTATTTCCAATCCGAGTTGTTCTTTTGATAAGGATGTAGATTTTTCTCTATTATCTTTCGGATGAAGATAATCTTTTTCTTACTAAGGAAGTCTTAGATGATGAAATTAAAAATGCACTTTTGATTTAGCTCCAGATAAATCGCCTGGGCCAGATGGCTTCCCTCCATTTTTCTTTCAAAAGTATTGGACTTTAGTTGGAAATTCGGTAATAAGAGCAGTCAAAGCCTGTTTTCATTCAGGCCATTTACTTGAGGAAATTAATCATACCTTTCTTGCTTTAATTCCGAAAATCGATAATCCTTTTTGTGTCAACCATTTTTGCCCTATTAGCTTATGTTCTATTATCTATAAGACTATATTTAAAATTATCACAAATAGACTCAAAATTGTTATGGGAAAAATTATTCATCCTTTACAAGGGGCTTTCGTTCCCGAAAGATTAATTCAAGACAATATTTTAATAGCTCATGAAGTTTTTCATTCTTTTAGTAATAAAACGGGTAATGAAGGTTGGATTGCAATTAAGTTAGATGTGGAAAAAGCTTATGATAGACTAGAATGAGATTATATTTTAGTTGCGTTAGTGTAGACACATAATCGTGTCTCCCCATTTAGTACTCTATGATGACTAATACCCCACTCTAATTGGTCCGGATCGAGGAAAGAATAGAGAACGAGTCTAAAATAAAATGTTTTAAGCCCAATACCATTTTCTAACTCTTTTTATTAACCCATTTCCGAAAACCTTTTTTATATATAATTTTACTAAGCCCACTTTCTACAACGTTTTAAAATAACTTTTTAAAAGTCCATATTCAAAATCCTTTTAAAAATAATTTTATGAAAGCCCAATTTTGTAAAACCCATTTTCTAAGCCCAATTTAATTAATATAATTAGTTAATTATATTAATTAGTTTTATTAATAAAAACGGTTTTTTCACCATATACCCCTGACAGATTTTTTTTTGCACCATATACCCTTTCAACTTTCCAAATTCACCATATACCCTCCACGTTTCAAAAAGTACATCCACTTACCCTTAATGACTAACGGCGTTAAACTCTGTTAGTCATTAAGCCCTAATCCTCCCCCTAACCCTAATTAACTAACCTAAATCAAACCCTAATACTAACTCTAACCCAATTCACTAACTTGGGCCCTAACCACTAACTTGGCCCCTACCCCCACCGCACCACCCCTTACCCCCACCTGCACCACCACCCCGTCACCACCACCACCCCCTCCCCCTCCCCTTCCCCGTGACCCCCTCCCCTTCCCCTTCCCCGTCACCACCACCTCCCCTCTCCTTCCCCCGTCGCGAACCCCCCCTCCCCTCTCCCCGCCCCGTCGCGAACCCTCATCCCCTCTCCCCGCCTCGTCGCGAACCCCTCTCCCCTTCCCTCGTCGCGAACCCCCTCCCCTCTCCCCGCCCCGTTGCGAACCCCCCCTCTCCCCACCCCATCGCGAACCCCTCTCCCCTTCCCCCTCGCGAACCCCCTCCCCTCTCCCCGCCCCGTCGCGAACCCCTCTCCCCTTCCCCCTGTCGCGAACCCCCTCCCCTCTCCCCGCTCCGTCGCGAACCCCTCTCCCCCTTCCCCCTGTCGCGATCCCCCCTCCCCTCTCCCCGCCCCGTCGCGAACCCCTCTCCCCTCTCCCCGCCCCGTTGCGAACCCCCCTCCCCCACCCCCGTCGCGAACCCCTCTCCCCCTTCCCTGTCGCGAACCCCCTCCCCTCTCCCCGCCCCGTCGCGAACCCCCCGTCAAACCCTTCTTGCGCTGTAAGGAATTCGAATCGGCGGGGGAATCGGCGTTTACTTAGGGTTAGGGTATGATTTCGGTGGTTGGGAAAGGAGTCGGCCGGGAAGGGGAAGGGGGGTCGATGGGGGGGGGGGGAGGGAGGGGAAGGGTCGGCGAGGGGGAAGGGGGGGGGGGTCGGCGTGGGGAGGGGAGGGGTGGGGGGCAAGGGTGGGTGGGTGGGTGGGCGGGTTAGAGAGAGAGTTAGTGTTTACTTGAGGTTAGGGTGGGGGAGGGGTGTTTAGGGTTAGGGTATTAGATTAGGGGTTAGATTTAGGTTAGCTAATTAGGATTAGAGGGAGGTTTAGGGCTTAATGACTAACGGAGTTTAACGCCGTTAGTCATTAAGGGTAAGTGAATGTATTTTTTGAATCGTGGAGGGTATATGGTGAATTTGGAAAGTTGAAACGGTATATATATGGTGCAAAAAAAAAATTGTCAGGGGTATATGGTGAAAAAACCCTAATAAAAAATATCTTTTATAAAAATAATCTTTCTCCAAAGTGTTTTTTTAAAATATTTTTTATCTAACTCTTTTCTAAAATCTTTTTAATAAAAATCTTCTAAAAATCTATTATCTTTCAAAAACCTATTACTTCCCAACCATCCTAAACCCATATAATTCACAACTCTTCACTATGATATTCCACGGTTTCACTCTCAAATCAAACTGCTAATCTCACAACTAATACTCATCACCATAATTCATCATCATCGCTAATATCCTACGCCTACCCCTAACCAACACCACACCTTCATCCTCCATAATAATCTTGCGCCACATGCCCACATCACTCCTCCAAAAAAGATCACCTGATTCATCATTATTCATAACCTTCTAATAATCTCGCCACTCTCATTCACGGCATAACATAACTCCCTCGAGAATTCATATTATCAAGCCACGCATCATCATCCTAATAATTCTATTTCACCTATACTCACAAAAACTACACGCCCTGCGCCTAATACATGTAACGCAACATATTATTCTAACAAACACAAATCTTTTTAAAGACTCATTCAACTTTTGATCCAAGATCCATACAAATCAACGATCCCGAACAGTGGTTATTAATATATTCCTGCGACTGTAGGTATTGTATATTTATACTAACTCCCTGCGATATTTATTTTCTTATTTTTTTATTTATTTTCATGAACATTATTTTTTTATATGCTTGATTGGAATATTTATTACCCACATGTTATTATTGTTAAACAAGACCTAAAAAATTGTTCTAATTAATTCAGATAATTTGGACAACCTGCTAGGAAACTTGTAATATGATAGCTTAATAACTTGTCACTAAAAAGTTAGTCTTTTATGTGTTTCTTGAACCAACCTAGACTAAATATTTTTAGGGTGTTTAAAATATTATATGATTATTCTTTTGCATAAAATTTGTAATGAATCTATATTTAGTAAAGACCAACAATGAGCAACATGGTTCCTGACTGTGTTGTACCTTCACCCCTGAACTCAACTTTTGGTTCCTGACCATCTAGACGAGGAAATCTACATTGGATAAGTCCCTAAGATGTCCCTACCATTTCAATATCCGATTAGGTTTATGATTCTTCCTTTAAAGAATTATTGGCGACTTCAAAACGAATTTTTAATAAAACCTTAACAATGGGGTAGTCAAATAACGCGATCACACCACGTGTAGGCATAAAGGAATAAAAATCCACGCCTACAGTTAGAAAAGCTTGGTTTTTGTTCTAAGTGGATTAATTGGATAAAATCTTGTATTTCGTCTCCTTCCTTTTCTGTTTTAGTAAATGGCATCCATGGGGATCATTTTTACCCGTCTAGAGTGATTCGTCATGGTGATCCTCTATCCCCTACCTTTTTATTCTGTGTGCAGAACTCCTAGCCAGACAAATTTCCTTTACTAGCACCCAACGACACAAATTAATTGGTGTTTCGATCGAGAAATCTGGAATAAGAATCCATTTCCTTAATTTTGCACATGATACCATGATATTTGTGAAAGCTTCTGACCAAAGCTACGTTTCTATAAAGCAAATTTTGAATAAATATTGTTCTATGTCAGGTGAATTAGTCAATTTTCATAAATCTGCATTTCAATGTTCCTCTAATGTTTCAGCTAGTACTAAAACCATTTTTTCTTCGATTTTGGATATGTCAGAATCATCTGATTTGGGTGAGTATTTAGGATGTCCAATTATTGACTCAAGAGTTACTAAGGAAACATTTGGTAAACTTTTAGACAAAGTTTCTAATCAACTTCCGAAATGGAAAGCTAATTCGCTTTCACAAGCGGGAAGGACTGATTTAATTCAGTCCAATCATGCCACGAAAGAAAATCAAATGCAAAGTTTTTATTTGCCTCATAGACTCTTTCTTCGTTAGATAAAACGTATAGGAATTTTTTTCTGGAATAAAGCTATTACTAATAAGTAATATTATTGGATGGGATAAAGTGTGCCTTCCCAAATAATATAGGGGTTTAGGAATTAGAAAAGCGGATGCTAATAATGTAGCTCTTCAAATGAAGCTCCTTTGGCAAATTCTAAAAAGTCCAAGCAGCTTATGGGCTAACTTGGTGAAGAAGAAATATAGTAAAAATCAGGATGTAATGACTCATAAGGTGTCATCTGTAGCCTCGTGGCAATGGAAGAGGCTGATGAGTCTCCGCCCTTCATTTAGTGAAGGACTTAGATGGCAAGTGGGGGAATAGTAGGGATATGAGTTTTTGGAATGATAACTGGATATTTCAGTATCCTCTTAAAAGTGTTGTTCAGCCTCTTGCTGCTGCAGAACATATAAAAGTTTGAGAAGTTATTGATGAGAATGGGGGTTGGGACAGTGGTAAGTTAGCTGCTTTGGTCCCTCCTTGTATAGCTCTTTCTATTTCACAAACTTTCCTTCCTTCTAATCCCCATGATGACTCCTTAATTTGGGGTCTGACAGCGGATGAGGAGTATTCTGTTAAGTCTGGTTAAAGTTTAGCTCATGGTCTTTTTAATCCGACCTTTAGCAAAGTTGATTATGATTGGATTAGAAGCTTAGTATTCATCTGAAGATTAAAAATTTCCTTTGGACAGCCTGTTATGATGGTCTTCCTTCTAAGGATAGTCTTTAAAAGTGTAAGATTTTTCTTCCTCAGCAGTGTGTTCTTTGTAATAATCCCCAGGAGTCTATTGTTCATCTCTGTTTTCATTGCCCTTTCACTCTTGACATTTTTGCTTGTCTCCATGAGGGTGGAGATTGGCCTCTTCTTCCTTTGGGAGATAATGTCTCGGATTAGTTTACTTTACGCTGCTGGATTATTTTTTGCCGTTCCAAGACTTCAGTAGAGGCTGATCCTAGATTCTCTTTTGTCTGGTGGCCAGGTTTATTTGGTTATTTTAGAAATAGAGTTATTTTTAATGATGAAGGTATTTGGTGCCGTCGAGCTAGTTTCCAAATTAAAATTTTTATAACAATTGGGCTAAGGTGGAAGGAGATGATTTTTCGAGTTCAGCCTCCCCTTTGGACCGGCTTAGTAAAAGTCAGGGTTCTCGTCGTTCTGGTGATAATCTCATTTGGTCCCCTCCTCCTCCTAATTTCTGGAAGCTAAATTTTAATGGCTCTAAAATGAGTAATGGCAATGCTTCTCTAGGTTTGGTTATTAGAAATTGTGATGGTGATATTTTGTTGGCTGGAGCTAAATTTCTTGGGTCTGATGTGTCAATCATCAAAGCAGAAGTCTGAGCTCTTAGAGAAGGGGTTAAGGGTGCCTTCTCCCTTAACATTTCTCATCTCATTATTGAAGGCGATAATTTAGGAGTCATTAATTCTATGAAAAATTCTTGGCAAATTCCGTGGGAATCTCCTAATATTATTTCTGATACAGGTGTTGATGTTCTTTATTTTCAAGAGTGCCTGTTCTTCCACTGCTTTCGTGAAGCTAATCGAGCGACAGATTTTGTGGCGAGGAAGTCCCACGACTACCCTTACTGTTTAGATTTTTCCCTTATCATCCGTTGGCATGTTTTAGGTTGGTCCCCAGATTAAGGGTCAGGTCTATGTCTGATTTCCATATCAAAAAAAAAAAAAATTAATTCGTGAAATATTATTCATTATCTACATTTCACATTCGTATCACATTTAATGCAAATACGGCATAGTGTATCCAAAAAGGTAAAGAAAAATTATTCCATTCCCGATCCTAACACTCACGCTCATGGTTATTATAGTTTAAATATTTATTTACCAATTTATACAACTTAAATTTTTATTTACTTTTCCCTAATTATCTTAAATCGCTCAACTATTTCTATCATATAATACCATTATCATCATATTTTATCTTGAGGTCGTTATTGTTTGATTATTGTTAGTTTTGTAGAACTAAATATATCGTTATTTCATGTTGCTGGTAGTGCAAATCGTAATTTATTAAGCACAAATTTTGTGGAATATCGATACGTACCAATCGTAGCTTTGAGAAACATTGTAGCTGGAATTTTGATTTCGCTACAAAAATTTGTCTCCTATTCTCCTATCCTTTTTTATTTCATGTTCAGTAACAGTCTAACCTAACAGAGTAAAGAATAAGAATTTAACTTCATAAACCTCTTACTTGAGGATATTGGGGATTACATGAAATATAATGTTGTTAGGCAGATACATCCAGATCCTTATAATATAACGCCCCGACCTCTAAACGTCATATATTTAAGTTAATTAATCCATTATTAGCAGCGGAACTTAGATGGTCGGTGCACTACTGCCGTATTTTCCGTTTGGGAAAGGGAAAATACAAGGCAAACATTCTTTCATAAAACTAAACATGTTATAATCATTGAAACTCATAAGCATCTTAATTATATAGATATAAATAGCTAAGCATAGGTAATTACGTAGTTATAGTTAAACTAAATTCGTGTTCTAGTGATCATAAGTTTAGATTACACAACCAATATAGTTTTCATAAATGTAAAGTGGTTGACCATCGTCACTTCTACACCATCCCGTCACCTTAATTCATGAGTACCTAAAACCAAAAGCAACATCGTGAGCCGAAGCTCAATAACATACTACCATAACAACGTAAATTCATTTCAATTCATTTTATTTGCAAATAGGGAGAAGAGAATATAGTAAAATACATAAGAATTCAATAATTAATGAAATAATAGTAAGGTGAATAGTTATAAGTAGCATTTGAAACTTCATAATTTCCCATTATCTTTTCATCTTTTAACTTGGTAACTAGCGATTAACTTGTGGGACGTCTCCCACCTTGCGACGATTTTCAAGGAGCACTCTCCCTTGTTGGATACACCGCTCGCACCAAAATGGAGTAGGAGTCATAACTTGCGGTACCCCTCAAGGAGCACTCTCCCTTGTTGGGTGTACGGCAGGTGCGAAGATACGTGCACGAACCTAAAGTAGATAATAAGCGTAACATTATACTGCCATATTCTCTTTTACTTTCATTTATCATGTTTCGTTTATTTAACATTCATCGGCATAAGCCTTATATCTTTCATGAATCATACTTGAGCATTAATAACTCATAAGTTCATAACATATGTAAACATATATGAAAACTCATTCATAAACAATTTAAGTGTCCCACAATCCGTAATAAGGATCACGTCACACAAACCTTTAGAATTATAAAAATGATTTCACAAACATATTTCGAAGGGGATCGTGGGTATTAGCAATAGATGTTACCTCGATTCCTGCTTAATAATCTTGAAAGCCGCGGGAGGCTGTAATATCCTTTCCTTTTAATCTAATTAATTAAATGAGGCAACGAAAATATAAATATTCGATTTATTTTAACATTTA
Source organism: Beta lomatogona (assembly GCA_947646795.1). Lineage (NCBI taxonomy): Eukaryota > Viridiplantae > Streptophyta > Magnoliopsida > Caryophyllales > Amaranthaceae > Beta > Beta lomatogona. Next base: position 1,617,030 of record CANSNZ010000018.1, on the reverse strand, counting down.
GACCTTTAGTTATTAAGATTATGTTTATTATTGAATATTGTTGTTGACATTACAGAGACTCATTATTTAAGCTTTTATAAATAATTTTATTTACGTTACTTTGACTAATAGGATTATGATTTTACTTGTCATTTATTCAATTTAATAAGTAAATTATCTTCAACAAGTTGTAAAACAATTTTAGATATCGTCACCAAGCAAATCACAAAATTCCTAATATTCATTTACCATTTTCAAATTACATGAATAATTGACAATTTACTATCACTATACATGACCAAATTTTTTTAGTTTCTTTTATTAAAAACTTAGTCAACAACTAGTCAAGAACTATAATATGGTTCATTTACATACTAAGATTTTTTTTTTTTTTTTTGAAAAAACCATGGTAACGGATGAAAATTCCGTTACCACCATGGTGGTATCCGTTACCTCCATGGTAGTAACGGATGAAAATTCTGTTACCATGGCTTTTTCAAAAAAAAAAAAAAAAAATTTTGTGGAAATAAATTCCGTTAAAATAGCTTTTTCTAAAGAAAAAAAATTGGTGAGAGTGGTGGTGGTGGTGGTGGTTGTGGTGGTTGACGTCGTGGTGGTGGTTGCGGTGTTGGTGGTGGTGGTGGTGGTTGCTATGGTGGGTGGGTGATGATTGGGGTGAAGTGTGAGTGAGTGAGAGAGTGAGAGTGAGAGGGGTAGTTTAGGGATATTTAGGAAAAAAATACGGACGATTTTTAGTAAATACGGATGGTAAATAGTAATGCCCTTTTTTAATAACACAACTAACAACTTAAAACATAAAAAGGTATTTGACATACCTCCTGCTCACTCAGCAGGCACAAAAACAGGGGAGGAATAAAGGAAGGTTGGTCAGCGGGTTGAAACTTCGGCAGCAGGTGGCGGCACAGGGGTGATTCGGGCGGTGCAAGCAACAGCGAGGGCATGGTGGTGGTTCAGTGCAGCAGTGGCTGCGGGGGAAAGGTGGGGCGAGAGAGAGTGGGCGAGAGAAGGAGGGGGCGAGTGAGGAGAAGGAAGTCGCGGCTGAGTTGGCAGTGTAGTAGATGGCGCGCCGGTGGAGGAGGTGGCTGAGACCGAGGCCTGAGGTTGGTGTTGCGGTGGCGGCTGGCTAAAAAAAAAAATAGGAGAGAGAGAGACTGTTGTGGTGCGAAAATAGGGAAGCTTTGAGGGGTGTTTTGGGTGGCGGTTTCCGGCGAGGGTAGTAGAATTCCATCAAGGTATTTTAGTGAAGTTGTGAATGGTGAGTGGATGATGAATGGTGGAGCAACTATGGCTATTTATAGCCATTGTTGGGGCTCCTAATTTTGTAAATTGTGTTGATGGAATTGATAGAAAATTGAATTTTGGGAGAGTTTGATTTGGATTGGAGTTTGAAATTGAAGTGAAATTTAGTATGCAAGAAAAATTATTCCGACTTAGAAATAAGTTATGTGAGGGAGAATGAAGATGGAGGGAAAGAAAATTGATCAAACAATAGCTTCTATAGTTTTATTAAGCATGTTGTCATTAACATACACATAGTTTCAAAGTCAGATATTCACATGCACATTGTATGTAACGTCACAAAATTTTATCAACATCATCTAAGCAAATAGGTGAGGATATTTCGCTTTCAGCTGATCTTCTGCTTCCCAAGTGGCAATAACAATTAAGTTTAGTTTGTGAGTGATAATAACAATTAAGAAACACAAAGGAAAAAGAAAAAGAAAATGATACATTAAAGGAAAGAGAAAGACAAATGTTGATGAACAAACAATAAGGCAAGTTTGAAACTGACCCAAATCATTACATAGTTCAAACAATATTCTACCGAGAAAAGTAACCAATTGAAATTAAAAGCAATAAAAAAAATTCAATGCAATTCGGGGGGTATTCTTCATACTATTTACCATAGAATTCAATGCAATTGTTCCTCCAACCTAGCTTTCAGTTTTGAGTTACATTAAGGTTCGATATAATATCATAACGATACATTATGTGCATCATTAAATAACAAGACTGGTATGGCAATGGCAATGACTATTTGACATGAAATCAATTAGCATTTTGATGTTCTTGTTTTTGTAATGAATAATTAATTAGGTTTAATTAGCAAAGTTAGACGTTAGTTTGATTTTGTGCTAATATTTGTCACGAAAGTAGAAGAGAAGTGAAGGCGTTCTCGTTCATCCGGAGATTCTGGCGTAGCGAAATCGTTTTGATTATTGTGAGCAATCTATTAATCATTTTCCAATGATTCTTTTTTTGTTGGATTTCTAACATATTGAAGTTTAATCCTACCCAATTTGGTGATATTCCATGAAGAAATGAAGTCGCAGTAGCCTTTCAATTGAGACGTCATTTCACTAATTATGACAAATGAAGAAGAAGCTAAGTAGGTCAAGCAAGCAGCTGCCTATGGGTGGTGGTGAAAGAGGTGCGTGCTTGAGGTGCTTGATGCTAATTAGTGTTAGTTTATTTCTAAACATGCTTTACTTTCACTAATTATGGTTATTAGTCACTTAGCCCCTAAATCAGTTTTTGTAATTTTCGATTTTGTAAAAACCGGTTGTAATTTGCTTAGTTTAAGAAGTGTTTTGGATGTGTAAAGCAAGGGGGTTCAAGCTACCAGCTGAGTCATGGAGGTGCTTAAGCTACTTGATTAGTTTGAGCCAATCCCAAGCTTTCCTTCCTAGCTAGGAAAGCTTCCTATTTGCTGAGCCACAAAAGAAGGTTGATTGGCGTGTGAGCAGCCCCCTTTGGGTCTGATCTGGGCAGAAGGTTTTTGCAGCATTTTAAATGATTTATTTCATTGGTTGGAGCAATCTTCAAGTGTAGGAAAGCTTCCTACTGGTTACAACATGTTTCCAAGCATCCAATAGCAAAGAAGCTCCCATTTTGTAGCATAACTCCAGCTGGCAGTTTTAGCTTCCTTAGTTTAGGAGTTTAGCCTATTTCTTTGTTATTTTAAGACTCTTAGCTATTGTACTTAGCCTATAAATACCCTTAAGGTATTCATATGTAATTGTGTGTGTTGTTGAATGAAATAGTGAGCTTTGAGCTTGTTATAGAGTTGTTAACTCGGACTGCACTAGACTGCGATCTTGTGTGTAAATCTTGTACAGCGACTTCAAGAGAACCTCTCCAAACCGAGATTTGGGAGCCTATCTTTATTGCTTTATTTCATTATTGTCTCTTAAACATAAAAAAAAACAAAAAGAGTAGTGAGTTGTGAGGTGAACTCGCATCATTTGGTATCAAGAGCCATAGTTTTAACCACATAAAACCTGTCCTTTTTAGCTTTTGTACTTCACAAAAAAGTCCACGAATTTTCCTTCTTTCTTTGCCTTAAAATGGAGAAATCTACAGAAGAACGTCTTACAGAGAATCTAGCATTACTTATGGAGGATCGCGTGAAGGTGGTGGCAGCACTCAACTCTCTAAATGAAGAAATCCATAAGTTGAAGGAGAAAACAACTAGTGGTGATTCTTTCACTTCAGTTGGAACTCAAAGACGAGAAGAGGAGATGAAGCTAGGAGATCTTCCTGAATTTGATGGCACACTTGATCCCGAAGTCTACCTAGATTGCGAAAGGAGGATGGAACATCTCTTCCAACACAAAAACTTGGATGATAGTAAGCGTTTCTCTTATGCTATTTTTGAATTATCTAAGTATGCATCTTTGTGGTTCGATAGTTTACAAGCTAAACGTATGAGAGAGGGTAAGGAACAAGTGAATACATGGACTGATCTTAAAGCTAAAATGAGAAAGTGTTTTGTTCCACGTACTTACAAGCAAGACTTGTACGTGAAATTAAACTCTTTACAACAATATCATCTCACGGTGGAGCAATACATCCAAGAGTTTGAAAGACTCTATATGGTGTGTGATTGCAAGGATGAGGAGGAACAAAGTATGGTCAAGTTTCTATTTGGTTTATCTACCCCTATTGCTAACCATGTTGAATTGCAGCAATATTACACTTTTGATGAACTATGCTCGTTAGCTTCTAAGGTGGAAAGACAACAAAAGGAAGCTAAGGGGAAGAATGTTAGGTACTCCTTTAAAAAAGGGAAGGTACCTAAACAAGAAGCACCAAAGGTGAATGACAAAGCCGTGGTGGAGGAAGTGAAAGCAACCCATACCATAGTCACACCGAGACAGCAAGCAATAAAGGAAAGAACATCTTTCAAGTGCCAATGCCAAGGACATATTACAAAACAATGTCCAACCCGCCTACTTGTAACAATGGAGGAGCATTACCTATTCATGAACAAGAGGATGAATGAAGGAACCAGCAAAGGAGAAGAAGAAGAAGAAGAAAAGTCGAGTTAAGCTCCAATACATGACATGGCAAATTCGGAGTTTTGGGCATCCACTTCTATGTTCGAACCAGAAGAAGAGAGACATGCTTTGGTCTTGAGAAAGGCCTTATTTTCGGTTCCACAAGAGAGCATTGAACACGAGCAAGGGAAAATCTTTTTCAAACTCGTTATTTGATTAATGGTAAAACCTTTTCTCTAATTGTTGATAGTGGTTCATGTACTAATGTTGTTGCTCAATCTTTAGTAGACACACTTAAGCATAAGGTACAAGAGCATCCAAGGCCATACAAGCTAAGTTGGCTAAGTAATGATAGAGGCGTTTGGGTGAAGAAACAAGCCCTTGTTTCTTTTCAAATTGGAGGACACATGGAGCAACTTTGGTGTGATGTTGTGCCCATGACAGCATGTTCTTTGTTACTTGGAAGGCCATGGCAATCAGACCGCCATGTAATTCACTATGGACGAGAGAAGATCTATTTGGTTCTAGTAGGAAACGAACGTATTGGTTTGAAACCATTACCTCCAAAGAAAATCTCAACCTCACTAGCAGCAGATAGTAAAACAAACCTTTATATTTGTCAAAGTTCATGCAGGGAAGAAGTATTAGAAGTGCCAATGAACAAGAAGGAGAGGCGTGAGAAGATGCTCTACACACGCCACAACAAGCAACTTGATGAAGGAGACTTTGTGTGGTTGTCTTTGGCAGCTCAAAAGCTTCATGTCAATCACAAAGATGGCGAGCCTATGGATGAAGGACCATTTCAAATTGCTGAAAGAATAGGTTACAACACCTATAAGGTCCTCCTCAACAACGGGATATGCGCTACTCTTGAAGCTAGTGACTTAGTTCCATATTTGATGAAACTTGAGGATAAGTTTATTTGAAGAAGAGGAGAATGATATGAAATCAATTAGAATTTTGATATATGTTCTTGTTTTTGTAATGAATAATTAATTAGGTTTAACGTGAGTTTGATTTTGTGCTAATATTTGTCACGAAAGTAGAAGAGAAGTGAAGGCGTTCTCGTTCATCCAGAGATTCTAGCGCAGCGAAATCGTTTTGGTTATTGTGAGCAATCTATTAATCATTTTCCAGTGATTCTTTTTTTGTTGGATTTATAACATCTTGAAGTTTAATCCTACCAAATTTGGTGAGATTTCGTGAAGAAACAGAGTCGAAGTAGCCTTCCAATTGAGACATCATTTCACTAATTATGACAAATGAAGAAGAAGCTAAGTAGGTCAAGCAAGCAGCTGCCTATAGGTGGTGGTCAGAGAGGTGTGTGCTTGAGGTGCTTGATGCTAATTAGTGTTAGTTTAGTTCTAAACATGCTTTACTTTCACTAATTATGGTTATTAGTTACTTAGCTCCTAACTCAGTTTTTGTAATTTTCGATTTTGTAAAAACGGGTTGTAATTTGCTTAGTTTAAGAAGTGTTTTGGACGTGTAAAGCAAGGGGAATCAAGCTACCAGCTGAGTCATGGAGGTGCTAAAGCTACTTGATTAGTTTGAGCCAAGCCCAAGCTTTCCTTCCTAGCTAGGAAAGCTTCCTATTTGCTGAGCCACAAAAGAAGGTTGATTGGCGTGTGAGCAGCCCCCTTTGGGTCTGATCTGGGCAGAAGGTTTTTGCAGCATTTTAAATGATTTATTTCATTGGTTGGAGGAATCTTCAAGTGTAGGAAAGCTTCCTACTGGTTACAACTTGTTTCCAAGCATCCAATAGCAAAGAAGCTCCCATTTTGTAGCATAACTCCAGCCGGCAGTTTCAGCTTCCTTAGTTTAGGAGTTCAGCCTATTTCTTTGTTATTTTAAGACTCTTAGCTATTGTACTTAGCCTATAAATACCCTTAAGGTATTTATATGTAAGTGTGTGTGTTGTTGAAGTGTGTGTGTTGTTGAATGAAATAGTGAGCTTTGAGCTTGATATAGAGTTGTTAACTCTAAATGCACTAGACTGCGATCTTGTGTGTAAATCTTGAACCGCGACTTAAAGAGAACCTCTCCAAACCGAGAATTGGGAGCCTATCTTTATTGCTTTCTTTCATTATTGTCTCTTAAACATAAAAAACACAAAAAAAAAGTAGTGAGTTGTGAGGTGAACTCGCATCACTATTCTACACCTACGTACCCCAATCGACAGCAAATGTACTTCCATCGTTATAAAGTTTCTTGTTATGCTAATCATTAAAACATGGCCTTTATCAAAAAGTCAGTGTTAAACTGTAGTAAAATCTAGTTGCTTCTGAGATTCAATGTGCATGCTAAGCCCACAAATATGAGAATTCATATATTGACATAATAACCCACCAATGTCCCCTAAAGCTACCTACAAACCATAAAACTATAGATACACAAAATAATAGTCCTAAAAAGTTTGGATCAGGCCTCATGCTCCCACATTAAATAATCCAAACATAATGGTACCTTTTATTTCCCTTACATGCAATGTTTCATATTTATAATAATGATTGATATCCAGAAGATAGGTTACTTATTCTGTGCCTATAAATGCTTACAGAAGTCTCTTCTGTGATAACAAAATTCTATTTCAGTAACATACACAACACAAATAAGGTTAGAGGGAGCACGATATTTGCAGGAGAATATACAATCATCATGATGGCAGCACAAACATTAGCTCAGGTGCAACATAGTTCGGAGTGCCACATGTGGTGTGAAGAAGATCAACTCCCTGGTATACACATGTCATAAGATATATATTAATCACCAGGGTATCACAAAGAACAATAAAAACTCAATGTTTTAAGAAAAGAAACTTGATTGTGCTTACTAGTTGTGGTAATGCAGTGAGCCCAAAATAAAGAACTTTTAAATTATCACGTTCATCAAGAAAGAGGCCTTCTGGCTAATTTTGTAGAATACAAAAAGACGAATCAAAACAGGCAAGGAAGAGGTTTTCCTGTTTCATGCAGAGGCTACACCTCTAGCTGTTGTACCAGCAGCAAGTTTATTTTGTGGTCTCGTTGTTGTCACCATTTTGAGTAGTACCATGGTTATGCCATAAGTTTAATTCAAAAGTCATGCATGGACTATTTGTTCCGCAACGCCCGACTTGATCACCTTGTTTGAGGTAGCATAATGTGAGTCAATAAGTTTATCATCTGTTTAACCATGTACAGCTTTCAGCGGTCACGTGAATGATTGGATCCCTCATCATGGTCATTAACATTTACTTCATCTCAAGCAGTTTTATCAAGCTACTATTACACAGCAAGCTGAAACTAGTAGCTACCATATTTTATGGAATATTTGGATTTTCAGGATTGCTCATATATCTGGCTGCAGTAGCATATCTTATTTTCCGTAAAGATAACGAGAGTACCTCGCTTCTAGCATTAACAATGCGAGAAGATCAACAAATTCCTTGAGAAGACTTAGTTAATATGCAACTCTCTGAAAGAATGACCAATAAGGTAGAAGTTGACTAATGGGTGCCATGTCTTGGATTTCACTTTTGTTAAAATTGAAAGATATGTATCAACTTCTCTACTATAATTTTTAAGTCAATAATTGGTCTTTGATAAATCGAAAATTGTTAGAATTTTTTATGGTTTTGAAGGATAATTTTAGAGAAAGCTAGTAAAAAACAGATGCTCACGAGCTTTCTCTAAAATTATCCTTCAAACCCATCAAAAATTCTAACAATTTTCGATTTATCAAAGAACAATTATTGACTTAAAATTTATAGTAGAGAAGTTGATACATATCTTTCAATTTTAACAAAAGTGAAATCTACGACATGGCACCCATTAGTCAACTTCTACGTTATTGGTCATTCTTTCAGAGAGTTGCATATTAACTACATTTTCGCGAGGAATTTGTTGATCGTCTCGCATTGTTAATGCCAGAAGCGAGGTACTCTCCTTAACTTTACGGAAAATAAGATATGCTACTGCAGCCAGATATATTTAACAATTCTGAAAATCCAAATATTCCATAAAATATGGCAGTTGCTAGTTTTAGATTGTTGTGTAATAGTAGCTTGATAAAACTGCTTGAGATGAAGTAAATGATACTGACCATGATCAGGGACTCAATCATCCACGTGACCGTTGAAAGCTGTACATGGTTAAACAAATGATAAACATCATGACTCACATTATGCTACCTCAAACAAGGTGATCAAGTCTGATGTTGGGGAACAAATAGTCCATGCATGACTTTTGAATTAAACTTACGGCATAACCATAGCACCCAATAAGGAAATGGCAAGGCCAATTGCACCATCTCCTTTAAGTTGCGGAACAAATAGTTCATGCATGACTTTTGAAGCCTCATGCTTTGCATACCCCAGCTCCGCAAGAAAGCATGCAACAATTGCAAGCACCACAAAAGTAATCACTAATTCCAGTTTTCGCACCTATTAAAGTTTAGTGAAGATGATAATCAAAGTCAGATTCTTTCAGGAATATATAAGTGCTCCATAGAAATGTCTATTTCAAGTTTAAAGCTAAAGGATTTATTAATTCACCCCATATTGTTGTAATGCAAGTAGCACTAGAGTGCTAAGCCCACTCACAAGAACACCAACCCACACAGGAATTCTGAAAAGCATATTCAACGCGAAAGCTGTTCCAATAACTGAAAACAAAAAGATTTTAACATTTATGAAATGTCACAAGCAACTATACAAATTTAATTAAATTCTGACATATTACCTTTAGGAATGTTGCAAGCAACTATTGCGATTTCAGCCAAAATCCATAAAATAAAGTTAAGGACCTTTGAGTACTCAAATCTAGAATGTTCCGCTAAATGCTTCCCTGAAGTCATGACGCAAATGTTATGTAATAGGCATGGGATACTGACTATAATGGAACAAGCATAAGAATGACTTGGGTGAAGGACATGCCTGTAACAACCCCAAGATTAGCAGTCATAGACTGAATGATGAGAGCAGCACATGAAGCCACTAATATGATCCAAAGAAACTGAAGCCACGCAAAAGTTAGCTTAGGGCTTGTTCTCTTCGGCATAAAACAACTGAACTAAACTGAACTGAATCGAACTGAACTGAATTGGATCGAACTGAAATGAATTAAATTATAACTAATTAAGAGTAATGATTATCATTTAGGAACAGAATTGAACTGAAAATAAGTTGGGGTGAACATGCCCTTATTAATATAAGATAGAGAGACAAATTTGGACATCTAGGAAGAGCTAAAAGATGACACTATGAATATCTTGATGATACTTCCATACTTGGTGTAAATATTAGGAAAACTAGTCTTATATGCACGCTATGCGTGCGAAAGCATATACGAAAACCTAGAATCATTGAGTAATAATATTAAATAATTGGAAACAATAATAAATTTATCAAAAGTAGGTTACCATATTGATATAAAATGCAAATAGAACACTGAATAATTAGGTGAAAAAATATCATAAAGTTAAGAAATTGCGTTCAAAAGAATCACTTTAAAAGGTGAACAACAATATAGGACGGAACCAAATTAGACTAAAAGACGTCGAATCCATATAAAATAAGAGTAAAGTTAGATGTAATAACAATGTCTTTACATATATATATATTCCGTTCTTAATAGTTTTAGTATATTTAAAATATATATACTTACAAAACAATCCGATCAGAATTCTGTAAAATTTACAAAGGTCATACATAATGAAGAATAATTGCACTCATGAAAAGCATAATAAAAAAGTACATCCATCATAATACTCAAAAACAGACAATGTGTAAATGACAATGGTAGTAAGCTCAATATAAATTAGATACCTGAGGCGACAACATTAGATAAACTAAAGGTGCAATCCTCTCCATTATGGAAAAGTAAGTGAGAAGGAGGGAGACAGGATGAGAATGACGTTGAAGATAGAAATCAGGAGAGGTTGACGGGGGATGGGGTGATAAGGATACCAAGAAAGCTAATTATATAATACATTAATTAATATAGCAATTGAGTGACTAGCTGGTTTTGAACGTGCATCATAAGCTTGGAAGGTAAAGGGATATAGTTAATAGAAATGTTTAAGATGAGGCATGAAGTTGAATGGGCAGAGTGATGAAAAGAAGCAACAGAGTACTGACCTCATACTTAAATTGTGCTCCAGCCTGGAGATCCGTTTCAAGTGGGTAGTTAGAAGTGTAAATTGAAACAAGCTAAGATGGGAATACGAATATACAATGAATACTTACAGTTTCCAGGATCAATGTATGCTGCTATGGTTACAACTTACAAGGAAGCCAGGACCCATGTACGAACAAAAAAAGGTTCTTCCAGCTTTTCTTCTGTGTTGCTTACATTAGACAGTCAAAAATCAAGAAGCCTTATCTTACAAATGAAGAAGAGGAGAGAATTAAAGAGTTAAACAAGAATTTGGTCAGTCTCAACTGTGTTCATTAACCTTTCCCGGACATTGGACAATGGACATGACTACTCCCGCTTACATTCCCACTTTCTTTCCCTGGACTCACTATCAAATATCAAATGTGGCAGCTCTCTTCTCGTCCCCATTTTTCTCCCTGCAATATATTACTATATCAATCTTGATTCTGGAGTAACCAAATTAGCATAAAGATAACAAATTACCTACATCTTTCTATGTAGAGTAGCCAAAAGAAGCAGCAGTTTAACGTTTATATCAGAGTTTTAAGAGATATTTCCACCGTATTTGTTGCTACAACTTTCAATCTAACACGCAAATGATAAAGAAGCAGTTTCACGTTTACATCAGAGTTTTAAGAGATACATCTTTTAGAATACTGATACCATATTCCTTAAATAGAGGACAAGATAAAATTGTAGCTATGGGCAAATGGGAGATAGCAAGGACTAACACGCAAAAAAAATAATTTGGGAAGGGTTTTATCATAAAGTAAAAGTAATAAAAGCAAAATTGACAGTTGGGAGCTGAATGAAGTACATAGCAATCATAATTAATTAATGGGTCAACTCAGTACGGAATTGAATAAAAAATTTATAGAGTTTACCATTGGTTCCAGTGATTAAAACCCAACGAAATATGAAACAGTAAAGAATTTGTAGATATCAAAAAATTAAAAAAATCTTCACAGGCTTTGGAAAGAATAGTTGGGGGTGGTTAATTGCAAATGGAGGAGGGTGATAGTTTCAGTACATTAGTTGATGATCAGGTGAAAATTAATTAGTTTGTACTCCCTCTATTCTTTTTTAGATATAACACATTGACTTTGTGTACTATTCATCCAACTCTTTTTGACATAAATTGTTATTTTTATATAAGGAAAATATAGTCACGTGACATCTTGTTAGATTCGTCTTGATATACATTTTTCAAATATGTATTTTTTATAATTTTTACATTTATAAAATTAGAGATGTTGTGGGTCAAAGTTGTGTCTCGACAAGTGTGAAAAGTCAAATGTTACATGTATTAAAAAAACGGAGAGAGTATAATTTAATTGCTGCAAAAACATAAACTTTAAAGATAAAAAGTGAAATGCAAATACAAAATTTAAAGAAGTATGAGAATGATTTCTTTGTGTGGTGGAAGCAATGCAATAAATTTGTATATTTTAATGCGAATGGAGAAAAATGCATATCAAGTTCGGAAAACAATACCACCCGAGGCAACGCCCGGACCCAAATACTAGTTCATTATTAGAAAATGTCTCAACAACTACAATAAGTTTATAATGGCTTTGGGCGGCCAATGAATGATTGCAATAAATATGTCCAAAATGAGCATTAGTTTTCTGTTAGTGTTGTGTTTGTGTAAGAAAATAGATTGTGTGTTAACAGATTGTAATGGATAATTATTTGTTTAAGAAGATAGATGAAGGCATAACACGATACTGATTGTTGTACTAATATGACTGAATTGCAGCAAAAGAGACAAAGAATTGATATTGATTTGGATGAGGAAGTAGATGACATTGAGTTGGAGTCAGGACAATTAATTGAAAACTTGAAATATGTAATGTAGACAAAGTTGGTGAGGTTGAGTTAGCTATAGGTGGGTATGCTGTTTCAAGGAAGTCTACGGTAGTTCCAAGTTTTTTTTTTTTTTTTTTTTTAAGGAGAATTCCCTTGTAAGAAGGGGGGAAATTGGGGATCCTTCTTACAAGGGGTGAGAATCGAACCCCTGTCACAGGGGTGGAAGGAAAGCCTCACAACCACTAGGCCAACCTTAATCCTTTACGGTAGTTCCAAGTGTTAGTATGATATTTGCTTCATGGAAAGAAATAGATAAAAAAAGAAAATTTAAAGACAAGGGTCAAAGATGTCATATTTTATTTAATAAAATTAAATATGGGTACAATTTTCCATGATAACATGAGAATAAGAGAGGAGTTATTTTCTTGCAATAAGGGTATATTATGGGAAAAAGATGTTTTTAAAAAGAAAAAAGCACTATATTTTAGATCATCCAAATAAGAAATCAAGCACTATATATAGTTTAAGATGGAGGGAGCATTAAACTAGTAACTCGTCATCCTATATTCCTATAAGTGAATCTATTTAAGAATTAAGATTGTCATTCTATTTAAAAGTTCGTCATCCAGCGAGTAGTTTAGTTGGAAGTTTGGAGCTAAACGAAGATGCCGCGCACATACAATGTTCTCAATGAATCAGTTGTTTGTAGATCGATTAAAAAAGTAGTCTTTCTTTCTCTAATTATTCATCAAATTAAACCAGCAATAAAAAAAACTTGAATATTTCACTACTTAAAAGTATTGTGAGTAGTACCCAAAACATAGGATCGATTCCGTTTACATCATTGCGTTTAGTCGCTCACTTATACTACGTGATTGTAGTATTGCGGTATGTTTCATCATTGTGCCCTTAAATGGGGAGACACGATGTGTCTACTGTATAATTGCAAGAAACTGAATCAAAATCTCCTCGAAATAATTAATTTCTCAACCGAATATTCTACCCAATAACATGGTGTATTCATAAAGCGATCTTGCTCACTTGCGAAGCATTCGACCAGTGTCACTGTGGGAGTTCCAGAACTTCCTTCACAATGAGAGGTTTTTATCATTTCGTTACCCGCACCAGAGTTCCAGTATGATACAGATGAAGATGAACCCCCAAGTGCATCTTAGGAGAGGAAGAGGAAAGTCGAAAAAAATTGGCAATGAGGGGTAAAATGAAGCTCAATCAGAAGAAAAACTACGGGCTTGTCTTATCGTATCGATGACCCTTGACGAGCAGACAATAATATTACTCTATGAAAGACTCAATATGTACCTGCTCAGTTTAAGGGATGTTAACAAGAAGTAGTGGTGGGGACTTAAGTTAATGTGTAATAATATAACTGATGCAATTAAATAGTTTAGTGGAGTTTATATAAGAGTACTAAAAGGTAAGACACATTATTATTAGCATTACAATAATTAGTATAATATATACATTTGTATTTAATTGTTTCAAAAAGAGAAGTATTGTAACACCCCCAAAATCCATACACGTCTAAACTACGTTGCATCGACTTTGGGAGTGTTACCGCCGCGGTGAAACGCAAGGCATAATAAAATCAAAACGTTACAACTTCTTATTAATAAAACTACATTGCAGCGGAAATAAAATGTCTACTTTAACTACAACTCGGGAATCTCCACAGACCCCTTTTATTCAAACCACAACTAAATAAGTAAATCATAATAGTCTTATAATGCTTAATTTAACACACTTCAAAGTTTCAAAACCAACATCTATCCCACCGTATGCTCAACACCATGCAGCAACACCAGCACACCTAGTCTGCTCCCCATTGAAGCATCAATGGTTCATCACAGGTCAACAAACAACACAATAACACACAATCAGCTATGCTGGGTACATAGTAAAGCAGTAAGTGCATACACAGCATAAACAGAATAATAAGGATCATTCCTAGACATGATACTACATAGGATTACATTCTTTACTTTTTATTTAGTTGGCAGCGAACGGGCACCGTCATCTTACTAGAATCATACGGGCTACTTAATCCTTAATAGACAACTTGATCTATTAGATGGAATGTAAATACGGTTTCGTTCCGTTCCCCATCCATCACCTTAGTATGCATACCCCCAAGATCGTACGGAACCTTCCGCCTACTTGAGTTATCAAAATTTATAAGGACACTACTGTCGTCACAGTAGGCCTGCGTAGGAGTGTAGAACAAGTCTCACACTCCCCCCATTGTTCATCACTTGTAGAGAATCCAACTACAAGTTTATTGCCAAAATCCTTTCTTAGTATTGTCCATTCATACCACATTAAACATGTAAACATTTAACATTCCTTTTTAGATATAATACTCAAATTTTTACTTCTTGTAACATCCTTGTTACACCATAAATCAAAGAATACAAATCCAATAATCATGCTTACGATACGATAGAATTTCGCATAACCATGCTACATATCGATTTCCAATCACAATCATGTTACCAAACAATCTCAGCAATCACAATTGTTCCCTATCATGGTTCTAAGTTCCAATGGAATAAATCACAACCTAACATGATACTAGTAATTGTAACTGAACTGGTACGCGTACGTACCTTGTAACGGAGAATCTTTGCTGATTACTTAAAACGTTCCGCTTATGAAATTGGGACCTAATCGAATAATAGAAATATTTCAGTGCTAAATCCTTGGTACGATGAAAATAAAAATCAGCTCAACTAACTATGTAAATTTTTAGTGTTTCGAACAATAAATGAACGTTCTTGTTGGTTAGACTTTTATTTCATAAACTTCATTGAACTAACATATTTATTACTTACTAATGAGGTGCTTATAAATCTGATTTTGTTTAACTTTTACACTACTTTGTTTACAATAACAAAAGTTAACTAAATACCTATATAAGAACTATAAAATTAGATTTGAAGAACTAAACCAAAGTAAGAATTAGTAATATATAATAAATCTGATTTTGTTTAGTTCATAATATACTTTTATTTAAAGTCACAAACTTAAACCAATATACATAAGTATAATAAAAACAGAATTGAGACTTAAACATCCTCCTAAGAACTACTAATATAATTAAGAATTTGATTTTTCCTTTAACCTTTACTATACTTAGTTTACAAAACTAAGTCAAACCATTATATCCAAGTATTATAAAATCAAATTTGAGGAATAAAGTTATCTCAACAATTAAAGCATAATTATAATTCTGATTTTGTTTTAATAATTCTATGCTTTATTAATAATTACAAAACTTAATCAAAATACATAACAAAATCAGATTTAATAAATTGATTTGAAGAAGAAAAGAGAGGGGAAAAACCACCGGAAACCGTCGACGACCGACGCCGACGGAGCACCGGCGAGCCACGAACCTTTACTGCGCGGCACAACCCCGAACCCCTTGAGCCTCGTGTGCGACACTTCCGGCAGCGACGACAGGACCCACGACCCAGCCGCTGGATCACCGGCAGAACTCGCACAACCACGCGAGGTTCGACCCACCTTCGCGCGACCCCCACCAACGCTCGAACCACCAGACGCGACGCGAACCTCCACCGCAGCCTCGCGCAACACTTCCGGCAACGTCCACGAACAGCCGGCAACGATTGCCACTAACCGACGCTGGCGAGGGGGTTTCCAGATGCAGTGAAGAAGAAAGAAAGAAAGGTAGAGAAGAGAAGGAGGAAAGAACGTCTGAGAGAAGAAGGAAGGATGAGAGAGAAAAATTCTCTTTGGTAAAAAACGGCTGACCTATCAATAGGGTTTTCTAATTAATTTTTTTTTTCTTCCTTTTTATAGTATGAGAAACCTTAGTTTATTAGGATTCGTTTCCAAATCGAATTCTGATTTACTTAACAAAACCGAATTAAAATATAATTAGGTACCAAGGTAGGTTGTATATTTAAATTATAACTGTAGGTTTACCCAAACTACATTTTTTTTCATTAAATAATATTAAAATACTTTCACTTTATTCTTTATATTTTCTTATTTATAGCAAAATAACTCCCAAAAATACGGAGTATTACAAGTATTATCTTGCCTTTAAATAAAAAATTTCCTAGAATGACCAATATGAGATTGTAGATTAGTTGGTTAGTGCATTTGTATTTCAAATGAGGAGTTATGGGTTTGAATCTTAACACATACATTTTTATTTTTTAATAGTATGTTTCATTTGATTGTGTGGGGGGAAGGGGGAGTACATGTAGCAACATGACATACTTTTGCCTTGGGTTTTAGATATAAATACTTCCTCCATTCTTTTTTAATTGCAACATTTTTCTTATCTGGAAGTTTCATATTAATTGCACTATTTTCTTATTTGGTAATATATTCTCTATATCTCTTTCCTATCACATGGGCCCTACTTTTTATTTATCTCTAACGCTATGCTCTTCACATGGGTTTCTTGAAAAATGTGTCAATGGGCTTATAACAGCGCGCTTCAAATAGCTGCTTAATTAAGACAATACTGGTAACGAACCTTGGAGGCGGTTTGTCCAAATCCTGTACTTGCCACTAATTTGCTTAAGTGAGGTATGCCAACGTTGTAATGAAAAAAATGGTTTGAAACAAAGTTATTTTTAACAGGTTGAAGTAAAGGTTACGAGTTCTCCGATCCACTCATTTTGAAACTTTGTTTGTTTTGTATTCTTCTCTGAATTTGCAGGTTTGGTTCTAAGAGTTCGGAATCGAAAGTGGAGCGAGATCATACATTGTGGATTATGGATTGAGTTGTAATTAGATTGTTGATTGAGGAATAGATCTCATGATATTTCATTGTTTATAATTTTTGGGAATTTAGTCAAGTTATTGGTGTAATTTAAAGTTGTTTTAGGCTGCGAGTTATTTTAATTAAGAGTTGATTCTAGTTTATAGTTGTTGAGTGTGCTTCATTATCAACTCGGAATTGGGGGCTGTTACAGTTTATTTTTGCTAATCAAAGACCCAAATACATGTTCCAATATTAAAGTCAGATAATTTGGACAACCTGTTAGGTTCGTAGTAATTTGGTTGCTTAATGAACATATCATAAAAATTAGTCTTTTGCTTGTTTAATAAACCAACATAGAATAATTTTTAAGATGCATGAAAATATTGCTTGGTCATTTTTTTGCATAAAACTAGAACATGAATCATATGAAGTAGAGGCCAATAATGGGCGAATTTAATTTATGATCATATTCCTACCCTCACCCTCGAACTCAAGCTTTGACCAATTATGAAGTCATGATGGGGAAATCTACATTGGATAAGTCCATGAGTTTCCCTATTGTTTCCCAACTTCCAATTAGGTTTATGATCTTCCTTTAAAGACTTGTTTGCGACTTTTTTTTCAAAACAAAACTAAAAACTTTTACAATGAGTTAGTCAAATCCGCGCTCATCTCGCATATGCAATAAAAATATCTTTATAGTGCCTGATATGTGAAAGGATGCTACCACAAGTAGATATAGTTTATTTTTCTTATAGTGAATACTAACTATTCACTTGTCAGTTCTCCGTAAAAGAATGAAAATGAATGTATATAATATTGATAAACTATTTCATTCCAAAATCATAAGAACGATTTTGGTAAAAAAAAAAAAGATGATGAATTTTTAACCATCTTTTTTTTATCTTATAACAAAGAAAAACCCAATTAGATGGAAATAAAAGTAGAATATCCGCTGATGAACTTACCCGTCCCCGAAGTATCTATTACTTTTTAATGAAAAACCTTGTTTTGACTTCACTAGAACTCCGAATGGATTAAACCCAAACTAAACCTGATTTGAAGCAAGACAAACCTCAAAATGATCCAACTTAAATCAACTTGACCTCAAACGACTCAATTACCACCTATAGATATAATGGCAATTTAAAAGTTCAAAGTGATGAGAGATAAAAATGAAAAAAAATGAGTTTTTTTTTTTAGAAGTAGCCTAAAACTAACGATTATATATAATATAATTATCATTTTTCAAAAATAGTACACACAATTACATAATGGGAATAGTACATACAATTATATAATGGGAAATTTGTGAAAAAAGAAATTATATAATGAAATTAAGATTTTGCGTTACCTTTTGAGTGTATCATTAATTTACGATAATGTATGAAAATTGAGATTTTGTGTGTATCTTTTGAGTGTATCATCAATTTACAACAATTTACGAGTCAATTTCATGTCAAGTAACTTTATGGTTAAATCAATCTTAGGTTGGATCCGTTTCAGGTTTATTAACTAATTTATATTATGGTCAATCAACTTTCAGAATATACTTCATCCGTTTCAAATTACTTGAAACGGTTTGACTTTTCCACTATTCATACACTCTACTTTTACAGTATTTTATGATATCTATGTAAGAAAAAAAAACCGACTATAGCATACGTAAACTTACTATATCAGAAAATTGTCTAAATCATACAAAAACTGACTATATCATACAAAAATTAACTATATCAAACGAAAACTGACTATATCAAACAAAAACTGACTACGATCCTTTTCTTTTGAACTTATTTTGGTTGAACTGAAATGAACTGAACTGAACTGAAATTAACTGAAATTAACTGATAATAATAATAATAATAATAATAATAATAATAATAATAATAATAATAATAAAAACAAATAAATAAATAAATTATAACAAATAAATAAATAAATTATAACAAATAAATAAATAATAGTAATAAATAATAATAATAATAATAATAATAACAATAAATATTAATAATAATAATAATAATAATAATAATAATAAATAAATAAATAATAATAATAGTAATAAATAATAAATAAAAATAATAATAATAAATAATAATAATAAATATAATAATAATAAATAATATTAATAACAATAATAATAATAGATAAATGAATAATAATAATAAATATAATAATAATAAATAATAATAATAATAATAATAATAATAATAAATACTTTAATAAATAATAAATAATAATAATAAATAAATAATAATAATAAATAAATAAATAATAAATAATAATAAATAAATAAATAATATTAATGAATAATAATAAACAATAAATAATAAATAAATAAATAATGATAATAATAAATAATAAATAATAATAATAGTAAATAAATAAATAAATAATAATACTAATACTAATAATAATAATAATGATGATGATGATGATGATGATGATGATGATGATGATGATGATGATGATTATAATAATAATAACTGAACTGAACTGAAATTAACTGAAATTAGCTAAACTGAACTGAACAAAATTGAAATTAATTGTTCCAAAAAAACAAGGCCTATATCAAACGAAAACTGACTATATCAAATAAAAACTGACTCTATCATATGGTTTCCGATACACAATAAATTATTATAACTTGGGTTCATTCAAAAAAAAATTAAACTTCCCATAAATATTTTTGGAGCTCTAGTATTGTTGGGTCCACAGCCACTACGGACTAGCCATCGAATGCAATCTGACTTGCGTGGAGCCGGTTCACGTTAATATTAGTGTGCACCAGGCCAAAAACACGTATCATTCCAGAACAATCCACTATATCATTCAGAAACCCATTATTCATGTAGAAACCCACTATATTATGCAGAAACTCATTATATCATTTACAAAACATACTATATCATGCAGAAATTAGATCATTTCAAAACAATCTACTATATCATTTAGAAACCCACTATATCATTTAGAAACATATTATATCATGCAGAAACTACATCATTTCTGAACAATCCACTATATCATTTAGACACTCACTATATCATGCTAAAACTCACTATATCATTCAGACACTCACTATTTCATGCAGAAACTACATCTTTCTATATATTAAAGCATGTACAATAATACTACACAACCTACATCTTTCTACATGTTAAAACATTAAAAATACATCATCTACAATAGTGTTGCATATAATTTCACTATATGTTTTCCGTTAATAAAATCCACTCTATTGTATATAGTTCATTATATCTCTATAAAACTCACTATATGACGTTAATATCAATTACCAACCCGATGTACACTAATACACGGGTCCATTTAAGTTTTATTTTACATCGAATGACGTTATACATTTGGAGCCACAAAAAAGACGGCAAAAATTTGAATAAACTTAAAATACTATCCGCAACAACATTTTATCCTCAAATCATCTGTCTTTTGTTCATGATCTTACTCTGATTTCACAAACCTCCATGTTTCCGGCGACAACAACACCCGCGCCACTCTCTTCACCATCTTCACACCTCTTCATCAAACCTCCTTCTCTCTCCTCTTTCCTCTTCTCTGACCTCCTTCTCCGTCCGCCATGTTCGCTGCCAAATCTTCTCTCTTCCCACCATAACTTCTACTTCCGAAATCTCCTTCCGATCAATCTTCGTTCCAAGTCCAGATGCTTCGTGAAATCTACGGCTGAGGATCAAATTAGCGATGCTGAAACCCGTGATTCCGGAGATATCGAATTCGAGGAGAAAGACGATCACAATGATGATAAAATTGAACATTATTCCGGTAATAATCTTCCGAAGGCGAATAATTCGCCGCCTTCTGATTTGCTCTCTCTTGGAATACCTGAACCTGTTTATCAGGTTTGCGCATTCTCTTTCGCTTTAGTGAATTATTCTTGTGATTGATGTTCAAAATAGTGTAAATTTAGGATTTTATGTAGTTATTTTGATAATTATCTTGTGATCAAAGCTTAAACTTGTGTAATTTTAGCTCAGGAAGTCAATTGGACGATTGATTTGAGAAATTGCCACTTCATCTCCGATATGAATATGGCAATTTCGCAATTAAAATGCTACTAGATACTGTCGTATAATCTAAATATAGTTTTATAAATTTACTTTAAAATTCTTAAATATTTGCGGTCTTACTTTGAGAAATGCCTAAATCCTCTAATGTTCCTCCCATTGCAATTCTGTAAATAAATGATGGCATTTTTGTGAACAATGAAGCAAATTTTTTCCTTTAAAAAAAGATAAAAACAAAATAAAATTTTGTGTTGTTTTTCTAGAAATAGTAGTGTTGTATAATAAAAGATGATAATTGTTGCATACAAAACTGTTAATGTTGCATAAGAAATGAGTGATGTTCTATAAAAAATTATTAATGTTGTACAAAAGATGGTCTAAGTTTGGCCATTTTATGAACAATTCTATGTTCCTTCCGTGGAGGAATTGGGCAAAGCTCGTCTTACTTGTTGAATATACACTCAAAGATTTGATATATAATTTGTTCCGCTCGATTGATCTCTACAATTATATAAGTTCGAGCTAAAATGTTACTCGATAAATTTTCTTTTGCGTGACGTTATGTTCTGTTATGTTGATGACATAGGTGGTGGAGATAAAGTCAGATGGGATGATATCGACTAAAACCATTACTAGAAGGAATCTGCTGAAAACTAGTGGTGAGTTGTTAAAAGCTCCATTAGCTTAATTGGTTATTAGCTAGAAGAAATTATAATTTGTCTAGAGTTTTGTTCCTGTTTTTGAGATAATTCATATGCTTTATAAACACATTTGGATCATAATTGACATGACAACATCCATGCTTTAAGTCACTTGCTTACATGTTCTTTTTATATCAGGTCTTCGTCCTCGTGATGTTCGTAGTGTTGATCCATCCTTGTGGTTGACGAACTCAATGCCCTCATTACTGGTACAATATGAGATTCTTTCGACTTCAGTGAAATAATTGCATTTGCTGCTTGAGATTAACATGTGTTTGTCACGATCATCAGTAAGCCAGAATTTACGTATTGGGAAGTACTATATTATATGACATAAGCTAGAGGACATGGTCATCAGTATTGAAGTTATGTTGGTTCAGTGCTCCCTTTGTTGGTGAAAAATTACTTACCAGTAAATGCTAAACAGTCCTATCTCACAATGTTGGAGCCTCAGGCCTGCAGCAGAAATTTGACTCCTAATAGATATGCAATTTAACACTTACCAGAATTGAACGAGATTTAATGAAGCTTATGTATTGGAGTAAACAAAAAACCACTAGTCCACTATATAAATTTAAAACTTTCACGTATTTATATTGCATTATCCTGCACTACAATTTGATATTCTAAGGAAAAATATGAACAGCAATAATAACATTGTACATGAAACGAGAGAATTGCATTCTGAACAATTTTAAACCATAATCAAAACAAATGTTTACTACATTACCTCTTTACAAAACATAAATCTACACACAAATGTGTCTATTCATGGGTTATATTGCTATTGGTCAGTGTCTTCCAGGTCGTAATGATTGTATATGGCATTTTTCTTTCTGTTTCTTTGAATCAAGTTTTAGATGCTTGCACATAACATTGAGTTGCTTCTGTTAAGTTTTGAGTCTTAATACCAATTCTACTCATGCATTTTGATATCTTTTTCTGTGCCAAGTTCAATCCTCTATTTGCATCATTTGTATGTCATAGGTTCGGGAACACGCTATTCTTTTGAACTTGGGGTCATTGAGGGCAATAGTGATGCAGGAACGTGTTCTCATATTTAACTACAATCGGTAAAACATGTCCCTTGCAGATTCCTTTTGATTTTTGATAAATAGTTATCAGTGAAACGCTTGTATATCTTTCAACATGAATCACCCAATAATGTTTGTGTTTGCTTATTACCTCAGGAGGGGAGGGAAAGCTTTCATTGATTCATTGTTGCCTCGTTTGAAGCCTGAAAATACCAATGGAGTGCTGTCTATGCCATTTGTACTGGAGGTAAATATTCATGTCACAAAGTCTTTTTGCACCATAGCATGCTGATGTTACGGCATACACTTGTGTACCATGAGCTGTAATTCTTTTAATATAGATTAGAACAATATTCTCTTGACTTCTCAAGATATAGAATGACATATATTAGATTTTTTTTCTTAAGTTATGAGGTTTTGCTTCAAATTTCTAAGGTGATTCTGTCTGCTTGACCTATGATTCTTGATGTTACTTTCTTTATCACCAAGCAATTCCATTTTTTGAAGTTTCATGATTTCCCACTTTTTGATTCTTTTATTTATTTTTGTATATGATGTAACATATTACTATTCCAAACTTCTGAGAGTTATTATTACTAGGTTGTTGAAGCAGCCTTGGTTTCAAGAATACAGCGTTATGAGAAGAGGATGATGGAATTAGAACCTCGTGTGAGTATGGAAACACAGTGAGTATAACTTTTGTTTGTTTCACTTTTGTTTTTGTCATAACAACGCTTGCGCCATAGAGCTTGTAAACGAAATTTGTCTTCCAATTGTGTTTCCAAGTTAGCTTTGTGATTGACTGAAAACATGTGAATGTAATACCATTTGATCTTAAATTTCTGACGTGCATAAGAAAAAGGAGCTGATTTACTTTTATGTTCCTTTGGTTTCTCAATATCTTTCCAATTTGTAAGAGATTTTCATTCATGCACCTCAGGTTCAATCACTACTTGAGGTTCTCCCCAACCGATTAACTGGTGATATATTGGAACAACTTCGCACTAGCAAGCAAACACTGGTATGTCTTGTCATAGTTTTAACGAGGTGTAGACTTTGGGTTTAGTGGAAAATGCTAAGCAACCTGAATCCCATTCTTGTTATATATCAAGGTCGAGTTGGGATCTCGAGCTGGGGATCTCAGGCAGATGTTGCTTGATCTTTTGGAAGACACAGAGGAATTACGCAGAATATGTATCATGGGAAGGAATTGCACAGTTAACAGAACGACCAACTCCTTAGAATGCGCAGTCCCCTTGGATAAAGAAATTGCAGAGGGTGGGTGGGAAAGCAAACAATTTTTTGACATACAGCATGGAATCATTAAAATGTGTTTCTAACATATGTTTCTGATGCAGAAGAGGAGGAAGAAATTGAAATGCTTCTGGAAAATTATCTTCAAAGGTATAAATCAACCCCCCAAACATGTCTTGTTCTCACTTCTTTCTTCGGCTTAATAGTTAATATGACCAGGCAGTTAATGAGGAATATTGGTACTGTATGATGTCACAATGATCTGATTAACATCAGTAATGCGTACAATATATTATTTGTCTCCAGTATTTATCTTCTAGGCTGTAGCACATGTGCAATATCTGTAATGCAAATTATGCAATGTTAGACTCAAGAGTGAAAGTTTAAGATTTGAGATTTTTATATTGGCTTTCTTATTTGATCTCCTCCTTCGGCATGTATGGTGGAGGCTAGTCTAATAGAGCTCCAAAATAATTTTAATTCACTAATCCTTAGTCGGAGGAAAGTTTTAGAGTTCTGAAACTAGTTTCTTTGCTTGCACTTGCAGGTGTGAATCTGTCCATGGTCAAGCTGAAAGGTTACTTGACTCTGCCAAAGAGATGGAAGACTCACTTGCTGTAAACTTAAGGTCAGGTGACATTATACATCCTTCCAATCAGCATAAAAGTTTCATATCTTCAGTTCAGATACGGCAACTTCTTATCACACCCTGTTGCTGTCGGTTGAACCAAGTGGTCGGAGGTTTATATCATAACTCCTAACATCACCAGTCACAACTTTAATGTTTAACCTACTATTTCAGGATGTCCAAATTTGTATTTGAATTATTATTTGTAGGAAGAATTTGCACATATAGTTTCCCTGCCTGCCAATTATTCCTCACATCACTGGATTTTGCCTCCTCCCCCCCAATTAGAATCGATCCTGGGAATTATACCACCTTAATTCATTGCGGCACTCCCTAATATAATTAGTGTATATATTTAAGGGGATTGTTAAACATCGCCCCAAAATTACTTAAAATCGGCCCGGTCCCACCAAACATTTTTAATTTTACCATTCCCGTTTTTTTCTTTTCTTTTCCACAATCACCACCTCCATTCCCACAACCACCACCGAGGCAACCACCACGAGCAACCCGTAGAAACCAAAAAAAAATTTTTTTTGGGTTTCTGCGGCTTGCTCGTGGTGGTTGCCTCGGTGATGGTTTGCGTGGTTTCGGTGGTGGTTGTGGGGATGGAGGTGGTGGTTTGGGAAAAGACAAGAAAAAAAAGGGAAGGGTAAAGTTGGAAATGTTTAGTGGGACTAGGGCGATTTTAAGTAATTTTGGGGCGATGTTTAGCATTTCAGTATATTTAACTTTTGTGTTTTTATCTCTCATCACTTGCTCATGAGTCTTTGTCGTGTAGCAGGTATTTAATTTTGTAACTAGTATTTGGGCCCGGGCGTTGCCCCGAGTGGTATTTTTTCCGAACCTGATATGTATTTTTTTCTATTCACATTAACATATAATAAAGAAAAATCAACATTTAAAAGGTACAAATATAATAATGTGGACATTTAAAGCATCATTTAAAGTTGGTTGAGATGGTAACTATGCTCTGTGTAATAGCAAGATGTCATGGGTTCAAATCTTGTTACAAACCAATTTAGTTTTGTTAGTTGACATGACATATGTACATATTGGACAATTCTAGATTTCTAGTGGAGTAGAGGGGCCACGGGGAGTGCAGACGTTGTCAGATACGCCTTTTAATATATTTGTATAGATGATAGAAACATTCTCTTATTTTCAGTTCCCGGAGACTCGAAGTAAGCAAAGTGGAGTTACTCCTCCAAGTAGGCACATTCTGTGTAGCAATTGGAGCTCTGATTGCAGGTGCAAATAATTAAATCCTTTCTTCCTTTCCTCAAGGATATACTTTGATGTTGTTCTAATGGTAACAATGGCATGTTTCTTTCTGTTTTTGTTTATTGGTGCTAACAATGACATTTTCTTGGCTGCAGGCATATTTGGAATGAATTTGAGGTCTTATCTTGAAGAACACGTGGTAAGACTTAAATATTCTGAATTAACATCGTTTTAAGGAAAGGAAAAAAACGAGTTTCATGATAGTATTGTAATTTAAAGAGTTTTTTGCGGGGATATATCAGGGTAATAGGGCATTTTGCAGGGATATACCTCACTAAATTTTTTTTGTGAGGATATACAACAACAACAACAACTAAGCCTTATTCCCAAATGGATTTGGGGTCGGCTAACATGAATCTTCAACTGAAACCGTTACCAGAGGAGATGGCATCGACAAGGGTGATAAAAAGTTTTTTTTTTTTAAAGGGTTTAAGTTTTAAGAATTTTTAAAGAAGTTTTTTTTTTTTTTTTTTTTTTTGAAAACTAGGTTTACACCCACAAGTTTTAAAAGAGGTTTTCAACAAAAGGTTTTAATACCAACACAATTGAGAAAAACAAAATAAATGTAGTAATCACACCCCTTCCTCCACATGGATACTTCCCCTCCACCCACTTCTATCCAACGTCATGCTCTCCTCAATCCCAAGTAACCTCATATCACTTTCAATTACCTTCATCCAAGTCATCTTAGGTCTTCCCCTACCCCTTACAATTTGGTTACTCCTCCACTCTTCAATTCTTCTCACCGGTGCATCACCTGATCTCCTTTTCACATGACCAAACCATCTTAACCGATTCTCCCTCATCTTTTCTTCAATGGATGCAACTCCAACTTTTTTCCGGATCACTTCATTTCTTAATCGGTCCTTCCTTGTGTGGCCGCACATCCACCGCAACATACGCATCTCCGCCACGTTCATCTTATGAACGTGGCATTGTTTCACCGCCCAACATTCGGTGCCATATAACAAAGCAGGCCTAATTGCCGTACGGTAGAACTTTCCCTTCAAGCTTTGGGGAATGCCGGAATCACAAAGGAATCCGGTGGCGCTTTTCCACTTTAACCAACCCGCGTTAATTCTATGAGCCACGTCTCCATCCAGTTCTCCATCCTTTTGGAGAATGGATCCTAGGTAACGGAAGACGTTTGATCCTTGAACCACTTTGCTATCCAAAGTGACCGCCTCGCCTCGCCGCTTGTAGCCCCACCGAACTTGCACTCCATATACTCCGTCTTACTTCGCTCAATCTAAAACCCCGGCTTCTAATGTATGCCTCCACAATTCCAACTTTCTCTCAATACCTTCCTTTGTCTCATCAATCAACACAATATCATCCGCAAACATCATACACCATGGTATATCATCTTGAATTGACCTCGTTAGTTCGTCCATGACTAGAGCAAAGAGAAAGGGACGAAGTGCAGAACCTTGATGCACTCCGATCGTAATAGGAAACTCTTCTGTCCTCCCCACCGTAGTCAGCACACTTGTAGTTGCCCCCTCATACATATCCTTGATGATATCTATATATTTTTGTGGAACACCTTTCCTTGCCAACGCCCACCAAAGTATTTCTCTTGGTACTCTATCATATGCCTTCTCCAAATCAATGAAAACCATATGTAGATCCTTCTTCCTATCACGGTAATGTTCCATTGTTTGTCTTAAGAGGTGGATGGCCTCTATAGTCGATCTTCCAGGCATAAATCCAAATTGGTTCTCCGATATCTTCACATGTTTCCTAAGTCTTTGCTCAATCACCCTTTCCCAGAGTTTCATCGTATGACTCATTAGTTTGATTCCTCGGTAGTTGGTACAATCTTGTACATCACCTTTGTTCTTATACAAAGGAATCAGAGTACTCTTCCTCCATTCTAATGGCATTTTGTTGTGTTTCCAAATCATGTTGAAGAATGTTGTCAGCCATTCGATTCCTCTCCCCCCTAAACACCTCCAAACTTCGATAGGTATGCCATCTGGCCCCGTAGCTTTCTTCAATCCCATCTTTTTTAATGCTGCAACGACTTCTCCCTTTTGAATCCTCCTCATAAACTCTCGATTTAACATACTTGGCGGAATGTGTACATCCCCAATGTCTTGTGCTTTATCACCGTTGAACAAGATATCAAAGTACGACCTCCATCTATCCTTTATCTCCTCATCCTCCACAAGCACTCTTTGGTCCACACCCTTGACACATTTTACCTTTCTTATGTCTCTTGTCTTCTTGTCCCTCATACGCGCAATTCTATAAATGTCTTTTTCACCTTCTGTCGTATCCAATCTTGCATAAAGCTCTTTGTTTACCTGTGCTTTAGCTTCCCGTACTGCCTTCTTGGCTTCTTTTCTAGCCTCTCTGTACTTCTCATAGTTCACATCGCTGCTATCTTTTCCCAAAAGTTTATAACTTTCTCGTTTGTTTTTTATCGCTTGTCTCACCTCCTCGTTCCACCAAGATGTGTCCTTACTTGATGGTACAGTTCCTTTAGATTCTCCAAGGGCCTCTTTCGCCACTTCCTTTATACCAAGTTCTATCTTTGTCCATGTCGAATCTACATCTATTTCCGTGTTACAAGACCAAAAATCTTTACTAGCCAACTTAGCTAAGAAGTTCTCTTTGTGCTCCCCTTGGAGCTTCCACCACTTGATTCGCGGCTCCACATTGGGTTTTCGCTTTCTTAAAGACTCCCTACCCCGGAAATCAAGCACGACTAGTCTATGTTGGGTGGTCGCGCTCTCACCCGGTATCACCTTGCAGTTTGTATAACTCTTCCGCCAATCATTCCTTACTAAAAAGAGGTCAATCTGACTCGCGTTACTTCCACTCCTATACGTCACAAGGTGAGATTCTCTTTTCTCAAACCAAGTGTTCATAATACTAAGACCATAGGCTAATGCGAAATCCAAGATACCACTTCCAGCTTCATTTCTCTCCCCATACCCAAAACCTCCATGAATGCTCTCAAAGCCAACTCGTCTAGTGCCCACATGTCCGTTAATATCCCCACCAATGATCAATTTTTCATTAATAGGCACTCGTTGCACAACTTCCTCCAAATCCTCCCAAAATTGTTGTTTAATAAATGCTTCCAAACCTACTTGCGGCGCATATGCGCTTATGATAGTCACCGCCTTACTCCCTAATACTAGCCTGATACTCATAATGCGGTCACTCTTCCTCGAAACTTCCACCACATCATCAATATATTCCTTATCACTAATGATGCCTACTCCATTCCTACACTTATCCTTTCCGGAGTACCAAAGCTTATAACCCCATGGGGCTAGTTCTCTTGCTTTTCCACCAACCCACTTAGTCTCTTGAAGGCACATTATGTGAATCTTTCGCCTCCTCATAACCTCCACCACCTCCGCCGATCTTCCCGTCAAAGAGCCAATGTTCCATGTTCTAAAGCGCAACCTACTACCCCTACCACTACCCAGGACTAGCTTCTTTACCCGCACCCGTCCCTGATGCGGGAACCCTTGCATATTTGACACCACCCCCGGGCGCCGGGATGGCGCGCCGCTTCCGGGCGACGACCTAGCAACCCTTGCATACTTATCACTACACCCGGGTCTATGAAGTGCAGCGCGTCCCTGAGTAGGGGACGCCCCCACGTTTTCCATTTGTCGATTCATGTCATGATATGGGACTATGTTTTATGCTGGTCGCCCCAAACCTACCGCAACTCTCCTCCTTTATCCGGGCTTGAGACCGGCAGTGAATGTCACACAGACACTCACAGGCGGAGTTTTTTGTGAGGATATACCAACCTAAATTTAAGTTTTGTTAAAAGGTACCAAAAACACTATTTCCGACGAGAAAGTCAAATTTCCGGCCTTTGACTTGGTAGGAACTCGTGAGTGAGCCACAAATGTTGTGTTTTACCCCCTCAACCACGCGCATACTATTGAAATGTTCTTTTTTAACAATTT
This sequence comes from Beta lomatogona, assembly GCA_947646795.1. NCBI lineage: Eukaryota > Viridiplantae > Streptophyta > Magnoliopsida > Caryophyllales > Amaranthaceae > Beta > Beta lomatogona. The sequence continues at coordinate 1,587,157 of CANSNZ010000018.1, read as the reverse complement.
TTTTAAGAATTTCCTCCCTTAATAACCAACCCCCACCCTTAACATTTCCCTCTCCTTAAACCTTGAAAAAAAAACGCTCTTCAATTCAGCAAGAAAAGACAGTCCAAAATCTTCAATTGCAAGGTATTATGTCTTATTTTAGCTTTAATCTCAATTCAATTTACTTCTTGTGTTCTTCAATTGTACTATTGTGGTTTGAATTTGTGCTATAGGGTATAAATTAGGGTTAAGTTACCAAGTCAAAGGCCGGAAATTTGATTTTCTCGCCAAAATAGTGTTTTTGGTACCTTTTAACAAAACTTTAACTTTAGGTTGGTATATCCCCACAAAATGCCCTTTGCCCTGGTATATCTCCACCAAAAACTCTATTTTAAACATTCTATATGAAATTGAAATTAACAATAAGGTAGTAATGTACTATAATATGAAAAATATATAAGACTGCATGCTTTAGTTATAAATCCTGAGCAAAACCGTCTAAAAAGTTTAGGTGGAACACATTGAATACCCTATTAGAGGGTTCTGCCCTTAAGTTTTTCTCCCTGCAAATGCTCATCTACCCCAATTTGACGTCTTATCCAGTAATCACGAGTCTATCATAAGAAATTTTGGCATGGAAGGAGACGTTAGAATTTTAGGACTGTTTGTTGGTTGATGTACATTAGAGGTTTATAGTCTGATCTCTTGATTTGTTTATGCAGTTCGCATTTTGGACCACAACCGCAGGGATCATGATTGGAATTGTGATTGGATTTTTCCTTATGTATTCATATCTCAAAAAAAGAAAAATATTGTAGCTTGTTTGCTCATAATTTGAAAACATTGTTGGGCTGCTTCACTAGATTAGCTAGCGTTAACAAGAAAATGTAGTTTTGCACTTCTGCTTTCATTCTTTAGATTGGAGGGGGTTGAGAGGTTGTAACATTGAGGGTGTATAATGAATGTAAATGAGGGACATATTGTTTCATGCTTTTCTGGTAGTAATGGACTACTATATGAAAGTGCTACCGAACTTCTGTTTGAGGTATTTTGGTTTATAATTCTTTCCCCCTGATATTTTTCTCAATCAATCAATCAATATCATATCTAACTAATATATAAAGCAGAGTACAAAAGCCAAATCACGAGGCGGCGACATTTGGCAAAAGCCAGATTATGAGGCCGCAACATTTGGCAAAAGCCATATCACGAGGCCGCGACATTTGACGTCCTCATTGGTGGACGCCATTTGTCGCGCTCATAAAGTGTCATGTCATTTTTTAAAATATAAATAGAGTTCTTAATTGACTAAAATACAAATAGAGTTTAGGATAAGAATAAATAGAGTTGGGCTCATAATGAAAAACTTAAATATAGTAATTTGATTATGACTTTTAATATATAGTTCGTAAAATTATAATTTTTGTACCATTGGAAAGTGTTTAAAAAGCTCTTTAAAATAAGATCCATTTATACTATATTTAAAATTTTATATTAAAGTAACCAATAAAAGGAAACATTTACTATATACTAACGTATTAAAGTAACTTACTGCAATTGAAATTATCGATTCAATTAACCTACTGTAATTGGAATTAGCGATTCAATTAACCTAATGCAATTGGAATTAGGGATTCAATTAGAATTAGGATTGTTATAAGATATTCAATTAGAATTAGGGTTGTTCCAAAACCTATTCATGTTAGAATAAGAATATTAAAAAGTCACTAGTAAAATAATTGCTTATTGCTGCGGTGGTATTGCTGTGGTTTTATCCATACGCAACAATATATCACGTAAAAGGAAAAAATAAAATATAAAATAAAGATACTGTTGCGGTTTCGGCCTAAAACCGAAGCAATATGGTATCAACAGGAAATTTTTTGAAAAAAAGTTAACATTTGACGAGACATATTGCTGCGGTTTTTATCGAAAACCGCAGCAATATATTAAAATAATATTAAAAATAATATTTTAATATATTGCTGCTGTTTCTGGCAAGAACCGCAGCAATATCATTAAAAAGTATTTTAAAAAAATATAAAAGGCGTGTCAATCAGTTAGGGTTTTTTTCCCTCAATATTATTCTCTCATCCTCACACGCCGTTCTCTTCTCTCACTTCACCCTCACCTTCAACTTCACCCAGCCGGCCTCACCTCCCTCACCTTCACGCTTCACCCTCACCCTCACCCTCACCCTCACCCTCAACCTCACCCTTCACCCTCACCGTCGTCGGCCGTTCGCACGCTCCATCCGTCGACCATGGCGAAGCAAACCACAGCACTTCGGCCTCTATTTTCAGTCATTCGCACTTCTCTTTCGTCCTCACCGAGAAGAAACCACCATGGCGAAAAGCGAAACGAGAAACGCGCAGCACTTCGACCTCTATTTTCGGCCTTCGACGAAGCAAAGTTCCTGAATTTTCGGTCTCCGTTTTCGATTTCAGCAGAGTCTGTTTTTTTTTTTTCCTTTTTTTTGTTTTTTTAGATAAAACTGTTGTATGCTTCGGCTCGCAACAACTTCAAACGGGCGGGGATCTCTATTTGCTGGTAGATTTTTTTTTACGATTTTTCGTTTTTTTTTCTATTTTTTTAGGTCTGTTGGTAGATTTTTTAGGATTTTTTCGTTTTTTTTTCGTTTTTTCGGTAGATTTTTTTTTCTATTTTCGATTTAGGATTTTTTAAAATTTTCAGTTTCTTATTTTTTTTAATATATTTTTTGTTTGTATTATATTTTTTGTAATTAGTCATTTAGTTGTAATTGTTTTTTTTTATTTTTGCTTTTTGATCTTTTGTATTATTTATATAACTAGTTTTTTTTTATCTTTATATATTAATGAGATATATATGTCATTTCATCTTCAGTTTGTTTGCGAATTTGGTGGATAGTGGATTGGTTAGTTGCCTTGTTTTAATCTTTCATACTCCCTCCGTTTCATTTTAATTTACTCACTTCACTTTGGGGGAGAACCAAGGAGAAAGTGTAAAAGTATGAGAGAGAAACTGAAAAGGCGGAGAGAGAAATTGAAAAGTGAGAGAGATAAATTAAAAAGTGGGTTAAAATATTAAAAAGTAGATGACATGGGTGGAAAAAGAGGAGAAAGTAGATGTGACATGTTACTAAAAATAGAAAAAGCAACAGTGTGTAGATTAAAAAGAAACAGACCAAAAAGGAAAGTGTGTAGATTAAAAAGAAACGGAGGGAGTATTTAATTGCGAAATGCAAAAAAAAAAAAAAATTTACTTTTACCGGGACGTACCTATTGCTGAGGTTTTGGGAAGAAACCGCGGCAATATGCGTATTTTTTATTATTAGATACAGCATATTGCTGCGGTTTTCCCTATAAACCGCAGCAATATGCTGTATTATTCTGATATAAAATGCTAATATTGTTGCGGTTTCTTCCCAAAACCGCAACAATATGTTCAAATATTGTTGCGGTTAAAAACCGCAGCAATATATTAATTACCTATTGATGCACCCTTAATTGCTGCGCGGCCAAAACCGCCGCAATAGGCCACTTAATGACCGCAGTAATAAGCATTTATTCTACTAGTGAGTCTTGCAAACAATCGCGCTCATAAAGTGCCATGTCATTTTTTTTTTTGAATATAAATAGAGTTCTTAATGATTAAAATACAAATAGAGTTTAGGATAAGAATAACTAGAGTTGGGTTCACAATGAAAAACTTAAATATAGTAAATTGATTATAACTTTTAATATATACTTCGTAAGATTATAATTTTCGTACCATTGGAAAGTGTTTAAAAAGCTCTTTAAAATAAGATCCATTTATGCTATTTTTAAATTTTTATATTAAAGTAACCTATAAAAGGAAACATTGACAATATACTAACGTATTAAAGTAACCTACTGCAATTGGAATTAGCGATTCAATTAACCTAATGCAATTGGAATTAGGGATTCAACATTTGGCAAAAGCCAGATCACGAGGCTGCGACATTTGGCGTCCTCATTGGTGGACGCCATTTGTCGCGCTCATAAAGTGCCATGTCATTTTTTTAAATATAAATAGAGTTCTTAATTGATTAAAATACAAATAGAGTTTATGATAAGAATAAAGAGAGTTGGGTTCAAACTTAAATATTTCAAAACTCTACCTCTTTTTCACGAAAAAGCCCGGGCATTTGCCCGGGTCCCAATACTAGTATATATATAAAGGAGGAACTTTTCGGGAGCATAGGGAGCTCATCAAGATTTCGAGGCCATAAAGCGCGCCACGTAGGATTGCCACGTCATCAAATTTTATTTTTATCTTTTATAAAAATAGAGTTCTACATATATTTAAATACATATAAGGAGTTTTGGATAAGCACAGATTAGAGTTTGATTTTGAATGAACAACCTAAATTATTATATTATGTAAATTGTGTATAACTTTTGCTACGTAATTTGAAATATTATAATTTTTGTATAATTGGATAGTGCTCGGAATATGCTCCGAAATAAGATCCATTACAATATAGTTGTACAACTTATGAATTAGAGAGTGCCACGTACGATTGACATGTCATTAATTTTTATTTTAAATATTTTAGAAAATAGAGTTCTACATATATTTAAATACATAAAAGGAGTTTTTGATAGGGAGTAATTAGAGTTTCGTTTTAAATAAACAACCTAAATTATTATATTATGTAAATTGAATATAACTTTTGCTACCTAATTCAAAACATTATAATTGTTTACCATTAAAAAGTGCTTGAAATATGCTTCAAAATAAAATCCATTTACGATATAGTTTTATAACTCATGAATATATATTTAATTAGATGAATGGTAATTAGGGATGATTAACATATCATGTAGGGTCGTGTTCGGGTTCGGGTTAATAATAAACGGGTTGAACATGTCCCAACCCAAACCTAACCCATTTATTAAACGGCTTGAAAAACTCAACCTTGACCCGACCTGTTTATTAAACGGGTTACCCATATAACCCGTTTATCCCATTTACATATTTATACTATTTTATTTTTATTAAAACTTATTAGTTTTCAACAACAAATTCACATAAAGTATGCATGATTAGATTTTCTTTTCAGTATTTGTGTTCTACAATTAGTACCAACTTTAACACAACTTTTTAGGAAATTTATATTTTATTGAGTTAAACAGGTCAAAGCAGGTTAATTTCGGGTTGAAAATGTCAACCTTAACCTAACCCATTTAATTAATTGGGTAAGTCGTGTCAACTCATTTACTTAAATGGGTCAAAAATCTCTACCCAAATCCGCTTATTTCAGGTTGGGTTCGGGTTCAGTAAACGGGTTGTGTCCGTTTTTCTCAGCCCTAATAATGCATTATTTAGTGTTTATTTTAGATAGATATAATAATAGCTATAAGTACAATGTACTATATGTAATTATAACATTTTATCATAAGTCTGATTTACAGGATTAAATATATTATCTTTTAAAACCTCAACTTTTCTCAAATGAACCAAAACAATTTAGTAGTGAAACAAAATTTACTAAGAAAACTTTATTATTGCAACAACAACTAAAATCTATGGCGATAAAGTTACATATATAATAGAATTTTGGATGATGAAAAAATTAGAGTTTGATTTAAAAAAAAAAACTTAGAAATCAGAATATTATAGAGAGCTCTATCTAAGCATGGCATCTTATTCTTTTTAATTTTTATTTTTTTTTTCAAAAAATAGTGTCCAGCATATAAATAAATACATATAAGGTGTTTTAGATAAGTGAAGATTACAGTCTGATTTTAGATAAACAACCTAAATTATTATAATATGTAAATTGAATACAACTTTTGCTATAAATTCGCAATATTATACTTTTTTTCACCATTGGTGAGTGCTCGGAATATGCTTCGAAATGAGTTCCATATACAATATAGTTTTACAACTTATGAAAATTTATTTATTTAGATGAACAATAACATATTATTTATTATTTATTTTAAATACATATAGAAATAGCTATAAAAATAACGTATTATATGTGATAATATCAATTATATCTTTCAAAATCATACTTTTAAAAATCGAGTTATATAAAGATAAAAAATACAAATCTATAATTTTGAACCTGTAACATACCATGGTGGCATTACATGAATAATCAGAAAATAATGTTTGTCAACAACATTGCAGAGATATTATGTAATTGTCTAATTATTTTATTCCTATAATATTTATCGTATACATAATAATTTATGTTTGTGTTTTCCATATATCTATATGTCAGATCTTATTCTTTTCTTCATGAACTTAATTCTACTAAAACTAATTAGTAAATCAAGGTCCGCATTTCTAGACTATTTGAGGTCACGGATCATAAAAAAGGAGAAAGTTTGATATGATCATGATGGATGAAGAGGTATTTTTTTCTCTTAAATAGTATTTTCGATTATTAGCAAAGATTATTTTTATATTTAATTAATTTTATTCATGATACCATCATTATGGTCTTTTTTTTATATAATGTTTATGTGCCACTAAAAGTTAAAGTTGTGATTGACACTCATGTTTTTCTCTATTCTTTCTAGCCTGCATCTATTAAATAAGTACCCTTTACTTTCGTCAAGTATCATTTGGGTATTCTTCATGTTAAAATTGTGTTAGCTATTGTTAGTCATACCAATTATAGGGATACTGTTTAATAATAGACTTAGGCTACAATATTCAGTTGAATATTAAAAAATATATAATTTATATATCGCAATAACAAATTTAGAAATTAGAGTATAATGACAAATACTTTCTTCGTTATTTTTCTACTGGAACAATAGGGTTTAGCATGGTTTTTAAGGAAATGAAGAAAATGGGTAGTTTAGCACAGAGGTACCCCTTTAAGTAGCAAAAGTAGGGGATAATTAAATCCTTAATAAATTAAACGCAACTGAGGTAATTTGAGTAATTAATGATGGTTTTATTAACATAAAATGACAATATAGTCAACTATAGGTGCTATTTTTACGAAAAGTGGAGTGGTTCCAATAGATGAAACTACCCAAAGTGGTGATTATTACAATAAAGTAAGTAAATAAAATGATGTTGAAAAATCTCATTTTATAGTAACACAAAATCAACAATGTTAACAAATAAATTAGCAAAAAAAATACGGTTTTTTCACCTGATACCCCCGAGTTTTCAAAAAATTCACCTGGTACCCTCCATGTTTTCAAAATTCACCTGGTACCCCTCAGTGTTTGTTTTTTAGCATGAAATGCCCTTACACTTAACAGACGTTAGTGCTCCGTTACTGCTTATTTACAAGAATGCCATTAATTATTGGCGCCATAATGATAACCCCCTGTCAGACATCTTCAACCCATTTCGAAAAAAATCGTCCCCTTAACTTCCACTCCTCTGTTTTGGTTCATCCATGGAACCCTAAAACTGGGGATTTTGAAGAAAATTATGTAACCATTTGGTGCGCATTAGGAAGCTATTGGTCAGATTGTTGTCCACTTGAAGAATCTCAACAGACGATTGAAGGAAAAGTGCGATTTTGTGGAATTGCGAAGAAGTTGAAAATTTCTAAGCGACGGTTTTAAAACTGCGAAAAGGTAAAAATTTTCTCCATTTTCTTCTACCTAAATTGCTTTGAAGTTAAATAATTTCACATGCATGTGTAATGTTTTAGGATGTTAGGATTTAGTTGGTTGTTTGACTAGTTGCATACTTAGGTTTTCTTAGATTTTCTTTAGTTTGTGTTTGATTTTGATGTTATGTGATTATTAGGATGGCTGTTGTGTGGTTATTGGTGCATTTCAATACTCAAGATTTTGATGTTAGGGTAGAGGACACAGATTTGTGTCATTTAATGGGCTTGTTTGAGGATTTTTTGGAGGAATCATTGAAGCAGATAGTGTATTTACCTAAACTATTTAGGGTGTTAGTTGAGAATCCTAGGACCAAGAAGAAAATTGAGTTGAGGACTGATTTTGATTTGATGAAAGTGTGGGGGTGGGGCTTGGGCAAGGATACCATTGAGGTATGGGTAGAGGAGATTGCAGACCCTTGCCAAGTATTTAGGTCTGTTCTTGCAAAGAAAGATAATGAGGAGAGGGAGAAGCTTGAGAACATAAGGAGAGTACAAGAGATATTGAGGAGGGAGAGAGAGAAAGAGGAGGAGGAAAGGAGGAGACAAGAAGAAGAGGAAGAGCAGAGAAGGTTGGAAGAAGAGAAGGAATATGCAACTGGGTTTTGTGTTGCTATTGAGGTCCCTGTGTTGTCTGTTGATAATGATGATGTTGAGTACATGAGAGTGTACTCAACACAGGATGCTGATGAAATGGTCCCTGGTTTTTCACAACCACAACCTGAGCAACAAACCCAAGATCCTGTGGACACCTCTCAACCCACAAATGAGCCACAGCCCAGCCCAAGTGAGGCACAACCCACATCAACAACCCCAACAAATGAGCCACAGCCCAGCCCAAGTGAGGCACAACCCACATCAACAACCCCAACAAATGAGCCACAGCCCACAAAACACCCACAAAGAGAACCCCAAAGAAAAAAACCACAGCCACACCCAAGAGAAAGAAACTGACCCCAAGGCCCAAGAAGAAAGCTGAGCGCACCCCCTCTGAGCCCACTGAAACACAGTCCACCCCCTCTGAGCCCACTGAAACACAGCCCACCCAGCCCAGTAAAACACAGTCCAACCAGCCCACCCCCTCACAGCAAAATGAAACATATTCCACCCAGCCCACTGAAACACATCCCAACCAGCCCACCCCATCACAGCCTCTTGAACAACAACAACCCCCCAATCACCCCCTATTCACCACAACCCACCATCACCACCTATTTCACAGGGCACCCCATTTAAGCTTCCCCAACTGACCAAGCTTCTGTGGTAAAAGGGAAGGGCAAGAAGGTTAGGCCCTCGGGTTATAAAGTGCCTAAAACCACAGCTAAGAGGGAGGGCACCTATGTTCCAAAAGGACAAGGAACTAGGAGGCAAGGCAGTGGAAGAAGACCAAAGAGGACGGATTTTGATGATGATGATGGAGATGATGCACTAAGCTGTGATGATGAGGACTTCATTGCTGAGGATGAATCATCAGAAGATGATGATGTTTTTGGGGACTTTATTGTGGATGGGGATGAGGATACTTTTGCATATGATGATGTATCTGAGAAGGCTTTTGAGGATTTCTTAGATGGGAGCTCAACTATGGACAAGAAGTATAAGAATGGAAAGATTTGGAATGAACAACCATATGGGTCTATTACAATTGAGCCTTGGTTGATCTTTCCAACTAGAGAAGTATTTTTGGAGGTTCTGAGGGATTTTTGCATTCAAGAAGGCTTTGATCTTCTTGTCTTGAAGGCTGATAACAAGAGGTTTACAGCTTCTTGCATAATGGAAGCATGTGAATGGAGGATTCATGCTTCAAGATTAACTGATAAAATCAGTTGGGCCATCAAGACCATTAAGGGGGAACATACAACCGGTGGGAGGTTAGAGGGATATTATAAAGGGATCCTCTTGTCTGCTCTAGGTGTGGATGACAATAATGAAATATTTTTGATTGCATATGGGATTGTTGATACTGAGAGCATAGAGTCGTGGGAGTACTTTTTTAGGAACTTGATGTTGTGCTTTGAAAAAGAAGGGTGTAAAAAGAATGATTGGTGCTTCTTTAGTGATATGATGAGAGGGGTTGATGCTGTTGTGCATGGGGTGTTTCCCAAGGCTGCTAGGAGGGTCTGCTGCCAGCATTTATACATGAACTGCAAGAATTTGGGCTGGAGTGGATCAGCCTTCCACAAATTATTCTGGATTGTAGCAAATGCCTACAACACATATGTGTTCAACAAAGCAATGGAGAAGATCTTGGCTTTTGATAAAGATGATGTTGCCTATCTAGATAGCACCACAGAGCAGTGGTCTAGGTATATGTTTGACACAACAATCAGTTGTGATCACAATACCACAAACTTTGTGGAAAGTTTCAATGCCTGCACCAAAGCTCACAGAAATTTACCTGTGCTCAACCTACTTGAAGGTATACAGTTGCAACTTTTATATTTTTCAATTTTTTCACTATCTGAATTATTATTCATCTAACAATTTTGTTCACTTTTTTCAGCAATAAGAGTGTGGTAAATGAAGAGGATTGGTGCAAGGTTTGACAAAGCTATTGATATGGACCCAGGGCACCTCACTGATTATGCTACAAAAGTGCTGGAAACTAGGAGTGCTGATTCAAGATTTTGTCATGCAACAGCTTGTGGAGGAGGGGAGTTTGAAGTCAAAGATGGGAATGTCAGTTTCCCAATTAACTTGGCTAGGTTAAGCTGTGGGTGTGGCAAGTGGCAAGGATGTGGTATCCCTTGCAAGCATGCCTTAAGGGTGATGTACAATGAGAGAGTTGACCATCTTGCCTATGTTTCTGATTATTACAAGGGGGCAGCTTACAAGGCAACTTATGCTGAGCACATCCATCCCATGGCTGATCAATCTCAATGGCCATATTTTAACCTCCCACTAATTCACCCTCCAAACAAGAAAAGAGGTCCTAGCAGACCTCCAAAACAGAGGAAAAGAGGTGTGAATGAGGCTAAGAAGGCCAAGAGACACAGCTCTGTGAAGTGCAGTAAGTGTAAGGAGATGGGCCATAATGCAAGAACATGTGGCAGAGGGGATGCAGGAAAAAAGAGATCAAGGCCACAAGCTGAGAGTGAGGCTAGCACTTCCAAGAAGACACAGAAGAGAGCAAGAAAGGCCACCTAAGCAACCTAGCAACATTTGCATATTTTGAACAGATTGTTTTTGGGTTATTAACTTAAATCAGTTTTTTGTAAAGCTACTGTCATATGGGAAAATCAGTTTCTGTAGTGTCCTTTGTTATGGTGATTAGGGGAAGTCAGTTTTTTGTAATTAAACTAAACTTGGTTGATCTTTTTGGTTGTGCATACATATTTATGCTACAATGAATATTATTACAAAGAGAAGCAATACAAACATAATTAACCCTAACTTTATTATAACCTAACTAACTTCTTTTGTTCTTTAAGCTTCTTCTTCATTTGCTTCAGCTCTTCTTGCATATTCTCATTCTCTGAGCTTCCCATGCTCTGTGCCTCATGATGGAAGCATCCACTTTGCTCCACCCAACCTTTGCACCACCTAAAAGTGTCACAAACATCACACTTATAGTACAATCGATGTGGGTTTAAACTTGAATCATAACTTCTAATCGCGAATTTCCTCCCACATCTATACAATCGATTTGGAACCCTAATGTATGTAGACTCTTGGGTTGAGGAGGAAGTTTTAGAGAGAGAACTCAAAAGGATAATTTAGGGAAATGGTAAAAAGAGACTACTAGTAAGGATGTTAAAAGAAGGATCCGCAATATATAAATAAAAGCACCTAACGGCTAGTTTTTTAAAGCAGTTTCTATCCGTTGTTAACTTGCAGGTTGTATTTCAAAACATTTAAGGGTACCTAGTGAATAAAGTTTTAACTTAAGGGTACCTTGTGAATTTAAGTTTGCACTAATGGAGCTCTAACAGAAGGTTGACAGTAGGGGCAGTTGGGTGTATTTACATAAAACTGAGGGGTACCAGGTGAATTTTGAAAACATGGAGGGTACCAGGTGAATTTTTTGAAAACTCGAGGATATCAGGTGAAAAAACCGAAAAAAATATATAAACAACAACACGTGTAACGCACGGGATTCAAAACTAGTAGATATAAAAGTTAAATGTTGATTAGAATTAGGTGTTCCGCATCTGCCTGCTCTTTTTTCTATTACTCATCATATAGAAATATAGTATCTATTTTTTTTATCTTTGGAGAAAGATACAAAAATTATGGTATAAGACTACAAATGAACGTTGCATCTCGCTTGGGGTTATATCCTCAGATTTTATTTAACTAATCAAGTTAGATTGATTTGTATGATCTATCCAAACAACTGATAACATGGTAAATCAGGGATTTTGAAAAGAAGTATGATATTATTAACTAGGAAAAATACATTAACAAAAACCTATCATTATTAATATTGTAGAGCTAGGGTTCTAAAAAGAGCCAATATGAGCAATATTATCTAGAACGGGAAAGGTGCGTGTAATGGCATAACTCTAATGGTCACATAAAAATGGAAAGTTTGACATGAATAATCTCAACTTCGAATTATTTTAGAATAATTCCAATTTTAAAGGGTACCTTCAAAAAATAATCTGAACTACTTCCTCCGTTTCTTTTTAAATGCAACAATTGGACTTTTCCACTATTCACAACTACCACTTTGACTAAGATTTGTGATTTGTACATAATGAAAAATATAGTCAAGTGAGATCTTGTTAGATTTGTCTCATGACCTACTTTCATAATACATAATTTTTATAATTTTTACCTATATGTAATTATAGATATTTATGTTCAAAGTAATGTCTCGTTGCGCGTGAAAGTCCAATTGTTGCATTTAAAAAGAAACGGATGAAGTATTAATTTTCTAAATATTATAGACCTAAAATGGATTAGTGTAGGCAAGATAAAGGATAGTTTGGCTTATTTTGAGAAGGTCCCCTCAAAAATTGGGATTATTCTAGAATAATCCAAAGTTGAGATTATTTTGAGAAGACGGGTGAAAGTTGGGATTATGCATGTCAATTTTTCCTAAATCTCTATGCCTCACAATCACATAAGAGACAAACCTTAAATAATTAACGTTATTTTTTGGGTAACTAAGGTAAGATGAAGATGCACTTTGAGCCTTAACGTTATTTTTTGGGTGTGTTATGACAGTGTAGAATTATGACTTCAATAACTTTAATTTTTCTTGCGAAAGCTTCTTTATTTAGATGCAATGGTACAATATTCTATGTTGCAATAACAGTATTGGGAAAATATTCAAAACCTTTCATAAACTATATACAAATTCGTCCCATAATTTTGTTGGGAAAGCATTCTTTAGGGAAAATATACAAATGTTGTAGAGGTCGTCTATAAAATTTATCTTTTCGGCCTTTATCTTAAGACCCCTTTGCAACTAAGACATTAATCAATTTAGAATCAAGGCCATCCCAATTTCTTGGATCAGATGAAGCGTATCAATCAAATGAGCACCATGACTTTCATTGTCAATATCACTTCTCTCCATAGGCACGTTATAATTATCCGTTGACAATTTTCATTATCTATAAACATATTATCTTTTTCCATTACATTATCGTTTTCTATTGGCACATTTTCAATTATTCATAAGTACATTTTCATTCTCAATTGGCATCATTATTCTTAGTAGACATAGTCCTATGAGTTGATCTTTTTATAATAAATTTATCAAAAGACATCTTTCGAAAACTGATTTAACTCGACATTTCTCTTTATTTTTAGGGGTGTCAAAACAGGTTCTCAAACAGGTTTTTGGGTAAACCCACGATGAACCAGGTCAGACCCGGACAGGTCAGGATTCTGATTGTCAGTGCCCCAGGTCATGATTGGTCAGGTTTTGTTCAACTGGGTCGAACACATTTGAATCATTGGATTCCCGGGTGCCGGATAGGTTTGAGCGTTCCATTTACAAGTCGATTCATTCCCGGATATGATCGCCCCTTGACTTTTTTTTTGCCGGGTTTGCGCAAGTCATATTTAGGTTTCATGTACGGTTGAGTTAAGCCAAATGTACTCGGGTTGAATTAGTAATGACCTTAGTTCGATCATTGTAAAACATCGGGTCCATTCGCTATTGAACGTCAACTCAACTTCGGGTAGCTCCTGATCGGGCCATCTTGATTTTGTTATGGATTTTGTAAACGAATCATATTAATAAAAGTATTAAGATCGACATATATATATACATATGTGTGTGTACGATAAATATATGGATGACAACGAAAAACCAATAAAAACACTATATTGATTACCGTGATGTTTAGTGTATTCTCTTACTCAACTCTTATTTCGAATAATCAACTGCGTAAAACCACTCTAATGAGTAAAGGAGTATAACGACTCTTCATATGTTTTAATATTATATATTATAACCAATGACAATAATAACAAGTAGACGATCAATTCCAAACTTTATATAAATGATTTATTATTATAAGCATTATGATTGATATATAAGTTTGCAAATAGTTATGATGGTAATGAGAATAATAATACTAATAAACATAAAGCGACAATGATAATAGGTAAAAATACAAATAATAACAGTAATAGTAACAAGGCTAACAATAGCAATAGTAATACAAATAAGAACAGGAATACTAACAATAACAATATAAATATTAATATGTTGAATCATTTTAATATAAGGTTGATATCAAAATAATTGTAAAACCAATCTAATACTCTATTGATTATAAATTAGTATAACGACTCTTAATATATTATAATATTATAACAAATGACAATCATACATTCATATGTTTACAACGACAGTTCATATGAGGCCTAAATTGATTATAACGAGGGTTCATATGTTCCAAGCTTTATATAAATGATTTATTATTATAAGCTTTATGATTGATATATATGTTTGTAAATAACTATGATGATAATGAGAATAATAATTGTAAAACGAACCTAATATTCTATTGATTATAAATTAGTAAAATGACTCTTGATATGTTATATATAATACTATAACAAATGACAATCATACATTCATATGTTTATACATTCATATGTTTACAATGATGGTTCATATGAGGTTTAAGTGATTATAACAAGTACTTGCTAGTTACTATATAGTTGGATTAAAACAAGTTGTTATTATTAGATAATATCAATATAATGAATGTATGAATGTAAGTCGATAGTTCAAGATAACAATTCTCCATTTAAGTTCATCATCTTTATGATGATAATATAACAAACAATCACTATCAACTCAATGAAGTTCATATATATAAGTTATATCGTTACACTATAAGTTCACTAAATAGATATTATAAACAAACAATTACATAATTGAGTGATATTTGCATACGTAACGTAACACTATAAGAATACTAGCTTAAGAAGTAAATCACTATAGAGTTTTAGAGCTTTCCTTAATAGGGGACATTGAATAACATAGTTTATTATAACATATAGGGAGGTTTGTTAAATTACTATATCTTATTGCAATACTATGTCTATAGTTCACGTAAATGACTATAATCAAAACATTAATTGAGCAACTAATAGTTGTATAAGTAATTTTCCAAGAAGTTTAGTTTCATAAGTAATGACCTTAAAGCAATATAACTAGCAATGTTTATCTTACTAAAATCCCAACTTCTTCAATTCTTTCTAAAATTCCAACTTGTTAAAAATCAAAATCAAGAAGTTAACTGTTAACAATGTTAATCTACCATAAGCCAATAAGTTAATAAGTACTTACTTCATAATAACTTGTTAACAACCATATAGTAACTTAGCACTTAGTCAGTCACTCACTTAGACCTATTAACTCAATAATTCACTAACTTGTTAGTTGTTAATTGTTACTAAGTACAAAAACACTAATTAATAGATAATTGATGAAGTGATAACATATTAGTGATATTACAAAGTTAACGCGATAACAAGTATCAACAATAAGGCATAAGTCAAACTGTAAATGTAATTTTTAAGTCCTTAAGTCCTAAATCCTAATATCGGGCCATCGACAATAATCGACTAACTGTATTGTGTTACGTCGTACATGTTAGCATTAAATTAATCCCTAATCACCGTATGTAACATGCTTACATATTTGTAATTTATAAATTTAGAATAATAATTTCTTAAAAATCAATAATACTAATTTAATTTCGAAAGTTTATAATTTCTATAAATTTCTAATAATACTACAAATTTCTAAAGTTACTAAACTAATAATATTAGAATTGGAAATTAAGAAAACTCAAATCAAAATAATATCAAAATACAATACTAGTTTATTAGTAATTTAGGCCATTGATTTTAGAAAGATGAAAATCCAACCATTGATTAAGTTAGCAATCCATGTGCTTGGCCACTCTCAATTCTCATTGGTCAAAAAATAATGTCATGGATTATAAATTAGGACCATTGATTTGAAAAAGATCAAAATCCAACCATTGATTAAGTTGGGATAAAAAAAGATAAAAAAAAATAACAAAGTTGCTTACCAAACCATCCAAATCTTCATTAATCTCAACCGTCCAATATGATCTAACGACTCTCACTCAATCTCAAACTTCAAATAAAAAATGGAACCCTAATCCCCCTTCTTTTCATAACCCTCACCTTTCCTCTATTTCTTCTCCGACAGCTTCTCTCAAGTCCCAACATCAGCTTCTCCCAAGTCCACTGATTACAATCTCTCTCTTCAGTTTTTATTGAATAAAGCGGGGCATCAAAAATTTGATGTATGAGTGACCCACAATCTCTCCTCCAAACCTCTCAATTTCCGGCCCAGCCTCCCTTCCTAGTTTCTGCTTCTCTCAATGGACCGGAACAAAGATGCCAAAGCAAGGGCAGCGATCGAATTCAAGATGGCGCATCACCGGCGAAGGCAGAAGCACCGACGTCTAGCGGCAGCAACGGCAGAGCAGCAACAACGAACAAGAACATGGGTTAGAGAAATACAGGGTTGGAGACTAAACGAACTGCAGCGGCTGAGCGACTGGTGGTCCGAGGAACCACCGCAGGTAAGGGGAATCTTCGTCATTGTCGTCATTCATCAATCTCTCCATTTTTCTTGAGGTGAGCTAATCTCTTAGCTCGTTAATTATGGAGAATTTACTTTGGTTTTGAGAATTTTGATTTTCTTTATTTTTTTCTAATTTTCCAGATCTAAAGAATTCTGTAGAAGATTTGAGCTAGAAGTTGAAGAAACATCTTCCTTGCAAATTTTTAAGTGAAGAATGAAGACGCAACTCGTTTCAAGCACTGAATTGTTTTTTTTTTGGCCAAAATTTCTGTAAATTACTTAATTGTAGATTCATTTCTTTAATTTCCTGGATGTAAAGTTAAACAATAAATTCGAATTTGCTGTAACTTTTACTTCATTATGCATATGCTTTAATGTGGAATTAGTCTATCTATTTTTGTAGCCGGTTCAATTGGGGTTTGTTCATCCTTGTAATACATCTAGAGACTAGATGGTGGAAGTTATAAAATATTCCTTCATCTCTTTCTTTGATTTAGTTTGTTTGTAAAGTTTCCAGCCTCAATCTTTCTGGTTTTTGCATTTTGTATTCCAAGTTTGATATCAGTGGTACCATTATTGAAAAAAATTGAAATTGTAATTCTCACTGCTCAACTATTCTTCATATAGTTCATCCTATCCGGTTATTCACTTGTTTGGAATTTCTAATATTTGGACTTTTTAAACTTTAAATTTGAAAGAAACGCATAAAAAAATAAAGTGGTGAAACAGAAAAAAAAATCCAATGTTAACTGACCGTTCAAGCCGATACTTTAGAAAATTGTTAAAATACTACGTATATACATACATGTTGTGACTTTTGAGCTGTAGCCTATATGATATATACATCAATAGATGTCAAATCAAAACAAGAGAGTAATGTATACAAATAATTCAAAAATAAATGAAAATAAAAATATAAACAAGTACATGATATTCAAAGTTTAACCCTTAAATTAAATGTAATTAAATTTTTTATTGAATTAATTATTAAATGTAAGCAATTTTATAAATTAATATATTTAAATGATTATGTAGATATAAAAAAAATAATTGAATTTTAGTAATATCTGGTTGAGTACGGTCGGGTTCGGGTTTGAATGCAGGTCTATCTGGTCAGGTCAGAATATAATCTTGTCAGGTGCCGGTCAGGTCTGGGTAATCCCAGGTCAGGTTTCGGTCAGGTCTGGGGACTGACCCTCACATGTCGAACCAGGTTCAAGTTAAGTCAGAATCAGGTTGACCCAGCGGTCAGGTCTGTTTCTGACACCCCTATTTATTTTCCTTATATTTTTAATATTCAGACTCATGTTTCTTAATCCGAGGATAGAACCTTAGCCACCAACATCACATCTTCTTAGTCTTTTATACTCTGGAATTTTTCCCAATATTCTAGCTGCGATATTGCAATTCCTTCCATTTTTCCTCTATGTTCCCTTAAATTTTCCTTCTTGAAGTCTTAATTAGTCATCTTATTATACAGAAGTATTGTTTAGATTTCCCATCTCATGTTGGGGTTTTTCACCCGTATTGTGTTTTATGGAACTTGTTTATGGCAGCCAAATATCAACTTCGGTAATTTCAAGAGCTAAGTGCACAACTAGGTACTAAACTTTGCCAAAACTTTCAGTGTGGCAGTCAACTTAAAAATGTTTCAGTTTGGGTACTCAAACCAAACTTCAGTTACTTTTGCTATTAACTCCAATTAAATAATAAAAAAAAGTACTTTTACACAAATTTAATATCTCTTTCTATCTCCTCCCCCCCCCCATAAGCACCAAATCCACCCCGTTCCACCCACCACTCCACCTCCTCCCACCCTTCCCCCCTCCGTATCCCCCTAGTTTTTCTCTCTCCTTCGCTCCTACTTCCACCACTCCTCCGTCTTCCTCTCCTCTCCGGCAACCAAAACGACGTCATGATGCTGCATTATCAAACACACTTTACCCACAATTCAATCATTAAACAAACAAAAAACTAACCAAACAAAAATAGAACATAAAAACTAAAAAAGAAAAAAAGTGAATGCCAAGAACTTTAAGAACATCTTCACGCATAAGCTTACTCCTCAAATCTTTACAATACATCAACCTCAAAGTCTCAATATAAACCTCAACATCGTCACAATTAGAAATCTCAACAGAAAACGACATCGTTAATTAAACCCCATTTCCTCTTTGATTCTTCAAACCAACTTCCGGCGAAAAAACCTACTATGGCCCACAAAAATTTGACGATGGACACACAAATCAACAAAAAACCCATCTTTAGAACTCAAAGTTAACCTAATATCACTTGAACCCTAGTGGTTGAACTGATTCCCAGGACTTCTATTCACCAAAATCTCATTAATCCTAAGTTGCAGCATCCTCTATCTATCCAACAACGGAGGAGGAGACTTTGACGAAGAAACGACGCCGTTTTGAGGGAGGGTGGCGGATTTGGAGGCGAGCTGAATGTCGGGATCACTAGCCACCATCTCGAAGAGGGGCAGGCTTGATCGGGTTTGAGGTAGGGGAGACATCGGATTTTTGAAGGGTACATCATCACGGGTTCTTGTTGTGAGTCTAGATGTCATCATGGGCCGCGCCGGGCTTTGGCTAAAAAAAAGTGGCCCGTTTCTGGCCAAGCTTCGGGCCGAAATTCCCACCCCAAAACCCACTAACTCCGGTTGGGCCAGCTTTTTGGGTCGAACCAAAATTTAGCCTGATTTTCTATATTTAAGTTGCTTGTGGCCCTTTTTTGCCCAAAATACGGATCGGCTAGGAACATCGTGCCCAAAATCGACCCATTTTCGAGTCGCGCCCATATTGATAACCTTTATGTGAGTCGTAGTAGCCATTTGAGGAGAGCGCGTGAGGAGGTGGTGGTATTGAGTTAGACTCAATGAGTTGGGGTCGAGTTCAGGGGAGGCTGAAGATGAGATTGTGATTTCGCCGTCATTTTGGTTTGGTGGTTCCTGTCAGAGAGAAGAGGAAGGCGGTGGAGCGGCGAAAGCAGGAGCGGAGGAGAGAGAAAAACTAGGGGGAAGGAGGTAGAGTGGTGGATTTCATTTTGGGGGGAGGAGAGAGAGACATAATAATTTTCTTTAGGAAGAGAATTGAAAAAATTATGTGCAAAAATACTTTTTTATTATTTAATTAGAGTTAACAACAAAAGTAAGAGAAGCTTGGTTTGAGTACCCAAACTAAAACATTTTGGTAGGGTACCCAAACTAAAACTTTTGGCAAAATTTAGTACCCACTTGTGTACTTAAATCGTAAGTCATGTTCTTTTTCACCTCAGCTACACTATTTTCAAGAACCTCTTATGCTTTAAATTGGTCCTAAAAGCTATAGATTTTGATCATTATCACAAGTTTACATGTAGCATGATCTGCTAATATGCTTAGCAGTTTCCGAAGGTATCAAAAATGAAGATTTTGACAATTATACATTGACAATAGGCTTCTCGCGACTTTTTTACCCAAGGTGTTTGTATTTGCACTTACATAACGTATTGTATTACATAAAAAAAAACAAAATTTTGCCACATGGGTCTACCCAGGCCATTTTCATAACTTCACTCCATAAGGGACCCACAACTTTCTATCTTTTAACTAAAATTTAGCCAGATCGAGTCTTTTCATTTAGAACATAAGAATGTAAAGGTAACAAGCTCCAAAGTTTTGTATATCCCACTAGAATATACATTGATATCCGACAAAAATGACAGCCTCATACCCAGAATAGCGAAGGTTGGTCGCAAGACTACTTTCACATCCTTTCTTTCTAGGCATTTGCATAACTAATGTAACGGAACATGCTAAGCCCTTCAGCCATGCTTAAACACCACCAACATTGTCTACCAACAGTGCGGCCTTCAATGAAGCATAATACGCAGCTCGAAACAGAACAAGACCAATTCCAACATAAACTAGTCCTTAGTTGTCATTGACAAGATGAACAGAGGTAAAGTTTCAAATCTTGTGCGGAATATTGGAGTAATCAAGAGCAAGCTTCCCCACTCCTGCTTCAATTTGCCCTCTGTCTTCCATGTCTGCCCTTTTATCATCATTGTCTGCGGCCTGGACTCGACCATTAAGCACCGAAGGCTCAAGAAGGCGAGGACCTGGATCAATCCATGGATGGCTAAGGCATTCTACAGCTTTTGGCCTCTTCTCAGGAACATAATCAAGAATAGGGGTGAGGAAATCTGCCAAGTCCTTTGCATCTTGCTCCCCGAAATCATACTTATCCACAAGCACCTTATCGAGTGGCCAAATTTTTAATTCACGAATGTGTTTTAGATCCCCTTTTTTGCTGAAGAACTCATTTGAACGGCATCCAGCTAGAGCTACCTGCAATTGTTGTGGAACTGAGTATATAACAGTACTCACAGATATTTGCACACAACAAGGTTATACAGAAACTCCTTTCTTCTTCAAGGGGATTAATGATTAGAAGACCATAAAACAAGAACATTCATAAGAACAAAAGACTCAAGGAACAAAGGAACGAAGTAAAGGGAGACATATGTGGTCACCTTGCGAGGCATCATGCCGAGAAGCTCCATCATCTGAGCAAGGTGGTCCTACAGAAGAACAGCAGAATAGTGAGAACTCGCCGATACAGACTAATCACTGAAAGATACATATCTACAGACGTTTTAAATCAGGAAGCATCATTCACCATCAAGATACTCTTGACATAGACGCCGGGTCAACCCAGTGATGCAGTGCTCAAAGGATATAAGCCTCAACCCACCAAATAAGAAAAATGCTCAAATCATCAACTGTTTCCCCTTCTCTTACTGGAATCCTCTATATAGGAAAATATAAAACCAGTCCTACCTATCAATACATATGCATACTCACGTTGACAACCTAAAGTAACAACATTAGCACAAAAAGAGCTCAGCACTTTCAGGAATCATAGAAAAGAGTAAACTGAAGGGCAGCCACCCAAAATTGTTTTCTGATAAATTTTCTAATTGGACATTTATAAGTTATAATGGTACAGGGCAGAGATACAACTCAATTACAGGTATTTGCAATGAGCTGAGATACAAGATAACTCTGACTCAACAACTCAGTTACCTGTCAGCTGACTACTCAACAGAGTTTACATGGAAGTATTAATATAAAGACAGCATTCACTATCACCAAACTGGACAATATGCAAGAATGAACTATAAGAATATGTTCTTTACCCATGGGAATTGATTAATTTAGCATCCAATTCATCCATAGGCATAAGAGTCCAGCATTTGATAGAGAAAAGAGGCTCACTATATAGGGACAGAAGAAGGTACTCAAGACATACCTCATCCTTACTGTAGGTGCCACCAGAATGTGGATCAAACAGAACATCACCAGTGGCAAGCTCAAAACATATGCAGGCAAAGGACCATAGATCTGCTGGAGTTGAGTATTTGGATCCAAGAATAACCTCAGGACATCTATACTGCCTAGTTTGGATATCCGACGTGAACTGCTTATATGTCCAGCAAGTATTTCCGAAGTCAACCAATTTGCATCTAGAGTCCACTGCCTTCAAGAGCTTTTGCCTTGTGGCACGACTATGTCTTCTATGACTCTTCTTTCCTTGTTCAGACGAGTTTTCATTTACTTTCACTTCATCACTAGATTCTTCTTGACCTAGTAATCCCGTGCTGGACTCGGAATCCCCAGAAGCCTCTTCTCCAACACACTTCTGTGCATCCCGCTTGGCCTTCTTCTTGATCTTCTTTTTCTGGTTCCTAGTCAAGGTCCCATTTATGGATTCCGCAGTTTCAGGGGGTTCCGTGTCTGACTTGTCAGACTTGTCTGACTTAGGTTTACTTTTACTTTTTGGAAGGAGTGGAGGTTCTCCTGGATTCTTTGGATCTTTGGAAGGGTCAATCGTGGACAAAAGCAAGACATTTTCTGGCTTAAGATCAGTGTGTATCATTGACAATTGCTGATGCAAGTAATCCAGAGCCACTAAAATATGGAAGCAGATTTCCTTAACCATGTGAAGTGGGATCCCTTTGTAATCTGAATACTTGATAAGGGTCAGGAGGTTGTCTCCCAAATATTGAAACACCATGCATACATGCTGTCCATTTGGACCTAAATGCTTGAAATGATCCAAGAGTTTCACAACACACTTCTTATCATCAGGATCATCATCTGCAATCAGTTTGAGAATTTTTATCTCATCGTTTGCAGCCTCTGTGTAATGCCTTGCACTCTTTTGAACTTTAAGGGCTACATACATCTACCAGAAGCAAGAGTAATTTTATGCTAGTTAGCAAAGGAAAAAATCCATTTCCCATAGTAAGTGAAACAAAGGCAGACAATACAATCATATATCATTTTACAAAGACAAACATGCAACCAGATCATCAAAGATCCAAGCATCATCAAAGATAATGATTTTCTCACAACAGAAACCAAAACAATCCATACTGGATTTTGTACTTGGGCATTTTACCTTTTATTGTCTTAACTTATGACACAACAAATCTCTCAAGGTGTACTATACGAAAGCTCGCATCTCCATATCTCCGATAGCATCTGCTGGATATACCTATAGGTTTCCTGGTGTTTCAGACCAGGAAAATATTTGTAATCACCTTTGGCTCCCAAAATCCCTTGCTTAGTAGCTAACATAGCACAAAAGTAGTTATTCATACAGCAAGCTTCTGGCTAACATACATAAGCCTAGTTTGTAACCATTTTCTACCGTAACAATATGTCCTACTTTTTAGAAAAAAATTGATTCTACGTTTCTACGGTTCCATTGTACTCATAGCCATTTTTAACCTTAACAATATTTTCTATTTTTCACAAAAACTATGCTTCTACATTTCAATGGTTCCACCTCCCATTTCCGTTTCCACAACACAGCTCTCAGTATCAGTGCTGACCTCTACAAGCAAGCAATGCCCGCCAGAACCTACTCCCACAAGGTGTATAACACAAAAGCTCATAGTTTCACATTTCGGACACAATTGCTGGATAAACTCTTAAGAAATTTGGAGAAAACCTCAAACTAAAGGAAATGACCTATACCAGTAGCTTCCTGGTGTTTCAGACCTGGAAATCTATCCGTAATCACCTTTGGCTCCCAAAATCCCTTGCTAAGCTTAGTAGTCAAAATAGCACTAAAGTAGTTATTCATACAGCAAGCTTCTGGCTAACTTACATAAGCATAGTCTACTCATATAGCCATGTTTTTGAAATTCAGGATGTTTCCTATCTGTTACAAAAGAAAAAAAATGTGTGTCCTACGTTTCTGCACTCCCAAATTAATTTCCATACAACATAGCTCTCAGCATGAGTGCTGACCACTACAAAGAAGCAAAGTCGCCATAACCTACTCATCATTTGCCTCATCAAATTATGCAACTACAATTTCTTCCAAATCTCTGTCATTTCACTCCAAAGAGAACTTCTAAATTCACCAACTTCAGAAATTACTGCTAAGAACTAAGCAACACAAGCAAGATCAATCACACTACAAGGAAATATGGGTAACCTGGATAATTGTTGTATTGAATAAATCAAGATGACCTACTCAATTACAACCTCAACCTTTCGAGAGGGTCAAGTCTCTCCCAATTTCTCTCTACAATTCTCTGTATTTTCATGCCTCAGCACCTACCCTTAACACCTTATTTATACCCCACTCAAGGAGGCTAACTGCCAGCTCTAACAAACTCTGACATCCCATTCAACTATTTACAAAATGTAACTAATTACTGAGATTACTTAATTGCCCTTCTTGACCCTTCTAGAATAAGTAAATCTGATTGGAGGTCTTCCATCCTGATGCGTTGCATTACCCCCCTCCCAAACTGCCACCTTGTCCTCAAGGTGGAAGGAAGGAAAGAGGTGGATGATCTCTTCATACTGTTCCCAAGTAGCCTCAAAGGCAGGTAAATCTTTCCATTCAATCAAGACTTCTAGCCCCCTAGGAGAAGGCCTGGTGCCCAGCACAGCAGCAGGTTCCACTTGAATGACCATGTCAGCAGCCATTTGGGGTGGGAGAGTAGGAGTTACTGGATGAGTACCCACAGCAGCTTTAAGCTGAGAAATATGAAACACATTATGGATTCTAGCAGTGGGAGGAAGCTGTAACTGATATGCTACCTTACCAATCCTCTGTGTTATCTCAAAAGGGCCAAAGTATCTAGGTGAGAGTTTAGCATTAGGTTTCTTAGCCACTGATGTCTGTCTGTAGGGCTGGAGTTTTAAGTAGACTTTGGCGCCTACTTGAAACTCTAATTCTCTTCTTTTGTGATCCTCTTGCTGCTTCATGCGTTGCTGAGCTCTCACCAAGTGAGCCTTGAGATCATCAAGTATGGCATCACGTTCTAGCAGGGACTCTTCTAGTGTACATACAGCAGTAGTACCCTGACTGTACCTGAGCAAGTGGGGGGGATCCCTGCCATACAAAGCCTTGAAGGGGCTGCAGTGGGTGGAGGCATGAGTGGATGTATTATACCAAAATTCAGCCCATGGTAGCCACTGCACCCAAGAAGAGGGCTGTCCCATGATGAAGCATCTGAGGTAAGTCTCTAAACACTTGTTAACTACCTCTGTTTGGCCATCTGACTGAGGATGATAAGCTGAACTTCTGTGTAAGGAGGTACCCTGTAGTTTGAACAACTCCTTCCAAAACAGACTCATGAATATTTTGTCTCGATCTGTTACTATAGTGGCCGGAAATCCATGTAACCTGATAATCTCTTTAATAAAAACATCGGCTACTGAGTGAGCTGTAAAAGGATGTTTGAGGGCCACAAAGTGGCTGAACTTAGTCAACCTGTCTACCACTACGAGAATAGTGTCATACCCTCTGGACTTTGGTAAACCTTCCACAAAGTCCATAGATATATCTTCCCAAACCTGTGAAGGGATAGGGAGTGGTTGAAGCAACCCTGCTGGCTGCAATGTGAGATGCTTTTGCTGCTGGCAGGTGGAGCAGGACTTCACATAGGAAGAGATGAACTTCCTCATGCCTATCCAGTACCACTCTTGTGCGATTCTTTGGTAAGTCTTGAACTCGCCTGAGTGCCCACCCACTGGGGAGTCATGATAAGCATGCATGAGTGCAGTAAGCACAGTTGAATTCTGAGGAATCACCAATCTACCTTTATACTTCAATAATTCAGAATCCATAGTATACCCTTTTGGAACTTGTTTGCCCTCTGTGATGTTCTGCTTTAACTGAGAGATGAAGGCATCTTGTTGAATCTCCTGTTGCAAAGCATCCCAATTGATGGCAGAGACTGTTATGGCTGTGCTGAGTTCCAAGGAATCAGGGAATTCCCTTGACAAGGCATCCGCTACTGTGTTTGATGATCCAGACCTGTAGCAAATGTCAAAATTGAATCCCATCAACTTACTGACCCACCTTTGGTATTCTGACCCCACCTCCCTCTGTTCCAACAGAAATTTCAGGCTCTGTTGGTCAGTTTTCACCACAAATCTTCTGCCAAGAAGATAGTGCCGCCACTTCAGCACAGCCAACACAATGGCCATTAACTCCTTCTCATAAATAGACTTCATCCTGGCCCTAGCTCCCAATACCTTGCTGAAAAAAGCTATTGGGTGGCCCTCCTGAATCAGCACTGCTCCTAACCCAAACCCGGATGCATCTGTTTCAACTATGAACGGCAGGGAAAAGTTTGGCATTCTTAGTATGGGTGCTTGAGTCATAGCTTCTTTCAATCTGTTAAATGCAGCTGTAGCCTCCACTGTCCACCCATAATTATCTTTTTTTAATTGCTCTGTTAGTGGTAGAGCAATGTTAGCATATCCCTTGATAAACTTCCTATAGTACCCAGTGAGTCCCAAGAATCCTCTCAACTCTTTTAGATTCTTAGGTAAAGGCCAGTTAAGCATAGCTCCCACCTTCTCCAAGTCTACGGCTACCCCTTGGCTGGAGATTACATGCCCTAAATATGCCACCTCCATTCTACCAAACTCGCACTTTTTTCCATTAGCATAGAGCTGCTGTTGCTTCAAAACTTCTAGCACCTGTTGAACATGCTGAATGTGCTGTGCTTTAGTCTTACTGTAGACTAAGATGTCATCAAAAAAAACCAAGACAAACTTACGCAAATACGGTTTAAAAACTTCATTCATGACAGCCTGAAAAGTTGCTGGTGCGTTGGTGAGCCCAAAGGGCATTACCAACCACTCATAATGCCCCTCATGAGTCCTGAAGGCAGTCTTGTACACATCATGCTCCTTCATTCTTATCTGGTGGTAACCAGATTTTAGGTCAAGCTTCGTGAACACTGTGGCCCCATAAAGTTCATCCAAGAGCTCATCTATAATAGGAATAGGGTACTTATCTGGCACTGTAACCTTATTCAAGGCCCTATAATCCACACAAAACCTCCATGACCCATCTTTTTTCTTGACCAATAAGACCGGACTAGAGAATGGACTCTGTGAGGGCTGAATTATTCCTGCAGTCATCATATCTCCTATCAACCTTTCCACCTCATCTTTTTGTGTCTGAGGGTACCTGTAGGGTCTAACACTCACTGGGTCAGTACCTTCTTTGAGTGTTATACCATGCTCTCTTCCTCGAACAGGGGGTAATCCCAGTGGCATGTCAAACACCATCTGATAACTCACTAAAGTCTCCTGCAAGAAGGCTGGAACTTCACCCCACTCTGCCATTCCCTCCTTCGACTCCCCAAGACCACTTTCCAGCAAGTTACACTCCACCAATACACCTGCCCTTTCCTTTCGTAAAGTTCTGATCATGGCTTTTAGAGAGATCCTTGTTCTACCCAACCCAGGATCCCCTTTGAGAGTAAAGGTATTTCCCCCCATTTGGAAGGTTATTGTCTGTGTTTTCCAATTGGTAGTCATGGTTCCTAACTTCTCTAGCCACTGGATTCCCAAAATCAAATCTGAATTTCCTAATGGCAAGGGTAGGAAATTTTCTTTAACTGTTAGGCCTTGAATTTTTAGCTTTACGCCCACACATTCCCCCTCCCCTTGCACCGAATCTCCAGTACCCAAAGATACCCCAAAAACTCCAGTGGGTGTGAGAGGTATTCTTAACTTCTCTATAGTTTGGGTGGAGATGAAATTATGGGTTGCCCCGGGGTCTATCATGACTATTACCTCCTCCCCATTGATAGTACCTAGCATTTTCAGAGTTTTAGGGCTGGTCAACCCCATGACAGAATTAAAGGAAATTTCTGGAACTAATGACTCACCATTTGGATCAAGGCCATAATCCCCAGGTAGGCTCAGCTCTCCCGATAACTGATCATCCTCATCTCCTTCGTTGGTCAGTAGTACACTGAGCTCCTTCTTCTTGCAGCGATGCCCAGGACCCCACTTGTCATCACACTTGAAGCACAGACCCTTTTCCCTCTTGCTTTGTAATTCTTTCTCGCTTAACCTCCTTATTTCCCCCATGGGTTTACTCGTTGCAAAGGATGAAGCAGAAGATTTTGGACTACTGAAGTTCGAGTGATTAATGGATGAATAACCAGAGGGATTTGTATAAGTTTTTTGTTGTGAATAGGAGTTTCCAGAATTGTATAAGCCCTTTTGATTTGTTACCCCAGGCCCACTCTTTTTTTTTTTGTCCTCTACTTTACCAGCCAATTCCATGGCCTGGTCCACACTCCTGGGCCCAAACAAGCGGACCTCAGCCCGTATATCTTCCTTCAACCCCTTAATAAATTGACTCTTAGCAATTTCTTCTGGAACCTTCGTCAAGGGAGCGATCATTTCAATGAACCTCCGGGTATAATCCCTCACCGTCCCCGTTTGCTCCACCGACATCCACTGCTCGTATAAACTACCGGTGGAGGTCGGTCGGAATTTTCTGAGCAGCAGAGATTTCATCTCTTCCCACCGGTTGATCGGATGGCGAGCATTCTCCCACTGGTACCACAGCAGCGCGTCACTCTCAAGCGCCACCACCGCCGCCTCCATTTGCTCTTCTTCCGACAAGCGATAAAACTTGAAGTAGCGTTCAGCTCTTAAAATCCATCCATCTGGATTTTCGCCACTAAACAGAGGTAGATCTAACTTCTTATGCTTCCAATGAGACCTCCCCTGTCCTCCATCTCCAAATTCCTCATCCCCTGATCTCCCTATTCCGTTCCCGATCTGCGATCCTCTCCCTCTCCCAAACTCACCTACTCCTTCCTCATCATCAAAACGTCGGTCCGGCTGATCTTTCGAAGACAACATCTCAGCGCGAAATCTCTCTTGATCCTCCTTAAATTGGATCATGAGCTGGTTATTCTGCTCCTTCGATCTCTCGATCTTCTCCTCCAGTCGAGCTGAGTTTTCTCCCAAATCCGTCTTAAACTGAGCCGCCATTTTCTCCAGGCTAGACGCCAAGTTTTGCATCCCCTTCGTAACCTCTCCTACTGCTGAAGTCACTTCCTCGGTAATGGCTGCCTTCAAGGATGCCATATCCACCTCGAGCTGATCCAACCTATGAGAATGCGTTCTTGTCATCATGTCCCGGCGGTGGAACGAAACTGCTCTGATACCAAGTTTGCTAAGAACTAAGCAACACAAGCAAGATCAATCACACTACAAGGAAATATGGGTAACCTGGATAATTGTTGTATTGAATAAATCAAGATGACCTACTCAATTACAACCTCAACCTTTCGAGAGGGTCAAGTCTCTCCCAATTTCTCTCTACAATTCTCTGTATTTTCATGCCTCAGCACCTACCCTTAACACCTTATTTATACCCCACTCAAGGAGGCTAACTGCCAGCTCTAACAAACTCTGACATCCCATTCAACTATTTACAAAATGTAACTAATTACTGAGATTACTTAATTGCCCTTCTTGACCCTTCTAGAATAAGTAAATCTGATTGGAGGTCTTCCATCCTGATGCGTTGCAATTACATCCACTCATTCTTGTTCATAACCACATATATTGTATTTTCAGAACTCCTCAGCTAAAATACATAACCGATAAAGGCGATTCAATAGCAATAACCAATGCAACAGAATATAGTCTATTGTTGCCAATAGCCTATAAACCAATTGCAAAAAAAAAAAAAAAGTTTCCTATAAACATCTTGTTCCTAGATCGAAAATTAGTAGGCGTCATACAAAATCCTAATAATAATGATATCAAACTTAGTAATATACTCGAAGAACAAAGTCCAAAGAGAACTATCCAACTACAGCAACTTCAGAGATTACATGCACTCATTCTAACTCATAACCACATAGATTGCACTTTTACAACTCCTTTTCGCCTAACATACATAACCGATAAAGGCGATTCGACACCAATCGGTCAATAGCTGCAACTCAAGATAGTCTCCTGTCGCCAATAGCTCATAAATCAATAAAAAAAAATTAACAGTTGTTCCTAGCTCGAAAATTACTTGGAGCTATACAGAATCCTAAAAATTGATATGAAGCTTAGTAATCTAGTCGAACAGCAAACTCCAAATAAACAGAACTTCAACCTAAGATTCAAAACTCAGAAAACGAACAATCGCAAGAAGAAAACAGATCAATGAACATGAATACAGAGAAAGAAAGAAGTAATTTACAGATTTCTGAGTGTCCCAAGCGAGCCAAACAGTGGAGAAATGGCCCCAACCAAGCTTTCTCTGAACTACATATCTTCCATTCTTGAAAATATCGCCGATTCGAACTGCATGATAACCTCCTTTGCGATAATCTTCAGTTCCTTCATCTTCCGAAGTGTAATCGCTATCTTCATCTCTATCTTCTGCCATTAAAATTAATTGATTGGTAAAATTACATGAATTGGAAACCTAGCTTGAAGCTCGAATCTAGGAAAAATTGAATCGATTTGGAGATTCTGTGGACGATTTAGGCGGGAGAGAAATATTAGGGTTTTTGTGAGGAGAAAGACAGCGGGAAAGAGGGAGGAAAAGGAGTAGACCGCCGCCCTGTGACTTGTGAGTTTGCCGGGAAATTTTGAGATGAAAATGAAGTTTCACCCAATTACCTGGTGCGGTAGTGCCTGCTGCTTACTGCTACACTGTGCTCCAACTCTACAACGGTCATTTATAGTAAGCCAAAACAATGCGTGACATCACAATTCACAGCAGGCTAGCTAGTAGCTACTGGCTGCCCAAGGAATACAATTTTTTTTAGTTCCTTATAAATACTATTCCCTGCCTCGGCAAGACCCACGGACTAATCCGTTCTAGTAAAAGTCTTATATGGACCTGATCCACACTAATTTAGTGTGGACCTCATGTTAATTCATATGATTTATGAAAAAGAAAAAAGGGTCACTATATAAAACATGAGTAGATATAGATACTAAGGTTTGACTATGTGAAAAAAAAAAAGGTAACTATGTCACAAATTGAAAATTTTATCATGATAAACTAATGTAAGAAAGAGTGACTATATAAAAAATGGTCACTATAATAGAAAGTAATTGTATAGTGTAACTTAAGATTTTTTAAAAATTACTATATGGGGAAAAAAAAGATCACTATGTTAAATAAGTGGTTTTGGTCCACAATAATATT
The DNA here is from genome assembly GCA_947646795.1 of Beta lomatogona. NCBI lineage: Eukaryota > Viridiplantae > Streptophyta > Magnoliopsida > Caryophyllales > Amaranthaceae > Beta > Beta lomatogona. The sequence continues at coordinate 1,556,043 of CANSNZ010000018.1, read as the reverse complement.
AGTGTGGACCAGGTCCACGCAAGACTAACTCTCCGTTCTATTACTTTGGCCTTTTTTTTGACTTATTTTTAGTTCAGTTCAGTATTATGATTATTACTATTATTATTATTATTCCTATTATTATTATTGTTATTATTATATTTTTTATTATAATTATTAATATTAATTATTAATATTAATATTAATTATTAATATTATTATTAATTATTATTATATTTTTAATATTAATTAATATTATTATTATTAATTATAATTATTGTTATTATTTATTATTATTATTAATTATAATTATCATTATTACAATTATTATTATTATTATTATTATTATTATTATTATTATTGTTTTTATTGTTATTGTTATTAATATTAATTATTAATATTATTATATATTAAATATTATTATTATTTATTATTATTATTATTATTAATTATAATTATTGTTATTGTTATTGTTATTGTTATTGTTATTGTTATTGTTATTATTATTATTATTATTATTATGATTATTATTATAATTATTATTGTTTCGATATTGAACAAGAGGGTACCTGATATTGCAAGGCAGCCATGTATAATAGTCCTTGAACCTCGCCGGTAAGATGTGCCTGCAAGATGAACTCCAAACATGGGGTGGGGTCCCCATGGCGGAGCCTCCGACGCTCAAGTCAGTACCCAAAGATGGATCAATATCGTAGGGAAAGTAGGGTAGTTTGTAGAGAGTGGAGAGAGATCCCTTTACCTTGACCTTTAGTTGGGTATTTATAATGGTGACTTGTTAGGTTAAATGGAGTAAATGAGCCGTTTAGGGCCTATGGGCCATATAACGAGTTATTCTTAATAGAGGAATGATCATACTCGTATTGGGCAGACATATTATTGTTAAAGTAATGGGGAATATAGAACGCTCTATTTGGCGTCATTATTATTCCCATACAACTAGCCCCACAGGTCTAAGTTCAATTGGAGATTGAACTTGAGCTGGATGCTTTATAATTTAGCTATAGAACGTGCCTTGAGACTTTATAACATATTACAATCTCGGCAATTAGTGTTACAAAGATAATGTCGAGTTTGTACCGTTGCACTTGGTTTCTTCTCGAGTCACAAGTTGCTAATCGGTCAGCTGACAATACATGGTGCCGAGCTTGTACCGTTGCACTTGCTACTTTTCGAATCACAAGTTGCTAATCGGTCAACTGACAATACATGGATCCTTGTCGGAAGTTGACAAATTCCTTTTAGCTTGAAAAAAGAGAATGTAGTTAAACAATTAACAACTGGGTCACTCTGTTAACTTTACATTTCTATGATCATTTTGAGCAATCAATACTCAAACATTTTTCTGATGATTTATACTCGCTAGCCCCCACTCTTGAGTTGTGTCAGCTTAAGAGTGACATCAATATTTTTTTTCGAGGTAAAATTTGTATGAGTTTATATGACTTTATCTAGCTATTATCACATACTTACTAGCCCCTTACCCTTAAGTTGAGTTTGAGTCTGCTTAAGAGTAGTATGGTCTGACATTTATAAAATTTGCTATGGATATGAGAAATAAAATCATTTAATGCATATGTTTCGTGTATGTATACTCCTTGAATTAAATAAAGCCATGTTCATTGGGTAGTTTGTGCCAATTTTAGACCTCTACTTATGCCCAATTTAAATTTGGCCACTTTAATGCATTGAACAATAATTTATAAGACAAAGCTTGAGCAATGCAGACAATTTCACAATAAGACATAAGTTGTGCTCACATAAATGATATAGAAAGAAGGACTTATCTCTGCTCCTCTATGGGAGAAGTTGAGTCTGTGATCTGCCTTACTGAAATACATAGGCCATACTTGAGCTCAAATAGAGAGCATAGCTTCAAGAAATCATGAGCTTGATAATATCTCTTGTTCTGCATTTGGAGGTGCTTCTCACTCAACGGCGGATTAATATATCACTGACCACTAGTGTTTGCTTCTCCTTAACAGCAGATCCACTTAGGTCGTAGACTGTTAACAGAGATAGTCAATTTGAGGATTGCTTCTCTTTTAACGGCAGATCCACTTAGGTCGTAGACCATTAACAAAGATAGTCAATCTGAGATTTGCTTCTCTTTTAGCGGCAGATCCACTTAGGTCGTAGACCGCTAATAGAGATAGTCAATTTGGAGCCTGCTTCTCTCTAACGGCAGATCCACTTAGGTCGTAGACCGATAAGAGAGATAGTCACGGCTGTTGTGGTACTTCTTGCTTCTCCCCGACGGTTAGTCGTTAATGCATATATCTTTAGTTCAGCCTGATTTGCCCAAATAAAGAGCATAATAATATGTGAACTGGGGTTTATGTACCGATAGTGAGGCTTGCTCATATTTGACGAGAGTGCTGTTAGCAGCTTATTTTCATCTGATGGAGTGAAAAAATCAAGTCTTGTTTGCTGTGACATTGATAGAAGAGATCTCTCGATTCACCGAAAATACAAATCTGCCTTTTTTATGTAAATGTGTAGATATAGTCAGATAGCTCAAACGATGATGACCAATATATCTGCTCAAATAAAGCTTCACAAGTGTGCAAATGGAAGCTTCTGAGTTCAGCCTTGTCTGGCGACTAGCTCTACCTCTTGCCAACCATTGTCCACATGAGTTTACTGAGACATAATCCGTCATATGAGGTATGTGAGGTGTGGTCTGCAGCAACAACTGTAAGCCATGATCGATAGGTCTGCTCGGCTACAGGCTGCCATAAGAGGGCTGCATGTCTTTTCCTCGGCTTTAATTATGCTAGATTAAATTGAGTAACTCCAAGTAGATGGAACTTGTAGCACACATAATCCAAACAAAAACCGAGTAAAATAATGAAACTTCCTTGGCTTACTTTTCACATATTTCTGAGTGCATTTGCTCTTGGAGACACATGTTTGCTTAGATAATGCACTGATCATGGGTGCCTAAATAGCAAATGAATTTCTCATGAGCAGTTTGTCGAATGATTAGTGTGCAAACAGATAATACTACAGGTCCAAGTAAATGATTGATCCCATCAAATAATAAGGATATATAAGAAAATTGATGCCATAATGTAGTTCAATATGTTGTGATTGGAATTTCTAGAGACCAATGAGACTTGGTTTTGTGATTATCATCCAATAGAATAGTAATTAGCACGCATAACTCTAGTTTATAGAAGATAAAAAGACAATCAGGCATTCTGATTTCATTGACACATATTGTCAAACACTTTGTGTGCGTGATTAAGGTGTGCTTTCCTACATGACATTGAATGATAAATTTCACCCCAATTTGATAGGGTATATACGTTATATGTACTCATACAGTGAACTCAACCAATGCAAACCAACATAATGGCACAAATTATAATGGCGTAAATCATAATGGCACAAAATAGAGAACTTATCTTCCCGTTCAATTATTGCCCTCTGTTGGTGATGCTACTGTGTTGGACTCGTACTGTGGAGGAAATACTGACTGGTAGAATTAAACCGGATTGAAGGAAGGGCACGGAGATCATTTTTCCTGAGAAAGGCAACCGGCGGTCCGGTGTGATTGCCGGGCATTTGCTTTGCTGCCGTCGAGCCGTGATGTTAACTGCGCGAAAGTGGATGAAGTTCCACAATAGTCTGAACCATCGGATGAGAAAAGTTGATCCTGAGCTCAATTTAATCTTCTCTGTTTGTGTAGCAAGTCAAATGCTTCACTTTTAAATCTTCTTTGTTTGTTTGTCAACGTTTGATGTTTCCCATGGATTTCTATCCAGTTTCAATTGTAGCTCCAATTTTTGAGTGGAAATTTTGATAAAAAAAATCAACGCAATACCTGATGCATATTTCTTAGGCTTGCCGCTAGAACAACTCGAGATTTTCACCAATATGTCGATGATAATATATCGTGTTCTGATTTTCCTTTTCCCCGAGTCGTCCCCATACCACTAATTCAGAGTTATCTAACTCACGAGTTTTTTTTTTTAATTAATTAGTAGTGTGGAGCTCATAAATCTCCCACAGATGAGCATGTAATCACATATTGATCGTCCACCGATCTACACCACTATCTCTCCCTGAGATTCAAGAGCAATAATTAATTATTATTGCCCCTCCTTCTAGCGCCAATTGTTTCGATATTGAACAAGAGGGTACCTGATATTGCATGGCAGCCATGTATAATAGTCCTTGAACCTCGCCGGTAACATGTGCCTGCAAGATGAACTCCAAACATGGGGTGGGGTCCCCATGGCGGAGCCTCCGACGCTCAAGTCAGTACCCAAAGATGGATCAATATCGTAGGGAAAGTAAGGTAGTTTGTAGAGAGTGGAGAGAGATCCCTTTACCTTGACCTTTAGTTGGGTATTTATAATGGTGACTTGTTAGGTTAAATGGAGTAAATGAGCCGCTTAGGGCCTATGGGCCATATAACGAGTTATTCTTAATAGAGGAATGATCATACTCGTATTGGGCCGACATATTATTGTTAAAGTAATGGGGAATATAGAACGCTCTATTTGGCGTCATTATTATTCCCATACAATTATTATTATTATTTCAGTTCAGTTCAGTTTAGTTATGTTCTACTCTGTTCTGTCCAGTTCAATTCAGTTCACCCCAGTTCAGTCCAAAATAACAGGGCCTTTGTAGTGCAACTAATAAGCGTACTTTACCCTCCTGGGTAGAGATGTCAGTTTGGTTAATGAACTGTTGGTTGAACTGAAACAACTGAAATTTGAACTGAATTAAACTGAACTAGGAGTAACTGTAACTGAAATCAATTGAAAAATGATGAACTGAAACTGAAATAAACTGTAAATGAAAAACCAAAACTGAACTGCAACTGAACTGAAACAAACTGTAACTGAAAATAACTGTGAAAAACTGAAAAGTTGATCGATCAACTGAACTGAATGTGTAACTGAATTAACTGAACTGATTCAAACTGAAACTGAAACTGAAATGAACTGAAACCAATTCAAACTGAAATTGTTTTAAACCGATTTTTAACCGTTCACGAACCAAATTCACATATACTCCAATTCACATACAAATTTTATCATGATAATTTTTTATTAGTATTTGAATTTATGACACATAACTTAATTTCTTGATAATTTTCAACTAGGTTAAGTTCACTACTTTTATACTCCAAACTGAATTTAAATTTTACCTAACTTTATGATATATTCTGACTATCATGATAATTTTATTATTAATATATGAATTTATGACATTATAGCTTTATTTCATGATAAGTTGATAGTTTCAAAAAATCCATCAAACTTTTACAAAACTATGTATAACTTTGAGAAAGGCTACACATACACAAGGTTTATGTGGGGACTACATACACCACCACTAGAAAACAGCCACATCATCAATTGAGAAAATGAAAGAGAGGAAAAAAGAGAAGTTTTGGGAGGGAAAATTTTCGCTGGTTGGAGCCAAAGGGAAGGAACAGGCGGGAAGTTTGGTGCTTTCCTTTTCATTTGGAACTGACATTTTAATTCTAGAGTAATAATTAAAAAAGTTACAGAAAACTTGATTGATGTCTTCAACTCTTGAAAACAAGTTGTAGAAGAAGAAGCAAATGGAAGCCATTAACGGCGAGTATCGTCCGGCGAAAAAACAACTTCCGACAAGACCGTTTCCTCTCACTCCCATCACCGGCCTTACTCCCACACACCACTGACCACACACAACGACTTTGAGAAGAATCCCACTGGCTCGCGCCGAAACCGATGGAATCGCCGGCGCCAATAGCGCTTCACGTAATACAAGACTGGTATGCCACTCGATTTCCGGTCTGTCTTACCATATTGGTTTATCATCCACATAAAATAATGTTGAGATCACCATCAACATCCCTATCTCATACAATTATATCCATCTTCACTTTTGGCAAGTAAGAAAGAAAAGGGCATTTTTGTGACCAAAATACCTTTGTTTGGTTCTTAGCACATTTGCCTCTGTTAAAAGCATCCATTATTCCAAACAACTAGTTATGGAAGGTGTACAGTTAACTAGTTGAGAATACATACAATATTAGTTTGAAAAGGAAGGAAACACTAGTTGTTAAAATAATCCACCATATAAAGTAGATTCTATAGAAGTTGAGTGATGATTTCGAGGATTGTGGAGAGGTAGATTCTCAGAAGTTGCCACGCGTTTTTGGTGACGCCGTATGGGGTTGGGATGAACCAGATTATAACCCCAGTTAAGATTATTTTTATTTGTAAATTGTAACCAAATTTAATTTTGATCAGTTAATGACTTAATGCTGTGGTCTTGTAAATTTATTAGGGTCTTATGAAGTTGTTTTTGGGTTAAATTTTTGTTGTTTCTTCAAAGTATTCTATTATATTATTCTGAGTTTCTGACTATACAAGCTAATTCTCATCAAATTACAATCTTTGTTGCAAAAGAATCACACTCATGTTGGGAGCACTTGGACTTTTCTGGATTAAGTGTTCATAATATTCATATGATAAGTAGGGAGAACGGGGTTGGAGAGCGTTATAAGATTATTTGGGTAGTTTAATCCGGTGTTAAATTTTAGCTTTGGATAATAGATGATTTTGTCCACTGTGAACACTGGCGGATGCAGGGGGTTCATTGGGGGTACTGGAGTACCCCCAAAGTGAAAACATTTTGCGGAAATTTGAACCTAAATTAGAAGAATTAAGAAAGCAATGAAGGAGGAACTGGGAGAAAGAAGAGAGAGAAAGAAAATATGCTCACCTCTCCTTAAGTATGCCAAAGGAACTGTCTCTTCCTTCGTCAAAATTCACCCAATATTGTTTTCTGCTTAATTTGTCTTTTCTTTTGTTTTCTTTTCTTTTTTTTAATTTATTTATAATCTTTGTGATTTTTGGGGGGTGTGTGTTAGTGACAATTCCTAGTTCCAAGTACGTTTTGTACTTAGATTCCTAAGGCACCAAATTCGCTCATAAAGATTTTTTTTCACTACTTTTTAGGTAGGGAGATAGAACACTATTTTAAAATGTGGAATGAGTTGTATGTTATTAATTTGATTTCAAATGAACTATTTATCAGATAATAATTAGTTTATTTGTTTATTGGGTATAAAAAATAATACATGGATCAAAAAATTAAGGCACAACAAACTCGATCTTCGACAATTTGTATGATTTTAATTATTTGTTTTCATATTTTGAGATTTATAATGTTATATATTGAACTATGTTTTAGATTGTAATATTTATGACGTCAAAAATCGAGATTAAGGTTTATTTAAGTAATCACAGTACCCCCGATTTGAAAATCCTGGATCCGCCACTAACTGTGAATAGTGTAAATCATTGTAATTGTCTTGTATAAACCAGAATATAATCAAATAATTTCTATAAAAGTTTTGTGTTAATTGTTTGGTGAAACTATTTTATTTTAATAGTAGTTGTTCATAAAAGTTGAAGAAGATGGACAAAATGACGGCGAGGGTTTAACTTATGACCAATAGTGTTGATTGACTATGTTACCATGTATATTAGTATCAAGATTAATGAAACAATACCATAAGTTTTAAAAAAAACATAATCGCAAACAAACTGTTGAACAAGTTACAATAAATCAGTAAGTTATCAAACAGTGTTACAGTTATCTATACCAACAAGACTCATTGAATTCAATAAATATAGTATTATTATTTTTAGAGTTCAAACAAAAGATTTCTTTTTGCTAAAAAAGATGGACAAAGCCCGAAGAAGAAGAGCAAAAGAACTTACAGAAAAAAAAAAAGAGAACATTCCTCAGGGAAATTACTTGCTAATGTGGTGATCCTTCTTTATCTCATCCAATAACCACTCATTTTAATTCAATTAGATGTTGAGTTTCGAAATTAATACAACTTAATGACGATTATCTTAAACAAACTTACGCCATCTTGAATTAGCTTATAGACTTACATTGATACATCGATCTAATCAAATATCAACTTGTTTCAATTTAAATTAGATGTTTTTAGTTTCAATGTGAATTTAACTTAGAGACGATTAACTTATATGAAGCATTGTTATGTTGAACCAGTCTACTGAGTTACAATGTTCTACATCTGTTGCAACTGAGTTAGATGCTTTCGGTTCCGAAATGAATTCAACTTAAAGATGATTAACTTAAGTAGAATATTGTTATTATCTTGAATTAGTTTATCGACTTACATTGATACACTCATACCAATAACAACATGTTTCAATTTAAATGTTTTGAGTTTCAATTACTTTACCGACTTATATATTCTTCTAATGTAATATCAATTTCTTTCAGTTTGGCTAAGATACATGAGTTTCAAATTGAATATAACTTGTTAACGATTAACTTAAATGGAGTATTGTTATCTTGATTTAACTTATCGATTCACATAAATACCTTGAGCTAATCCACTATTAACTTATTTTACGTCGATTATATGTTTTCAGTTTTCAAATGCATAGAGCTTAATGACAACTATAGTTATATTAATCCATTGATCTAATATAGTAAGAGTAAGACATTGATCTAATCGACTTTTAAAAAAATGTCTAACTCGTCTTTTGAGGAAGTTTATAAGAATTTATACTGATATGAGATGTCCTTTTTAACCAAACATGATGTAATTTGCATAAAACTAAAAGTTTGAATATCGACTTATACAAAATTGTCTTATTCCAAATTGTCTAGTATATCAGTCTTGTAAACATATATCGATGTCACTTTAATACACTTTTTTGTGAAGTACAGTACAATCGGTTTTTTTCGAGGCAAGTGTCAGACTACACTTACTTGCCACGTTAATTCCAACCGAACTCGAAAAAACAGTTGGCCAAAACCCGACATGAAGTTCCATTTTTCTCGACCAAATATAAGAATGTGACTAACTTCTACCCGAACCGATGCTATAATTGTCGAACTTATGTGATTTTCGTCAATAACTGAAATAAACTGAAACAAAACTGAAAATAACTACAACGTGTTTTAACTGCTATGGATTCAATCGTTGGTTGGTTTAACTGTTCGGATAAAACTGATTTAAACTACAACTGACCTAAACTGAAACTGGAAGAAAAATAACTGAATTAAACAGAACTGAAAGTTTGTTAACTGAATTGAACTGAACTGTTAATAATTTTAACTGTTGTAAACTGAACTGATATGAACTGAACTGTTTGGATATAACCATAACTGAACTGTTGATCTAAATTGACACCTCTACTCCTAGGCAGAGCAAGATGGTTTGAGCGCCACATGTGATATATTAGGTCTCGGGTTTGAGACTTAGAGTCATTAGTAATGTATCCATATGGTAGTTGCTCCCATTGCCCTCCAGAGACTGACCTTGTTGCATGGTGTATGGGTTTCACCCGCGTAGCCTGGGCAATGATTCTGTTACAACCTATTACAATCTCATAAGCTAAGGGTATGTTTATAGCATGTCTTGAGAGTGATTCTGGGCAAGAAACTTTGTTGGGTTTGCGCAAGACTAGCATTAATGGCAATAAAGTGTTGAAGGAGTCTGACCAAAGGCCTATAAAGAAGCAACTAGCTGCCTAGAGGAAGGGAAAAAACATCTATAGTGATTATAGTGAAGCATATCAACTGCAAAGAATATTAAATAGTCACGTGCGCAATCAGTGAGCCATTTGGCAGATTTGAAAGAGCAAGAGCTTGAAAGTCAACTATTTTGTGTCGATGTCACCAAGATGGCTCCTTTGCAAAGAAAGATTCATGAAAAAAAATTGCAATCACTTGTGGAAAAATAGTGATGGACTTTTGATGATTAGGTTACTTTGAGCTTGCTAGATCTGATTATGCTCATTAACGTTTATTTATGTTGTTTTAGTATGTTGTAGCTATGTTTCAGTTAAGCGTGTTTTTATTTCTAAACTTAAGTTATTTATTGATATTTGATGAGTTAAGTGTGTGTTGCAGGAGCTAACAATGTCATTAATGTCTTGGATTGATCCCCTATATTTGGTGAGTTGCTTGAAGGTCAAGGTCCCAAAATCCAATACGCGATAAATGGAAGCACATATAATATAGGATACTATATTGCAGATGGTATCTATCCTGAATGTCCTGTTTTTGTCAAAACCATTCCTCGAGAAAACATTCTATCCGAGAAAATTAATATATTTGCTCAACATCTAGAAGGTCCAAGCAAGGATATAGAACGAGCTTTCAGGGTGCTCCAAAAGGGATTCACTATCATTTGCAACCCAGTACGTCATTTATGGGAAAAAAGTGAATTTGGTGATATCATGAAAGCATGCATCATATTACATAATATGATTATCAAAGATGAAAGAGATGATACCGAAATGACCACTAGTGTTAACTATACATTAGCAATGAATCAAAGTGAAAGTCACAATTTCATATCAGTCTACTAAATTATTATGTGAATTGGAGAAGATACTTTGAGAATCATACGCGAATTCGCAACCGAGCCTAATGTCACCAACTGTAGCATGATTCTGTGGAATACATATGGCCGCGTCTTGGAGGAGACGCTAATTAAATTTAGTGTGCATTTTTCAATTTCGTGTGGTCGTACTTTGTTTTATGTTTTAGAAAATATATATGCTATTAACTAGCTTTTGACCCGTACAAAAATGCACGTGAGGTTTTATGTAGATATGATTTGAACCCTGCATAATGCACGGGAATTGTTTTGTTTATTAATTAGTTGTTTTTGTTCCAAATTTATTGAATAAAATTATTAGAATTCATGCATTTAAGGTTGAAAGAATATAAAATGTAAAATTATATTTCATGATATATAAAATCCTTTATTACAACATTTTAAACTTGAAAAATCTTATAATCGTGATATCTACATCTATACATACATAAATGAAACAAAAAACACACTGAAATGTGCGGGAATATTTTATTGGGAAATTCTACATGGTGGCCTCTTACTTTCAATTTTTTTATTCGGTGGCAGGCCAAAAAAAGATTTATACAAAATGACATCCTACTTTAAGCAATTATACTCTAAGTGAATTAGGGTCACTAAGTATAATTGTTTAAAGTAGGATGTCACTTTGTATAAATCTTTTTTTGGCCTGCCACCAAATAGAAAAATTGAAAATAGGAGGTCACCATGTAGAATTTTACTATTTTATTTTATAAATTTATGATTTTAGAATATTTCTCCTAAAATCATGGTCTGAATATTAGCTCATGATTTAATGTTTTTATAATCATATCGTGTAATAAAAATATATTTTAAAACCGGCTTATGACCCGTGCATTTAGTGACCGATGTAGTTAATGTCATGATAAAATGCTCGGGACGTTTTTTATTGATTAGATATACTAAAAAATACTGATTGACTATTTTATTTATACAAATTCTATTGTAAGACATATATACAATAAACCTCCCGTTAGTGGTGTCAATCTGGTCACTGGGTGGGTTTGGGTTGGCCCAATCTGATCGGAATTTTTGGGGTCGGAATAATCCGGGTAAGAGTGTGCCATGTGTCGGGAATGGGTGGGTCGGGTGGACTTAGGTCGGGTTCAGGTGAATAGGAGGCTCTCGGAACTGGGTCGGCCGGTATCTGGGTTGGGTGAATTTGGGTCGGAATGGAATAAGGTGAAGTCGGCCCAAATCGATTTTCGGAATAAATTGGGTCGGAATAAATCGGCTTTCGGAATAACTTGGGTAGGAAGAATCGGCTTTCGGAATGACTTGGGTCGAAAGAAATCGGCTTTCGGGATGACTTGGGTCGGAAGAAATCGGCTTTCGGAATGACTTGGGTCGGAAGAAATCGATATCGGAATGACTTGGGTCGGAATAAATAGGCTTTCGAAATGACTTGGGTCGGAAGAAATCGGTATCGGAATGACTTGGGTCGGCATAAATCGGCTTTCGGAATGACTTGGGTCGGAAGAAATCGGCTTTCGGAATGACTTGGGTCGGAATAAATCGGGCTCTCTATAGGACTTGGGTCAGCTGAAGCCTCAAACAGGCGGCGTATTGACTTGGGTCGGAACAAATCGGCTCTCGGAATGACTTGGGTCGGAATTATATATATATATACATACATATATATATATACATACATATATATATATACATACATATATATATATATATATATATATACATATATATATTAAGTTACGAAGTCGAAAGTTATAACAATTAACATGTGATACACTGATATTGTGAATTGTGAATGAGTCATTGTGAATTTTGTGATAATACATTAATACTTATATTACTAATTTAAAAAGTTACTAAACTAAGACTTATAATTTATATAGTTATATTATTGGCTATTTCCCATCAGGTTATTCTCATTCATGATTGCATAAGTATTCAAGTAACAACCATAAGGGCTAAGGTATAAGTCCATACTGATTATTGATTAGAGTCAATAAACTATGAAACTTAAACATTTAGTTAGTTAGTGACTTACTCACTCTCACTGAGTCACTAGCAACAAAAAGAGTTAGAATTAAAGAATTAGGTTGACATTAATGAAAGCATCGTAATTATAAAAATCGTTCGACTTTTATCGTTCATGGAACAACTGAACAAGTAACAATGATCAACGTTAATCGAATACGAAGATGATAATTGTGATCAAGATGATACATAATCATATTAGTAGAGGATGAAACACTGAAACTATGAAAGTAGATCATAGTTAATACCAATCATATTAGTGGAGGATCAAGATCGTGATGTTTTGGTTGTTGATCTTAAAAGATAGTAACATAGGAGGCGATCTTATTAAACGGTCCATATTTGGAAAACCACGTTACAGTTATTTATCTTACAAAATAGGGCTCGATTTTATTATACGATTCACAATAACCGAAGCATCATTAGATTAGATTGATCGACTTTCGTTAAGTTAAGGTTCACTTAAATCAAATGATCATAAGATTGATTGTCTTTGACATTAATCAAAACCATCAAAAGATTGGTCATCTTTCATCTTTCGTGTTACGGGGTTCTTTATACAAGATAAGGCTCGATCATCGATGTTATTACATGGTTAACAATAATCGAAGCATCATTAGATTGATCGACTTTCATCGTTGATGTTTCAGTTGTGGATCTTAAAAGATACTAAGATAGTAACATAGGACTTAGGAGTCTCGAGTCTATTTGATTATCTGTCTCTTTGAGTTGCTATACGTATCGTCGTATCGGTATTACGGTAATTACGCTATTACAACTTTGGCTTAACAGTTTCACGTCATTCATAATCATCTTTACATGAATCAACTTGTTTAAAATTAAAAATACTAATTAAACTTCTAAAGTTTATAATTTTTATTAATTTATAATATTAATAAGGGTTTTTTGTCAGAAATGACCTAATAAAATACAAGTTTTGTAGGGAAGGACCTAATAGAAAAAATGGGTTTTTCTATGATATACCCCTGTGTTTTTTAAAATTCTATGTTATACCCCTAATGTTTTTTTCTTCTACATTGTACCCTTAAGTTTTTAAAGTTTTCTACATAATACCCCAATGTTAAGTGTACGTAACGTTTACCGTTAAATTCTCTTTGCATTTATGGGCTTATCTCTCAACCCTCCCCCTGCCAGCTCCCCAGCCCAGTCCCCGCCCCCTCCCCATCCCCTCCACCCCCGCAACCACCATGACCACCGCCCACCCACCACCACCCCCCCTCCCCCCCCCCCCCCCCCCCCCCCTTCGATTTTCCGCAGCCCCCACCCTCTCCCTTCCACCCCTTCCCTCCCTCGCACCACGGCTATGAACAACAACCACCACCACCCTCGCCATTGTTTTTTAAAAAATAAACCCGGATTCAATCGTGTTTCAACGCAAAATCAAAGGGGAAGAGGTGGGGCTGCGGGAAATCGAAAGGGAGGGGGTGGGGGGCTGCGGGATATCAAGGGGAGGGGGTGGGGGGATGCAGGAAATCGAAGGGGAGGGAGTTGGGGGCTGCGGGAAATCGAAGGGGAGGGGGTAGGGGCTGGGCCGACGTGGGGGTTGGGGGATGCGGCGGAGGAGAGGGGGAGGGTGCGCTGGGCTGGCAGGGGGAGGGGCCGGGGTTGGGAGGCTGCGGCGGTAGAGGGGAGGGGGGGGGTGGAAGGGATGGGGAGGTTTGGGTGGGAGTAGATTGTACTAAACGAATGTTTGGGTGGGAATTCAAAAATCATTAACGTCCGTTTTCATTAATACACACTAGGGGTATTTTGTAGAAAACTTAAAAAAACACAGGGGTACAGTGTAGAATAAAAAAACATTAGGGGTATAGTATAGAATTTTAAAAAACACAGGGGTATATCATAGAAAAACCCTAGTCTAAAAGGACCTATTAAAATACTTTCGATTGTTAACAAGAACCAGTTTATGAATTTCAGGCCAAAATTATCATATTCCGGCATTGACTTTTTGCAATTGGGACACCACAACTACATTTGACAGGAATTTTATTGCTTGAAGATGATTTCGCATACATTTTCCTTCAATTTCTGAAAAAAAAATTAGAGTTTTTTGGCCTGAAATTCATAAACTGGTTCCTCTTAACAATCGAAAGTATTTTAATACGTCCTTTTAGACAAAAAAAAAATTATTAGGTCCTTCCCTACAAAACTTGTATTTTATTAGGTCCTTTCTGACAAAAACCCTATTAATAATAGTTTAGAAATTTAAGTAGATTACTAATTACTAAACAAATCAATACTAGAAGTCTAGATTAGTTGTCTAGAATTATAAATTTAGAAATTAGAAAATAGAATACTTAACTTAACCTTAACCATTGATTTGAGAAAGATAAAATCCAACCATTAATATTTTGAAATCCATGTGCTTGGTCATTCTTGATGTTCATTGGTCAAAAAAAAAAAAAAAATCAAGGATCATGTTTTGAGACCATTGATTAGCAATATCAAATATGAGCCCTTCATTTCTTTACTCTCTAAAATCTAAAATCTTAGAACTTTCTAGAGTCTTCACTCTAAAATCTTAGCCATTCACTCTAGAATCCAACAGTTGAGATTAAGTCATTAACCCTAAAATCTAACCCCAAAATTCCCTACTATACAAACCCTCTTTTTAATCCCCACCCCATTTTCGCCTCTTTCTGAACCTAATCTCAGTTTCTCTCCTCTCATTCTCTCTCACAGTCCTCAGTCCTCACTTCTCAACCCTTCTCTCATTTTCCGATCAAAACCCTAAAAAAACCCTAAAATTCGTAGCCCTTCTCTAATTTTTTCTGATCAAAACCTTAAATTCTCATTTTCTCTCTTAATTTTTCCGATCAAAACCCACAAAATATCAGTTTCTCTCATTTTCTCTCTGAAATTCTCAGTGACGAAAGGCAAGGAACTGAGTAACTGGCAAAAGATCTGAGGATGGATTTTCAGTTTCTCTCATTTGTGAGAGATGAAGATGGATTTGAGGGTGGGGGTTCACTTATGGTAGAATTTGTGAGAGTGAGAGATGAAGTGGTTTTGCGAAAAGGTTGGGGGGTTTGGGGTGGTAACTGGGTTCACTTATGGCAGAATTACGTTACTTATGTTCGATGTGTGTCGCCTTCGTCGTTCTTCTTCATCAGCCGTTCGAAGCACCCATCCTCGACCGTTCAGATCGCCCATCCTCGACCGCAAGAAGTAACGCGCTCGTCCTTCGCCTTTCACTCGCCGTTGCACGCGTCTCACTCACCGGCTTCGATTAAGATTTGTTACAGTTTCTGTTCACTTGCCGGCTTCATTCAAGATCTATTTCAGTTTCAGTTTAGCCGGCTTAGATTTTTAAGTTTCACTCCAGATTTTATTTTTTCGTTTTAAGTTTAATTTGTTACTTTTTTTGTGTAATTTCGTTTTCCAGTTTTTTTTGTAATTCCTCTTATTTTTTTCTTTTTGTTCAATTTTCATGTAATTTCACCAGATCTGGATTTTTTTTTTTGTTATTTCATTTAATTCCATATTTGGTTTTTTCCTCTTTTAGTTTTTTATTTTATTTTATTATAAGTTGTCGATTAATTTACAAATTTTTTATAATATTTTGGTGATGTTAGTTTGTTAATTTATAAGTTGTCGATTAATTTACAAATTTTTTATAATATTTTGGTGATGTTAGTTTGTTACTAATTTATAAGTTGTTGATTAATTTACATTTTTTTTATAATATTTTGGTGATGCTAGTTTGTAATATTTGGTGATGTTAGTTTGATAATATTTTGGTGATATTATTTTGATAGTATTTTGGTGATATTATTTTGACCAATAAAACCTAAACTTGGGGTAGCAGACTTTCAGTACCAACAGGACCTGACAACTATTTTTTTGTGATATTTGGACCTAAACTGATGCGGTCATAGAGTTAAAACCAGATCAGTTTTCAAATGTACTGATCCGGTTTTAACGCTATGACCGGATCAATTGACTTTCATAAACTGATGCGAGCCCACCCGATCCGGACCAAAATCGAAGTGGTAAGCCCGGTTTTGACCGGATCAGATGAGCTTTTTTCCACTAGTGTAATTATGTCCTGAGAAATGATATTTGTTAATTACTTTGACCAAAAAAAGTGACGAATATTTTCTGTTCAAAAAATAAAATTGACCAACAAAACAATATATGTTGAACTACTCATTAGTGAAGTCGGGTCAGAATAGTTTTGGGTCGGGTTGTGTTGGGTCGGAATGGTTTTTGGGTTGGGTTTAGTTGGGTCGGGTGGTTACTGGATTGGGTCACAACTGGGTCAGCTGCTAACTGGGTTGGATGATAACTGGGTGGGTTTAATTGGGTCATTAGCGGGTGAAGTTGGGTGCGGGTTAGTTTTGGGTCAGAAACAGTTTGAGTCTGGGTCGTTGTTCACGGGTGCAACTGGCCACGGGTCTACCTGGGTCGGCCCAGTTCAGATTGGCTTACCAATTCCACGGGTTCAACTAGGCACGGGTGGATGATGGGTCGGAATGGATCGACTTTCCAACCGACCACTCTCGGCTCGGAACAGGTTGGGTCTGGGTCGCATGTGGGTTCACCCGTGGGTCGGCCTAGTTTCTGACACCTCTACCTCCCGTACATATTACTTCACTATTACTTCCACTATCGGGGAAAATATTATTGATAATTTTATATTTTAAGTTCACCATATTAAATTATTAAATAAGATATATTATCTATAATGATTCAATAATGATTAAAAGTTCACTAACTATATACAGTATTTCTTAGCCTAATCTGGAACCTCTTTATAAAGTATAAAGAATCATTTTGTCCTTGATTCTCGGAAATTAAAGATCGTGTCACACGCATACTTTAAAGGATTTTTTAACTGGAATAATACAAACTTTGGCCCATTCTCTCGCAATAATACAAACTTTTGATTATTTTTTAATAATACAAACTTTAGGCCAAAATTCCTCCAGTAGGTCAAGTTGACTTGTAACCTGTAAAACAGGTAAACTTTTTAAAAAAAACCCAAAAATTTTCTCTCTCCTCTCCTCCCCCAACCAACTGAAACCCCCACCCCTTACCCCAACCTCCACCACTTTGCCACTAGAACTACCACCCCTCTATCCTAAACCACCACTCCGGCCACCACCTAAACTACCACCATTGACCCTAAACTACCACCCCACCAAGCCACCACCACTACTCCACAACCTAAAACCACCCTGCCACCACCTAAAATAGCCCCACCCCGCCCAAAAGCACCAACCAAAACAACCCCACCCCACCCGAAACCACACAAAACCCTACTCCTTCACCCGGAAAACAACCACCACTACTCCTTCACGCACGAACAGATCCTCTCTCTCCCTCAATTCGCCGTCGTTCGCTACTCCGATGTCCTCTCTTCCGCTACTCCGATGTCGTTCGCTACTCGCGCGCTGGTTCCGACGTTTTGCGGTGGGGGTGCGGAGTGGTTTCGGGATGGGGGAGGGGATGGGGAGTGGTTTCAGGGTTTCGTAGGATGGGGAGGGGCCAGGGGTGGGTGTGGGAGAGAGGGGGGTGGGGGAGAAGGGAGATAGAGAAACGGTTCGGGGAGGGTGCGAGAGTTGTTTCGGGGTGGAGGAGGGGCCGAGGGGTGGTCGTCGGAGGGAGCGGTGTGGTTTCGGGGTGGGGGAGGGGCCGAATGGGGGTTGGTTGTCGGAGGGGTGTGGTGTAGTTTCGGGGTGTAGGAGGGTGGGTGGAGGGCCGGGGGTGGTCGTCGAAGGGGTGCGGTGTAGTTTCGGGGTGGGGGAGGGGCCTGAGATGGGGGTTGGTTGTCGGAGGGGTGCGGTGTAGTTTCGGGTGGGGGGGGGGGAGGGCCGGGGGTGGCCGTCGGAGGGGTGCGGTGTAGTTCCGGGGTGGGGGGAGGGGCCGGAGATGGGGGTTGGTCGTCGGAGGGATGCGGTGTGCAGGCAGGGAGGGGCTGGGGGCAGGGGCCAGGGGTGGGGTGGAGGAGTGAGAAAGAGAATGAAGGGGGGAGCAGGAGAAAAAAGGAAAAAAAAAAAGAAAATTGTGGTTTTTTTTTCTAAATTTAAATAAAATATAAAAAATCAGTCAATCAAATAAAGACATGTGTCCTAGAGGTGCCATGTCGGCGTGGTTACCTCCTACAACAAGTTAACAACCGGTATTGACCTATTGGAGGAATTTTGGCCTAAAGTTTGTATTATTAAAAAATAATCAAAAGTTTGTATTATTGCGAGAGAACGGGCCAAAGTTTGTATTATTGTAGTTAAAAAATCCTACTTTAAATGTAATCACATACATAAAGTATATTAAAAATCGTCCAATAGTACAAACTTCATAAAAGATTCAAGATTTATGAAAATAAGTTATAACAATACACTATTGTTGTTAATTTGTTATTTTTCCACCAACAGTACATTATAAAGTGACCCCATTATCTAAAAACAATCCCTTTAAGTTACAAAATGACCCATTAATTTATAAAGAGACCCATTAATTTACAAAGTGACACGTTTTTATCATTGGCTACTTGATACATAGTATAGACTATTATATAGGCAATATATATACTATGCCAGACGTGTAAATCGCATAAAATCATTGCACATATATTACATTAAAGGAAACTATTAAATTATAATTTAATTATAATCCCGATAAATTAGGAAATTTTGTCGGAAAACACCTTATTTGTTTGAGATTGTGTAAAAAATACATTACACTTCCTCCTTTCTTTTTAATTGCAACTTTTTCCTCTTTGAAAAGTTTTACATTAATTGCGACATTTCCATTACAGAAAATTTTACACACTCTATAGTCCATATTAAGATCTTACCTTTACTAACTACAATAACATTAAAAAATATGAATGGACCCAGTCCACAATAACTTATTATGTGTCGGGTACCATATAATATTGATAGTTTTTATTTGATATAATCAATTTCTATTTGATATAGTTAGTTTTTGTATGATATATATTCCCTTTTATATATTTAGTTTTTGTATGATATGCTATACTCAATTCTCTGATTGGATTAAAAAAAAATCAATTCTCTGATATAGTCAGTTTTCATACAATATAGTCGATTTTGTCTAATATAGTGTGGTTTTTTTGTGTGGCAGAATTAGTTTAGGTTCACAATATTATTGTGACTTTGTTCCGCGGCACTTCCACCCAAGATATATCCTCCTAAATCCTAACGAGTACTTATTTACTTCCACCAATTAAACTAATATACAGTTGGGCCTACCTATTGCTGAGAGTCTGAGGAGCAATTTGTCATGCAAAATAATTGATTCAAATAGCTTAAGTATTTGGCCCTCATGAAATTGAAAAAAAATTAGGAAAAATTGATAGGAACAGTCCCAACTATGGGCGTTCCGCCATTTTCAGTCCCAACTAAGGATTATTTCTGAGCGGTCCCAACTATGCATCATTTTTGCTGAAATTGGTCCCAGCAGGCCAATGACCTGCTACAACAGATAAAATACGTTTTTTTTTTCTTTTTCCAAGACATCACCCACCACCCCACCCCCCAAGATATTACCCACCACCCAGCACCACCAACACTTTATCTCTCCACACCAGAAACCACCACCCATGTCCCCTCCTCCACCATTTCCCGCCTAAATTTCTCATACGACGATTACGAGGTTTCTTCGGCAACGAATTACTCGGATATTTTCCTGGCTATGGAGAATCAGAGTTCGAGGATTTCACCAACGAATTCACTCCTTCAATGTAGTTGAATTCCGGCAGCCAATTCTCTGAGAAATACGGCGATGATTCCATTCCTTCTCCTTGTTTCTCTCTCTTCAAGTAGTTTTATAACCAGTTCTTAGCAATGAGCTCTAATTCTCCTGATTATGAAGTTTCCTCTCTCTTCGATGATCAGTATTCAGATGAACTTGCTGTGAGTATAATTCAATTCAATTGATTACCTAATGTCACATTCTGTTTAATATTTTGATTAATTTGTGATCAGTTGTGTGTTTGTTTGTAGTATTGGAGATTTGAAGGTGAGGAAGATGAAGAGAGCTACATAAGGTTGAGAAGTGTAGAGAGAAATCAAGCAGTGAAGGCGAAAGATTACGTTGAAGAATAAGATTTTGCAACCAATTACAAAGGATTAATCGTTGAGCAACGGCTAGTGATTTTTCAGCCCACTTCCTTCCTCTTCAACCTTTTTCCTTTTACTAGACTTTCCTTTCAATCTTACTTAAAAAGTTTTCTTAAACAGTTTTCTAGGCAATTTTCTCCTATGGCACTGATGACAAGTGTTTAAATCAATCTTAATCCCCTAGTAATCAAAACAAAAAGGTGGTAAAAATAGGTAAGAAACTGAAATTCTAAAAACAAGAAATTAGAAAATCCATCAACCTCTGCTTGGATAACTCAAGCCATATATCAAATTCATCCACATTTTGCGAACATTTTGGTTAATTGGATTATTGAGGTGAGTTGTTTCGTTTTAATCGCCATTCTTGAAGCTTGAATTTCTTCTAGTTTACTTCTCTAATCTTAGACATCAGAGGAGGGGGATGGGATTTCGGGGGTTAGCAGGGGAGGTGGGTGGGAGGGGTGGCAGGGGGAGGGGGATGGATTTTGGGGGTGGCTGGGGAGGGGGTGGCTGGGGGAGGGATGGCAGGGGAGGAAGGAGATAGGAGAGAGAAAAGGGAAGAAGAAACTAACTTAAGAAATAAAAAAAAACTTAACCTGTTAAACAGGTAATCAGTCACATAGGACCAATTTCAGCAAAAATGATGCATAGTTGGGATTGCTCAGAAATAATCCTTAGTTGGGACTGAAAATGGCGGAACGCCCATAGTTGGAACTGTTCCTAACTTCCTATCAATTTTTCCAAAAAATTAATGGAGTTGATTAGTGATAAAATGGGCTGCTGTATGTTGTGTATGCCGTTGTATGGTGTATAAATTATGTCTTAAACCAATTGATGTTAAAAAAAATCAAAAAAGGAAAAGCAAGATAGTATCCTATAGAAAGGTTGCATGCTTGCATCCACAGTCCACTTATGTATGATACCTAACGCATGAACTCTACACATGTCATTAACAAAACTTTCCAAAATCCATAAGGTTGTTAATGATCCACTTCTGTTTCAAAATCATGTAAGTAAGGCAAATAAAACTTATTTCCAAAATTGATGCTTATAAGTTATAACCAAACGCTAATTGAACCTTGTTTATACACGTGGCAGTAGATTGTGAAGGATTTGTTAGCATACGACATGTGGGCAGATTCTTTTAGTGAATGACACATAGGATAGATGAACCTTGTTTTATATATCTCTATTATATAAGGGAAGGGGGGAGCAAATGGTGTCCACATGAAATGACTCATTTATCCTTATTCACATAATAAATCATGTAATTAATAATAAAAAATAAATTTTAAAGAAAAAAAATCAACCATATTCAATAAGTCAAATAATTATCTATTTGACATAATTTTCAATTAATACAAGTTTCAAAAAATATTCCATTTAACATTGATTCCAAGGAAAGTTGTTATATGAAGGGAAAAAAATCTTGAAACTACAATTCAAAAATATTACTCCAGACCATACAAACACCATTATTTTACTTAAAATCTAAATTACAATTAAATTAAATTATTCTTACATAATAATATTCATAATTCGCCATCCCTATAATAAGTTCGTTCAACTTTGTCCAAATCGGGTATCCAACGACTATCAAACAATTTCAGGTCGAAATACAGTCGAAAAATTGACAATTTATTGATCCATACATATTGCGTTTAATCTCTCTAAACATTGTCAGTACGAAATCGCTGTTTTTTTAAATTACAGCCTAAAGATCATGAAAAAGTATGTGTTGATCATGAACAAATTGTACATATATGTATCACGTGCATAACTCTTTAAGTAACCTTTAGATTTAAAAGCTAAAGCACACAACTTTAAATTCACACACGCATCGTGTGCATAAATTGCTAGTATAACTAGATATTAGGCCCAGGCTACTCCCCGTGTAAGGAAATTTTTTATTTATTAATATTATACTTTAAGATGACAACACTAAATGTTGTTTGGTCTAGTGGTCAAAACTTTAGTATATGTTCTTGAGGTCCTGGGATCAAACCCCTATACTATGCAATTTCTATTTTTTTATTGTTGTGGATTACATGGAGTAAAACCCCCTTAGGGAGAGCGCCACGTGGCACTGTTCCTTGTTTCTGCACGCCTTTTAATATATTAGTATAGATATAGATTATGTTCATGAATGCCTTTAAATTATGTCATTATTTCACATGTACTCAATTTTGTGTCCCATAACTTTTATAAGATTAGTGTAACGCCCCGAAAATTCATAACCTTAATTAAACACAAGTACTTATAATTGACAGCGGAAACTGAACTTAAATTCGTGGATTATGGGGCCACTAATACAATAATAACCTTTAATAGTCCTTGAGATTGTATAATTCTTAAAACTTACCAATAATAGCCATATTAATATTATAATCTTCCTAGCCCACAAGATACAAAATACAGACAACAACGTTAATACACGAGATCCATCCTGAACACTCTTTCTTGCTGTGCTTCGAGCTTGAGCTTACGAACCATTACTATTAGTGTCATTCTTAACAATAATAGATTCCTTAACACTCATTAGCATAAATCTTTTTTATCAACGATCTTTCAACTGTCTGACCACCTAAAACATAAAATTAAAACGTTATAAGCCGAGGTTCAGTAACAAACTACCCCAGCAACGTAAACTCAATTCAACTCATTTTATTTGCAAACAGGGGGAAAGAATAATTCAAACATTTATGAAAACAACATTCATTCAACTTCACCTTTATAAACCTTTCATCCTTTTATCCATTTTTACTCTGGTTGCTGCAAAATCAATCAGCTATGGGACGTCTCCCAGCCATGTGTATGCACCACTGTGCAAGGACATGTGTCCCGGGTATTACCCTACACCAGTAACGTGCCAATGCCCTAGTAAACAGTGACGGGCCAGTGCCCCAGTAAACAGCTCGGTACGTGCACGACCGTCAATCAGCTCAGCAAACCAGTTCTTTCACTTTACTTTATCATGTTTCATAACTTTTAATATTCGTAGGTGATAATCATCAATCATTCAGCTCAGCTCTACCTGAATAATTAAGGTAGCAAAATCATTTCATATCATATCATCTTTTCATAAGCAATAGCTCATGACAGTTCATTCAGTTCATAAAACTCATAAAAAATATTTATGAATAAAAAAAATCATAATAACCATCCCGCAACTCAAGAATAATCAATTTGGTAAACGTTTAATAACTCAAAATGTACTCATATTTCATAAACACATTTGAAGGGAATTGCGGGTACCAGCAGTAGTTGTTACCTCAATTGCAATATAGTAATCTTATTTTCTTACTCTTGAGAATCGTTCTCCCTGAGCTCCGAGAAACGAGTTATTTTATAATCTTAACACAATCATATAATATTAAATTAGTAACTATTGAAAATGAATACCTCCTACATTTTCAAAATGAAGTTTGAAATTACAAAGTCTTTTGTTAAAATAATAAAAATAAATATACGAAATTGTCAATGTTTATACGTCAAATACTATCTCTGTATTTTTAGTTGCACCATTTTCTTTTTCACGTTTGCCGAGATGCTTCTTTGAACGTTAATATCTCTTATTGGGTGTAAGTAAAAATTATTAAAATTTGATATTTGGAATTCTCGCATTGAGACGAATCTAACAAGACCCCGCTTGACTATGTTTTTTCTTATATAACGGTGCGAGATAGTTTAACAAAGTTGGTTCATGAATATTGCCAAAAAGGCAAATGGTGCAACTAAAAGAATACAGAGGTAGTAGTTTATATCAAAGATAGTTTATTTAAAAACAATAGGTTTAGAGTTGCATAGTAATAAAAGTATTCAATATACCTCCTCTGATTAATTAGAAGTAATGTTCATGAAATTTGGTCATAACATTATAAATGAAAGAGGAAAGTGGAAATAGAAAGAGAAATAGAAATAAGTATCTTACTTGATTAAGGCCCTTTCTTTTACACTTATTTTCAGCAAAAATAAGTAAAAA
This sequence comes from Beta lomatogona, assembly GCA_947646795.1. Taxonomy (NCBI): domain Eukaryota; kingdom Viridiplantae; phylum Streptophyta; class Magnoliopsida; order Caryophyllales; family Amaranthaceae; genus Beta; species Beta lomatogona. The sequence continues at coordinate 1,531,544 of CANSNZ010000018.1, read as the reverse complement.
TAAGTTCAGTTCAGCAAAAATAAGTTTAGTTCAGCAAAAATAAGTAAAAATAAGTTCAGTTCAGCAAAAATAAGTAAAAATAAGTTCAGTTCAGCAAAAATAAGTTCAGTCTTGTCTAATGTTGTAATTATTTTTTTGTTTTCAATATTACTATAATATTGTTATTATCAATGTTGTCAGGATCGGGATCCCACTTTGAATCGGTGAGAGGGGTAGGATCGAATCGTAGGATCGTAAGATCCTACAAATTTGAGAAATTGAACCATCAAAATGATCATATGTGACTAGTACATGTCTTTCTAGTAAAAACAATGGCAAATAAACACACATTTAATCACATAAGATAAATAGGCTCTAATTTTTTCTTGTTAACATTTATGTAAATAGGCTGTAATTTTTTCTTTAACTTCATCAGGGGCTTGAAAGCAAGCTTCAACTATTCAACATTAGAGTGAGTACCGGCTAAGTGATGTTTTAGCCTAAAAATTCCACCAGATCGCACAACACCACAATAATCTTCGAAAAGCAAGCTTAATTTTTGGGTCATAACATAAGTGTAACTAAATAACTATACAGGCCGCACACTGTTCTGTTCTTACAGGTGACACAAACCAAACCCCACACTCCCACCCAAAGAAGAACCTCCAGTGCCAATTTTCGAGCTAAAGGTGTAAACTTTCCGAACTAACATGTTAAATTGTTAAAGAACATAAACTAGTAACACAAATAAGTACATTAACAACTCGTACAATTAAATTTCTATAATGAACTGATGTTATGTAACAGGTACCTCTTAAATTCAGCAGCACAGGTACTAACAGGCACCAGAAGCCAATTTTTCCATTCACATGTCACGGTTTTTTACAGTGTGCCCCAGATTAAAATCTCAAAATCCACTCCACTTCAAAACCCTAAATCTGAAACACAAAAAAAAAGTTCCAAACTTTATATATTGAATTAAGACCCTATAATTAAATTAACAAAACGACTTATTTCAGGTAGAAATCTTAACATATATTTAAAAATGATCCTAAATGGTGGGTCTAGATCAGACAAAAAACCGCCAGAATAAAAAAAAAAAAATTTTACCTGAAATTCGAAACAAAGGAGGATGAATCTGCTGAAATTCGAAACAAAGAAGGAGCTTGAATTTAGTCGAGGAAAATTGGAGCTTGAGTTTGATTGTTTGAGCTTGAGTTCAATTGTTCGAGCATGAATTCGCGGGTCTTAGAGGAGAATGGAAACTGGAGAAGACGATTTAGAGGAGAGTGGAGACGGGAAAATACGCAGTAGAGGAGGTAGGGTATTCGCTGGGCTTTTTTATTATAATTTGGGCTTTGGCCTTTAAGTGTGGCGGGGTTTACAAAACTAAATAGTGGGTTTTGCAAAGCTAAAAAGTGGGATCGTTAGAATCGCCTGGGATCGTGCGATCTTGCCGATTCTAACGATCCTACACGATCCTGCTTACGATCCTGCTGCATATACGATTACAGCCACTATCTGGATCGTTTTGAAAAATTTGGATCGTAGCGATCCTACGATCCGGATCGCGATTCTAACAACATTGGTTATTATTATTAATATTATAATTATAATAACAATGAATTTGTATTTTTGTATTTTTTTATTTTTTTTATTTTTACTACTCCCTCCGTCCCAAAATACTCTTGACACTCATCAAGGAACGTAGTTTTAGATGATAAGTTGTTGTTTGGTTATCAATTGTTATTTTATTGAAAAGTAGATTTGATAGGAGTTAGTAGTTAGTAAAAGTAGTATTATTTTATTTTAAGGAGAGAGAATGTGGGTCATGGTTAGAATTGGTATGTAATAGGAGTGTTACTATTTTATTTGGAGGAGAGAGAGTGTGGGGCAATGTTTAAAAGGTAGAAGGATTAAAATAATAGTGGGTCATATCCAAAAATAGAAGCGTAAAGATTATTCTGGGACGAAGGGAGTATTTTTTATTTTTATTTTTATTTTATTTTTTTATTTTTTTTATTTTTTATTAATTATCTATTATTTATTATTATTTATTATTATTATATAGTATTATTTATTATTATTATTATTATTATTATTATTATTATTTATTTATTTATTATTTATTATTTATTATTTATTATTTATTATTTATTATTTATTATTTATTATTTATTATTTATTATTTATTATTTATTATTTATTATTTATTATTTATTATTTATTATTTATTATTTATTATTTATTATTTATTATTTATTATTTATTAAAATAATAAAATAATAATAAGTATTGATAATATTATGTTAATGCAGTTTAGTTCAGCAAAAATAAGTAAAAATAAGTTCAGTTCAGCAAAAATAAGTAAAAATAAGTTCAGTTCAGCAAAAATAAGTAAAAATAAGTTCAGTTCAGTTCAGACAAAATAAGTTCAAAAGAACAGGGCCTAAGTTTAGGATGAGTCAAAGGTTGACTTGGTTTATTTGAAAAGAATTAAAGTACTGCATCCAAGAGAACAAAGACCAACTAGGTCTTCATTGCGCACGAACAGCATCACGACGAGAGGAAGGGAGGACTGCAGGTGGTGGTTGGTCGGCGCTTGGTTGCAGCAACAATACGGTGGTGAGAGAGGGAGGCAAGAAGGGTGGCACTGCGGTGGCGTTGTGGCGCGGTCGAGGAGAGAGAACGCGAGAGTGAGAAGGGTGTTGGGCGAGCATCGAGACGGTGGGAAAAAGGGTGGCTGATGGGTGGTGCTCGATGACTGAGTATTTAACTCATAAATTTCTGTTTTTTGTTGTTGACTGATTTTGTGATGCATCAACTCAACCAATTCTCCCTATTTTATAGAGCCGTGGCTCACAAAGAAGATGAATTTTAGAATTTTAAATTCTCAAACCATTTGAGTCCATGGAATTGGAAGAAATTAAGAGGCTTCAACCATTGTTTTTGTTAAATTTCGGTGGGCAAAATCCGATTTGAGAGCAAGAGTTTGGTAGGAAGTTTTGCTGGTTTTGTAATACAAAGAAAATGAAACAAACCATGGTTTTCCATGATTGGGAGTTCCACGTAAGAAGAAAGAAAGAAAGCAGGAGGATGGGTTTTCCATCTTTTCTCTTTTTCCTTTAGTTTTCTGATATTTAGAAGGTAGTGTGGGCTAAACTTGTTTGGGCTTAAAATTTTGGACGTTAGAATGGACCAAAAAATCAAATTTCCAAAATCAATTACATAATGAGGTTGGTTTAAGAAAAATGTTAATGGTTTAATTAAAAACTTTATCATGAATCACTTATTAAAATTATTATTTTAGAATTAACTTAGAAACCAATTAAAAGCACATTTTAGAAAATAGTCTTAATCTTTATTATTTTATAAAAAGTAAAATCGCCTTTTAGTTAATAATCAAAATTAGTAACAAATAAAATGAGTTAAAAGTTCGGGATATTACAATTAGAGTCTTAAATAAATAATTAAAAAATAATTTTTCATTTTAATAATATAATAGTCAAAGATAGTAACTAGTGTTTAAGAAAAAATTAGAATAGATTAAATACAAAATAATATATGTTAAACTTTGTGTAGAAAGTCTGAGGGATAAAGTGAAAAATTGGAATGAATCTACCATGAACTTGAAGAATAAAAAGTAGGTAAAAATTAGTGGAAACCTGATGTGGCACTATCTGATGTTTGGAGTTGAGTATGAGGGATAAACACACCCTAACACTCAAGTTCTTCAATGAACTCGTATTCCCAATAATATTTTCCCTTAACTATTGTTCTTCTCACGACTTAAAGTACTCTATTGCTTCTTTCAAGCTCACAAATACAAGACTTAACTCAAAACCTCAACCCAAAAGTAATACAAATTAAACAATATGATGGGAAGAATAACAACAAAAGGCAGAGAAGTAATGAACTCTTTATATATAGGAAAAATTGTCACAAATAAGTCAACATTTTGGCCATTAGCTAAAAATAAGTCAATCTTTTGATTAGTCCTGAATAAGTCTAACTTTAATATCAATTTGTTTTCAGCAAGTCGTGACTGGTTATAACCTAAAAAATAGGTAAAATGAGACACGTGTTTTATAATCATTGGTTCTTTAAACAATTTTAAAAAAAAAATTGAAAAATTTGAAAAAATAAAACAAACAAACACAACAACTGCAAATTAGAGGCGTATTCCTCCTCTCTATTATCAGTTTATCACATCATCATCATCATCATCAGTTCACCATTATTTCTATTTCCTCCCTCCACCATATACTACGCACCCCCTCCTCCATTATCACAGCATCATCTCTCCCTCCTCCGTCCTTCACCTCCATGCCCCTTCTCTACCCCTCCCCTGCCACGCTGCCACTCCCCCCTTCCTCTTCCACAGTAGTACAATGGCGAAATTTCGAGTTGTTGTGGTGGTGGTTTTATTTTGGAGAGGCAGCGGTACGGTCGTTGTGGGGGCATTGGCGGTTGTAGTGCGGTCTCTGTAGCCCAAATTCATTCTTACTTCTGTTTATCATTAGTTTTGATAGGGTGGTTTCAGTGGTGGTGTGGTGGTTTCGGGTAAGGTGGGGTGGTGGTGAGGTCGTTTCGGGTGTGGGTGTGGTGGTGGTGAGGTCGTCTCGGATGTGGTTTGGTGGTGGTGAGGTGGTTTTGTAGAATTTTGGAGAGGAAGAGAGGAGGGTGTGGCAGCCATGGAAGGGAGGAGAGAGAGATAACAAAAAGATTAAAAATACAAAAAAAAATGGATTCTTTTACCCGTAGAATTGGTCACGAGTAATTTAACTTGTTTAAAGATAATGGGTATTAAAGTTAGACTTATTCAGAAATAATCAAAGGAATGACTTATTTTCAACAGATGGCTTAAAAGTTGACTTATTCATGACAATTTTTCCTTATATATAAACAAAGACATTGACAATTTAGACACTTAGAATAAAAAATTTCACTTAGTCAGACACACTTTTTAACTGGAATATTACATTCTACTTATAGGCAAAGATTGTAATGGATACTCCTCCAATAACTAACCACTATACTTATAAGGAAAATTATATCAGAAAAAACCTTATAAAATGTCCACCTTGCGAAAAACAACCTTGTAAAAATTTCTTGTGACTTACAACTAACCTTTAACTTCATTTTTTTGCCAAATGAAACATCAGGCTTCTTTTTCGGTGTTGACCGTCACTTTCCAGCATTGACATGCCTTTTCCCTCTTTTTCTCCCCTATTTACACTCTTATTTCCTTCTAGATTCATTAATCTAAGAAAGCCCTCAATTCATATAAAATAAAATCCAAGTTTATAAAATCATTGATCCAAAAATTATAATTTATTTCTAGTCTTCAAATTGCTAAATGATGTTCTAAATGTGGGTCAACACCGAAAAGTGGCAGTCAACGCCGGAAAAGAGGTATGAGATTTTCATTTCGCAAAGAAGTTGAAGCTAAAGGTTGTAAGTAACAAAAAAAACTTTTATAAGGTTGTTTTTCGAAAAATGAACATTTTAAAAGGTTTTTCTTACAAATTTTCCTACTTTTAAATTAGGATATTTACTCTATGTTGCTTTAGGGCCTGTTCTCTTCAGCATAAAACAACTGAACTGAATTGAACTGAACTGAACTAAATTATAATTAATAGTAATGGTAATAATTTAACTATCATTAATTAATAAATAAATAATAGTAATAATAATATAATATAATATAATATAATATAACTATAATCCACTCAATAAGTTTCTCGTGAAATCCCAACTTTTTTAGAGTGGTGATCACAAAATTCCATTCTAATATATCGTATGCTTTTTCTATGTCTAATTTAATAGCTAACCAACCCTCCTTCCCACCTTTATTTTTGAAGGAATGGAAAACTTCATGAGCTAGAAATATATTATCTTGAATTATTCTTTCCGGAATAAAAGCTCCCTGTAATGGATGAATAATATTGCCCAATGTTACTTTTAATCTATTGGTGAGAACTTTAGCAATAACTTTATAAATAGTAGAACAAAGACTAATTGGTCTAAAATGTTGTTTCCGGATTTTCAATCTTAGAAATTAAGGTAATGAAAGTATGATTAATCTCAGATAACATCTTTCCTGAATGAAAGAATGCTTTAATCGCTCTTATTACAGAGTTACCAACTAAGCTCCAATACTTCTGAAAAAGTATGGAGGGAAACCATCTGGACCAGGAGTTTTATCCGGAGCTAAATCAAACACCGCATTTTTTACTTCTTCATAAGACACTTCCTTAATCAGATCCAGATTTTCTTGATGGGAAATGATGGGCGTAATGAGGTCAAAATCTACGTTCTCATCAAAATAACAACTCGAATTTGAAGTAAATCTTAATACGAAATCTTTTGTTATTTCTTCTTCAATTTGACTCGGGTTAGTCACTATAAGACCATTACTAGATTTGAACAATTTAATCATAGAGCGATTCTTTTTAATGGTTGCACAAGTATGGTAATATGAGGTATTAGAGTCTCCTTTGAGCCATAAATTATCTTTACTTTTTTGTTTCCAATAGTTTACTTGGTAGGAAAATAAATCTCGTCTTTTACTAAGGAATCGCTCTTGTCTTGCAATAATCTCATCATTATCGGGACTTAAAATTAAATCATTTTGAATATTTTCTAGCTTGGCATCCAGAATCTTAAGTTGCCTAAAAATATTCCCAAACTTAGTAGCATTTCAATCTTTGGCATTAACTTTCAAAAGTCGCAATTTTTTCATTAAGCAAAACATATGGGAGCCTTGAAATTTATTACACCACGTTTTCTTAATAAGATTATCAAAATCCTTACGCATACACCACATTTTTTTCAAAGCGGAAAGGAGGAGCTTTTTTAACAATTGACATACTTAGATTTAAGGACACTTGACAATGGTCGGAAGAAGTAAATATATGATTTTGTAACTTGGCACTAGGAAATAAACTAAACCATCTTGGGCTAGCAATAGCTTTATCTAATCTTTCAAGGGTGTTATCAGCACCCCCTTTTTCCCTACGCCACGTAAAAGGTTTGCCAATTTTTTTTAATTCTACACTGTTTGTTGAGGCAAGAATTGTAATACTCCGTATTTTTCGTAAGTTATTAATTATAATTTTTGAAAGTATTTTAATTATTAAAGAGGTTTATTATTAATTATAAATTTCATGATATATTATGGGGTTTTCAAATAAATTCTAGCCCAAATTATATATTGGGCCTAAGTTTACAAATTATAATCCAAGTAGTTAGTTAGTAGTTGAAGATATTTCTTAAAAGAAATTCATAAAAGATTTTAAAAAAAAAAAAAAAGATTTAAAGAAATTTCAAAAAAAAAAAAAAAGATTTATAAAAAGAAAAAGAAAAGAAAAAAAAAATTATCCGGCGGCAAATTCACGCGGTGAACCGCAAGCAAAGTTTTGGTTACTTTTATTTTTTTTACTTATCTTTTTAATTATTTAAGCTTATAGAATTTTGTTTTGTGGGATAATTTATATCTTTTCCGAATTTTAGTTGGATGATCGTAGAAATTTGTTAGATCTTAGCTAGATTTGTTTATCTTTTCTCTTAAATCCATCTTTTAGTTTCCTAGTCCTATTCCGATTCTACCTATCCGACCAGTATAAATAGGGGTCTCCACCCATCATATTCGTCACACCAAATTTGAGGAATACATCTCTTTTCTCAAGTTTAAACTCTCTCTCTCTTAGCCTACCTTCTCTCTTCTCCCTAGTAGTTATTAATTTTCAAGGTGCGTGTATATGTAGATCTTTAATAATTATTTTTGCAACCTTAGTATCATGTTTTTACGAAAATATTTTGGATTAAAGTCCATGTTTTTATAAGTTTTATTATGAACTACATGTGTTTTGTATGAACATGTTTGAATGTTTATTAATTTTATTATACACTTGAATTATGTCTTTAGTTCAATATTATTATAAAGTTTGATCTTTGAATCTGTATTCATATAATTTACAAGGAGTTTGATATTTAAATGCATGTTTAAATATTTAAAAAGGAGTGTTTTTGAATTATTATTATATTTCAAAAGTTACCTCTTAAGCAAGTTATTTTATTTATGCCTTTATATGGCTAAATTTATAAGTAGTACTATTCTTTTTAAAGGAGGATTATTTCAAAAGGATTTTTATTAGATATATGATCTTTTATGATCGCAATAATAAAGAGGCAACGACTTGTTATTTATTAGCAAGAACGGTAGCTATTAATATTATTTACCCAGGCAACGGCTTGTTATTTATTAGCAAGAACGGTAGCCATTATATTATTTACCCATGTACTTTTTGTATAAGTCATGTGGACAAGGTAGTTCCCCTCGTAATAGACTCAGTAAGGAATACTAAACTTGGGAGGTGTGCACACTTTAGGAAAGGTACCTAGGCAAGGAAAAATGATTTTTATCAAGGTTATATACTTTATATTATACAAGTATTATCAAGTATCCAGAAAAGGCTTTTCGAAATTAAATATTTCAAATGTTAAATTAAATAAAGTGCTTAATATTCCGCATATACATGTACTCAGTATTTTTACTGACACGCTTTTATTTGTTTTGTTTTATGGCTTTGTCCCTGTGATGGCCCTATTTTGGCGAGCAGGATTTACAGGTTGATATGATGCATTATTTCATATGGGGGAGCTAGTGAGGAATCGTAACTAGTCAAGGAGTTGTTATTTTATTTTCTTTATTTTTATTATTGTCGTCATAGTTGTACAATAAAGTTTATATATATCAATAAAGAGGAGTTATTTAAGTTATTTCCGCTGCATTAGTTTCAAGTTCAGTTAGTAGTTAGTATTAAAGCCTTTAACGTTATCACGTGGCGGTAATACTCTCAAGTTTCTCAAGGAGTTCTATATTAAAATAAGTTTTCCAAAAAGAGAGAAATTTGGGGGTGTTACAAGAATATTAACAAACGATCAAGTCTAGAGAAGGAAAACTGGGCACCACCTTTTTTTATCGTGAATAGAACTTAGTTCGTTAATATTCCATTAATTGATGATAATAATAGTTTTTAATAATATAATATGTTAATATGTTAATAATAATTATAATAATAAAAATATTATTTAATTAATAATAAATTCATAATAACAATTTATTAATAAAATAATAATTATAAGTTATTAAATAATAATAATTATCTAATAATAATGATAAAAAAGTAACTAGTAATAATAATAAACTATTGAATAATAATTATAAATAAGAATTAAAAAAAAGAATTAGCAATGGCAAATATTATTGAAATGTGTACTTCTTAGGCTTGAATTATCATTTTCAATATAATAAGCAAAATCATATAGAAAAAAAAGAATTAGCAAAATAATAATAGCAATATTAAAATAATAATAATAATAATAATATTAATATTAATAGTAATAATAATAGTAAAAGCAATAATAGTAATAGTAATAGTAATAGTAATAGTAATAATAATAGTAATAGTAATAGTAATAGTAATAGTAATAGTAATAGTAATAGTAATAGTAATAGTAGTACTAATAGTGATAATAATAATAATAAAGAAAAATAATCGTAATTGTAATAATTATTATTATTATCATTGTTTTATAATCAGAGAGATAAATTAGTAACTGAACTGAACTGAACTGAACCGAATTAAACTGAACTGAACTGAAAATAAGGTGGGGGAGAACAGGCCCTTAGTTAGGAACCAATCCTACATGACCAAAGACCATTAATTGATGAACGTGGGAACTTCATAACGTAGTTAAAATAAGACTGTTGTCTTTATTTTATTTTAAAACTAATTAATAAAACTAAATGATGAATCATAAGTTAATTAAAAACCTATTCCTACAAAAACTCTAACTAAATAAAAATGAAATCTTTTATTTTTTTATTTTAAATACTCCTAAACACTTATTCAGATTTTATCCTAAAATAATTCTATCTTATTAATAACTTTCGTTAAATCAAGGGAATTTGACTTATTCTTCACCACTAATATTTATTGACTTGCTAGCTGATTTAAAACACATCGTTTATATTAGTCAAACTCTATACTTCCTTACAAACGTTTATTGTTCCTTTAAACTTAGCGATATTCCTTAGATTAGACATTATTCCATAGACTTAAATGCCAAATGAACATCTCCCAACTTGGGAACAATTTAAAAAAATTCAAGCGGGCGAAAACTTCTCTCTCTAGAAAACCTCTTCACCTAAGAAACCTAAAACAAAACTTCAGCAGCCCACGAAACCCTATGGGGTTCGACAGCTACCTGAGCCGCCTCAGCGCTCATATGGTCGCCGTCGAGCCCCCTCCCCCTTCCCACTTTCCCTTTTCGTTATCTTTTCGGGGTTAGTATAGCAGTTAGTGCAGCGGCGGGGTGGTTCTCTTTTAGTGTTCGCGAGTCAGTCTCTCTACCCTCATTCACAGCCGACGGGTTGTGCTCCACCGTCAGCTTCTTCACGCAGCGCCCGTGTTTCTGGTGAGGTGTAAGTGCGATATCTTTCTTTAGTGTTGTGTCGTTTATTCCCCCGTCCTGTTCGTAGGTTTTAGTGGTGCTTCATTCCCTCCCCGTCCTCTGTTCGGTGGGTTTAGCTGTGTAGACTCCCCTCCTCGTCCTCTATTCGGTGGTTTTAGTTGTGTAGACTCCCCTCCCCTATCCTGTTAGGTGTTTTTTAGCGTGTCTTCCCCTTCCCCCTCCCCTGTTAGCTGTTGTGCTGTGGTTTAGTTGGGCGGTTCGGCTGCGTGTTTTGTCGTCGCCTTAGTTTGGTTAATTGACGTGGCTTAGGCAGTTAGGTGTGCCTTGGTTTGGTGTTGAAGCTCGTTTAGGGAAGGTTGTTTTTGTTTATGGTCCGTAGTCTTCCAGTTGGTTTCGATTTCGTTTTTAGTTATAGTCTTTGTTTAATGAATGGTTCTTCCAGATCCAATATCCCTAGCCTTTTTGTGTATGGATGTGCTTGAGAATTCGTTAGTAGTGATCGATGGGTAGTGCAAGGTTCTTGGTTTCCTATGATAAAGAAAAATCTAGGAAACTTGTGTAATAGAGCCTATAATCCTGGAGTTGGCCGTAGTGTTTATGCCGCTTTACGAATACGAGTGTTGGTTAAGATGAGAGGAGGTGTTCAATTCAGACCTGTTGTGCGTCGTTCTTCTAGATTTGGGATTGTGAGGTTGGATATTCGGATCCATGAGTGGGGCGAATGTAATCAATCAAACTCGTTCCAATTTCTCGTGATGGCTTCAAGTGTCATCACACCTAAAAATGCATTTTGTTGGAGGCCCTCCAATTTGTTTTGGAGCAAGTTTCGACCTCCACCTCTTTCGAGTTTCAGTCCAATGAGACTAAACTCCGGGTAACCTCGCAGCAGGGTCAGAAGTCACCAAAGGAAGTGACTTCATTTTTAGTTTATTCAGAAGAATCCCAGGAGGATGTTTCCTTTCAAGGACCTTGGGATTTAGTTCCTAGTAGACATTGAGGTCTACTAGCTGTAGTGAGGCAATCTCTCGTTGAAGATCGTCAAAGTTTCGTAACTCAACAGGCTCCCTCTCATATCAGGTCTTTTTCATTAAGACATATAACCCAACCTCAACCGTCGACGCTCAAGACAAACTGCCTTTGGACTGGACACGTGATAGTTAGTGTTTTCTTCATAAAGTATGTACGAGCTACTAAAGCTCTTGTTACTATTAGTTTGTTTCTGTTTGGATGTATTCGCATTAGGATGTACTCTCTGTTTTAATTAATGCAAATTTTCTCGATGTCAAAAAAAAAAAAAAACTTGGGAACAATTTCCAGTTCCGTAGAAAAGTTCATTTATTCTTAGCCATTACCTTAACTCAAACTGTTTATCCACTTGTCCAACAAGTAAGCTGTAGGCTTAGCTTCCTTGTCGAGCAAGTAAATTAGTATCTTGAGTGTTCTTCAGCTGGAGACTTGTGCAACGATGTCTGAATCCGCTTAGTCCTTGAATTAGTCTGGGCTCTGCTCCCGAACCTGCAAAAAGGGACCCACCCTGGAGGTTTGGGTGGTGGTTCCCCCTCCGATGCTTAAGTCAGATATCAGGAGTAGTGAGAGAAAGTAGAGATAGAAAGAGAAAGTGAGAGAGAATTTTATCAGAGTAACTTTGCACTGTTTACATTAAATGTGTTTTTCTCCTGATTTCAGGGGTATTTATAGTGATAGCAAGTTGACAGCTAACCTTAAAAACTGACCTACCATAGCAAGACTCGATTGGCGAGAAATCGAGATTATGACACGTGGTCGACCATGACCGGTGAATGTCTATTAACCACTCTCCTTCAGCCATTTGGCACTGCTGGGCTCTGACTGTTGGGCCAGAATTTAACCCTTTTACCTCATCTGAGTATAGCCCAGAGATTCAAGGCTTTTCTCTTTTTTAACTAAGGTGACACGTGGACGGCTCTGATGAGCCCAAGTGCCTTAGAAAAGAGCCGTCGATGTTAGACTACAACATTTGCCCCTAAAAGGGCTTTCACTGTTGGTCCATCTGACGGTTAAGGCCCTTTTACACTCAAGGTAGTTTGATTTGAAATGAAGTGACGCGCCTTCTTCCTTGTTCTACCGGTCATATTTGACCGTTGTATTCTCTTTTCGGTCATTCTTGACCGGCTCCGCAGGTTTCTTATCCCTCTATAAATAACCTTGGTGTGAAAACATTCAATCATTTAACACCTCGATCAAATTTTCCTAGAGAGAGAAGCTCTGCAAATTTTCTAGAGAGAGAGAGAGATCGTCCAACTTCAGCACTTTTCGACGAATCGCCCAGACGTTCTTAGCAGGTATCGTTTCTTTGATCTTTTCATTCTTCTTTATTATTTATTTTTTCTTAGAAAATCAATAAAATGGAATCATCTTCGTCAAATAATCCTAGCCGACCAAGAGCTTGTCTTGACCCTAGAACCGATACTTCTTCTTCGGCTCATTCTAGAGTTGGGCCTCTTCTGGCCGAGTACATATATTTTCATAGTTTTGGCCGAGAAAGTCAGACGACCCAGTCTTTACCTGTGCAGGGAAATCTGGCGCGCGTCAAGCAAACGGCCCGTCTAAGACGAAAAGCAATAATCCCATCAAATAGCTCAGATATGGAGGAATCCACTGGACGGGTGCCAGATGAGGCAAGAGAGGTCCAAAGTGCTCCATCTTTGGACAGGTCTCCTGTCGACCATGATGCAGAAAACGCCGAAATAAAAACTGAGACCAGTACTTCTGGCAGGGACGCCGATAAGGCGGAGATCGGCGAAGGTAATAATGGTAGCGATCCTGAGGCTGCCGAAGAATCAGACGAGGCGTCTACTACCTCGTCGGAGATTAGAAGACGTTTAGGTCCCCTTTCGATCCCCGGCTTCATTTTAGTTAACCGTAAGTGGTTAGAGAAACTAGGACCAGACCCTAATTACTTGTCGTCTTTCATGCCCATGCCGGGCTTCTCCTTTGTCATTCCTAATAACGACTCGACAATCCTGAGTGCTCCCAGGAACCATTTCGTCGTCTATAAACTGGCCTTAGATGCGGGATTGAGGTTTCCTCTCCATGACTTCGTAGAACAAGTGTTGCAGCACTACCACATCGGCCATAACCAGCTGGCTCCAAACGCTTGGCACAACATCCTGACATTTATTGCCGTCTGTGAGCTACGCGGCTTAGCCTTTTCCCTTCAAGCCTTTACCCATATCCATTATGCGGCTAAGGTACTGGGGCCGTGGACGGAGCATGGCTCGGCATCTCGCAACCGTCCAGGGCTTCATGACGGCTTGGGGAAAATCGTCGAAGATGCACGAGTGGAAGGCCGATTTTATCTTTTTACGGGCGTCCACCGACTATGTCACAGAGAGCTACAGATATTATAATAGATCCGTCATAAATACTGGGCGGAAGCAGTCTTGGCTGGATTTGGAGGACAACTTTGACGAGGAGGTGGTGGAGTACTTCAGAGTGAAGGAGTACTCCAGGCCCGGCCAAAAATCTTTTAAGGGGCCATCTAACTGGATACCCTTTAAGGAAATGTTTTACCAAGACGACTTCTTGGTTGCTGCCGGCTTGCGATTGGCCGATGATAAAGGTATATATTTGAAATCACCCAAGTAAAACTCTTCGTCTATAATTCATTTGACGAACACATTTTTGTTCTTTGCAGACTCGGCCAGACAACGCCTCAAAGCATCTTGGACGGGGGAAATCAATATGTCCCAATTTACCGACAACCTTGTGGAAGGAGTATGCAAAGAGCAAAGTCTTAGAAGAGGGCGAAACATTGGTATATAATTTTTTTTTTTTTTTTTTTTTGCCGAGAACCATATGAGCTCGTCCGGAATTGGCATCTTGATTTTGGACGAGGATCACCCAAAAGAGGAGAACGTCCAGACTTGGACGGTCAACTCCTTGGGGCCATGCTCGTCCAAGAATTGGTGCAAAGCTCTTGGACGAGGGTTACCCAAAGAAGGAGAACGTCCAGACTTGGACGGTCACCTCCTAGGGGCCATGCTCGTCCAAGAATTGGTGTCCAATTCTTGGACGAGGGTCACCCAAAGAAGGAGATCATCCAGACTTGGACGGTCACCTCTTTGGGGCCATGCTCGTCCAAGAATTGGTGTCCAATTCTTGGACGAGGGTCACCCAAATAAGGAGATCGTCCAGACTTGGACGGTCACCTCCTTGGGGCCATGATCGTCCAAGAATTGGACACCAATTCTTGGACGAGGGCCACCCAAAGAAGGAGATCGTCCAGACTTGGACGGTCACCTCCTTGGGGCCAGGATCGTCCAAGAATTGGTGTCCAATTCTTGGACAAGGGCCACCCAAAGAAGGAGATCGTCCAGACTTGGACGGTCACCTTCTTGGGGCCATGCTCGTCCAAGAGTTGGTGCCCAACTCTTGGACGAGGGTCACCTAAGGAAGGAGATCGTCCAGACTTGGACGGTCACCTTCTTGGGGCCATGATCGTCCAAGAATTGGTGTCCAATTCTTGGACGAGGGTCACCTAAATAAGGAGAACGTCCAGACTTGGATGGTCACCTTATTGGGGCCATACTCGTCTTGATTTTTGCATCCAATTTATGGGCGAGGGTCAGCCATAGAAGAACGTCCATACTTGGACGGTCACCTTCTTGGGGCTATACTCGTCCGGATGATTTGCAATAGTAGTTATTTTTGTTTTTTGGACGATCAATCTGATGCCTTTAATTTTTGCAGAAAAATGCTCCTACAAACAAACTTCCACCTGGGAAGTCGTCCTCATCCAAGAAGAGGCCAACTACTGCAGCTGACCAGCCTTCAGCAAAGAAGCCTAAGGGCTTTATAAGGAAGAAGGCGGATAAGGCGGCTCCTGCTGTCGAGAGCGGGGAGAAAAGCATGCCTCCCCCACAAGCCAAGGCTCTTAAAAGGGAGCCTTCAACTGTTGGCCCGGCCGAGGAGGGAAAGGATGCCCATGCAGCTGTTCCACTCAACGTTTTGCCGGCCGACTCAGCTGAGGTCAACCTAGAGTCCGCCTTGGCTTTGGTTGCACCGAGAATCTGGGGCTGCCGAGAACTATCCGGGGTTCGGCGGCTCGGTGGCTAAGGCCGGTGCCACGAGATGCCTTTAGGCTGTTAGGACAGCATCGCTTTCGTCTGGTGAGTCGTATTACCCCAATATAGTTAGGACGATGCGGGTCGGTGGACGGTCCATGAGTCCGTCCAATAGACAAGCCATCGTCTTTCCTATCAAGATTACTGACTCTCCCCCTCTTTCAGATAAGGGCAAAGGCCCTGCTATTCCCCCAACTCCTCCCCTCGCTGATTCGGACGAGGAGTCTTCTCTGCTTTCGCCAAAATGTCAAGGCCGGAGAAAGAGCGTCGAAGCAGGAGCTCTTCAAGTGCTACCCTGAATCCTATATCAAAGGATTAAGGGGAGCTTCTGCCGGGCATGTGGGCTACATGTCCCAGCTTGCTGCCGAGGTATTATTTTATGCCGGTTTTGTTCTATACTTGTTCAAATTTTGACTCTTTAACCCGTCTAATAACTTGATTTGTTTTCATTGTTCCAGCTTCTGGCTCGCAGCATGCTAACTAAAGAATGGGCGAAGGAGCTGAGAAAAGAGAATAAACAGCTCGTCCATATGGCGACTACGGCAGGCAACAAGGCCATCCATGATATTGAGATGGCTAATACACTCCATCGTCAATCCCTGGGAGGCTTTGGAGAAAAGATCGGCTCATCTCGGAGTCGAGAAAACAAGAATTATCTTGTTACTATTAATGACATGTTCAAGGAACAAGACTGTGCTCAAGATGGTAATTGATGTTGTCTCCACCGAACTAAGAGATGAAAGAAATGCCGCCCTTCTCGTCGCCGCGCGGCTCGGGAAGGAGAATATTCTTCGAGGGCGAGAACCGCCCGTCTAGAGAGCCGGGCGGCCAAGGCCTTCGATGACGCCAAGGAAGGGTTGGCACAAGTCATCGAAACGTCTAAAGGCCGGGGCGTCCAAGGCCTTCGAGATCTTGGGCTGAATCGATGAGGTTCCCAACTTTGTGCGTCGTCTAGAGTACCAACAGAGTGTCCATCGGGCTATGGTATGTGCCGAGGAACCTCCGGAATTCTTAGAGTCTGACGACGAGGCTGCAGCCGATGGTGAGGGGCCTGAAGACGAAGGCGAGGATGAGAAGCCCGAGGACAACCAAGAAACACGCTACCGGAGATGAAGCCTAGCTTTAGGTTTATTTTTCTAAGTTTCTTGGCTTGTCTGCCGTTGTAGTCTTAGCTCTTCAGTAGCCTTAAGTTGTAAAGTTTTGCTGTTGATATATATGAAGAACTTTTTGCCAATTGCCAGTCTTCTTTTTTTTTTTTTTTTTTTTTTACAATTGCAATTTGGCTAAGTGTAACTTTAACTTCGTCATGATCGTTGAACATCCTGCTCGGATTCTTAACCTTTAAAACTTGTCTCCAAATACCAAAAGGGACTCGTATGAGACTGTTTGCAAAGTGCCCATACGAGAAGATTGTCCCCCTTGCCCTTGGACGATTATTTGTTATTTTATGAAATATCCAAGTACAAGAATTGACTCGTCTTGAACTTCTTGGACGATCAGTCTTGGCATTGGACGATTTCCAATCTTTATTAAGTGCCCAAGCATTTTGCTTGATTTCCCCTAGATTGTTGGACGGTCTGCTTATTCTGACGAGTCTCGCCCACTGAGAGGTTGCGGCCAAGACCTGTTTGACTCAAACTACCAACTTTTTTGGACGAGGGTCACCTTCTTTGGACCATACTCGTCCAAAAATTAGCGTCGATTTTTGTACGATGGTCATCCACAGTAGGATGTCCATTCTCAGACGGTCTCCTTCTTTGGGCCGTACTCGTCTGGGATGGTTTCAAACCATCAGAAAGGCATCTATAGCCTAGGTATTAGTTTTTTTGGACGACCTTGTTTTCTATGGCTCGTCCTTGTTTTTACATGGCTCGTCCTTTTGGCTTCTATCATCCCCCCCTTATTGGGCTTAGCTCAACCGTGCGTGGAGGGAGAGCCAAAGTCCAAGAAGGAGAGCAGCCAGCCGTGGCTGAGCCTGCTGAAGTTGATGGACGAGCTTAAGGTACCTGTTCAAAGCGTGTTTTAGCCGGTTTCCTTGAGGGGGCAACACTCGTCATTAAGTAGCGATCCCTTACTAGGATCTGGACTACTTAGCTGTCCGTGATTTTGAAAGTAAGTATCCTTTACTAAGGTCTTATTTTAGGCCAGCTTTCTCTCAGAGACTTTGACGTTACTCTTACTAGAGTTTTTGTCAATTTGACGGCCATATATGCATTATATTTTTGGCCGGTCTCTTTGAGGGAGTGATGTTCGGCGTAAATGCGAGTAATTTTGACGTTCTGCTTTTGTTTGTATTTTGTCCAAGTTATTGTCACTTTTTTAGACGAGTAACTGATTTAATGCCCCAAAGTGAATTAACTTGGTGAAAACATACAAAGAATTGTATTATATGGATTTTGCTTGGCTGAATGCCAAGATACATGTATACAATTCTTTTCTTACTAACATGTGCCGTGGCACTTTGGAGTAACTACAAATTACCCTACAGGTATCTGACGAAGATCTGAGTTAGACGTGGTACTTCTTTAAGTTGTCCGAATTCCAAGTACGCTGAATAGGTCGTCCATCTAGATCTTGTAGACGAAAAGTCCCACTGCGTACCTCCTGGACAATCAGATAAGGGCCTTCCCAGTTTGGTGTTAGCTTCCCCAACTCTTTAGCGCGTCCAACCGCTTCCATCTTTCTTAGGACGAGATCCCCCACCTTGAGTGGTCGTTTAACAACTCTTTTGTTAAACTCCCGAGCCATTCGCAGTTTGTACAATTGCATTCTTAGCAAGGCATTGCCCCTGACTTCTGGGACTTGGTCCAAAGCCGTGTGCAATGCGGCCCAATTGGCATCTTCTGTGTATAACATGACTCGTAGGGTGGGCTCTTCAACCTCAATAGGCAAGACGGCTTTAGTGCCATTGACTAACATGAAAGGCGTCTCGCCTGTGGAATTCTTAGCGGTTGTTCTAATGGACCATAACACCAATTGCAGTTCTTCAACCCATTGTCCTCTGGCGTTATCCAGCTTCTTCTTGATTCCATTTGATAGAATCTTGTTGAAGGACTCAACTTGCCCATTGGCTTGTGGGTGTGCGACTGCCGCAAAGTGAGCTTTGATTTCTCTTTCTGACAGCCACTCTTTCAGCTTAGGCGTTTCGAACTGTGGACCATTATCAAAGACGATTGACTGAGGCATGCCAAATCGAGTTATAATGTTTTTCCAGATGAAGCCCTTGACGTCGTTCGTTGTTATTCCTCTCATGGCCTCTGCCTCTATCCATTTAGTGAAGTAGTCAACTGCTACTATCACAAACTTCTTTTGCCCAGCGGCCACAGGGAAAGGTCCTAGGATATCCATGCCCCATTTGGCAAAAGGCAGAGGGAACAAGATGGGGGTTAAGTAGTTGGACGGCTTCTGATGCACATTTCCATGCTTCTGACAACTGTCACACTTCTTTGCATAGACTAAAGCATCCTCCTTTAAGGTAGGTCAGTAGTACCCCGTCCTTAAAGCCTTTTCCCCTAAAGCTCTTCCCCCAATGTGAGAAGCACAAGCTCCTTCATGGAGTTCTTTCGGGACCTCCCGGACCATCTTCTCTCGGTGACGCACTTGAGCGGGGGCCGGTTGAACGACTTCTTGTAAAGTGTCTCGTCCCATAATTCAAACCACTTGTCTCTAGCCTTTACATACTTAGCCTCTACGGGATCTCGAAGGCAATCGTCCCGTCTTCTTATATTCTATGATCGGCTCCATCCAGGACGGTCCCTCGGTGAGAAACATAATCTGTTCTTGGTCGATGCTCTTTTTGGGTTTGACTTCCCAAAAAACTGTTCTTGGCACATCACCTTCAGCCGAGCTGGCTAATTTTGAGAGAGCATCAGCTTGATGGTTTTCTGACCTTGGTACTTGGTCGAGGACAAATCGTTTTAATGGCTCTATCTCATCTTTGATCAGTCGCATGTATTTGCTCATTGATACTTCTTTGCATTCAAAATCTCCATTTAGCTGACTGACAACTAAGAGGGAGTCCGATTTGGCCTCGATCTCAACAGCTCCAGCCGCCTTGCACATTTTGATTCTAGCTAAGAGTGCTTCATATTCAGCTTCATTATTGGACGCTCTGAACTGGAATCTCAATGCATATTCAAACTTATCTCCTTCAGGAGATTAACAAATGATTGACTGTGGACGATCCATCAACCATGAGCGTCCAATGCTTCCTTCCTCTAGCTGGATCAGATATTGGTTCTATGGTTGACCGAGTAAGCTCAACTATAAAATCTGCCAAGGCTTGCCCTTTAATGGCTTTCCTTGGTTCAAATGATATGTCAAACATGTTAAGCTCAACCGCCCATTTTATCATTCGTCCAGCAGCTTCCATCTTCTGTAGAACTTGCTTCAAGGGCTGGTCAGTGTAGACAATTATACTGTGCGCCAAGAAATATGGCCTCAACTTTCTGCTGGCCATGACTAGGGCCAATCCAAACTTCTCGACTGGAGTATACCTGTTTTCCGCATCTTTGAGCACGTGACTCACAAAGTATATGGGAACTTGGACGGACTCTCGTTCAGCCAACAGGACGGCACTCACAGCTTGAGTGGATACAACTAAGTATACAAACAACTTTTCCCCCTCTGTGGGACTGACCAACCTAGGCAGCTGCTGAAGATGATCTTTGACAAGTTGAAGGGCTTGCTCCGCCTCTGCTGTCCATTCGAACTTGGTTTTTTTCTTGATCGTGGCAAAGAAGTGATGGCACTTGTCGCCTGACTTAGACAAAAATCGTCCAAGGGCAGCCAAGCAACCGGTCAGCCGCTGTACCTCTTTTACCTTCGAAGGAGACTTCATGTCTAAAATAGCTTGAATCTTTTCAGGGTTGGCTTCTATTCCCCTCTGATCCACCAAGAAGCCTAAAAACTTCCCCGACAATACCCCAAAGACACATTTGCTGGGATTCAGCTTCAACTTGTATTTCCTGAGAGTTTCAAAAGTTTCTCTCAAATCACCAACATGACTTTCTTCTTGACGGCTCTTGACTATCATATCGTCAATATATGCCTCCATATTTCGTCCCAACTGTGGCTGAAAAACGTTATTGATCAATCTTTGGAAAGTGGCCGGGGCATTGCGCAGGCCGAATGGCATCCTCACCCAGCCATACAGCCCTTTTTCAGTAATGAAGGACGTTTTGTCCTGATTCTCTGGCCACATTGGGATTTGATGAAAACCTGAATAAGCGTCCATGAAGCTCAACAAAGCATGGCCAGCTGTGGAGTCTACCAGACGATCCAACTTAGGCAAAGGGAAACTGTCCTTAGGACAAGCCTTGTTGAGGTCAGTGTAATCCACACACATTCTCCAGGTGCCATTGGGCTTTGGCACCATAACTACATTTGCTATCCAGTCAGGATAATAGGTTTCTTTGATGAACTTGGATTCCAACAACTTCTGAACTTCTTGGTCGACCGCCTGGTTTCTAGCCGGTCCCAAATGCCTCTTCTTCTGACGAACCCGGTATCAAATTTGGATCAACATTCAACCGGTGGACGGCTACTTCCGGGTCAATTCCAGGCATTTCCTCAACGCAATAGGCAAACACATCTTGAAACTCTTTCAGCAAGTGGACTAGATGACCCTTCAAACCAGGACTGAGTGAAGATCCGATTTTAAGGGTCCTTTCTGGACGAGCTTCATCCAGACGTACCTCTTCAGGGGCTTCTGCTGGCTCTGGACGTTCTACTGCTAGTCCCATGATGGCCATGACCTCTTCAGACGAGGAGGGTTCTTCCTTGATGAATTCATATTTCCTCTTCTTCTTTGGGGAGGTGCTCGGGCACGCTTTCCTTGAGGGAGCAAGAGGCGTCGAGGGCTCTCCATGGTCGGCTTTAACGAGGCGACTTGGTCTTTGACAAATCCAGACGTTTTCCTCTCGTTATCCATCCTCGTCTGATCTTTCTCTATTCCAGACGTTCTCCTTTCGCTGGCAACCTTCGTCTGATCTTTCTCTATTTCAGACATTTTCCTTCCGCCAGCAACCTTCGTCTGGTCTTGCTTATCTGCCTTCCATGATGATGGTTTCAGAGTAGTTAGGTAACATTCCCTAGCCGCCTGCTGGTCTCCATACAAGGAGCCAATCTTGCCGTCATCACACTCATACTTCATCAACATCAGGTGAGTTACTATTACCGCTTTGACATGATTCGAGTTGGTCGTCCAAGAATGACATTGTAGGTCGTCGAAGTCTCGGACCACCAAGAACTTGATAAACGAGTTCTTGAGGCTTCCTTCTCTCCCACTCGAACGGGCAAAGTCACAGTTCCCATGGGATGGATGACTCCTCCCCCAAACCCTATGATGGGATGGTGAACGGGAACTAAGTTCTTCTCCTCAAACTTTAGTTTGGACAGGCAATCAGCACTAATGATGTCCGTCGAACTTCCGGTGTCGATCAGGATCATTCTTACTCTCAAGTTTGCTATTTCATTTCTACAACCAAGGGATCATCATGGGGAGTCCTCAACCTGCCCCGATCATGCTCACTAACTACCACCCTTGGGAAGGGCTCAGCCTTTGTCTGATCAGCTAATAAAACTTGGCCGAGCTCCCTAAGGTAGTTTTTGTGCCCTTTATTGGTTGGTTCCCCAGCAGCAAACCCACCTGAGATTACGAGAACAACATCTTCGTCTGTGCTTGCACTCTCCTTCTTCTTGTTATGCCAATCATCTTTCCTTGGAAACTTCCTTCCCCCTTGATTCATATAGGAATTCATCTTTCCTTTTCGGGCTAACTCTTCCAAAGCTCTCTTGAGGTGCTTACATTCATTGGTCTCATGACCACAATCTTTGTGGAAGTGGCAATACTTGCTTTTATCCCTATTTCTATAAGGAGTTTTCATTTCAGCTGGGGCCTTCAACTCATACTGATCCTTAATCTCCATGAGGATGGAATATTGGTCTTTGTTAAACTCAACAGGATTGGATGAGGATGGCTCGACCTCCTTTCTCTTGTTCTTTCTAGCCGGAGTGGTGTTGGAGGTTATTGCCCAAGTCTCGGCCTTCTTGGGGTTGCTCTTTTTTGGCTGAGCAACCTCTTCAGGCTTCTTAGACTCGGGATGCTTTGCCTCAGCACATACTTCGGTGGCATGAACAAATGCTTCGGCTTCCCTCAAAGCCTCAGCAAGAGTGGAGATTTTCTTCTTAACAAGGTCAAATTTGAAACTTCCTGGCCTTAGTCCCCTAATGAAAGCGTCAAAAGCCACTCCAGCATTAAGATCTTGGATCTGAAGTGCTTCTAGGTTGAATATCTTAACGAAGCTTCTAAGAGCCTCCTTAGGTCCTTGAATGACCTTGCCTAGGTGCATGCTCGTCTTTTGCTCTTGTTTGTTGGCAACAAAATGACTAGTGAATAAGAAGGCGAGTTCGGTAAAGTTGTTGACTCGAATTGGGGGGAAGATTGTTAAACCACTTCTGCGCTACTCCTTTCAAAGTAGCTGGAAAATTCTTACACCAAGTAGCGTCGTCCACTCCTTGGACGTACATCCGATGCTTGTAAGCGCAGCAGGTGATCGTGCTGGATCGGTAGTTCCATCGAAAGGCTCAATGGTTGGGAATTTTACCTTTGGGAAGGGGGGCGTCTCCATAATCCTGGCCGAGAATGGAGTAGGCCAGTTGATTTGGAGAGCTCCCAGCTGTCCCTCAATGGGTATGAACTCCTTGCGATATTCTTTCATTACTGGGTTGGATGAAGTGTTGGCTGGTTTTGGACGCTTGTAGACCATAGGCTGAGCCACGGTCTTCTCCTGTCGTGGATGAACAAGAGAGTGGCTTAAACTTCGGCCTTCCCCTCTGGACGACAACCTCAAAGGAGGGTCTCTCAGGTATGGGGTAGATCCTGTAGCTGAACATTGCAAAGCCGCAACCCTCTTTGCCTCTAAGTAATCCCTGGCGTCGGTTTCCATTCGGTGCCCACTAGGATGGACATGGTCCCGGGTCCTCACCACCAGGTTCCAGTCCATCTTTCTTCTCCGATCGGTATCTTCCGGTCGCTTTCCTCTCCTCTCGTCCCTCCTAGAGGGTTCCTGATGAACAAGTCGACTAGGACCTGGACGATCTACTTGAGAACGTCCTCTAGGACGAGGTGGATTATTAGCAGCTGGCTCCGGGTTGTGATGGAAAAACAACATATTGTTTTTAATCTGTTCCTGGACGACCTCCGCCATCCTGGTCTGGAAATCATTCAAAACATTCTCCAGGTGGGCGGCGATCACCGAACGATCTAGATTAACTTGGATGACCAGGTTCTTTGGCTTGGTCCAGGAACATTGACGATGGATGGAGGTCTATCTCTTCCTCGAGGTGGTCTTTCATGCTCCACCGTATCTTCGACATTAACTTGAAGGCTTCGATTTCTGGCAATGTTGGACGATTGACAATCAGTCATCGTTGCGTCTCCCCACAGACGGCGCCAAATGTTTTATCCACTTGTCCAATAAGTAAGCTGTAGGCTTAGCTTCCTTGTCGAGCAAGTAAATTAGTATCTTAAGTGTTCTTCAGCTGGAGACTTGTGCAACGATGTCTGAATCCGCTTAGTCCTTGAATTGGTCTGGGCTCTGCTCCCGAACCTGCAAAAAGGGACCCACCCTGGAGGTTTGGGTGGTGGTTCCCCCTCCGATGCTTAAGTCAGATATCAGGAGTAGTGAGAGAAAGTAGAGATAGAAAGAGAAAGTGAGAGAAAGTAGAGATAGAAAGAGAAAGTGAGAGAGAATTTTATCAGAGTAACTTTGCACTGTTTGCATTGAATGTGTTTTTCTCCTGATTTCAGGGGTATTTATAGTGATAGCAAGTTGACAGCTAACCTTAAAAACTGACCTACCATAGCAGCATCTGATTGGCTGAGAAATCAGATTATGACACGTGGCTGACCATGACTGGTGAATGTCTATTAACCACTCTCCTTCAGCCATTTGGCACCGCTTTCGAGCTCATTGGTGGGCAGAATTTAACCCTTTTACCTCATCTGAGTGTAGCCCAGAGATTCAAGGCTTTTCTCTTTTTTAACTAAGGTGACACGTGGACGGCTCTGATGAGCCCAAGTGCCTTAGAAAAGAGCCGTCGATGTTAGACTACAACACAAACCTAGCAAGAAGATTATATACACCATAATGCATGCTAATCTTCATTTTTGCACGGTCCTCATTTGTAGAATATCATCACTTGAATTTTGATCAAGTCTATTAGCTTGAAATCTTGATTAAGTATTATATTTGTTCTCTTCGACAATGATACCTTGCATAACATTAAACTAAAACATATATTAAATAATAATAATTAGTTTGTCTTTTGTTTATAAGTCATCTTCAAAATTAAGGGTCAACACTAACATTTTCTATATTTTTTTGAATATTACTAATGAATACACTTAAAAACAAAAACGCATTTTTTATAACTTTGTAACCATACAAAATATTAAAATTGGCTAAAATAAACGGATGCATCGTGCGAGCTGACCCACGAGTTCGGTTCAGGGTAGCCCAGGGATCATGGTCTATTCCCCGTTGCAACCAAAAGAAAGACAACCCCAAGCATGATAATAATATATGATCGTTTAGTGCTACTCTTGTTATTTGGAGCAACTGCGAACAACTCAGTCTCTATTGGGCCAAATCATTACTTATATATTATATTTTTATATTATATGTAACTAATTTTTTTGACATGTAGTTTTAGGAGGGTGGTAAACAAGATAAACAGATAATTTTTTGAAAACAATTTAAACACTAGTAAGAGCAATCATTAGGAAACGATATAATTATTCATATAAAGAGTTATTGTGGGTTTATGTAAGGTTCTTTTTGTGAAAATTATCTCCTCTGGTCTGCAACATAATTTCTTTTTGCTATGAGGTTTTGTGGTATTTGTGAAGTTAATATACATTATGTAACTCCCGAAAATCCATAATTGCTCATAATTGGTAGCGAAAATGGAGCTTAAACTTGTGGGTTATGGGCCTATAAATAAAATAATAGCCTAAATTGGTCTATTAAATATAAAATTACTTATCATAACTGAACTCGAGCTATCTTCATAATACCTGAACAATTACAAAAAATTAGAGAAAAGGGAAAACATAGAAAAATAACCTAAAATGAGTGGAAAACTTTGTAACTTTACTCCAGCCTGTTAAAATGGTTTTAGTTCATAAACATGTTCACACACATGCATACATTACATTGTATTGGTAATTGTTCGGAAATAGAATCAGAAGAATAGTCTGCTAGCAAGACTATGTACGTGAATTGAGTTTATTGGCAAGTACATGTTCCGGACAAAGCATAATTTCGCCATTAACATTCGACCACTTTGGTCATTTTCGTACATTGTAAACAAAATTTCTCCACATGTAGCTACCCATTTACCAGTTCAGTTCATAACTCCAGGCTAGCAGATTCATTTACTTTGTAAAACTTGCATATAATCATATCTCCGAACAACACACATAAAACATATAATCATAAATCATTGTTCTTGAATAACATATATAATATAAAATATAACCATCAGATTTGCAACACTTCCATAATTAACATATAAGCATCCATTCAATCATATACATTGCACCTTTTTACATAAAATCACATGATTAGTATCACATAGTCAATCATACATACACATACATACGGACACACACATATTTGCTGGACATAAAAGATTAAAAGTTAACATATGACACATACGAGCAATCACATATAATTCTAGACATAAAGATTACACATAACAAATATGGGCAATAGCGTATAATGCTAAATATAAAGGTTACATATAACATATACGGGGTACAATATAATTGCTGGACATAAAAGGTTACAAATGACATATTAGAGCGATCACATATAGTGCTAGACATAAAGGTTACACATAACGTATACGAGCAATCGCACATAATGCTAGACATAAAGCTTACACTTAACATATATGAACAATCACATATAATGCTAGACTTAAAGGTTACACATAACATATACGGGCTATCATATAATTGTTGGACATAAAAGGTTACATATGACATATACGAGAAATTACATATAATGCTAGACATAAGGTTACCTCATACACTAATTCATTTCCTTTAGTACTTGAGTATCGTCATTCCTTACCTACAAGAATCATCATTCATAACCTTTATTAATTCCTAGCTTTCATAGCCAAGAAAATAGACTTTGGGTTTCATGAATCATGATTTCAACAAAGAAGCAGGAGGAACATATAATAATTGGCCGCAATAACAA
Source organism: Beta lomatogona (assembly GCA_947646795.1). Classification (NCBI taxonomy): domain Eukaryota; kingdom Viridiplantae; phylum Streptophyta; class Magnoliopsida; order Caryophyllales; family Amaranthaceae; genus Beta; species Beta lomatogona. Next base: position 1,504,702 of record CANSNZ010000018.1, on the reverse strand, counting down.
CTTTCAGAGGGTCTAACTCCTAGCTCGGAACTTTGAATTGGGTGATTTTTGGGTCTATATTCAATTACTTTTTGAGAGCTACAACTTTCGTGAAGAAAGTATGGGAAAATTCGGATTGGAAGAAGAGGATTTTGGGGAAAACAGTTGGTAGCATTTTTGGGTTTTGCTCAACAATGGTGGATTGCAAGCTATTTATAGGAATTTTGATGAGGTTAATCTAATTAAGAAATAGATTTTCATTGGTTGTTAAGAGCCTTGGAGACCAAGGTCTTCTAGAAGGCTTTGGGGAACAAGGAATGCAAGAACATGAAGTAAAAAAGGGAGGTGATGGAGAGATGGCCAACTTTGGCAATAAGGACAAACGGTCTTTTGCTTCATAACAAAATGAGAATATCAAGTGGTATAATTTCTTCCATAGTACTTTATAATTTTAAAAACAAACTTGGGAAAAAATTTGTAATTTTCAATTCATTTTCGAAAAGAAATTTGTACATATTTAAGCTGATAAACATAATTTAGAAATTAATAAAACGAGGCTAAAATTCGAGGTATTACACTTTCCAAAAAAATTGATTCATTACTTAGATCTTTCAATTGAATTATGAGGCACCTCATGATGCATAATGATGAAATTTTAATTATAAATTTACAAAATGGGTTAAAATGGGTTGTGAGGCTATCACTTTTGGAAAAAGATGAAGGGTTGTCGAATATTACTCATGGCAAAGCTGAAGTCATGGATTGGAGTTGTGCACTACTGTGAATAGGGGTGTGCACTGGTCTAGGACCGGAGGATCGGAATCTGGGATTTTTTTGGACCGGGACCGGACTAGAAAAATTCCGGTTCGTTTCGATTTTGGACCTGTTGGATCGGAATCTATATTTTTGTAAAAAAATAATTTTTTTTAATAGATTTAAACATATTTATAAATTAGATACATTAAAATTTAATAATTTTAATGACAATAATCCTAAAGGAAATAAATAGTAGGTTTTAACTTTCTACTTTTTAAACATTTTTTTAACGTATGAACTTTTTCTAGTAAAAAAAACACAAATTCCGATCCACCCATTTGGACCGAAATGTTTAGGGTTTTGACCAGACTGGAAACCCGAAATCGGGATTTCCTGTGGACCGAGGACATGAATCTTTGGTGCGGTCCAGTCCAAATTCCGGTCCAGATTCTGGTCTGACCATGGTCTTTGCACAGCCCTAACTATGATCTCAGTTAATGAGTTTGATTGCAATTTTTTTTTTAATATTCTAGATCTATATGTTGCAAATTTGATATATTGTAGATGTTGTATGTCGTTTTATTAATGATATTATTAATATTCTCTGAAAATATGCATACACAATAGTTTTCTCAATATAAATGAAAAATATTTGATAATCTTATTACTCCATATGATTTTATATGTAATCATATAGCTAAGAATCTTAAGTTAAAATGGAAAGACGTTGAAATTACCAATCATATAGTCCCTTCGTCTTACAATACTTTATCCATTTACTTTTCAAAGTCAAAATTTATCACACTTTGCAAGGGCAAAAATCAGACCATTGTCACAAAGGTGGAAGGAAGACCTCCAACCAATTAGATCAACCTTGATTTTTGTCAAATTTATCAATTTTAAACCATATTCATTTAACAATGGTAAGATTTTGTTTTAAATTATAAAATTTTCCAGCAAAAATGTGAATTATTTTTGTAGAAATTTTTAGGTCATGAATGACATGGTCTATATTAATTGCTTTAATAGGGTCTTTTATCTTACTAACTTACAAAAAATATTAATTGCTTTAGTATTACTCCAAGTTATCAACGTCGTTTGATGTGGTAGTTAACTGCCGTTAATACAGCAAAAGGTCCATAACACAAGCTTCGAGTCTTCTACAAGCAGACCTTTATGCTTATCTCACTGCAAACCTTTATGCTTATCTCATTACAAACTCCGTCATTTGCTGATGTGGCACTGATAATTGGTAGGGTAATAGGGGTATTCCGTATTTGTATACCTTGAGAAAATCAAAGTATCATCTGCTTTATGTGAGTTGTGACCATTAATTTTGGTTTTTCTTGAGAATATGAAAGAATCATTGCCTTACCCATCATAATTAAAGCCGCCCCCTTCTCTTAATCCTTTGTCCACAGGAAAACCCAAGTAACTGAAGCGACAATATTGGAAGTCACAACTCACAAATGCCAATAATTGTTTCAAAGGAGTAATTAAATGTATGATTTTAAACATAACTTGTTTTTTTCAACAAACATAACTATATTTGTGGATTTTTTATCAGATGAAGGGTCTGTTATTCTCCTATTATTTTTGCTTAATCGGACTTATCTTTTTGAACTTAATTTATTTTTCCTGAGCTAATCTTATTTTATTTGATGAATTTAACTTATTGTTTATAAACATTACTTAATTTTTTAGTGAAAATAATTTATTCTTGCTCAAACTAATTTTAATAAGTTGAGGATAACATAGTGTTTTTTTTTTTTTTTTTGACGGGGAGGTTAACATAGTTAAAAGTGTAAAAGTTGACAACTATCTAGAGAGTGTATGATCAAGATATTATCATTGGTTTTTTATGAAATTTCTATCCTAAAAATATGTAAAAGAATTATTTAGAGAATGTACAATCACAATTCTTTTTCCTTTGTTAGGTTCATCAAAAGTACTCCTTCTCTTCTGCAACATAGTTTGTATTTTATTTTGGCACAAGAACTAAGGAATTAATAATTACGCTGTACTTGCATAGGGAGTTGTAATTTTTTTTGGGAACTTTTGTCATTCAAAAAAGAAAAAAAAATGGAAACAGTAAATGGGGTGTCAAAAAACTCAAAACCAATGAGATTGAGGGAGCATCTAATGGGGTGTCAAAACCTATATGAAAAGAAGGAGAGAAAAAGTAAAAATTAATGTTTTAAAAATGAAATCAAAGGAAATAGAAAAAACATTTTGGAACATTAAAAATTAAATATGGGAATTATATTTTGGGAAGGAGGTAGAAGATATAAAAGAGAGAACGAAAATGAAAGGGAGAAAATGGACAAGAGGAAGGAAGGAGGAAGGTAAGGAATACAAAGAGGAATATGAGACACATTTTTTTTTTGCCTTTAGGAACATGTAATCCACCCTTGAAAAATGATTTCCAACATCAAATAATTTTTTCTTTGAAAATACTTTTCGCTCAACGATACTCTCTCCAAATGAGCTTTATGGTTCTTCTTTTAAAAACAAAAGGCAACAAAGGAAAAAAGAACCTAATAAAGATTCATTCAAAGAGTACACAAATCACAATAATTAAGGTTATATGTGCGAAAGTTTCCAACAAGAAAAATAGTTTACTCTTTTTAAAAAAGAGAATAAATTTCAAAATTTAAGATATTTTCCCTTTGAAGGGATCTAAGATAAAATTATAGATACGATTTTTTTCCAAGTGAAGGATACGATATTTTTTAAAAAAGCCATCTTTTTTTCAAGATAAATAAAAAAACAAAACTATTAAACCGCTAAAAATTAGATAAACAAGGAAAAAAAAAAAATCCCACGCACTATTCAAAAACCGTCCTGAGCACTCTACTAGAGAGACTACACTAAGAAAACGCGAAAACAGAAATGGGCAAAATCGTCCCAAAACATGTCATTTATGCTCCCACTACTCTAACCCAGTAACACTTTACACTAACACTACAGTAGTGTGAACGTCTATTTTACATCCCTATAAAAGCAACAACTCTCTCCCTAAAAAAACTCCATTACTCTCACACTCTCTCTCTCCATCTTCCCTGCTATTTCGCTTTCAATTTCCTCCCTCTTTTCTTTCTCTCTCCTCTCACCTTAAACTCCATTGTTAAACCCTTCACTTCCACACTTTCCACTTTTCCTCACATCCAACATTACCGATGTCGTACCGCGGTGGTAGCAGCGGCGGAGGTCGTGGAGGTTACGACTCCGGCGGACGAGGACGTGGCGGATATTCCGGCGGTCGAGGCGGATATTCCGGCGATTCAGGCGGCAGAGGTCGCGGCGGAGATTACGGCGGAAGAGGCGGTGGTGGTCGGGGTGATTTTGGCGGTGGTCGTGGTGGCGGTGGTCGTGGTGGTGGTGGTGGAGGAGGTAGAGGTCCTAATGTAGGAATTATGACGAAACAAACATGGATTAATGCTGCTGCGGATAATAGTGGTGGTGATTTGAGTAAAAAGATGGAAGGACTTGCTATTTCTTCTTCGTCCTCTAAAAGTGTGATGCCTCCTAAAAGACCTGGTTTTGGAAAAACTGGTGTTAAAACTGTTGTTAGAGCCAATCACTTCCTTGTTCAACTTGCTGAACGCGATTTTCATCATTATGATGTAAGCGTTCTTTTTCATTATTATTCCATTGATGATGATGATGATGATGTATGTGTTTTTGTTTTTTGTTTTTTGTTTTATGTGATTTTTTTTTAAAAATAATCTTAGTTTTATATTTTCATTCTGTTTGGATTGTTATTCGTTGGATGATTTATGTTCTTTTTGACCGATGATTACATTCTTCTTTGTTTCATTGTTTTTTCATGATTTTTTTTTTTTAATTTTTTCTAGTTTTTTTAAGGGTTTGATAGTAGAAACAGATCTTCATCAGTATGAATCTGTACTCGTATCTGCTTTGTTTTTTTTTCGATTTTTGTATTTGTTTTTTTGATGATAATTATGCCACCATTTTTTGACCTTGGTTTATAAAAGTGGTGAGAATTTTTCATTGTTAGTGACGGAAACCGTCACGTGTTCGGTCATTTGGTGTGCTGCGTTTGAAATACATGAAATATTTTTTTTTATTTATTTATTTGGATATTTTGGTTTTGAATTTTTTTCCCTTGATGTGTTGTTGGTATTGTTTTTAAGTTTTGACAATGGATAGATCTATTAACCACCCGTTTTTGCGGAATATTAAAATGAGTTTGAACTGTAAGAATGTTGTTAGTGGATCTTTGGATTCTTAAATATTAAAAAAAAGTGGTAGGACGTGTTTTGTTTTGTTTATGTGGAGAAATTAGGAATGTTCTTTTGTTGGAACTTGTCTGCTATAATTTATGTGGGTTTTCCGATATGACATTAATCTCGTATAAGAATTACGGAGTAATATTTTTTATTTAGCAATTTGATACATTTTGTGGTTCATGTAGAAATTATGCATTAATAGATGTGTAGCTTAAGACTGTAAAGTATTTATGCAGCTTTGTGGAAAATGAAGATCTGAGTGTTGAGATTTGCATATTTTCGTGTTTTTTTGTGTCGTGCCTCATAGAAATTTATGTTGTTGTTGCTGAAGTTAATCCAAGTGAAATATCTTGTTATAATTTCATATATATATGGTCCTTGATGCTCTTTGAAGTTCTCCTAACAGTAATGTTTTATTTGGCATTCGTTTTTATATCTAATGCTTAACATGGACTTTCTGTGTTTGTACTTTTTCCTTTTTCTCGAGGCAATCCTTTGGTGGAGTATTATTGAAAAATGAGAGATGTGAGTTAAGAAATAGGAGGTGAATCAATTTAATTTGTCTGGAAGAAATGGAGGAAATATGATCCATGTTTCTTTTGCTCTTGTAACTTAGTAAACTGTGAAGTCTTATGGATTACAGTTTCACTTGTGTACCCAAGCTATTAGAGCTTTTGTCGAAAGCACTGAAGAGTTTCATGATCCAAAGTCTTTAAAATAATTTTATTGTCTAATTGTTTTTATAACACAGTCAATAGTTTTCTTCTGGATTTGAGTTTGCAGTGTCAAAAACCTTGACGGTAGAGGATTTTGATTGCAAAAATGGAAATACTAAAATCTTGGCTTAAGGAGTACTTAGGTTGCTATTATGTCCTTTTAGGGCCTCAATGTAAGGGACAAACTGATGATGTGTTCTTTCCGGGAACAGGTTGCAATTACTCCCGAAATTTCTAGTAAGAATTTCAGCCGAGAGATACTGAACAAGTTAGTCCAGGATCACAAGGCATTCTTGGGGAAACGGATTCCGGCATATGATGGCAACAAGAGCCTCTATACTGCAGGTCCTTTGCCGTTCACATCAAAGGAATTTGTTGTTGACATCGTACGAGAAAGAAGAGGCGAGAGGTAAAACATGCTCCTATCTCTTTGAAATTGTAGATATTCCATCTCATGGAAATATCAATGTTCTTACAATTTTAATTGACTAGATTTATGTATGATTTGTCAGTGAGGTTCAGAAATTCCAGGTAGCCATCAAATTGGCTGCTAAGGTTGATATACATCATTTGCAAGAGTATCTTTCTGGTCGGGTATCAGAGTCTGCACAAGATGTCATCCAAGTGCTTGATATTGTTCTACGTGCAGCTAAGCCTCTCCAGGAGTAATCATTTTCTCCCAATGCTTCATATGTGTGTAACTTTGTGCTGTTGGTTTGTCTTGTTGAGATGCTTAGATTTTGCATTTGGTATGTACTATGTAGCTATGTTATGATTGGGAGATCATTCTTCTCTGTTTCGCTCGGTACGGGGCGCCTTGCTGATGGTTTAGAATTCTGGAGGGGTTACTATCAAAGCATCCGGCCGACTCAGATGGGCCTCTCTCTGAATATAGGTATACTCGTGCCCTTTCCTTTTCCCTTTCTAACAACCCCTTGTCATTGACTCATTGTTGGTCTCTCCTGCAAGTAGTGTGTTCATATGCTGTGTCAATTTGATTTATTTAATATTTTAATTGTAGATGCGTCTGCTCGGCCATTTTATGAACCGTTAATGGTTCATGAGTATGTTCAAGAGTACTTGAACTTGAGAGACCTCTCCCGTCCTCTTTCTGATGCCCAACGTGTGAAGGTACTTGTCATGTGCTCTGTGATGCGTAAATTTTCATATACATGACATGTGAAGATACGACCTTAAATTTGTGCAATTATTTCAGGTCAAGAGGGTATTGAAAGGTATCACTGTGGAAACAAATCATTTGAGTTACAAAAAATGCTACAAAATAATTGGTCTGTCAAATGAACCAGCAAACCAGCTGAAGTATGTTCCCAATCACACCTTTTTGGCTTGTTTTGCCTTGATCTGCACTTTATCATGCTTTGCTTACTCTCTCCCTCCCCCCTTTTTCCCCTCCATAACATTTATTCTTGCCTTTCTTGAGGTGGAGGTTCAACCATCAATCCGAATTTGTCTTACGTACTGTTTTGGGGCTTTTATGAAGTGGTTGTGATTTTTCATGTGAATCTCAATCAATATTTGCCTTTCATTTATCTTGCAAACAATACTTGCAATCAAATGTCTCTTCATGGATTATTTCTATTACTAAATTAGATAGCAGTAATAGTTTCTAAGAGTAATATCTATTGGGAATAGTAAGTACTGAACATTATCTGTTTCTGAGTGTACAGGTTTTCATTTGACAATATACAGCTGTCTGTTTCCCAGTATTTCAAAGACAAGTACAGTATCCCGCTTCGATATCCTTCTTTACCATGCATCCAAATTGGGCAGCCCAAGAGGGCTACTTATCTCCCTATGGAGGTCTTGATTTCATACCCGCACATTTTCTTTCTGTTTTATGCTGTATTATACCAGGCATTAATGTATTTCTCAATACAGGTCTGCTTGATTGCTCATGGACAGAAATATCTTAAGAAGTTGAATGAGAGGCAGGTGACTGCTCTTCTTAAGGCAACCTGCCAACGACCTCATGAAAGGGAAAATAATATCAAGAAGGTATAACTTCTCTGAGTTTTTTGTGTTACTGTCCTCAATAATGGTCGTTTTAATTCTATTGAAGCATTCAATTAAATAACTCCAGACTCTTATCGTTGCTACCCTTTCTGAAGATGGTGAAGGACAATAGGTACTCTGAAAGTCAGATGGTCAAGCAGGAGTTTGGAATGAATATTTCTGAAGCGTGTACAACTATTGATGCTCGAGTGTTGCCTCCACCAATGGTATATATATTTTTTATCACAGCTGTCTCTTGCGTATCCAGTTGTCAAGCTGACATGCTGTTATTTGTTCTATGAAGCTTAAGTATCATGACAGTGGGAAGGACCGAGAAGTTGCTCCTGCGGTAGGCCAGTGGAATATGATAGATAAGGTAAGTATTTTGGCTGTTGTCTTCTTTACCTTATTGCTGAACTCGTTAAAGTTCTCACTGTTCATTTTGGATTTCTAGAAAATGTATACTGGTGCTGCTGTGAATCGTTGGGCATGCCTGAATTTGTCGAGCCTGGATCCGGGTTTAGTGCAATATTTCTGCAAGGATCTGGTTGCCATGTGCGCTAGCAAGGGAATGGTTTGTTTTCTTGCCTTGGAAGTTGGAAGTTCTACTTTCTTTTTTTGCTTCTGTACTTGACTATTTGATGTCAAATGTTTTTCTTGTTGATTTTCCATTCTATTTCTGCCAGACCTTCTGTCAGAGCCCATGTATCCCTATACGCTCAGCACATCCAACCCAGATTGAGAAAACTCTTACAGAAGTATTTTCCAAGGCCCAAAATAATTTAGACCTGCTGATCATAGTCTTGCCAGATGCTACTGGATCTTATGGTATGTGGCCATGGGTATTGTCTAGATTTGATAGTTGTTGATTGATATTAACTAAGATTGGCGTGGGCTTTCAGGGACAATCAAAAGAATATGCGAAACTGAGTTGGGGATAGTCTCTCAGTGTTGTCAGCCTAAGCAGGCTGCAAAAAACAGCAAGCAATACCTGGAGAACGTTGCGTTAAAAATCAATGTGAAGGTAAATTATTGCAGTTGTGAATATCATCTATCCAGTATTCTAACATTCATGCATTCATTGATGGTCCTCTATGCTTAAAATGTCTAGGCTGGGGGAAGGAATACTGTTTTGATTGATGCTATTCAAAGAAATATTCCTCTCTTGACTGATCGTCCTACAATTATTTTTGGCGCTGATGTTACACATGCTCCACCTGGGGAGGATTCCAGTGCCTCAATTGCAGCGGTATGTTCATCTGCGTGGTTAATGTCTTCGGTACTCGTCTTCCCTATGCTCATTAATGCAGAAGTAGTTATTGAAGAGTGTTGCTGTTTGGACAGGTGGTTGCTTCCATGGACTGGCCAGAAGTGACAAAGTACAAGGGGCTTGTTTGTGCCCAGGGTCATAGAGAAGAAATTATCCAGGATCTGTACAAAATTGTTGATGATCCAAAAAGGGGAAAAGTACATAGTGGGATGATCAGGTAATTAAGTTATGAACTTTGTCTCTTAGGTCTCCAAGATCTGAGCTGGAAGTATTTTGACTGGTCTTTTCTGCTTGTAGAGAACTGTTGATATCTTTCTTGAAATCAACTGGACAGAAACCACATAGGATCATCTTCTACAGGTATAGATTGCTTGCTTAATTTGCGTGTTCATCTCCTTGTATTCTTGTTTTGTGTCCTTTACTCAGTTTTTCATTTGGTAGGGATGGAGTTAGTGAAGGGCAATTCTCCCACGTTCTGCTGCATGAGATGGTTGCTATACGGAAGGTATAATTTTATCTTGTAGGTAATGAGGATAGATATTATTGCTTCAATGTTTATGAGCTGTTGTTGGCAGCAGCAGATTATATTGAAGCGATGTCATTTTTCTGATTGAAAATATTATATTCATATTAAATGGTTTTGTGTATTATACTGGATGTTTTTTGGTTGGTTAATCCTTCTCATATTACCTTTTTGTTTAATCAAGGCATGCGAATCCTTGGAAATGGGTTATGCACCACCTGTTACATTTGTGGTCGTGCAAAAACGACATCACACCCGTCTTTTTGCAGCTGATCAAAGTATGACGGACAGAAGCGGCAACATCTTGCCAGGTTTACTTCTTAAAATTTTCCATTTTTAATTGAATTTGTAATGTAATTTAGGCTGATTTGCCTGAGACCTTTGTTATAATTTGTTTTCTTGTATCATATGTCACAGGTACGGTGGTTGACACAAAAATTTGCCATCCATCAGAGTTTGATTTCTATCTATGCAGTCATGCGGGGATACAGGTATGCTGTTTTGGTTGGTGTTGAGCTCTTTAATTTGCATGTGTGTTTAGCTGGCCATGTCCGTTAATTTCACATACCAGCAACCCAAGCTCGTACTAGTTACTGAAACATTGTGAATGACTTATGTAGGGGACGAGCCGGCCCACTCATTATCATGTCTTATACGACGAGAACAACTTCACAGCAGACCTACTGCAGCTGCTGACAAATAGCTTGTGTTACACGTAAATATTCTCGCTTGTACTTGGTTTTGTATGACTCTAATCTTAAAAGATGTATGATTTTCTGTTTATTTAACTGGGGTGTTCGACTTCTCTTTTAATCAGGTATGCTAGGTGCACACGCTCAGTCTCTGTTGGTAAGTTTCGTGCAAGTAGTGTCCTTTCTAAGAATCTTTTTGCGATGTGTCTGGCAATTTTTAACGTTCCATATTTCTGTTGAGAGTCTAACGTAAGGTTTTAAATTTTGACTGCCAGTCCCTCCAGCTTACTATGCGCACCTTGCAGCATTCCGTGCTCGTTATTATGTTGAAGGCTTGCCAATGTCTGATAGTGGATCAACTGGTGTAAAGGATATGACCAAGGATGGTACTGCAAAGGTTGCTGCTCTTCCACAGATAAAGGATAATGTGAAGCAGGTGATGTTCTATTGCTAAATAGCAATCGCATCATCCAAAGATTGAATTAACTCTTAAAGTCGTTATTAAATTTTTGGGGGAATATGAAGTTTGAGTTTTTGGGGGAATATGAAGTTTCTTTTTTAACTTATGTGTTAGGGCGCTCAGATTTTGGTGGTTTTGGTTGCTTTCTGGCAATGGAAAAAATTTCACACTTTTGTATATATGAGCTCTTTCACTGTTTGTGATTCTCATAGTCTTGAAGGCTAAAAATGGGTAGTTAAGTAAGTTAACATTACACTAAATATGCATATTCTGAGGGGTCCCACTTTCAGTTGTTTATTCACATTGTTAAGGTTTTCATGTAAAAAGAAATATCGGTATCTGTTGGGCTACAAAATGTCTGTTTTTTTAATTGTTCTTCGAATCATGTGTACCTTGTGTGATTCTCGATTCTCTAGTCCCTAATTGCTTGTCTCTTCTTCACTTTGGAATCTTCTCTCTTTCTCTCTTATCATTTTTTTTGTTTTTCTTTTCATTTCTTTCTTTCTATCTACCCAAGTACCAATGGTTAAACTTTTTTCCCAAAGTATGAAATGAGTTCTTCCTACCTCTTTGTCCTTCATTTTTTTTTTACCTAAGTCATTGATGATTTTCTTGATAATTGTCAATGAATCTACTTGTATGTAAGGAAAAATTCATGTTAATGTTTATGGTAATAGAAATGTATGATGAAAAAAATGTTTTTGATGATTGGATAAATTGAAATATTATCATAAGATCAATTAGGGATGATATCCTTGACAAATGTTTTTCTTGCATGTCCTTAGTGGGATTGTGTTTGTTTCGGGTGGATAATGAAGGGTTATAAATCCCTTGAACTAAATCTAATCTAATCTAATTTTAAAAAGAACAAATTGATACTATAAATTTCAAGTTCGGGAATGTTTTTTCAGTCTTGAGCTTCAATTTGAAAATCCCAAAGTTTCATGGGGTATTCTGATATTGGTCTAAAGTTTCATGTTTTTAAAATTTCACTAATCATTAAGGGTGTCCTTAGCACAATACAGGATTTAAGCTTTTCCTTATTTTCTTCTCCCCCCTTCCTCTATCATTTTAAAACCTCAATTTATTTCATAAGTTAATGTGTAAAAAAAAAACTATGTCTTGAATGAGACTTATGTCTCTCTCTAAAACGCATTTAGTGAGGAACAAAAATCGAGAAATTTTTAATCTTTCATCTTTTCAACAGAATTCGTTCCCACTAATTGAGTAACTACTCTAATATACTTGTAATATTATGGAAAAAGCTATATGTAGTCCTAAGGTCTGTATATAAGAAGCTAAAAATGGAAAAAATATACATTAATTGATTATTTATTGCATCGGTTGATGCATAATTTTTTCATAAATTTACAACCTATTTCCATTTTAAGTAGTGTATTTATGTATTATATACAACTCTAAGGGCTGCATATAGCATAACCCCAATATTATATTGATTGAAAATGTACAAGATTATATCATTTGACTTTAGTATTTGATCAATTTATGAAAAATGTGAGGAAGAATATGCATCTGATAATAATATAACATCTATTTATGAGATTATTATATTGAACAAAACTTTAGATCATATAACTTTCATCTATATAGGTATTAGAGTAAAAGGTGCAACATTAGATCATAACTCTAATATAACATCCTTCTTTGTTATTCTTGTTACCTTGTTTATTGTTCCTGCAAATTACGAAATTGTCGTAGTATGGGGACAATGACTCCTCAAGGGTATAGAACACTTTCTCATACTTTTTGCAAGTAATGTCATCTCAAGAGTAAGACCTTCTTCTTTTAGACTAAATTGAACTTAATTTTTTTTGACGGAATAAATTGAACTTAATTTGTTTGAATTGAACTGAAGTTATATTTTATGAATTAAATAATAATAATAAGTGGAATATTATTTTTATAATATAAATAATGACAATAATTAATAATATTAATATAAATAATAAAATAATGATAATAATAATAAAGATCATAAATGATAATAATAAATAAACAAGAATAAATGATAGTAGCACTACTACTACTACTAATATTAATAATAATAATAATAATAATAATAATTTAATTTAATGATAATAATAAATTATAAAAATAAATAATAATAATCTCTCTATATTTCTTTTTATCTTTTCTACTTTTATTGTGCGCGTTTGTCGATACACCTCTTTGACCTTAAATATTTTTCATTACATATGAATAAAAAAAATATGACGATTGTATATTTATAAATTACTCATTGAGGCGAATGAAACAAGATATTTTTTCCAATATTTTGAGAAGAATTTAGAAAGATTAAAAAATACAAAGGGAGTTCCTTTGTATATTTTTGTTCTTTATACTTTAATTATGCACATTTGCTAATGCACTTCTTTGACATTAAATATATTTCATTGAATATTTTAAAAGTTATAACGATTGAATATTAATAAGGTACTCATTAAGACGAATCAAACAAGACCCCACATGAGTGTATTTTTTCTTATATAGTGAGAAGAATTTAGAAAATTCCCTCTAATTGTGAATAATGTGTCAAGATTCTGCATAAGAAGAACAAAAAAATATATAAAGGGCGTGATAGATAATAATATAAAAAAATAATGATAATAATAAATAATATTATTAAATTATAATAATAATATTAATATTATTATTGTTATCGTTATCGTTATCGTTATCGTTATTATTATTAAGTGAGTAGAGTTGAACTACACCTAATTTGTCTAAATTGAATTGAACTGAAACTAATTTGTCTGAACTAAACTTAACTTGACTTAATTTGTCTAAAATGGACTTAACTCCTACTAATAGAGTCCAAAAGAACAGGGTCTAACTTGAAAAACATGCATGATTCTTAGTTGGGAAAATTTTAGTCGAATAGTTGCTTTCTTTATAGTATCAATCCTACGTGAGAATATAAGATCACTAGTAGACATTTCATCAAAGACTAAATTTAATCTATTTTAGCTTAATTTAACTTATTTTTGCTGAACTTAACTTATTTATTCAAAACTTATTTTCACTGAACTTATCTTTGTTAAACTTCACTTATATTTGCTGATTTTTTTAACTGACCTTATTTTTCCTGAACTTAACTTATTTTGCTGACACTTAGCATAATTTTTTGGTTAAACCTTACCTATTGTTACTTAAATAACCTATTTTTACTAAACTAAAATTACTTGTTTCCTGAAACTCTTAATAACATACGGAGAACAGAACCAAAGATTTCTCTTCATGTAACGTAATCAGGCATGAGCTTGATACTATGAGTCTATGACCACGAGTGGTCACTGTCATTCAAATTAAGACCAGACACAAGTCAGTATTTGATCTTGTTGTTGACGGCTGAATGATTAGAATGGCAAATAATCTCTAAACATTCGTCGTTGTTGGAATGATAAGGACGTATAACAGAGCGAGGATTAAGAACTGAGCGAGGAATCTGGAGGTGCTTTGTAGATATTAGTAGGGGTGAAAGTTATTCTGATAAAAACCGAAATTCAATCCAATCCAATTCAAATTAGTAATTCGGATCAGATTCGAACTGTGTTCGGATTGGATTCGGGTTGAGATTTTTTGAAAAATTGGATTTTTGGATCGAATTGGATTGAGGGTAATTGGATCCGAAAATCCAATATAACCGAATAGTAATATGCCTTGTATTATGTAAATTCTAGATTGGGCTTAAATTGTTAACTGATTAATATTAAAAAAAAAAAAAACCCAGTGCTTAAGTGTTGCTGCTGTATTTTTTGTTTTTGAACTGAACCTGGTGTGTGTTGTTGGACTAAACCTCAATTATGGCATATGGGTCTGTTATTAGTTTATTAATGGACTATAGGGTTTGTAATGAATTATGAATTTGTAAATTGTAAATCTATTGTATTGTTGTTGTCGGCTTGTCGCGCCTAATTTATTTCATATAAAAAATAGAGTTTTAAAAAATCGGATTTTCGGATCGGATCCAATTTAGTGTTTGCAAATTCGGATTGGATTGGATCGTATTCAAACTCAAATTGGTTTGGATTCGGATTGGAAAATTGAAATCCAAATTTTGTTCGGATCGGATTGGATAAGACCCATGTCCAAACCGTACACCGAACTTTCACCCATAGATATTAGTGGGAATTGGTAGTGGAGGTCTACATGTATGTAATGCAGGTCAAACTGGTCAAGAATATATAACTTAGGCCTATTCTCCCCAATTTATTTTCAGTTCAGTTCCTAAATTATTATCATTACTATTAATTAGTTATTATTTAATTCAGTTCAGTTCAATTCAATTCAGTTCAGTTGTTTTATGCCGAAGAGAACAAACTCTTACTTTCTCCATTTCTTAATAGGTGTATCACATATTTTAACCATAATTACTAATATGTGTAGATAAATATTACTAACTTCTGTTTTTAAATAAGTGCAACATAAAGAAATGACACATAGACCTGTTCTCGTCGGCATAAAACAACTGAACTGAACTGAATTGAACTGAATTGAATTATAACTAATTAATAGTAATGATAATAATTTAGGAATCGAACTGAATTGAACTGGATTGAACTGGATTGAACTGAACTGAATTGAATTGAACTGAACTGAATTTAAGCTGGGGAGAACAGGCCCCAAGGCATCTAGAGAGAGAAAGTTGGGGACCACACTTAGGCTCTATTCTGTTCAACTTATTTTAGAAAAAATAAGATACGATAAGATAAGATAAGATAAGATAAGTTCAGATAAGATAAGATAAGAAAACATAAGATAATGGTTCAACTTATCTTCACTCATTTCAGAAAAAATAAGATATTATAAGATAAGATAAGATAAGTTCAGATAAATTCAGATAAGATAAGATAAGATAAGACAAAATAAGTTGAATCAAACGGACCCTTAGAAGAGAGATTAGACAAATTAATTAAATAAAACACTAAACTAATTACCCAACAACTTTATACCCCACCAACTTCCACCTACCATCAACCACAACAATGCCACCACCGACCACCGGAAAATCTATTTTCCCCTCCCTCACCCCTGTCCAACGGAAAACCGCCCTTCCCCAAACCTGCACACCGGAAAACAACCCATTTCCCTCCCCCACCCCCGAAACCAACACCCTCTATCCTATTCGAAACCACCCCCGAGACCACCATTTCCACTGCAGCAACGCCGCAACCACCACCACCACTGGCATCTTATGTCTCTCCCCACCACCACTACCGGCATCTACTCGATGGTATTGCTTAAATGGTTATGTCTCTCCCCACCACCACCACCAACATTACTGTAAATTGGAGCGATTTTCTTGATAAAAACAATCAACGAAATCCATTTTCTCAATCTCTCTTCATTTTCTAAGCCTTAACTCCGACAAGGCTTGCGAATCCGCAAAATATGGATAACAAAATGAAATTTGCAAATCTACTGAAAATTTCTAATAAATGAAGAATCGTGAGAGAGGAGGAGTGGTAATACAAATTTCATAAATAAATGAACCAACAACCACCATCGTGTGGAATTTCTAGATCTACTGAAAAATTTGGCCTGTGGTGGTGGTTCAGGTGAGTATGATGGTGGCTCAAAGGAGTCAGGGTTTAAATTAGAGGAGAGAGAGAGATGGGGGAGGATGGAGAACGGTTCAGGAGAGGGAGGGAGAGGTAGTCTGGGTGGTGGGTAGCTGTAGGGTGAGGATGGGTTGGTGGTGAGATGTGAGGGAGGAGATAGATGGATTGTCATGGGGTTGGGATGAGGAGAGAGACAGGGGGGTGGGTTAAGAATAGTAACAATGATTAGGCTACTAGGTTAATCGTTAATTAGATTAGTGTATAAAATTAGTAATGACAATTTTGTAATAAAAGCAAACAAAACTTTCCATTTTTAGCTTGGTAGCACTTATTGTGATATTTCCTAAAATGAGAAATGTTGCACTTATTTAGTAACAAGGAAGTATTATTTTAGTTGTTACTTAGTCAATTGCGGCATATATTAACAAACAATTACTATTTATTATAATCTGAAAGCAAAATTGATATGCATAATCCTAACTTTCACCTACCTTCTCAAAATAATCCAAACTTTTAATTATCTCTATTATATATGGCAACACATGGAGGACGAAAAAAATAGAAAAAGGAAAAAAAGAAAAAAGGGATAACTAACTGCTTCATTTAAACGAAAAAAGGGAACCAAACAGCAGTTTTTTGAAAAATCCAAATGCAAATACAATTCTTTCTACACGATTAATTTAATTTTCTACATGCTTTCGCGCGCATTGCGTGCATAGAAGCTAGGCTAGTTCTAATAATCTCAACTTCTAGGAGAATTTCTCAAAATAATCTAAACTATTAATTTCACAAGGTTTTTAAGGGGGTGTAATTGTTTGAGCATTTACAATGGGTGGGTTTTTAGTTGGTCTAGGAAATAGTAAAACTAGCTTTACTTGGTTTTACTATTGGGGCAATTGGCCCTTGGAGTTGGTTGGTCTAGACTTCCAAACCAACAATGCCTCGGATGGTGTGCCATCTGCAAATGAAAGTTGTCCGCGTGTCATGAAAGCTGGTTTATTTGTTTTTTCTTTTTGCTGGTTTACATATTGAAACCCAGCGTTTTGCAAAAGAAAGCACAAACACAATGTGATGCAGACCTGCGTTTTGAAGAAATGAACTGCCATCATCATTCATTGTTGTCAGAATTGCACACGTGGAGTTGCTTTTCTTTTCATTGTTGGTATTCAATGCAATTCAAGTGTAATATTTGTTGGAAGAAAATTTCGATTGCTAATAAAGAAATTTGGGGCAATTATTTTCTTAAAAAAATTATAACAATGTTTATAAATTCTATTTAGCCATAAATTGAGTCCAAATTTGATGTATTTTACCACACTTCTTCCCAACCTATTTTTCTTTCTAATTAATTTCTCCTACAATGTCATGTTAACCTAATTTAGTTAGCATCATGTATTCAATATAATTTAATTAGTGTATATTAATTAGCTTAACTTCATTAATGCAATTAGTTAGAGTAACTTAAGTTAGCTAATTAAATAATCAATTATTAAAATGCATAAATAATAATTCATATCTCACTAGTTATGTAAATACAAATTATCTATTCCATATAAAAATAAAAAAGATTTTGGATAGGAGAGATAGTATATAATGGGGTATAGCAAAAGTAGGAGAGAAAAATAGAAAAATCAAGTGAGACTAGCCCTCCCATTGTGAGAAAAAAAAAATGAGTTGGTGGAGAGTTTAGTGGGATGTGAGGTGTAAGAAGGAGAGAAGGAGAGAGAATGACAAAAACTTAAAGACCAACAA
Organism: Beta lomatogona; assembly: GCA_947646795.1. NCBI lineage: Eukaryota > Viridiplantae > Streptophyta > Magnoliopsida > Caryophyllales > Amaranthaceae > Beta > Beta lomatogona. The sequence goes on along the minus strand of CANSNZ010000018.1, from coordinate 1,486,706 downwards.
AGACCAACCCAACCATTGTACATGCTCTTACACCATATGGTGTAACAGTTACTTCACACTTGTGGAGTTTTTACAGTTCAATATCCTCCATATCTTCCTTTCAAGTTTAATTTATTTTGAACACCTCTTTATCTCTTAAATTCCACCGGAGAATTCACTGGAAGTTCGAACCCTCGAAACAATAGGTTTTCATTCAAATAATTCATTGGTGTTGAATCTTGGAACCAAACTTTAGAGACGTGTTCTTAAAATCGAACGAAATCGAACCAAATTTTCGAGATTTGTTCTTGAAATCGAACGAAATCTTCAAACCAGATTTTCTAGATTTGTTCTTGAAGTCGAAAGAAATCTTCGAACCAGATTTTCAGTTGTTCTTAAAATCAAACAATCGAAGCCATCGATAATCTAGCTCCAGCTTTTGAAGCAATGACTCTTCAAATTACAAATCTACGACCACTTTTTAACCCGAAATCACAATAAAAAAAACTAGAAATTAGGGTTTTGACTGTTAAATTTTGCTCAAAATTACAGCCCCGACTGAATTCTAGTGGTGGTGCACGGCCGCTGGAGCGGCGCACAAGTAGAGGCGAGAGAGGGAGAAACCCGAGAGAGAGGAGAGCGTCAAAAGAGTGTGCAATAGCCAATAGGGGAGGAGTGCGAGCTTCAATTGATTTATTTGGTCTATTATTTCAGCTTCTACAGATTCGTACTAACTTAGCTAATTGCTTCTTTAATTTCTTAAACGAAACAAAAAACTCTACAACTTCCAGTTTAATATCCGTGTAAAATGGGGTCAGCACCTATTAATATTTGATTTTTTTGGATAAAAATAACTAAAGAAAGACTTAGCTTTCTGTTTCTGTCAAGAAATTAAGGATTGTAATAGATTGAGTGATTTGATGTGGGCCCCAAGAAGGTACGCCTGAGCTCCGTTGTCCGTACGCTAGAAACCTGCAAAACAAGGTTAGCCTACCCCGGGGGTGGTCCCGGGATCCCCCCTCCGACGCTCAAGTCAGTTAATGATTGAGGTAGAGAGAGAAAAGTGATCAATGTAGAGAGAGATGCTCTGGGTTTTGTAGCTTAGAATTGCTTACCCTTTGATTGATGAGGCAACCGCTATTTATAGAGGATGAGACCTCCAATAAATGAGGGTATTTTAGTCAGCTCCAGCCGGTGAAGGATCTTCCCTAGAGGTAGGGGTATTTTAGTAACTTCGCCATAGGTGGGCTGGTCCAAGAAATGGGCCCAAACAATTAGCCCCACGCCAAGTAATCGGAGTGAAAACCCCAATTTTTAGAGCGGTTGATTGGCGGAATAATCACATTTTTGCCGAGTTTGAACAATGTCTTGAATTAATAAGTTGACGCTAGGATTAAGCAAGCACGGGGGTCTCGCTGCTCGGTCAGCGACTCGGGGTCCAGGGGTGAAACGCCCTGGTGGGGGTTAGGGGGCAACGCCCCCGAACGTTTTCAAAGTATAGGCCCCTAGATGCCAAGGGGATACCGAGCCCCCGAACCGAAGGAGCCACACGCTAAGCGCCAATGTGTTGAGCGGGGTGAGCTGCGCCGAGCGCAACCCGTGCTGAGCGAGCTCTAGATGCCGAGGGGGTGAGCTGCGCCGAGGGGGTGAGCTGCGCCGAGTGGGGATAGCTGCGCCGAGCGCAACCCCTGCTTCCATCCCGGGCCGACCCAATCTCGTGCTGAGCGACGCAAGTTGTGCTGAGCAGGGTGAGCTGCGCCGAGCGGGGAAAGCTGCGTCGAGCGCAACCCGTGCTGAGCGAGCTCTAGATGCCGAGCGAGATAGCTGCGCCGAGCGCAGTCCCTGCTTTCTTCCCGAGCTGACCCAATCTCGTGCTGAGCGACGCAAGTTGTGCTGAGCGGGGTGAGCTGCGCCGAGCGGGGAAAGCTGCGTCGAGCGCAACCCGTGCTGAGCGAGCTCTAAAGGCCGAGCGGGGTGAGCTGTGCCGAGCGCAATCCCTGCTTTCTTCCCGAGCCGACCTAGTCCTGTGTTGAGCGAGGCTAGTTGTGTCGAGCGGGTTCCCATCATGCAGGCCGAGGGGCTCCTCATAGAGCCGAGGGAGTCAATTCCCAACCAAGGGGGTTTATTCCCAGGGCCTCTTGATATAGCCGAGGGGGTCTATTCCCGATTGAGGGGCATTTGATATAGCAGAGCGCGGCGCCCGAGACAGTCGCCGAGGGGGTATAATGAAGGGGCTCCCATGCTAACCGAGTAGGGGCCCATAAGGTACTTAGCTTGAATTTGGCTAAGTATGAGAAGCGATTCGGCAAAGGAGATGTGGTCTCCTACTGGCTGAGTGGGTCGGACGCCACTCGGATGAGGGGCTAATGAGTCCCGTGCTATCCGAGTGGGTGTCATGAGTACTTAGCTTGAATTTGGCTAAGTATAGATATGACTCGGCAAAGGAGAGGAGGTCTCCTACTGGCCGAGTGGGTCGGACGCCACTCGGATGAGGGGCTAATGAGCCCCATGCTGTCCGAGTGGGTGCCATGAGTACTTAGCTTGAATTTTGCTAAGTATAGATATGACTCGGCAAAGGATAGGGTGTCTTCTACTGGCCGAGTGCGTCGGACGCCACTCGGATGAGGGGCTAATGAGCCCCATGCTGTCCGAGTGGGTGCCATGAGTACTTAGCTTGAATTTGGCTAAGTATAGATACGACTCGGCAAAGGAGAGGGGGTCTTCTACTGGCCGAGTGCGTCGGACGCCACTCGGATGAGGGGCTAATGATCCCCATGCTGTCCGATTGGGTGCCATGAGTACTTAGCTTGAATTTGGCTAATTATAGATACGACTCGGCGAAGGAGAGGGGGTCTCCTACCAGCCGAGTGGGTCGGACGCCACTCGGATGAGGGGCTAATGAGCCCCATACTGTCCGACTGGGTGCCATGAGTACTTAGCTTGAATTTGGCTAAGTATAGATACGACTCGGCAAAGTAGAGGGGGTCTCCTACCAGCCGAGTGGGTAGAACGCCGCTCGGATGAGGACTAATGAGCCCCATATTGCCCGAGTGGGTGCCATGAGTACTTAGCCATACTTGACTAAGTGTAAAGTGGCTCGGTAGAGGAGTATGTGGACTCCATGCTGACCGAGGGAGTAGGACGCCGCTCGGATGAGGACTGATGAGCCCATGTTGTCCGAGTGGGTGCCATGAGTACTTAACCATACTTGACTAAGTGTAAAGTTGCTCGGTAGAGGAGTACGTGGACTCCATGCTGACCGAGGGAGTAGGACTCCGCTCGGATGAGGACTGATGAGACCATGCTGTCCGAGCGGGTGCCATGAGTACTTAGCCATACTTGACTAGGTGTAAAGTGGCTCGGTAGAGGAGTACGTGGACTCCATGATGACCGAGGGAGTAGGACGCCGCTCAGATGAGGACTGATGAGCCCATGCTGTCCGAGTGGGTGCCATGAGTACTTAGCCATGCTTGACTAAGTGTAAAGCGGTTCGGTAGAGGAGTACGTGGAATCCATGTTGACCGAGGGAGTAGGACACTGCTCGAATGAGGACTGATGAGCCCCATGCTGTCCGAGTGGGTGCCATGAGTACTTAGCCATACTTGACTAAGTGTAAAGCGGTTCGGTAGAGGTGTACGTGGACTCTATGCTGACCAAGGGAGTAGGACGCCGCTCGAATGAGGACTGATGAGCCCCATGCTGTCCGAGTGGGTGCCATGAGTACTTAGCCATACTTGACTAAGTGTAAAGTGGCTCGGTAGAGGAGTACGTGAACTCCATGCTGACCGAGGGAGTAGGACGCCGCTCGATGAGGACTGATGATCCCATGCTGTCCGAGTGGGTGCCTTGAGTACTTAGCCATACTTGACTAAGTATAAGGTGGCTCGGTAGAGGAGTACGTGGACTCCATGCTGACCGAGGGTGCTAGTTGATACTTAGTCATACTTGACAAAGTATAAAAGCGACTCGGCAACGGCGAGGAGCTTCTGTTGGCCGAGTGAGTAGGAAGCCACTCGGATGAGGGGCTAATGAGCCCCAAGCTGTCCGAATGGGTGCTAGTTGATACTTAGCCATATTTGACTAGGTATAAAAGCGATTCGACAACGGAGATGAGCTCCTGTTGGCCAAGTGAGTAGGACGCCGCTCGGATGAGGACTGATGAGCCCCATGCTGTCCGAGTGGGTGCCGTAAGTACTTAGCCATACTTGACTAAGTGTTTGAGTGACGCTCCTCAAAATGCTGAGGAGGTACCAATGAATATGTTTCTCGACTCGGGGGAGTTTAGGACCTCCATGTTTTCGGAGGAGGTCTCATGACGCTACTCGGACGTCGAGTAGGTACTAGTTTACGATGCTTAGCCGTTTTTGGCTAAGTTAGTAGGACGCTCTTCTTATGACTGAGGAGGTGCCAATGAATATGTTTCTCGACTCGGGGGAGTTTAGGACCTCCATGTTTCCCGAGGAGGTCTCATGATGCTACTCGGACGTCGAGTAGGTACTAGTTAACGATACTTAGCCGTTTTTGGCTAAGTTAGTAGGACGCTCCTCTTATGATTGAGGAGGTGCTGATGGAGAAATTCTCGACTTCTGAGGCTTATTAGCCCCATCCTTCCTCCTTTGAGCGTATTTATTTGTCCAGCTGAGGGGTGCCAAGTAATTAGCCCCACGCTGGATGAACGGATAGGGTAGCATCATTCCTTCCCGAGGCGGTCGTTCAGCGGAAATCGAGAGAGACCCATGTTCTGGGGTACCCTGCCAGTCCCGAATGGGGGCTCGGGATTATGCGTCGCTTTAAATTAGGTTCCCTGATGTGCAGTTCATTTACTTTGTCCAAGTTTGCTCTTTAGACCAAGGGGGGTCGTGCTTGGATGGAGGTAGCTCGCACATGCCAAGTTGATGGAGGTACCGTGGATGAGTAGGTGCCTCTGATGAGTAGGCACCTATGGTCGAGTACATTCCTTGGCCAAGTGGGCATCCAAGGATGAGTGGGTACATTGAATGAGTAGGTATTGTTGCCTTTGATGAGTAGGCACCTATGACCGAGTATATTCCTTGGCCATGTGGGCACCAAGGATAAGTTGGTACCTTGAATGAGTAGGTACCGTTGATGAGTAGGTGCCTTTAATGAGTAGGCACCTATGGCCGAGCATATTTCCTTGGCCGAGTAGGCGCGAAGGATGAGTGGGTACCTTGAATGAGCAGGTACCGTTATAAGTGGGTGATTTTCATGAGTAGGCACCTCTGGCTGAGTATATGCCTTGGCCAAGTGGGTACCTTGAATGAGTAGGTACCGTTGATGAGTAGGTGCCTTTAATGAGTAGGCACCTATGGCCGAGTACATTTCCTTGGCCGAGTAGGCGCCAAGGATGAGTGGGTACCTTGAATGAGCATGTACCGTTTATAAGTGGATGCCTTTCATGAGTAGGCACCTCTGGCTGAGTATATGCCTTGGCCAAGTGGGTACCTTGAATGAGTAGGTACTGTTGATGAGTAGGTGCCTTTAATGAGTAGGCACCTATGGCCGAGTACATTTCCTTGGCCGAGTTGACGCCAAGGATGAGTGGGTACCTTGAATGAGCAGGTATCGTTAGTGAGTAGGTGCCTTTAATGAGTAGGCACCTATGGCCGAGCACATTTCCTTGGCCGAGCTGGCGCCAAGGATGAGTGGGTACCTTGAATGAGCAGGTACCGTTGGTGAGTATGTGTGGCTGAGCCGGACCGTAAACTTGAGAGTGCCACTGTTTATTCTGGAGGGGTTTTGCAGTTCCGAGTCACCATACCCCTCTTCTCGGTTGGGTATTCATGAGTCGTGCTCTTCGAGACAAATTCTTCCGATTAATGACATGTCTCTGAGGAGCCTTAAAGAGGCGTGAGTAGCTTGCTTCTCCTTGGCTGATTTTCCCCTTGAAAGCTGATGTGGTTCTTCCCTCTGTTTAGGTCCCAGCCGGTTAGGCTTAGCATCTAGGGAGGGACGAATGATCTCTTCTTGACGAGAGTGGCAACTATATCCATTCGACTTTGCTGGAGAGTTTGTTAAATTTGAGCTGGAATAAAGATGACGTCTCTTGCAGTTATGGGTGGAGGGTCAACTGCTTATATCTGACCCGAGGCCGCGGGATGAACGACTTCGTGATGCCAATGGATTCCCCAGGTGCATGATGGGATGCTTGATCTCTCCCGGAACGGTTGGCTTGGAAGCGTGTCTTCTTGGTTGGGGCCATTGTTGAGTGGCAATGAGGTGATTCTTACTGAGTGGTGGCGAAGCGACTTTGTTTGTAACTTCCCCACAGATGGCGAAGAAATTGAGGATTGTAATAGGTTGAGTGATTTGATGTGGGCCCCAAGAAGGTATGCCTGAGCGCCGTTGTCCGTACGCCGAAAACCTGCAAAACAAGGTTAGCCTACCCCGGGGGTGGTCCCGGGATCTCCCCTCCAACGCTCAAGTCAGTAAATGATTGAGGTAGAGAGAGAAAGTGATCAATGTAGGGTTTTGTAGCTTAGAATTGCTTACCCTTTAATTGATGAGGCAACCGCTATTTATAGAGGATGAGACCTCCAATAAATGAGGGTATTTTAGTCAGCTCCAGCCGGTGGAGGATTGTCTTCCCTAGAGGTAGGGGTATTTTAGTAAATTCACCATAGGTGGGCTGGTCCAAGAAATGGGCCCAAACACTTTCCAATGCAACTGCATTTATTAATCCAGATGACAAAAGATTTTATTTACCTTCAGTCCCGTGAAGAACAAAATCAAGAGTTGTATTATGAGATAGAGGGAGTACGTTGTAATTCCAGAAGAGCCGATAAAGTATTAGATAATGGTATAAAATATTAATATTTTCTTAAAGTAATAAAGTAAAAATAGAATAATAATTTATAGCTTTTTTTAAAAAAATTGTCTTAAAATATACCATGTGAGTGTATCACAAAAGTTGCCAGAGTTAGCAACCCTCCATATCCACAATCTGTAATCGTATACACTTGTGTTTGTGTGACGAATAAGAAAATGATTATCATGATTACATTCCGTTATTACACTCACATATTCCTCGGTAAATGAAAACCAAAAAAACTAATGAAATGTTTAATTGGGCTTGAAAATGTTTTCTAGATTACAGGCTTGAAAATGATTTGAATTAGACTAATGAAAATAGATCGAAATGATTTTAAGGCTCAATATTTGTTACTTCTTCTTTGATTGAGACCAAGTAATCAATATATATTTTGTAATCGATGATCATGCATGGACATGATACATAGAGAAATCTCTATGTTAAAACTTCCCTCTTTTCATTTTAGTATGTTCCATCAAACCCTACCTTGTTTTACTCTAATTTTTCCATACTACTTATTGCAATATACTACTACCTCGGTTTTTCAAGAATTGAAAAATGACTTAGAAGTCAATAATAATGATATTAAACTTACCAATAATAATGGGAAACATATTTAAAAATGACATGAAACAACTTCAAAATGATATAAAAGATGAAACACACCAATAATAACATAAAAGAGTTTTACAATGACATAAATCCATTATCTAGTTAGTACATGTAAAATATTATTACACAATACGTTATGATGTAATTCACACTCTTTGCTACCATCCCTCCAATCTCCCTATTCCATAGTCTATAATCGTACTCGTACACACTCTGTGTTCACGTAACGAATAAGAAAATGATTCTCATGATTACCCGAGGATTGATAAATCTCTAACCAGTAGAGATTTACCAACATCTAACAGAGGGTATTTATGTCCTTTAACGTGTTTACTAAGGGTAGGTGTGTCTTTTGCTTCGTTGTGTGAGTTGAAGTTAGAATGAGAAAGGGAATGGATAATTCCCAATTAAACAAACTGGTGGAAAAGAAAAAAAAGGCAAGCGTGGGGTTTTCATCACTTTTGAGCAGTGGTTTCGTTCATTTTTTAGCAGTAGATTTTGCAAGCTCTGTCATTGTTGGGGAGTGGAATCTGTAAGTTGTGGAAGAACTGGAAAAGGTATGTAATTATATTAGTGAATTTGATTTTCAACAAGTAATTGTAAAATTGAATGAGATTGAAAGAACTGATAATTTTAGTATAATTTAAATGGGTATTTGTTGATAATTGTTTTTAGGATTATGAACACGGTTTTTTGAATTTGGTAGTTGGTGCGTGAATATTTGTGATTAGGTTATTAAATACTTGCGAAGGTTCTTTGAGAGCGTGTTAGGGCGAATTTGGAATTCCGGGGAATACAAAATGGTAAATTAAATTCACAAAAAGTAGTAATTTGAGTGTTTGTTGTACGAGAAGGTGATAATTGGTGATTGATTAAATTTGTGAAAAAGGTTGATGAGGCTGCTGGAAATGTAACAACTGAGGAGGGGTCGGGTTCGGGATACAACCCAAGGAATTCAGACGACACAGATGAAGAGGTAAAAGTATATTGTTATAAAAAAACGTGAAATTCTGTTTGACGAAATCTATATAGTGTCTTTGTTATTGGTTGTGTAGAATGGTTGATGTGGAAAGGAGGACACTTATGTGGGACGGTAGAGCGTTTCCACTTTAAGAGATTCAAGTATATTGGGTATTTGGTCTACCATTTGGTCCCCGTCCCGTCCAAGAGAGGTTGAAGATGATGCGATGCATGATGAAGTTGTTAAGGTAGGTGATTTGAATGTTAGCATGACAAGGTCCGGTCCTAAAGGGGTTACGTGTAAGAAGATAATGGAGGTTGTTGAAGGCGACGTTGTGGACGAGGTTCAGTTCAAGCAGGGCTTTTTTTATTAATGATGTTGTTTGTCCTGCTCTATGTCATCGGATGTTAATGAAGTTGCTTCCCGCTGTCGCAGTTGCTGATCGTGCGAAAGAATATAATTGGTGTAGGTTCCCACTTGATCAACTAATGGTTTCAATTTCAAACTTTGCAAAGAGGTTTTACAAAGAAGGGTTTGCAAGGGGTAGTGGTGGTTGTACCTTGTTCTTAGCCGTGCGGTTTACAATAATGTATATTAGTAATTTTAATTTTTGGCTTTTAATATAGAGTGAATGCATTATGTGGTCTGTGTAGGTATTCTATCTGGATCGGCTAAACAGACCTCCTGTTAATTGGGGTCTATTTCCACGAATCCGAGCGTGGTCGTCCAAAGAAGATATTAACAAGCCTAGGAGGGAAGATCGACTAGTCGGGGGAGATTATGGCAAACTAGGGGTGAGTTATTAGTCATGGAAGGTGAGTTGTGGAAACTATGTTTAATATATATATTGATTTGGTGTAGTGTTTGTGTAGTTTGTAGATGTTGCATACGATGAAATTCACCCTCTTATAGTGCGGGACATGATGTCTCCAACTATCGTTTCACAATCGAACTATAAGCCGGTAATAGTAGTGAGTAAATATGACTTATGAAACTGTGGGAAATAGGGGTATTTAATGTTGGTTATTTTCATGTTTGTAATGTTGTCTGTTTGTATTGATTTAGTCTTGTAGAAAGAGGAAGAAGAAAGCACGTGCACGACGGACTTGTAAAGGCAAGTCGTATGAGTATAAGAAGAGGAAGTTACAGGGTGAAAGGAGTGCTCATGTTGAGACTACCCCTGACACAAGCCGAGCCCACCTTGACCCAAGGCCACCCAACCCTCATGGTAGCCCACCCCACTGTCATGGTAGCCCAATTGAGGTTCATGAAAGCCATACTGGCCCTCAAAGAACCCCACCCCAACCTCATCAAATCCCCCCACAGGGGCATGGAAGCCCACCCCATCCTCAGCAAAGATCCCAAGAGGGCCAAGGAAGGCCACCCCACCCTGACCAAAGCCCCCCCACATCCTACTCAAAGCCCAACCAACCCTGACCAAAGCCCACCCCACTTTGACCAAAAGTCACCCAGTCTGAACACAGGCTAGTCCACCCTGACACAAGCCTACCCCACCCTCAGCAAAGCCTACTCCACCGTCATCAAAGTCCCTTAGAGGCTGAGCAGCAAAGCCCCCCCCAAATGTCGTGAAAGGCCACTCGTGGATCATGGATGTCGACCGCAGATAGAGGAAAGCCCCCCATCTGAGACTGGTATGGAAATGTTGATTGTAGGTGCCCATTTAATTGATTCCCATGTTACACTAATTGAAGGTTATTGAGTTCTTTTCATTCGTGCAGATCGAAATGATGATTGATGAACACATTATTAACAATGTTAGGGGAGCTCCATTGTTTCAAACAGAGAAGGGGATGTTACCCCACCTATTACATTTGAAGGTGGTGACGGAGGAGAAGTGAGCACAGATAGTTCAGAAAAGATTGGGGGGGAGGGGACCAATATGTGTGTGGGTGAGCGTAGAAAAAAACAAAGGAAAACGAAGATTGCATCTTGTTTGAAGAGCATGACTGGATATGCTGAAACGTGGCGACCCAAGAGATATAATATGTACAAAAAAAAGTTATGGGAATTTATGATGAAATACAGGTAAGAATATATCGTCTTGTTACAAGAAATACAAAAATACAAGAGTTGTATTGTATTTGTTTGTTAGAACTTATGAATGTCGTATGGTAGGGATGATCCGGCCATGATTGAATGCGATGGCAATTGTTTGTCACTTTGAAGTTGTGCTGCTGTTGGTAGAGCACGTGGTATGATCGACGATAACGTAAGTGGTATATGATTGCATTACTTGTTGTCCTTTACAATATGTTTGTAATAACTTGTTGCTGGCAGTATGTTCGTGTTTCTGTTGTACTGAATTTGAATAATGATAGATATGTAGGGAGAAGCCGTAGATTCATGTTGCACCCTCTCATTGAAGTACGTATATATAAAACTTATATAAATTAAAATTTGTGCAATTTAATAGAATAATATTATAAACTGCCACAATTGAGAAACTGTGCAGATAAGAGCTTTGCAAGTTGAAGGTGACAACTGGGAGGCGTTTGATAGAGTTATTGCTGTTACAATGAAGACTATGAAGGACACAACCATTGATAGGATGAATGTGGTAAGTGATAGTCATAGTTATTAGTATATGGTAGTGCGGTTGCCGTAATATGTGAGTGTAGTTGGCCTAATATGTGTTAAAAACAATGTAGGTGTTCGTACTTGTGTTGGAGGACGAACCATTGGTGGTGTGCAGCTTTTTCTGTTAATCGTGAAGAAGTTATTGTCATAGACTCGTTGGAGACCAGCAAATCGGTGGAAAGTAATCACCTTAGCTTGACAAAAGTGGTAAGATTGATATAATATATTAGTAAAGGTACTTGTGTTTTGAGAATGATATATGAAAGTAATATGTTTATCGTTTTTCCTCCAGTGTTATGCAATGGACAAGCTTCTCCACTGTATCGACAGTACATCGGCATTGGGTCGCACTAATTCATGGCAAAGGTGTCCATGGCCATATCTGAGCAAGGGGACTTGTATGTATCTTAAACGAATGTAGTGTATTTGTGAACTTAAAACGAATTCGGCCCAGTACCTTACACGCACTTTGTTGGCAGGCACAATTTCAGTGTCCATATGTTACTTGCCATAAAATGTTGTGCCGATCGAATTGTGCCGTCCATACAAGTGGTATAGTATATTGGACATACGTTAAAGATTTTCACTTTCATTGTATATGTACCTCCTTGTAAATGATTGTTTAAATTTGTAGGGAAATGTAACTGATGAGCGTAAACGGCTCTTATGCGAAGATGTGATGTCCTATGCGAATTCGATAAGGGACAATGTTGTGAAACTAATGACAGAGGATAAGAAGTCAAAAAGGCGTACATAACGATGGATTACGAATTTGGCCCAGTATTATTTTGTTTGTAGTGGGCCTAAATTTGTATAATGGGTCAGATTTTGGTTAGGGACATTGGATAGGCGCTATATGGGCCTGTTAATTTATATTTTGCATTAGTAGAAATTATGGTGTTCGTACATATGTTGTTGTGATGTAAGTAAGTGTTAATTATTTAATGAAACTACTGTGGGCGATGAGAGTCTAGAGAGAGATTCTCCTCCTTCTCTCTAGGATTTTGAATTTTGCACTGTTCCATTGTAACACCCCTAGGTGTGCAGGAGCTCACTAGTAGATATTGTCCTCTTTGGGCCCTAGCCCGCAAGGATTTGCTTTGGTGCAGATTCGAAGTCCTACCCAAAAGGGCTCTACTAGGTTGAGGTGTCCACCTCTATGTAAAGAAGGCTTTGTTCTCCTCAACTTTCGATGTGGGATAGCCAAGATCTTATGCACATTCTCCTGCTAGGGCCCAAAGAGGACAATATCTACTAGTGGGCCCCTGTGGTTGTTACAGATGGTATTAGAGCCAGGACCCATTCTGATGTTCTGTAGTGCCTACGGGGACGTAGGCTCTTTAAAGCAGGGGAGAAGGTGCCTAAGATCTTGGCTATCCTACGTCGGAAGTTGAGGAGAACGAAACCTTCTTTATATAGAGGTGGACACCTCAACCTAGTAGAGGCCTTTTGGGTAGGACTTCGATTCTACACCAAAGAAAATCCTTGCGAGTTAGGGCCCAAAGAGGACAATATCTACTAGTGGGCCCCTTGGGTGTTACATCCATTGTGTTCTACTTTGTTCCTCAGCTTCAGCTGGATCCATGGGGAAAGGAGCAAAGAAGGGAAATGGTGGACAAAAAGTGAAACAAGGTGTTCAGGCAGTGAAGAAACCTCAATCGGTGGATGCGAGAAAACAGAAGAATGTGAATGAAATCACTGAGGTAGCAACTTTGAGTTGGACGTCGGATGAGGAGAATGATGATGAATCGAATATTTCAGCATGTTAGAACATTTATAGTTAAATGTGTTCGTTGTTAATATGTGATGTTTGCATTTCGATGTTGTGGCGCAATGGAACGTCGTTATTTAGAAGGAAATAACGAAAAGGCATTGTAGAGCGCTCGCTCTGTGAGAGCGTCCGCACGAATTAGGCAGGGACTTGGAATCGCGAACAATTCCATCCCCGCAGGCTAGGAGCGCACGCTCCTCCTTGGAGCGCCAGCTCCTCTTCGTCAGTTCTTTGACGAATCAATTCGTTTTGCGAATTGGTGCTTGTCTTTTCATATGAATGGTCGCATGCTTTCAGGCTTTTCTTCTGTAAATCTTCCAAGGTATATATATGGAGATGTCACATATTGGAATGGGTTAGATTCATTCACCAACTTGCCTTATGAGATTCATTTCTAGATTTCTCTCCTTGTTAAAAGTAAAACACATCCTTCAAACATATTGTAGTGAATGTAGTTTGTCATCAACCAAACTTCATTGATTCTTCTTCGTATCTCACAGGAGTTTACCATGAACCTCGTTGATCTTAGTGGGTCGGTAAAATTCTTGTAGGAAAGCGTATAGTTACGTGCTTGGAAGTACCATCCGGTTTCCCACAAGTTACTCATCCTATATACACATATAACAATAATCTACAAGAATTTTAACTTTTGAGTGATCGCTTCCTTGAAAGAGATGACTACAAATTTCCAGAAATTGGAAAAGTTTGAAGGGATCGGATATCGCCGTTGGCAAAAGAAAATGCATTTTCTGTTGACCACATTAAATGTGGTTTATGTTCTTAGCACCCCAATGCCACCATTGCCGGAAGAAGGGAAAACTGAAACCCCGGAGCAAACTCGTGCAAGAACAAAGTGGGAGAATGATGATTACATTTGCCGGGGCCATATCTTGAACGCGATGTCCGACACCTTGTTCGATCTTTATCAATATGTGGAGAGCGCCAAGGAACTTTGGGATGCTCTTGAGGCAAAGTACATCGCAGAGGACGCATCAAGTAAGAAATTTTAGTTAGCAATTTTAATTCTTACAAAATGATTGATGGTCGTTCCGTTATGGAATAATTTCATGAGGTTCAACATATGTTGAACCAAATTAGACAACAAGGAATGGTGATGGATGAATTATTCTCGGTTGCATCCATCATTGACAAATTACCCCCATCTTGGAAGGACACTAGGAATTCTTTGAAACATAAGAAGGAGACCATGTCCTTGGTAGATTTGGGTGCCCATCTCCGCATTGAGGAGGGCATCCGGTCTCAAGATGTCTCTAAGGACCCAAAAAGTGGTCCGATTTCTTCTATCAATATGATGGAAGAAGGGCAATCAAGTGGGACTAAAAAGTCCAAGAAACGCCCATGGAAGTCCAACAAAAATCACCCCGGGAATGATAAGAAAAAGGGCAAGGCTATGTCTTGTTGGGGGTGTGGTGGTTCTCACATGAAGAGGAATTGTCCCTCTTTTGGCTAAGAAGAACAAGGATCAACCTAAGGTTGATCCCCATCAAGGTCAGTTTGCACATGATGTTTCTTTAAATGAAGAAATGAATTTTATTGCAATGAGTTATGAAATCAATGTGGTGCAGGATGATGACTCTTGGTGGGTGGATTCCGGGGCATCAAGGCATGTGTGTAAAGATCGTCACTTCTTCAAAACTTATTAAGCTTTGGATGATGGACCGGTCTTGTACATGGGAAATGACTCTACGGTAAAGGCAAAAGGGATAGGCCAAGTGGAGTTGCTCCTCACTTCCGGGAAGACTTTGACTTTGAGAGAAGTTGTGTATGTACCCGAAGTTAGGAAAAACTTGATGTCCGGAGGTTTACTAAATAAGTACGGCTTCAAAATGGTGTTTGAGGCCGATAAGTTTATTTTAAGTAAGGGTGGTGTATTTGTAGGACAAGGATACTTTTATAATAATATGTTTAAACTTTCAATTGATTATAAAAGTGTGAATTCTATTTACATGGTGGATGTTTCTTCTCTATGGCACAATCGTTTATGTCATGTTAATTATCGTAGATTATATGATATGTTTAAAGATGGTTTGATTCCTAAAATTGACATGAATGTAGAGAAGTGTAAAACATGCATGTTAAACAAAATTACAAGAAATCCTTTTCCTAGTGTTCAAAGGCAATCAAACAAGCTAGAATTGGTGCATAGTGATTTGCGTGATTTTCATAGCACACCATCTTTGGGAAATAAGAAGTATATAATAACCTTCATTGATGATTTTTCTCGATATTGTTATGTGTACTTGTTGTTTTCTAAAGATGAGACACTTGATAAGTTTAAGATTTATAAGACCGAAATTGAATTACAATCTAATTTGTTGCTTAAGCGATTTCGGACTGATAAGGGTGGGGAATATTATGATCCAACTTATTTTTCATCAATTAGAGTCATTCATGAAACAACCGCTCCATACTCACCACAACAAAATGGGATTGCGGAACGGAAAAATAGGACCTTAAAGGAAATGGTTAATTCCATGTTATCTAACTCGGGTTTCAGTAACGGGTTTTGGGGTGAAGCCATGCTAACGGCTTGCTATATTTTGAATAGGGTTCCAAATAAAAGGAACATGGTTACCCCATATGAACTTTGGTTTGGAAGGAGGCCTAATCTCAATTACCTTCAGGTTTGGGGTTGTAGGGCTATTGTAAGGTTCCGGAACCTAAAAGGAGAGCCTTGGGTGAGAAAGGAATTGATTGCATATTCATAGGTTATGGAGAGCATAGTAAATCCTATAAGTTTTATGTCTTAGAGCATAATGATTTTGTTTCAATACACTCTGTGATTGAGTCAAGGGATGCAATCTTTGATGAGAATCGTTTTTCATCAACTCCTAGACCAAGGGACTTACCAAGCTCAAGTTCAACAATTGATATTGATCTTCCTAGTACATCAAATCCTATTTCTTCAAATGAAGTTGTTGATGCTAGTGAAGATCATGAAGCTCCTTCTATTCCTGAAATCAGGAGAAGTAAGAGCAAGGAAAGAGAAAGACTTTGGCCCGGATTTCCAACTTTATTTAGTGGAAGGATCAAGGGAATCTCTTTGTTCTCAAACACTTTATTGCTTTAGTGTTGAGGAGGATCCTAAAACGTTTAGTGAGGCTCTGAAGTCTCATGATTCGGCTTTTTGGAAAGAGGCCGTGAATGGACTCAATAATGGGGAATAATACATGGGTTTTGGCTAATTTACCGCCCGGTTGCACACCACTCGGTTGTAAGTGGATTTTCAAAAGGAAAATGAGAATCGATGGAACCGTTGAAAAGTATAAGGCAAGACTTGTAGTCCAAGGCTTTAAACAAACTTACGGTGTCGATTACTTTGATACATATGCTCCGGTGGCAAGAATTACCACCATTAGGTTGTTAATGGCCTTAGCGGCCATTCATAATCTAGTAATTCACCAAATGGATGTCAAAACAACATTCCTTAATGGTGAATTGGAGGAGGAAGTGTATATGAAACAACCGGAGGGCTTTGTTGTCCAAGGACAAGAAAAGAAGGTGAGTAAGCTTATTAAATCTTTGTATGGACTTAAACAGGCACCAAAACAATGGCATCAAAAGTTTGATGATATTGTCTTGGCTAACGGTTTAAAAATAAATCAATCCGATAAGTGTGTATATAGCAAATTCGGTAATAATGGTAAAGGTGTTATGATTTGTCTATATGTGGATGACATGCTTATCTTTGGGACTGATTTGGAGCAAGTCATTAAGACTAAGGAATTTCTCTCTTCAATTTCTCCATGAAAGATATGGGAGAAGCGGATGTTATTCTTGGTATTAGAATAAGGAGAGAGAATGGCTCAATTTCGTTGTCACAATCTCATTATCTTGAGAAGGTGATTGAGAGGTTTAATGGATCAAATAGTGCTCAATGTGCTACTCCGATGGAACCAAACACCAAGTTGGTTCGGAATAGTGGTAATCCAGTCTCTCAATTGGATTATGCTAGTTTAATTGGATGCTTGATGTATGCTATGACAAGTACTCGACCGGATATAGCATTCGCGATTGGCAAGCTAAGTAGGTATACTAGTAATCCTAGTATGGAACATTGGCAAGCCTTAAGGCGAGTATTGAGATACTTGAATAAAATTATTCACTTTAGTTTGACATTCAAGGGAGATCCTTCGGTGTTAGAAGGTTACTCGGATGCTAGTTGGATAACCAACAAGGAAGACTACTCGTCTACTAGTGGTTGGGTGTTTCTTCTTGGATGAGGTGCCATATCTTGGGCATCTAAGAAGCAAACATGCATTACCGATTCAACTATGGCATCGGAATTCATAGCATTAGCCTCGGCTTGTAAAGAGGCGGAATGGCTAAGGAATTTGATGAGTGAGGTGGATCTATGGCCTAAACCCATGTCTCCTATTGCAATTCATTGTGATAGTGCTTCCACCATTTCAAAGGCTTATAGCCAAGTGTATAACGGTAAATCTCAACACATTGGTGTGAGGCACAGTTATGTGCGTGAGATGATCCATGATGGAGTCGTTACTATTGATTTTGTACGGTCTAATGTGAACCTAGCGGATCCGTTCACTAAACCATTGCCAAGGGAAATGGTGTACAAAACGTTAATAGGGATGGGAATGAAGCCCTTGTATAAGTCACATGTGGAGAAAACTCAATTCACGTCTTGTACAATGCAAGATCTTGAATTCAATGAGGATCAAACTTGATTTGTGGCTTGTAGCACTCAAAGAGTCACATCCCAAGGTGAGTGCTTATTTCTACAATGTTTAAGGATGATTTTAATATCTTAATAAACCTTTGACTAGTTGTTCATGTTGTAGGAGCATGTTCATTAAGGTTTACCTATGTGAGTAAGAAGTTTGGCCGCTTCACCATGTTTGGGGCTTGGCTTGGAACACTCATGAATCGTATATGAACTCAAGGCCTTCAAAGGAGTTGTTATTTACATGTGTGTTTGTGTAAGTTTATGTCTGTAGCTTCTTCAATATTTCGTATGATTGGGTGATTCAATGCTTAGTCAATCACTTCAATCGAAAGCTTGTAAAGAATGTTATACTATGTGGAAATTCAAACTTAAAGATATTTTCATTTATGCATAAGTTTAGTTGTTTTATATTGTTTGCAAGTGGACGGACTTCAAAGCATTTATACTATAAATGGAGGAGGATTGTTAGAACATTTATAGTTAAATGTGTTCGTTGTTAATATGTGATGTTTGCGTTTCGATGTTGTGGCGTAATGGAACGTAGTTAGTTAGAAGAAAATAACGAAAAGGCAATGTAGAGCGCTCGCTCTGTGAGAGCGTCCGCACGAATTAGGCAGGGACTTGGAATCGCGAACAATTCCATCCCCGCAGGCTAGAAGCGCACCCTCCTCCTTGGAGCGCCCGCTCCTCTTCGTCAGTTCTCTGACGAATCAATTCGTTTTGCGAATTGGTGCTTGTCTTTTCGTCTGAATGGTCGCATGCTTTCAGGCTTTTCTTCTGTAAATCTTCCAAGGTATATATATGGAGATGTCACATATTGGAATGGGTTAGATTCATTCACCAACTTGCCTTAGGAGATTCATTTCTAGATATCTCTCCTTGTTCAAAGTAAAACACATCCTTCAAACACATTGCAGTGAATGTAGTTTGTCATCAACCAAACTTCATTGATTCTTCTTCGTATCTCACATGATTTTGCCGTGAACCTCGTTGATCATAGTGGGTCGGTAAAATTCTTGTAGGAAAGCGTATAGTTACGTGCTTGGAAGTACCATCCGGTTTCCCACAAGTTACTCATCCTATATACACATATAACACAGCAGACTTGAATGCTTCATTAATGGATTAGGCGATCTTTGAAGCTGCTCGTACTCAGGTTTCGAACTGGATAGCTTCAATCAGAACTCCATTGAGGCAATCAACGGCAAACCAGGTTAATCCTTCACCACACCCTATGCAACATCTTGCTAGTAATCCTGGAAATACTGGTAATAATTCGTGGAGAAATACTTTGTTTGAGACAATTAGGGAGGAAGGAATGGATTTAAATCAAACTTAGAATAATGTGAATCAAAATTCTTATAATGATGAAGTTAGAATTACTGAGGATGATGTGAAAGAGGAAATTCATTTTTGGGAATCATCTATTGTTTGCTATGTCTTGGGTGTTAAACCACCTTAGAGGATCATTGATGGTTTTATCAGAAGAGTATGGGGGAAATATGGAATAAATTAAAACAGAATTGTGATGAATATTAATGGAGTGTTTGGAGTTCGATTCATAACTGATGAAGACAGAAGGAAAGCTCTTGAGGCTGGACCTATTCTGTATGACAAGAAGTCTGTCATCATGAAAAATTGGACTCTAGAGTTAGACTTGCTTGTTGAAACAGTTAAGGTTTTGCCAACAATATAGATTAGAATGCCTGGTCTCCACTTGAAATATTGGGGTCAGAACTCTCTAAACAAGATTGTTAGCTTGGTTAGCAAACCAATTCGTACTGATAAAGCAACAACCCAGAGGGATATAATTGAGTATGCAAAGGTCTTGGTGGAGGTTAATATGGAGCAAATCTTTCCTGATGAAGTTCATTTTATAAATGAAAAGGTGTATCAATGACTCAGAAAACTGAATATGAGTGTAAACCTATTAAATATGGAGATTGTGGAGGGATGGGACACATTCTGGAAGAATGTAGACAAAAGAAATATGAACTTGCTATGGCTAAATTGAAGCATAGGCAAGTGTGGGTGGCAAAGCAAGGAGTGCAAGCTAAACCTGGACCACAACTAGTTTAGGAAATTCAGCAGACATAGCAAGGTCCCCAATCTCAGAGGGCACAACAACAAGTTTCACAAGTTTCTCAAGGACAGATGGCAGATGGAGGGAAACCAGTTGAGACTCAGAAGGAAGGGGAGCAGCAGCAAGTGAATGATGTTGAGAATCAGGTATAACTTATAACATCAACTGTAATTGAGGTTAGAGAAAATGTGCAAGAGAAGCAGGGTCCAGAGGTAGTTATACTATCTCATGGATAGTTTGTGTATGTGGAATGTAAAAGGCCTAAACAGCCCAGGAAAACATAATGAGATTAAATCTTTTTTATCTCAAAATCATTTAGGGCTGTTTGGGTTTCTTGAAACAAGGGTTAAGGCTATCAATATCATGCTGGAGGTAGAATTTGGCTTGTTTGGTATGCAAATGTTTTTACAATAATTATTGTTGAGTCTTCAGCTCAACATATTCACTGTGAGGTGACTCATAAAGCAAGTAATAGGGGTTTTGCTCTTACTGTTGTTTATGGATCTAATGATCTGATGCTAGAATGCAGTTGTGGAGAGATTTGGTGAATGTGAGTAAGATGATTAGGGGTGCTTGGATTATGTTAGGTGATTTTAACAATGTCTTACATCTTGAGGATAGGATTGGTTCACCAGTCACTTTGGATGAAGTTGCAGAGTTTAGGAAATGTGTGAGAGACTGTCAGGTGAAGGAAATGAATTATAGTGGACCTTTTTTCACTTGGTCAAACAAACAAGAAGGGGTGCAGAGGGTTTTTTCGAAGATTAACAGGGCTTTTAATAATGTGGAGTGGCTCAACCAATTTTAGGATGCTACTGCTCTTTATCTCCCTGAAGGCATTTCAGACCACAGCCCATGTTTGATTAAGTTGACAAATACAGGTTTGTATAGAGTGAAGTCTTTCAAATACTATAACATGTGGAGCTTAGCCGAGGAGTTTGGTAGGAAGGTGCAAGATAGTTGGGGTCAACCAGTTTAGGGGGTGCCTATGTATAGACTGGTAACCAAGCTGAAGAGATTAAAACAGGTGCTGAAACAGCTTAATAAGGAGAGGTTCTCAAACATTGAAGCTGAAACTGAGGTTGCTTTTATCAAATTGACTGAAATTCAGACTGAGATTCATGCTAATCCTCATAGCATAGATCTTCATCACTCAGAAGAGGAAGCTTTACATGAGTATAATAGATTGAATAAGGCCAGAATGTGTTTCTTGAAACAAAAAGTGAAAGCTGGTTGGTTGAAGGGAGAAGATGAAAACACTGCTTATTTCCATGCTTGTATTAGAAAGAGAAGGTTGCAAAATCAGGTGGCCAGAGTGAAGAATGTGGATGGGTATGGCAAGAAGAAATCCAGGACATTGAAAGGGCCTTCATTCAGTATTATGAGAGGTTATTTGGTAATGCTGAAGTTAATGTAAAGCTTGTTAGTAGAAGTGTTGTGAATGAGGGGGTGGTGGTGTCAAGGGAGCAACAAAGGGACCTGTGTGCTCCTTTCACAGGTGAAGATGTAAGAAGAGCAGTATTTGATATAAATGAGACCAAGGCAGCAGGCCTAATGGGTACTCATGTGGTTTTTACAAGAGTGCTTGGTCTTATATTGGGACAGATGTAATTGCAGCTGTTTTAGATTTCTTTCAAACTGGGAGAATTCTAAAGCAAATTAACTGTACTTCACTTTGCTTAATCCCTAAAAATGAGCAGCCTGAAAGTGTAACTCAATTTAGGCCTATAGCATGCTGTAATGTGATCTATAAGATCATATCAATGATGCTATGTTCAAGGCTTAAACTAGTGCTACCTTCTATTGTGGATCAAACTCAGAGTGCCTTTGTGGAGAAAAGAATGATCATGCACAACATACTTATTTTCCAGGATATGATAAAGCAATATAGAAGTAACAACTTCCCTGCTAGATGTACTATGAAGGTGGACCTGAGGAAAGCATATGACTCAGTCCATTGGAGCTTCATTGAGGATTTGTTAACTAAACTTCATTTTCCTGCTCTGTTGATTAGATGGGTTATGAACTGTCTGACTACCCCTTCATTTTCTCTCAATATTAATGGGAGTGGGTGTGGCTTTGTTAAAGGTAGGAAAGGGCTCAGACAAGGAAACCATATTTCTCCTTTAATATTTGTGGTGGTTATGGAGTATTTCACAAGGATTCTAAAGAAGATGAGCAGGAAAGAGGGCTTTAATTTCCATTATAGATGTGCTCCCTTAGGGTTGACTCATCGATTTTTTGCTGACGACTTAATGCTCTTTTCTAAAGGTGATATTAGCTCTATCATCTTAATGGTGAGAGCTATGAAGGCATTCTCTCTAGCTTCAGAGCTTTATGCAAATAATGACAAAACAACCTTGTACTTTGGTAATGTCAAAGAGGAGATTGAGCAAAGAATACTTCAGGCTACTGGGTTCACCAAGGGTACTTTCCCTTTTAGGTACCTTGGTGTACCCATAACTGCTAGGAAACTGAAAGTGGAAGATTGTGACCTATTGGTTGACAAGATTCTTTAAAGAGTTCTTTGTTATTGGTTGACAAGATTCTTTAAAGAGTTCTTTGTTAGCCATTTAGAAACCTCTCTTATACAGCTAGACATGTGTTAGTTAATGCAGTTCTACTTAGCATTCACGCTCACTGGGCACAAATCTTCTTATTACCTAAAAGTGTCTTGGTTAAGATCATACAATTATGCAGAGCTTTTCTTTGGGAGGGGAAATCTTTTCTTCATAAGCCTCCTACTGTTTCATGGGAATGGGTCTGTAAGCCAAAGAAATTGGGAGGTTTGGGGTTGAGAGATTGTCTAATATGGAACAAGGCTGCTATATTGAAGTATATTTGGCAGATTTCACAAAAGGAGGATGTGTTGTGGATTAAGTGGGTACACAATGTTTATATTAGAGATGTAGATTGGTGGGAGTACCATGTGCCAAGAAGTGCTAGTTGGGGATTGGAAAATGATTTGCAAGACGAAGGATGTTTTCAAGCAGGAATACTCTCATAACCAATGGCTCGATGGCTCGATGGATCAACAGGTTACACATTTAAAGATGGCTACAACTGGCTTACAGGGGATCAGCCAAAGGTAGCTTGGCATCACTGGGTCTGGAGTAAAGCTAATATTCCCAAGCATGCTTTCATTGCTTGGCTAGTAGCCCTGAAAAAACTTAGAACTATGGAGTTACTTTTGAGAGCTGGAGTGTGTTCCAATGCTGGCTGCTTATTAAGTAACACTGGTATAAACTCTTGCAGACACTTGTTTTTCCAATGTGATTTTAGTGCCAAAGTCTGCAGAGAAGTAATGGGTTGGCTACAGATCAAGTACAGACAATCAGAAAGTTTATTTTTAAGCTGGAAAAAATAGGAGAGGAAATACAAGTCAAAAAACAACAACAAATTTGTTATGCTGCTCTTGCTGCCACTGTTTATTATATTTGGAAATCCAGGAATCACTCTTACGGGAACGAAGGTGCTATTAGGCCTGATATTGTAATTAAGCAGATCAAGACTGATATTTGTATTAGAGTCAGAGGCAAGATTTCAAATCAATGGTGTGATGGGGACACATATTAGTTTAGTCAGTTGTGTAGTTTTAATCAGTGAGGTTTCTTTTATTGTTTTGGTTGTTTGCTGTAGTCTGTAGTTGTGTCTGTTGTCTGAGAGAGTGTTAAGTTCTCTGAATACTGAGAACTAGCTTAGGATGTATTGGTGGCTCTTAATGCTTTTGGTAATACTACTTACGTTTTACCAAAAAAAAAAAAACTATTGTGGGCTTTGTACTTCATGTGGGGCTGCAATATGGTTTGTTTTGTTACTAGGCCTTTTTGCTACGACAAAAATGATAATTGCATAAAAAATATTAGGTCGAAAAAATTGTGATGCACTTGTTTTGCTGCCAATGTATTACATATTTGCTTCCAATACTTAATGCCAAGATAAACACATAATGATACTACATTGATAATAGGCACAATGAGTTTAAACGTTAATCATAGATAATAGTTCCCTCCCAGCAGTCTTGTGCGTTTCTAATGGCGTTCACTTCTATTGCGGAGTACATGGTGAGAAAGTTGATTCCTCCACCTGCTCCTTGGGGCACTGAGATGCTTAGACACTTGTAAGGCATGCAGCGCTTAAGCATACTGGTTGCCATGAGGCGTGACACCCTACATTCAGTTATCACAACATCAGGGATATGGGCCTCCATAATGTGGGCAAGCCGAGTTGGGAAAGATTCCCTAGCAAGTCCTCTGCAATTCCACAAAGCGATTGTTGGTGCCTTCGTCGTACGATGCGTTTCATTTTTTCTTTTTTTTGTTGTTGTTGTTGTACATCCATGTCGCATCGACAGTAATGGTGTACGTGCGACCGTCGCGAACATCTGTTGTTGTTGGACGAAAACAAACACCCAGTTTTATTTGCCTTCTTATGCCATTTCTCGGTGGCAAGTTAACTAGTTTCAAATCGTTTGTGTAGCTATGTGTAGTCATGGAATGCATCTCGTGCGATAAGTTGTAGTACTCCCGCACTAAAGGAAGGGTTATTGGCCACAAAATGTCCAATAGGTGAACATTTGATTGGATGTCATCCCTAGGCGAATCAAGCAACTAATACGTCTCCAAACTCCTCATAGGCCACCCTACTCCTAATATCTACCATATGACGTCTTTCATGTGCCAAACCTCATCAAGCCTATGCATGTGGAAAAAAATTTTGGTTGTCACTAGTCATTTTTTAGAAATAGGCCATCATATTCATAGCATTAGCATCACCATCCTCTAGCTTTAATTTCCTTTGCTTCGCTATGGTATTTCTAAGATCTCTCTCTGTGATTGCCATATTCTCCACCTCATTTCAATCACGAGCCAAACTACTGTGAATCTTTGATATGGAAACCCCTACTGCATGGTCATTGAACAACCTCCTACGTACAACACAGTTAACATGTTCTTTCCGATACATGCTTATGTATCGGGACTTACTTAGCGTAGGGTTATGGTTATTGTGCTCCACCACAGCTTTCCTAACTTCCCATTCACCATCCCCATTAACACTTGCATACATCATTACTGGACACCACATTTCTTCGACTTCCAAGAAGCCAATTCTACACCATTTGATCCAGTAACAACCCTCTTCCCTTTCGTACTCCAGTTAATTAACATCAGAATACCATTACATTCACATTTCCAAGTGTAGTTCCTCCTCTCCTTACCTTTTCTATAAGCTCCCGCATGCCTAACTACGCCAAATCCTTCTTGCTTACCATAGTCCCGATAAAAACTATCTGCATCTTCCCATGTTGAAAATGCATATTGCAGAACAGGAACACGAACAAGAGCTGAACTTGATCTCCCCTGTGCTGCATCAATAATATATACACCTTCTTCCCCTACTTATTCATCTTTAATAACCTATACAAAATACCTCCACCATTACACAACCAAACCCAACTGCATTGCTATACTATTACTAATTTTTTCTCAATTAATGTACATAATTATAGTTCATTCCCAACAACACAACTAACTGCTTGCAGATGTTCAACAATGCCTGTCAAACAAACAACTTATACTAACAACAAAATTTCATTATAACAACACCATTTTTTTTATTAATTAACTTCAAAGGTCCTACAATACAATTTCTCTCTATTTCTAACCATTTCACATAAAACCATACTAATAATTATTCCCTTTCAAACTTCAATATACCACCACAACATTTATATACAACCTACCACTATCAACACTTTTTGCCTAAAAAAGCAAATTTACAACATTTATGGCGACAATAAAACAATCTCAGGAACACATAATTGTTGACGCATTTATGACAATCACACAGAAACATCATTAATTGATTAATATGAGTACAACATTACACTATTTATGTGAAATTCTACAAAAAATTATACCTGCTGCTCCCCTGAATTCTGAACCATTTCTTCTCCCCCCTAATATTTGACGCCTTCATTAATTGCATCAAGATTATTCTCATTACAACTTTCATCCATTCTTTGATGTGCCGTCAACCCCAATGGATTTTTTAAATTGTACGACTACATCAATTTACTTCTTCAGCTAACCCCAAACAACGAATAAATTTTATTTTTTTGGGGTTTTCTTCGAATGTTTTGTCCTCTTCCACCCTTTTCCTATTCCCTTACACTAACATAAGTGGGTTGCCACATGGCTAACAAAATATAATATCATTTAACCTGGATCACTTTTCCCAAAAGTACAGAATTTAATATTTTTTAATAGTTGTTAGATGTTTTGCGACATCTACAGGTTATATGTTTATTAGGACTCATGATAACCCTCTGTTATTACACTCACAAATTCCTCGGTAAATGAAAACCAGGACAACTATTCTTCACACCAAACACTTTTCACCTTTCTAATCCTAACCACTACTATAAATTCTCTCCTCATTCTCATTCTCATTCTCATTCTCTATGCTTTTCTCCTTCTTCATAGTAAACCACTACTAAACCCTGATGCTTTCTCAGTCTCTCACCATTGACCAATTGGCGCTGCACGACTTCTTTCTCTTTACTCTCTAGCTACGATTTTATGTGACAATGTTGGGAATAGGCGGTTACTCTGGAGGTCGAGGTCGCGCTGGTTTCACTGGCGGAGGTAGAGCTAGCTCTAGTAGAGGTCGCGGAGGCTCCTATAGTGGTTATGGTGGTCGAAGTAGAGGTCATGGAGGGTCCGATGGTGGATCTCGAGGTCATGGAGGTGGAGTCTCCCATGGTGGAAGAAGAACTGGTAGTTATGGTGCTCGATGTGGTGGTTATGGCGGAAGAGGAGTTGATTACGATGGTGGAAGATGATATATTTACGATGGCAATTATGGTGGAAGAGGTTGTCATTTCGACGACGATTATGCCGGAAGAGGAGGTGGTTACAATGGCTGTTATGGCGGAAGAGGAGGTGGTTACGACGACGATCATGGCGAAAGAAGAGGAGCTTACGATGGCGGGAGACGAGGAAGAGGATACAATCATGGCGGAAGAAGAGGTGGTAATGATGGTGATTATGGAGGTAGAGGAGACAGTTATGGCGGAAGAGGAGGTGGAAGACAAGGCGATATCTTATGAAGTCACGACAAATCATTTTCTCGTCAAGTTCGTCGTTGAAGGGGAGCTTCACCGTTATGATGTGATTACCCTAACCTACTACTCTTTCCTTATATTAATTCGTGCTAGTATTTATTTAGTGATTAATTAATAATTTTTTAGTGTTTCAAGTAATTTATTATTGTACTCCAGTTTGTGTTGATCTTTCTTGTATTCTTGCATTGCGTTTGGAAATGTCAAACCCTTATTTTGTTGATTTAATTATTATTTATGATTTTTTTTAGTATTCCTGATCATCTGACGTGGTTTATTCAGAATCTTCATATTAGGGTACGACTTTGTTGGATTCTTTTTTGGGGATTTTCCTTGGTAGATCTGGACGGGTTTACTGTTTTTGATTTAAGATTTTGGATGCATTGATTTTTTCGTGAATTTTAGAGTAACGAGGACTAATTGATTGCGTATTCGTGGAATAGTTGATACTAGATTCTCTGCAGAAAGTGTATTGTACACAATTAACTTTTCAACCTTCGTAAAAATAAAAGTCAATTTCATGATAGTGCGATGAAGTTGTGAAATAGGACGTGTTTTGTACAAGTTTTTGTTGTATTCCTATTCATAATTAGGAGAAGGCTATGCGTCATTGAAATGTAGTAGGAATTTACATACGAGGCGGCCAGGGTCATAATGACTTATGAGACAACTTTAAAAAATTTAATGTGAGGTGATTTACAGTGAATGTATTTTTATGGATTTTTGACATGATATCATAACAGATTTGCTAAGGA
Source organism: Beta lomatogona (assembly GCA_947646795.1). Lineage (NCBI taxonomy): Eukaryota > Viridiplantae > Streptophyta > Magnoliopsida > Caryophyllales > Amaranthaceae > Beta > Beta lomatogona. The sequence goes on along the minus strand of CANSNZ010000018.1, from coordinate 1,459,287 downwards.
TTAAGGATCACATGGATTTTGATTGCTATAATTTTTGTGTGCTTCATGTACATACAAGGATGGGATATATTGTATATGATTTGTGTACTTTTTGTACATTTAAGGGTGGGGTATAGATAAGTGCCACATAAGCTGACGGAGGTAGAGCTAGCTCTAGTAGAGGTTGCAAAGGCTCTTATAGTGGTTATGGTGGTCGAAGTAGAGATCATGGAGGCTCCGATGGTGGATCTCGAGGTCATGGAGGTGGAGTCTCCCAAGTGGAATAAGAACTGGTAGTTATGGTGCTCGAGGTGGTGGTTATGGCAGAAGAGGAGCTGATTACGATGGCGGAAGAGGAGATAATTATGATGGCGATTATGGTGGAAAAGGTCGTCGTTTCGATGGTGATTATGGCGGAAGAGGAGGTGGTTACGACGACGGTCATGGCGGAAGAAGAGGAGCTTACGATGGCGGGAGACGAGGAAGAGGATACAGTCCTGGTGGAAGAAGAGGTGGTAATGATGGTGATTATGGAGGTAGAGGAGACAGTTATGGCGGACGAGGAGGTGGAAGACGAGGCGATAGAAGAGGTGGTAGATCGCAATCATGGAATTCGCAACCAAGTCTGATGACATTGACAACAGATGATTAGAAGTCAGCGAGGGGATCGTTGAACGATAATATGAGCAACTTGTCGTTATCGACGTCGTTGTCTAAAGGATTGTTGGACCTTCTGGTGAGGTCGGGTTTAGGGAAGATGGGGACATCTTATTAAGTCACGACAAATCATTTTCCCTTCAAGTTCGCCGTTGAAGGGGAGCTTCACCGTTATGATGTGATTAACCTAACCTACTTCTCCTTCCTTATATTAATTTGTGATAATATTTATTTAGTGATTAATTAATTATTTTTAGGGGTTTTTTTGTCCATAACTACCTTACTTACGCCTTTTTTGCGAGAAACTACCTTATTTACAAAATGTTGTACAAAACTACCTTTGTTACGTTATTGTTTGTTGACCACTACCTAAAAACTTTTTGCGACGTTGACTTTATTTTTCCGGTGAGTAAGACCCATGTGCAGGTCACATGACTTATTATGTTTCTTATATTATTTCCCCCTTCTATTTTTCCCTCTCTATCTAAACTAATCCCCCCTTATTTCTATCTCCTTTTTTGCCCTAAATTTATTGTTGTTTCCACTGCCATTTTGTAATCAATTTGCTGAGCACAAAGGCAAGCAAACAATAAATCACTTGCCTTAAATTCTTGAACAATAGAAGCAATTACTCATTGTGACTCAATTTGCCTCACTGAAACTTCTTCATGGGGTAAGTTTGTAGGAAAATTGACTTTTTTGTCCTAAATTTAGGAATTTCAGTGGATTTGTTGACTTTTTTGTGCTCAGCAAATTGATTACAAAATGGCAGTGGAAACAATGATAAATTTAGGGCAAAAGAGGAGAGAGAAATAAGAGGGGGGAGGATTAGTTTAGAAAGGGAGGGAAAAATAGAAGCGGAAATAAAATAAGGAATATAACAAGTCATGTGACCTGCACATGGGTCTTACTCACCGGAAAAATAAAGTCAACGCCGGAAAAGGTTTTTAGGTAGTGGTCAACAAACAATAACGTAACAAAGGTAGTTTTGTACAACATTTTGTAAATAAGGTAGTTTCTTGCAAAAAAGTGCGTATGTAAGATAGTTATGAACAAAAAAACCCTATTTTTTAGTGTTTCAAGTAATTTATTATTGTACTCCAGTTTGTGTTGATCTTTGTATTCTTGCATTGCGTTTGAAAATGTTAAACCCTTATTTTGTTGATTTAATTATTATTTATGATTTTTTTTTGGTTTCCTGATCATCTCACGTGGTTTATTCAGAATCTTCATATTAGGGTACGACTTTGTTGGATTCTTTTTTGGGGACTTTCCTTGGTGAATCAGGATGAGTTTACTGTTTTTGATTTAAGATTTTGGATGCATTGATTTTTCCCGTGAATTTTAGAGTAACAAGGACTAATTGATTGCGTATTCGTGGAATAGTTGATACTAGATTCTCTGCAGAGAGTGTATTGTACACAATTAACTGTTCATCCTTCGTAAAACTAAAAGTCATTTTCATGATAGTGTGACAAAGTTGTGAAATAGGACGTGTTTTTTACAAGTTTTTGTGGTATTCCAATTCATAACTAGGAGAAGGCTATGCGTCATTGACATGTAGTAGGAATTTACATACAAGGCTGCAAGGGTCATAATGACTTATGAGACAACTTTAAAATAATTTATATGAGGTGATTTACAGTGAGTGTATTTTTATGGATTTTTGACATGATATCATAACAGATTTGCTAAGGATTAAGGATCACATGGATTTTGATTGCTATAATTTTTGTGTGCTTCATGTACATACAAAGGTGGGATATATTGTATATGATTTGTGTACTTTTTGTACATTTAAGGGTGGGTATAGATGAGTGTCACATATGCTGTTTTGTACCACAACTTAAAACAAAGTTCATCTTCTCTTACTGCTAAATGAATTTCATTATAAGCTAATTTTTTTTGCTTGTGAAAAATAGCATATGTTGCCTGTTAGTTTTATACACTTTCTTTAAATAGCAAGGATGGGGTGTAAGGGAGGAAAGGCAGGAGTGGGAAGGGGGAGGAAAGGAAGGTGAGGGAAGAGCGAGCTTCCGTTATTCATGTTGTTTGCATGACGCAGACTCTTTTTAACTTGATGTTATGAGCAACTCACTTCAAGCAATGCCTCAAAGCTTCACCTAGTAAAAAGGAACAAGTAAAACTCAAAAAAGTGGATTAGGACAGTAAATTGACTTAGTTACACAATGTTTGTCCCTTGAGGTATAGAACTTAATATTATGAATCCTGAAAAGAATCTTATATCGATTTGCTTTATTTTCCTTTTCTAGCTTATATGAGTTTGATGGTTGTAGTCTTTTAAGGTACTAAGTTTATTTAAGTTATGCGCATATATAGTATGTTGCATAATGTTACATATTTAACTTTTAGAAGTGACCATGAATTAAGCTTGTTTTATCTTCCTTAGGTAACAATTGTGCCATAAATCCCCACGAAAAAACTTAATAAGACTATAAGAGTGTAATAATTCAACTTCTCAAAGACAAGAATAACTTCAGTAATCTTACACCAGCCAGGCCCGACCTTGTGCCGGTCCAAAGTGGGACTCAGCACAGGGCCTCACAATTAGAGGAGGCCCCAAAATTTAAAAAAAAAAATTAGTTCTCTCTCCTCGCTGAGTTGATGTACTCCTCTCTTACTAACGCTACTCAACTGCAACTTTCATCAGTACTGTACTTCACACCTTACTTTTCCCCCCTAAACCTCTAAACTTTCTATCTCTCTCCTTATTCCCCCCTCTCTCTCTCACCTTTCATCAGTTTTTTTATTCCTCTTTTTCTATCTCTTTAGTGGTATTTCGAATTTTTGTCAATTTTCTCTTACTACTTTTGATACTTGAAGCAAGTAAAAAATGGTGAATCCAGATATTATTCGTAGTGTTCTTGGAATTATTGGTATGTTCATCAACTGATCTTCTTTTTTTTTGTGTGAATAATCTGATCTTTTCTGTTTCTATGAATTTTCAGTTTTTCAGTGGGTGGAGATTGGTGGCGGGATCTTTTCGGAGGGTGGGAGTGGTGGAAGGGGAGGGGGCTGGTGGTTTTTGGAGTGGAGAAGCTTAATCTTTTTTACCCTTTTGCTGAAATAGTGCACTGTTGGACCTCTAATGCTTTTTTTTATAGCAGGAGCACAATAATAATAAACGAAAACAGAAATAGGCTATCAATAATGACACTTTAGCACCCTTTCTAGCTCTAGTAGGCAGTAGCCAGTTCATGGGCCTTAGCAGTGTCAATCCTACTAACCTTAAAACCTTTTACATCAGTTAAACATGCTAGATTTAGGGTGTAAACTAGATGAAAATATAATAGGGTTTGTTAAACGTCTCCCCAAAATTATTTAAAATTGCCCCAAATTTATTTTTATAGACTATTTTACCCTTCCTCTTTTCCACACCACCCACCACCACCTGCCACCCCCTGCAACCACCCGCCATCACCTACCTCCCCACTGCCACCCACCACCCACCTGGAAGCAGGCGAAATTTTTTTAAGCCGATGGGCGAACATCTGGCCTGGACGATGGGGTGGTGGTGGCAGGAGGTGGATGGTGGTGGAGTGAGGTGGGTGGTGGTGGTGGTTTAGGGAAAAAGAAGGAAAAGGTTAGAGATGTAATTTCAACTTTTTTTTGGGCGATTTTAAGTACTTTTAGGGCGATGAATAGAAGTTCAGAATATAATGGTTCTATGAGACATGATTGTTGGGAAATTTAGGAATTCATAAGATAGATTTTATTGATTTTATTTTACCTTTTTTTTCTGAAAAAATTGTGCCTTTGAATTTTTTGAAACAATTTTGAAACCGATAAGACAGATTTTATAGGTCTTGGCAAAAAACTAAAAAGAGATAGATTTTTCGACCTCAATACAGAGCCTCAATATTGTTTGGGCCGGGGCTGACACCCGCTTATGATGGAATGAAGGGTTTGTACACAACCCAAAAGTTGCGGTTTGATTCAGAAATATTTACTGTTACTCTGGTAGATGATGGACCTCCAAAGTCCAAAGTCTATATACTCGTTCATCTTGTAATTCATTCACCAACCATTTGCATAACACTCATTTGTGCTGAAAGATTTGCTTCATTTGAATATAGGAGGGAGCGGGCCTTCCAAGTATAATCAAATATAGTGCTGAAGTGGACTGTGGTCTTCTTCAAAAAAATTAATCGGGTGAACAATTGGGATTTTCACAAGAGATTATCCAAGTTTTTTATGTTGTCCTCAGATCAACAATAAATTTGAAGAAGTATGTTTTTTTAACTTACTTTTCCAAAGTAACTAGTCGAATTTGATGGAGGCATCCTTTTTTGTATCCTACTGTCCCATAAAGTAGGTCTCTCTTTAGCTCTGATTTGAACTTCTAGAAAGATTTTTAACAGAGTCTTCGACCGACTTAATAGAGGTATGTTCAATGTGTTCATAATTGTATTCCTTTGTTGTTGATGATTTGGCTGAAGCAAGGGCTTTGTTGAAGTTGTGGCTTCATCTATTTTCTTATTTGAATGTTGTTTTTCGTAATAGATACATCAGCAAGAGCATTCTTCAAACCTGGTACTGTCATTGACTTCCTTGTAGAAAATTTGATTGGATTTTGTCTATTTGGTCAACCACCTAAATCGTGATGTTTTTAGCAAGGTGAATTTCAATAATTTGCCAAATTAACTGTTGGTGAATGGTGATTCAAAATTTTGTTCAGATGGTGAATTTAGGTCTCCTCTTTCTTGTGAGGCTGATAAAAGGTTGTGTGACTTTGGTCTTTGTGCCATACACAGGTTAAGAAAGTTTTGAAGGGAGTCACTGTAGAAATCACTCATAGGGTTAGGGACGGGTGGTTGCACATAAACGCTATAAGGTTGTAGCCTTGTAGGGCTATCAACTGAAGTGAACCATCAGACACCTTGAAGTAAGTACTCTTCTTGATTGTCATGCATAGTGTGTACCTAAAAGTTGTGCTTGTGTGAATCCCAATAAAAGGTCTTTTTACTAAGACAAATTCATTAAAGTTTTAATCTATATAATATGATATGCGAGTTATGTTGGCTTTTTTAATTTGAACTTAGATTTGATGGTTGACCAAGCTGGATTTTGCAACTATTTTTGCATCTATCGTTTATTAAGCCATACCTGCTTTTGAATATTGAAAAACCCGCTGTCAACACTTTATAGGTAAATTCTCCTTTGAATAACATTATCTGCATTGTGCATTTATTGAAAATTTATGATTTGTTATGTTTTCTTCAATCTTTAGGTTTAGCAGATCTAATGAGGAACAGGTTGTTGCTGAATATTTTAGACAGAAGTATCGTGAGCTCCAGTACCCCTCTCTACCTTGTCTTCAAGTGGGAAGTAGTAAACATCCTATATGGTTGCCAATGGAAGGTATTTGTACTTTCTAGAACTATGTATCACCCATAATCATGTTCCTCCAAGGTGACTAAAAAAAATATTCAATGATGTATACGTCTGTAACATAGTTGAAGGCCAGCGATATCCAAAAAAATATTGAGTGATAGTGGTGTCTGTGCTCTTGATGGTAACTGTTGTTTGTCCATCAGAAAGAGCTGCCAGTATTCTGCAGGTAGAGTCCTCGTGTGCTGTCCATACCCCTAGAGGATTTATCAACTTTTGTGGTATGTCTAATTGTGTTATGGTTGTTCCAGATGGTTGAGCAAAACAATTATAATGAAGATGACTTGAGAAGTTTTGAAATCAGTAATAATCGAACATCAGTACGTTGAGGCTCGGATATTGCCACCACCAAAGGTGAGTATGGAATTTAGTAGTTAATGATGATTATTTCTTTTTCTTCATTTTGGTGGCTCATATCTTTTTAACTTCTTGTTTAGCTCTTATATAATGGCCCCATACCAAGAGCAACGGTTGATCCTTTAGTGAGGCAATGGAGTATGTCTAATCAGGTATAAAAAATGATTGATAATTTTAATAAACATACATGCATATATTCACATGTACACTTGTGTGTGTCCTCAGAGATTGCAAAACTTTCTGGTCTTTTATAAGCTTCTTAACATGTATGAAATTAGAAATTATGGCCAACTTTCGTGAGGAATTGTTTGAAGTGCTTAGAACAATAGGAACGGTATATATCTTGCACCAATTTTCTGTGGATGCATAATTATTTGCTAGTTGTTGTAAGCATATTTAAGGGCGTGGTGTTTTCTAGGTTGCTGAACAGCCGATTATTGAAAGATTTAAGAACCCCGAAGTCCCAACGATGTTATGAGAACACTGCGTGATGTTTATGAACAGTCTAGTACCAAAATATCTGATCGGTGAGAGAATGGTCAGCTCCAACTTCTAGTTATAATATTGCCTAATTTTCTAAGATGTTATGGTACAATTGTTTTTTAGTTATAAATAAATACTTAATCAGCTCGAAAAGCACTAATCTGATTTCATGTTATTATAGGCGAAATCAGGCGACTATGTGAAACGGAGCTGGGCATAGTTTCCCACTGCTGTCTATCAAATAAGGCGGTGAAACTTAAGAGGTCATATTTGGGGAATCTTGCTCTGAAACTAAATGTCAAGGTTGTGTGTTGTTAAAGTTACTTAGACATTCCCGTCCATTCAGAAAAAGGTTGACTTTGAATTTGTTAAGTGTTATGAATGTGGCTAATATTAATTTTGGGTTTCAGATGGGTGGACGGAACACTGTCACTGAAGAGCCTACAATACTTTGGTGTGCTGATGTTACACATCCACAACTAGGAGAGGACTCTGCGCCTTCGATTTCAGCTGTATGTTTATGCTTCATTGTTGTTTTCTTCTAAATTTGGTTAATCTTTGCCAGTAAGGTTACGATTTCTCGTTTTCCGACATTGCAGGTTGTGGCCTCAATGGATTGGCCTTGTAATGTAAAATACAAAGTTTTGGTTTCAGCTCAACCTCATGGAGAAGAGATTATACATGATCTTTTCATCATGGTCAAGTAAATATTTTATCTTTCAAGTTCTTTGTTTGTATGAATCTATTGGTAATGCTCACATTATTTGATCTATTTGATAGGGAGCTACTTGAGTCGTTTCAAAAGTCTAATGCAGGGACTCTACCACTTAGAATTATCTTCTATAGGTACCTATTTGTTACATATCGTTAACACCTTGTATAACATTAGCTGTTTTAGAACTTCTTGTGCTGTGGCAGAGATGGTGTGAGTGAGGGTGAATTCTTAAAGGTTCTCCTTGATGAGTTGGCTGGCATAAGAAGGGTATGTTTCTTGAACTTCTGTGCAATGATAGTTGCATCAGTTATCCCATATATTATGTTTTAAAATATTAACAGTTTCTCATGCTTTCTTTAGGCCTGCAAATTGTTAAAAGAGGATTATAGCCCTTCTGTGACTTTCAAAGTGGTGCAAAAATGGCATCATACATGACTTTTCTCTATGGACCCTAACTGGACAGACAAAAGTGGCAATGTTCTTGCGGGTCTCTATCTCTCTCTAAATCCTGTTATCCCCTTATCGGATTTTTACTTAGTAATTGGAAATAAGATTAATTGTTATATATATTTTTATCTCAGGGATGTTGATGCCAAAATTTGCCATCCTTCTCAGCATGATTTCTTCCTTTGTAGTTATGCTGGTATTCAAGTAAATGAATATATTTGCTCTTGATATGTATTTGATCTATTCTTTGGTATTACTGGCAACCGACAGTAACTTCATCCCTGTTTTGGTCTTAGGGTACTAGGAAACCTACCCACTATCATGTCCTTCGTGATGAGAACCACTTCTCTCCTGATCTTCTACAACTCTTTACTAACAGCTTGTGTTACACGTAAGCTTTTCCTATTCGGAATTTTAATTTGGGTGTTTGTCTATTATATTTTGTGTGAAGAACTTGGTGTTCGTTCTTTGTTGATGCTTTCAGGTATGTTCGATGCACACGTTCAGTTTCTATAGGTCGGTCTTTTTCTCCCTCGTATCATTATTACCTCCTAAATTAGACTTGTGTTACAATGTGGTAGTCATTGATCATTTCTTTAACATGCAGTGCCTTCTGTATGCTCATTTGACTGCGTTTTGTGCTCGGTTTTATGCCTAAGGGGAAGCCAATGACACTGGGTCCTCAAGTGAAGGTGTGGGAATAAGCTCAAGATCTGATGTTTTAGCAGTCCAACCACTCCTAGAGATCAAAGAAAATGTCAAAAATGTTGTGTACTTCTACTGAAGTATTGCTGATACCTAATGCCTTAGATTTTGCTAGGTTGTTTGGTGAAATATAGAGGCGTAGTTGTGTAGATATAATCGAATTTCTAGTAAAGCTAGGACAATATGCCACGATATATTTTCAAAGTTAAAGCCTGAAAGGTGACTGCTACGTACTTCTATGTTGTTTGTGTCAAAGGCGATATATGTTATTGGTTCATCTAAATGTAATATGGATTATCTTGCGTAGTTGCGTTTGTTCATTTAGCGAAGTCTTTATTTCTCATCGGCTTTTTGAGATGGTATAAGATTTTTTATAAAAGTAAATGAACTAATTTTTGCTAATAATAATCTCATATATTACACCTTAAATTACATTGAATTTTGATTATTCAAGAATAATTTTAAGTTCTTTAAGCTCTGCAAATTATTTATGTTATTTTATTGTTGCCCAATCTGAATTTGTCGGGTTGTGTTTGTGTACAAATAAATAATGCTTGGCAATAATAATAATTTTCAAGATACATGTAATTGTGTTAAAATTGAACGTTTTTTTTTAAAAAATGAGGATGAAAGATAAAAAGTGAGGTAAATTTTTTTTTTCAGGGAACCCCAAGAGGGAACTTACTTTATCAATCAGAAAGAGCAAGACTTACAATACTTTCCGCAACATCATCCACCAACAATGGTGACCAACTTCCGTAGGTTCGAAATGGCAAGAACATGGGCAATGTTGTATCCGGATCTTTTAACAAAAGACCAAAATACATAATTAAAATGAGAAAGTAAAGCTAAAATGTCATCAACAATCAAATGAAATTTACTAACACCTGTTGAAGACCCCTGCAGAACATGAATAATCGACAAACAATAGCTTCCCACCACTACCTTCGAAAGACCCCACTCAATAGCCAATTTCAACTCCGACAAAACAAGTTTGGCATCAGCAATACGAGGCTACTCCTAATTCACAAGTGACTGGATGGTAGCGTAACCATATACGTTGTCCAAATGATCCATGCAGACAACCCCAGTTCCCGAGCCCATCTCCCCCAACATACCCGCATCCACATTAATCTTCATTCAACCCTCATCTGGAGGCTTCCAACCCGCTTGTGAGTAGCAGGGAGTGGCGTATTCAAAGACTTCCTTTCCAATAGCAGCATCTCTCGCTTCATGGCAGTACACACTATTTTATTAACTAGGAATATTGTTATTAAAATTATTACATTTTAATGTATTGAATTTATAAATATGTTTGAATCAAATGAAAAATATTTTTTTTTTAAAAAAATATATAGATTCCGGTCCCACCGATCCAAAATCGGACCGGACCGGAATTTTCTCGGTCCGATCTAGGTCCAAACCTTTTCAGAATTCCGATCCAACCGGTTCCGGTACGGTCCGGTCCTGGACCGGTGCACACCCCTAATACTTATGAGCTTCCTTGATCTTATCCTTGTGCACCTTATAACAACAAAAGTACAGGAGAGAATCATATGCCTTTATGATGTTGATAATCAAGTTTCTGACACTCTTATCGGCTTTTTTAGGATCGATCAAGCCCTTTAACACCGTCTCACAATCAGTTAGGTGTGAAAGTTCGGTGTATGGTTTGGATTAGGGCCTAATCCAATCCGATCCAAATAAAATTTGGATTTCAATATTCCAATCCGAATCCAAACCGATTAGAGTTTGAATCCGATCTGATCCAATTCGAATTTTCATACTCAAGATTGGATCCGATCCGAAAATCCGATTTTTTAAAACTCTAGTTTTTCGATGAAATAAATTATGCACAACATGAGCCTAGTAGATCTAGGAAATAAGGAATTAAGTGTTGTTAGGGTTTTAGGGGAAAGGTTGAAGTGATACACCTATTGGGCTATGGACTACGCTTTTCTAAAATAATTCAGTTAAGTACTTAAACCCAATCTAGATACATAATACAAGGCATATTGCTATTCGGTTATATTGGATTTTTGGATCTAATTACCCTCTCCAATCCGAAAATCCAATTTTTCAAAAAATCTCAATCCGAATCCAATCCGAACACAGTTCAAATTCGATCCGAATTACTAATTTGGATTGGATTAAATTGGATTTTGGATTTTATCCTAATAACTTTCACCCCTACAATCAGTCCACATTATATTAGACCTTTCAAGGTTTTGGGCCTCCTTTATTGCACTTCAGATGGCTTATAACTCCGTCTATATTGGGCAGTTTGAGAGAGTTGGTTCGGCCTTTGTTTTGATGGTATTGTCGACCGTCATTTCTTATCCGATGTCTGCTCTGGGTCTTCCACTTTTCTCATTTGCTTTCCATGAGCCAACTACTTTGACTCGAACTAAGTTACCATCTTGAGGTTCTTGACCCGTCACCATTTGAGATTGAGACCCCACTTTTGAGTTATTTTGTTGGTGCTCATTGACATTGCTCTTGGCCCTTGAGATGGATCCTTGACTTCTCGAAGCCTTTGCATTTATTTTTCCACATGCTAGCTAAGATGAGTATCCTCCTAGGGTCTGCAACTCTGTTATGAAAACCATTTGATTCCTTTGGAGCCATATTCCCCATGTGATGAAAATCATTGCGATGCAAGCCTCCACCCCCTCCTCTTTCAAGTTGAGAAAATAGTTCAAGAGGTTTATTATCCATTCAGAAAATGTTATATAATCTGTCGATTCCACCTTCACACCAAGCTCCGAGTTACTCCACACTTTCTTTATGACTTCACAGTTTCTGAATAGATGCCATGTCCCTTTCCTTTTTACAAAAATCAGCAAGTGTTTTTAACACTTATCTTCCTTTTAACGAGATTATCAGCAGTGGCAATGGCCTTGTTGCATATTCTCCAAACAAGGAGTTCCAGTTTGGCTAGAATGTCACTCTCCCAAAGCTTCTTCCAAAAGGATGAGCGTTTGGATTCTTTACATTTTCAATCAACCACTATAGTATCCTGCCTTCGATGTATACTCACCAATTTTCGTTCCATTCCAGGAAGCCTTGTCTTAGTGCATGATTCACTTATATGAGTAGCAACATTTCTTTAAGCATTATCTCGGTTAAAAGTGGCAAAGATTTTGCAGCGGTCCCATCTGTTCTCGTTATTTATTAATTCTGCTACCCATTTTAGTCTCGGTGGTTCAGGTTGAGTCTTGTCATGTCCTTAGTTATGACGCAGCTTCAAAGGGCCCCCTCCACCCAATTCTCTTTAAAGATTCTAGTGCATTTGTCGTTGCCTATCCACTTTCCCATGCCCTTCGGCCTTCTTCATGAGATTTGCAGCTCTCTACATCCCTCTTGTTCCCCATGACATGATAGCTGGTTTTTTCTTCTTTATGGAGAGGTCAATAGGACTTCCTCCATATTTTGCTCTGGTTTTTCTGTTAATGAGGAGGTGAGGGTATTTGTGAATACACCAGGCCTACTTGAAAATCATGGCCTTGTTCATAGCACTGACATTTATGAACCCCAGCCCCCTATTGCATTTGTGTTGTTCTAATAGTTCTTATTTTCTCCAACATATACCTCATCTTCCATCTCCTGATCCCCACTAGAAGTGTGGGATTGGGGGAACAAGAAGGCTGACATAATGTGAGATCACATAGCTGCAAGGATGCTATTGCACAGGATTAGCGTACCAACTTGATTTAAAGATGAAAATTGCCAAGTGGTGAATTATTTTGTGATTTTCTCGTGGAGCTCATTGAATGATGTCGTTGTTCTTCCATCAAACTCTAATGGGCAACCTAGGTAGTTGTCTAGCTTGTCTTTACTCCCAAAGGTTACCTCATGAATTTGACGAAAGTGGATGGAGTGTTTGGGTAAAATTTGACAAAATGTTTTCTCCATGCTTATGAGCTCTCCAGATACCTTGCAAAATCCGTCTAAGGTGTTATGAATTGTCGAACATGAGGCAGGGCAGGATTTGAAGAAGAAAAAGGCGTCATTCGCAAAGAACTGTTGTTAATAATTTCTAGGCCACGTTTGTAGATTTTTATACTGCTAATTTGTTTTTTTTACAGGGTCGATAATCTCCGGCCTAGCGTATCCATACATAAAATGAAGATGTATGGTGATAGTGGGTCCCCCAGCCGCAGGCCCACTTTTGGTTTGAATCTTGGCGAGGGAACGTCATTGATTAGCATAGAGTAAGTTACGGTGGATATGCACTAAACAATCCAATTTATCCAAACTTCCAGGAACTTCATTGCTTTCATGGTTAGTTCCACGGAGTCCCATCTTACCCGATCGTACGCATTGTTGAAATTTGCTTTGAGCACCGGTGCAAAATTCTTTCCTTTCTTCTGCCTATTCACCCAACTGACAAGCTCGTGACCAATTAGGATACTATTGGATATCTGTCTTCCTTGAACAAAATAATGTTGTTCTCCAATGACTGAGGGAAAGATTGATCTACCTTGGGAGAAGGGCAATATAGGTTTCATTTGCCTCTTTCAGCACTGCCACTTGATATAAAATTTGAAATGGATTTGAAAGTTTCCTCCCCCACTATATCCCAGTGTTCATTGAAGAAGAAAAGGACATATCATATCCGGGCCTGGGGACATGATTGATTCGATGCCGAAGGCTGCTTTTGAACCTCGTTCCTTGTCACCTCCTTGCACAATCGATCCCATCTGCTTCTAATTGGGAAGGAAGATTTTGGAACCATTGCATTTCGATGTTTAGGGATTCCTTGTCCGTCTCTGAATTAAAGACGGATTTGAATGGTTTCAAGAATTCATCTTCAATTTCTTTCGGATCACCTATCAAGTTACGTTTATTCCTTTGACGCTTTTGAAGAAGAAGCTTGTGTTTTGATTGTAACACCCCGACAATTCTCTCTTTTCTAAAATAGCTTTTTACAATAAAACATAGAGAATTATCAAAGTATTATCGCCCGTGTCAAAACGTATCGGCTTATTCAGAATTTTGCAGCGGAAAACACTAATAATAAACTTTATAATTAAACTTAGTCAACAATAAAGTCAACTCCAAAACCAACCAACAAAACCAAAGTCCACCTTTAAACTAAATTAAACCAACTATGAAAAGTAAACTCAAAAGTACTGTAAATAGACTTCACAAGCTCTCCAAAAATCCCGATCCCCAATGATGAATCATCTTCGAACCTGTTAGATGGACTATGCACTATTGATCCCTAGAGATTGCTCACCAAAATGGGTCATCACAGGATCAAATAAGGCAAAGCTATGATCAACATACACAACAAAAGCACGTAGTCAGCAAAGCTGAGTACTACATACTAAACAAGTAAATAATCCTAACATGGTACTAATAAATAATAAGCAGGGATAAATAATGATATAACAATATAACATTCTGCTGATAACTTCTACTGAACTAAACTTTAATCATCTTTTTATCACTTTAATGGAATAGTTATTGGACCGAGTTGTCTAACTAAAAACCAGCCTTCACCTAGGAAGACGAAATACGAGCGCGACTCCGTATTCCATAATGACCTGCGATATCGAGGAATCTTTGAATAAAAAGAGGAACGGTGATCAATCCAATTCCCAGAAAAAGCCATGGCACGCTCACCATGTACCCCAACTCCTGATTGTCCAACTTCAGACGTGCACCAGTCTAAAGCAGGGGCGGATCTAGTAAGTAACAAGGGGTAGCATATGCTACCCCTAAAAAAAAATTTAAAAAAAAAATAGGCTGGACAAAAATTAGAACAAACGCTAATATAGATTAGAAAGAACAATACTATACTGGTTAGCTCGCTTGTCTCAGTGGTGGGATACTTTTCCTTTATGTATATGTTGAAGCGGCAGCCCAGGTTCGATACTTAACGTAGCAGTAAGATTCTTAGAGTGCTAAGTCTTTTTTCTTTTTGTTTTTCTTTTTGTGGGCAATGACTGCTAGTTATTGTTGTTCTTTTTTCTTTTGTTTTTTTTTTCCCTTTTTCTCCATTACTTCTACATAAAATGATGGAAATTATTCTATTTTTTTTATTTTTCTCCATTACTACTATATAAAATGATGGAATTAAATCATGGTGGGAATTGTTTTTTTTTAGGGGAATGGTGGGAATTGTTTAGATAGGCATTTATTGTAGTTTTTTCCCCTAGTGGCTACTGCTAATGACATTAGTTAACATATTTAAACCCTTATTAATAAATGGTTCATGGTGTTAAGATATTATCAGTAAATGTAAAATGTTAAATATGGGGTGTCAAAGTTGTAAATGGACCAAATTCAAGTCATCGGAAATAATTTCCTATAATAGTGTTGTACCATATTTTTTGAAAAGGGTTATAAGTGTTAAATGTGAATTATGTTTCAGTATTATGAATGATGAATCGCAATTTAGTAGTTTTTTATGCTACCCCTGATCGACAATCCTGGCTCCGCCACTGGTCTAAAGTTTAATGCTATCCAAGTTACACTTTACGTGATTTACAATTTATTACTTATTATGACATACATAAGTAATACAGAAATCTCAAATCAAACATTCACAACTGAACTTCTTTTTATCTTAGGATTAAAATAAGTGATCATACAACTTACAATCCAAGATTAATCCCTTTTTATTCCAATCCTTCTTATTTGTTGAACCTAGCCAACAATCAACTTACCTTTAAAAAGCATAAATGATCAACTTACCAAATAAGGCCCACAGTCCTTATAGAGTAGTGAAAATAATAAGGGTTTTTCTATGATATACCCCTGTGTTTTTTAAAATTCTATAATGTACCCCTAATGTTTTTTTATTCTACATTGTACCCCTGTGTTTTTTAAGTTTCTACATAGTACCCCTACGTTAAATGAACGTAACGTTTACCGTTATCTCTTTGCATTTTGTGGGCTCCTCTCTCAATCCTCCCACCTGCCAGCCCCCCAGCCCAGCCCCCACCCCCTCCCCTCCACCCCCGAAACCACCATGACCGCCGCCAGCCTAGTCCTCCACCCCCGTAACCACCATGACCGTCGCAACCACCAATGTTGTTATAAAAATCAACCCAGATTCAACGGGGAGGGGGTGGGGGGAAATCGAAGGGGAGGGGGTAGGGGCTGCGGGAAATCGAAGGGGAGGGGGTTGGGGCAACGGGAAATCGATGGGGAGGGGGTAGGGGCTGCGGGAAATCGAAGGGGAGGGGGGGGGGTTGCGAGAAATCGAAGGGGGAGGGGGTGGGGGCTGCGGGAAATCGAAGGGGAGGGTGGGAGCTGTAGGAAATCGAAGGGGATGGGGTTGGGGGGCTGCGGGAAATCGAAGAGGGAGGGGGGGGGGCTGGGGCGGGGGGGGGGGGGGGGGGCTGCGGTGGAGAAGATGGGGAGGGGGTCCGGGCCGGGTAGGGGGGGGGGGGTGGGGGCCTGCGGTGGAGGAGATGGGGAGGGGGTCTGGCCGGCAGGGGGGGGGGTTAGGAGGCTGTTGCGGTGGAGGGGAGGGGGAGGGGAGAAGAGGGGAGGGGAGGGAAGGGAGGGGGGCTGGGGTGGAGGGGATGGGAAGGTTTGGATGGGAATTCAAAAATGTTTAACGTCCGTTTTCATTAATACACACTAGGGGTACTATGCAGAAAATTTAAAAAACACAAGGGTATAGTGTAGAATAAAAAATACATTAGGGGTACATTATAGAATTCTAAAAAATACAGGGGTATATCATAGAAAAACCCAAATAATAATATAAGGGAACACATGATTTAAACATGATCCAACTCATAAATATATTAATTCCCTCATGTGAATTAATAAATAAAGTTCCCAATCCAATTAACATGCTTGCATCAATATTCCATACAAACATGATATTCAACTCATAATCAAATCTTATAATCAGCATGCTTGCACACAGGCATAAAACATGTAAAATCCAATCATAATAGAAATCATATATGAAATTACAAAGTTTCTATACATGATACTACAACTTTTCCTTCCTAAAATCATGATACTACTCACATAACAAATAGGTATGTACGTACCTTGTGCATACAAATTGAGAGGCCACTAATCTACTCTAAAAGTTGCCTAGGGAATAATCTCCGCCTAACAAAATACAAAACATTGGTATATCAATATACCAATAAATTTACAGCAATAAAACTTCACTTAAAAACGTGTCAAAACCTTTTCTAAAATTCTTTTGACACCAAAGATTAAATATTTCAAACCCTAAAATATGGTACTACTAAAATAGGCTTTTAAAACCTCAAAAATCAAGACTTTAATATTTAAATCTCTCCTTGAACATAAAATATTAAATCTGAAATTTTTTTGCTTAGTAATATGAAACATATAATCTGAAATAATTAAAGATATAATCTTTAAACAATAATTTAACAAAATAATACTTTGAAATATTAGATCAATATATATGAAATCAAATCAAAAGAAAAAGGGAGAAAAAGAGTGAAATACTGAAATCGCGAGTGAAATATGGCAGCAAAATTACGAAGCTTGCAGAGGCCATAACTGATAGAATAATAATCGGAATCGAGTGATTCTTGAGCGTAAGTTCAATAACTTTTCGAGATCTACAATTTCTCAGAAGTAGGGCTGGCAATGAGTTGAGACAGCTCGCGAGCTACTCGAACTCGACTCGGTCAAAGCTCGACTCGAGTGAGCTCGACTCGAGCTCAAACTTGACTCGACATGTTAACGAGTCGAGTCGAGCAACTCAATACCTCAAAAAATTTTGAGATACCCGAAAAATCTTTTTAGATACTATAAAAATATATATATATATATATATATATATATATATATATATATATATATATATATATATATATATATATATATATATATATATATACTTTTAATTTTTTTATTTGTTGGCAGATTTTTGTGGAAAAACTGAACCGAAGATTTGAATATGTGATATGGGCCTTTAATGCTTTTAAATGATATTCAGCCCATTTAACTCTCCCATGTTCCTAAGAAACCCTAGCTGATCTCCTAACAAACCCTCAAAAGTTGCTAGCCGTTTCTCTCCTCCGTTTCTCCCTGACTCCTTCTCCTCTCATGCTCTCACCCTAGAAGGCCATTTCTCTCACTGAAAGTCGAAGATCTCTCCTCACTCATTGATTCTCTCGCTGATCTCCTGCATTTCTCAGTGAAAATCGAAGAATATCTTCTCCATTTCTTAGTGAAGATCAAAGAATATCAGATAATTGTCTCATCACTCGATGACTTTATAGTTAACTATGTTCGACGACGATGACAATGGAGTTAGCAAATTTTGTTTATCCTCCGATTTCTCGGCGTCCCGTGTGGGACCAGGAATGCACATCGCCGGAAGTAAAGCAAGTCTGGGTCTACAAGTTGCAGTTCCATTTAATTTTGGAAGAGATGGAAAGGAAGGGAGACGGTTATGAAGGATAGATAGATGGAGTGGAAGTGATGATGGTGAGCTCAGGAATATGGTTTGCATCTTTGTTGCTTTGCATTTTTATTAAGTGTTGTATTAGAAAAAAAGATCCGGCTTGGTAGTATCAGATTAATTACAACTGTTGCATTTTTATTTTTTTGATTATAGTGTTTTACGCTCACCTTTACTGTTGATGCTGATGTCTAGCATATTTTATGGTATTTGAGGGTGTGAATTATACATTTATGCTGATGTCCAGTATTAGTATACTAGTGTTTGTAATTTGTAACTCTTGAAAAGAGTTGTTTGTATCTAAAAGAAAATTTCGTTTTGGTTTCATAATTTCAGATTGGTCTGGTCAAATATGGTTTTTTGTGGTATTTGATGTATGATTAAGTACTTTTAGGGGATTTATTTTCAGTTTGATATTTCTTGTTCATAAAAATCTACAAAGAATGCAGATATGCAGTTGGAACCGAGTCCGAGTTTGATCTTTAACCGAGTTCGAGTTCGAGCTTTAAACGAGTTCGAGTTCGAGCTCGAGCTCGAGTTTGGGTTCCGAGTTCGAGTTCGAGCTTGAAAATTTCGAGCTCGCGAGTTTTCGAGTTGAGTCGAGTTTGGATATGAGTTTTCGAGTTCGAGTCGAGTTTAGTCAAACTCGAGCTCGACTCGCATCATTGCCAGCCCTACTCAGAAGGAATTTTTGGCTAAAAATAAACGGAACTATGAGAAATCTGGACAATCAGTTTCGGGTGAGAGAAAAAACGAGTGAAGGGAGGGAAAGAGGAAAGAAGAATTAGTGGAAAACAAAAGCCAAATCTGAAAATATGAATCATGGGAGGTTTAATGAAGTATATATAGGTTCCCTTTCCCTAATCCTAGTAGAATTAGGATTACATAAGAATAAGAGTCTTATTAGGAAAACAATTACTCGTTTGGGCTTTCAAATGGGCTCAAAAGGCTACAAATTGGGCTCCTCAACCCATAAGCTTAATTTAATAATTAAATATACTTTAAATACTACTATTTAAATAATTAAAGTTCCACTTAATGAAACATTTAATTAATTTAAGAAACAAAAAACCATAAAACTCTTTTAACTCCTCAAATTAGTCAAACATTAAAATAATTCGACTCATAAAATATTAAAATCATTTATAAATATACTTTAAATATATTTATAAAATTCATAAAATTACGGGGGATTACAGTCTATCCCTCTTGAAAGAAGTTTCGTCCCGAAACTTGGGCACGAAAATCAAAACTTTTAAGAAAACTCTCTTTCAAAACTTTAAAGTAGGCAAACTCGGAGATATTTGCGACACAACATGTGTACACTATTCCCAAAATAACTTGACTGCGCCACATAGTGGACACTAAACTTTGCACCAACATGTGCAAAACTCAAAATCAAGCATAAAAATATGAAAAAATGCCATAAAAATGGACAAAAGCGCGAAATTCTATCGCATTCTACCCCTCTTAAAGAAAACGAGTTACGCCCTCGCAACTCACCTCAAGGAACAAGTCTGGATACTTCTTTTGCATCCCGTCTTCGGCTTCCCACGTTGCCTCTTCAGACTCGTGGTTAGACCAAAGTACTTTCACGATGTGGACGTCCTTATTGTGTGTACTACGCACTTTCTTGTCGAGAATCTTGACAGGTCTTTCCTCATATGTGAGGCTACTATCGATCTGAATCCGTTCAGGCTCTAGGACATGACGCTCATCAGGGATATAGCGTTTGAGTTGGGATATATGGAACACATCATGCATCTTCTCAAACTCCATTGGCAATGCCAATCTATAGGCTACTTTCCCAATTCGCTCTAAAATCTCATATGGGCCTACATACTTAGCACTTAACTTGCCCTTTTTCCCATATCTCATGACGCCCTTAGTGGGTGATACTTTCAAGAACACCTTATCACCTATGGCAAACTCATCCTCGCGTTGTTTCAAATCAGCATAACTCTTCTGCCTATCTTGCGCAGCTTGGATTCTAGCCTGAATTAGTCTGACATTCTTGACAGTTTCCTCAACAAACTCTGTCCCCAAGACTATATTTTCACTAAAGTCATTCCAACAAATGGGGCTTCTACACTTTCGTCCATATAATGCCTCAAAAGGTGCCATCTTAATGCTCGCATGATAACTATTGTTATAAGAAAACTCAATCAGGTCTAATTGGTCCTCCCAACTACCTTGAAAGTCAATAGCACATGCTCTCAACATATCCTCCATAGTTTGGTTAGTCCTCTCAGTCTGGCCATCAGTCGCAGGGTGAAAGGATGTACTCGTCTTCAATGTTGTCCCAAGATTTAATTGGACTTTTTTCCAAAATTTCGAAAGAAACCTAGAGTCACGGTCAGAAATGATATCCTTTGGAACTCCATGTAGTCTCACCACATGCCTAATGTATGTCTTAGCAAGTTGCTTCTTTTTCCATGTCTCCTTAATGGGTATAAACACAGCGGATTTGGTCAATCTATCCACAATAACCCAAATAGTGTAGTTTCCACTCCTCGTTTTAGGTAAGGCAGTCACAAAGTCCATAGTAATATAATCCCACTTCCATCCAGGAACCTCTAAGGATTGAACCTTCCCCATGGGTCTCTTATGATCTATCTTCACTTTCTGACAGGTTAGGCACTTAGACACATACTCGGCTACCTCTCGCTTCATATTTGGCCACCAATAGATACCCTTAAGGTCCTTATACAACTTATCACCCTCAGGGTGCACAGAATATGGAGTATTATGCCCCTCATCCATAAGGCGTCTCTTAAGGTCATTACATTTTTGTGGTACACACCACCTCCCTTTAACACTTAAACTCCCATCATCATGAATCTTAAAGTCAGCTTCCTTACCTTGCCTAATTTTCTCCTTGATCTTATCTAGGTGCTCATCCTCAACTTGACCCTCTTTGATCTCATCGAAAACTGACAAACCCAAAGATAGAGCGCTAAGTCTTGCCTCACTTTCCCCAGGATTTAAGAGTTATAGGCTAAGTCTTTGCATATCTCGACACAATTCCCCAGGAACTACCAAGTTATACATGCCATGGCTCAACTTTCTACTCAAAGCATCGGCAACTTCATTTGCCTTCCCTTCATGATACTGGATGACTAAATCATAATCCTTAATCAACTCTAACCATCTTCTTTGCCTCATATTCAGGTCTTTCTGAGTGAAAATGTACTTCAAGCTTTTATGGTCTGTGAATATCTTACAAGTCGCTCCATAGAGGTAATATCTCCAAATTTTCAATGCAAACACTATGGCAGCTAACTCTAGGTCATGGGTAGGGTAATTAGCTTCATAAGATTTCAATTGACGCGACGCATACGCAATTACCTTCCCATTCTGCTATAGCACACATCCTAGACCATTCTTCGAAGCATCACTATATACCTCACATCGCTCATTCCCATCAGGCAGGGTCAAAACAGGTGCAGAGGTTAAACGATCTTTCAAAATCTGGAAGGCTTCTTCACACTTTTCACTCCACTCAAATTTTGACTCCTTTTTCATCAAATTGGTCTTATGTCTTGCTATCTTAGAGAAATCTCTCAGAAATCTCCTATAATAGCCAGCTAGACCTAAGAAACTTCTAATATCTGACACGCTCTTTGGAGTTGGCCACTCACTCACAACTTGAATTTAGCAGGATCTACTAAGACTCCTTCCTTAGACACATAGTGACCCAAAAACGCTACTTTCTCCAAACGGAACTCACACTTAGAGAACTTGGCATACAATTGGTTTTTCCTCAATGTCTCCAAAATGATCCTCAAGTGCTTATCATTCTCAGCCTCATTCCTCGAATATATCAGTATGTCATCAATGAAAACTACCACAAACTTATCTAGAAACTCATGAAAGATCCTATTCATTAAGTCCATAAATATAGCAGGAGCATTGCTTAACCCAAATGGCATTACAGTGAACTCATAGTGACCATAACGCGTTCTAAAGGCAGTCTTAGGTACATCCTTATCAGCTACCCTCAATTGATGATATCCTGAACGTAAGTCAATCTTTGAGAACACGCTCGCTCCATTCAACCTGTAACACCCCAAAATTTCAAAGCGGAAAAGAAAGAAATAATAATAGTATTAATAGGACGATGGTGGAAATATCGTCTTCTGGGAATGTCACTACTACAAGAATAGTGTTTAAATAACTAAAAAAGTAAAAACAAACATAAGTAAGTACTATAAGTAAATTAATTACTTAGATTAAAATCGAAATGAGAAAACTATCTCAAACTAAAGAGAAGTCTAGAACTAAAACCCCAAATAGATTATTTCTCGCATCTCAACCCGAGCCCAAAATCAAAGAAAATCCCCATCAACAAAACCTGCAAAATATACAACAAATATCCACAATCAGTGGGGAGTAACTAGCAGTTCTCCCAGAACAAAAGAAATCAAAGCATGATTCAGACATAGATTAATAAGAAAGGAAAGCATAAAGTCAAGTCAACTACAATATGCATCCACTTCCATATAACTCACAAATAACACAAATGAATAATAAATAGCAAGTGAGTTGGATAAAAATAAATAAATCATCTCAAGAGTACTTTTATAAAAATAAAATATAGGTAAAACAAGTTATTGAGTCAGAAACCAAACGCTAGTGAATCGCAATTCACTTCCTAAGGTTTGTCAGATCACAATCTCCAGGTCAGTCTATGGGCTTACGTTCCCCACTGCTTGTGTCTAAGAATGGCCAAACTCCCGATGCAGGGTAGAACACGCAGAACTCCCTGACCTCTCGGACGATAACAATTAACCCAGGTGTACCCCTAGTTCGCAAACCAGGTGGTTGGCATGTTCTTCACCGGGGACTATATCTATCCCACCGGATGTTCTTATCTCAAAATAAAATCATAAATATCATCAAAGTATCATTCATCTCAAAAATATTCGTCAAAAGGGATGCCACCTGGTCTTATACCCATAATTAATCAAAAGTAATTTTTTTCAAAAAAATCTTCAAAGTAGCAACTTACAAATTTACAGCAAATATCTCCAACCACTATACTTTAAACATCACTAAGCATCAACAATGATAGTGAAATAGTTTTTACAGCACTAACAACATCAATCAAAAATGCATCATCAATTAACTCCAAGGCTTATTAAATAAATGAATAGTACACAATTAATCATTTTTACATAAATCAAACATAAACATAATGATACCAATAATACTTACAGCAACCTACTAAACACCAGCATCCAAGAACATAAAAGATCACAAATTATTTCTGATTAACAAGCTCTCAAATAATTTAAAAGAGTATCCTCAATTTCACAACAAAAACCCAATAATAATTATTAAACTAATAAGTTCGAGCAGTAAAATCACACAAAAATTATCATATGACCCTAATGGCTCTACTGACATGTTACAAATTTTATTTATAATTTTCGGACTCCAAAAGTAATTTTAAAAGTTAATATACAGATTACTCAATAAAGCCAATATAATAACTAAAAATATAAATAAACGCCCAAAAATTACCAAAACTTTACACAACATAAATAAACTCATGGAAATACATATTATACAAATAAATGAATTTTTAGGCCTCCAGAAATAATTTTCATGATTTATATACTGACAGAAACGAAATTGCAAAAACAGATATATCAATTAAATAAACCAGTAAACAGTAGGAAAAAATTATTCTAAGGCATGAAATACATACTACGCATACAACATGATCTAAGAAAAATAATTTCAGCAATTTTAACATCCGTTTAATAATTATTATGCAATTTAGCCAAAAATGCACAAAACACCAATTAAATCAAATAAATACCAAAAATCATACGAAAATTATTTTTCTCTTTATAGTAATCACACAGCATGCATCAAGTATATTCATGTCAAATTTCGTTAATAATTTCATTCAAAAAGTATTTTAAATAATTCCTAGCGTAATAATCTAATACCGAATAATACTCTAATCACTATGGTTCTAAGATAACTACTCCCTCCGTCCCAGAATAGTTTGAACACTTTCCTTTTATGTTTGTCCCAAATTAGTTTGAACACTTTTATTTTTGGCATGGTCCCACTATTAATATATTATTTCTTTTACACATCTTTGGCCCACACTCTACCTTTTATCAATAAATGTTACCTAACTTTCTCTTTCCTCTAATAAAAAATACCCCACCAACTCCTACCATATCTACTTTTAAATAAAATAACATTTGATAACCACACTATAACTTATCACCTTAAACTACGTGTCCCAACAAGTGTTCAGATCGTTTTTGGGACGGAGGTAGTACTAGTTACTTGGAACGTCGGGAGGAGAGCTAAGTCTAAAGAGATAGTTAAGAGCTACGCATACAATCCAGTTCCTCTTCTAACCCCAAGGCACAACGAACGAGAATTGAAGCAACCAGTCACTAGGCATTTTCTTCTTGAACGTTGATAAATCTCATGTCACACTGCTCTGTTCCGACCATGATTCCCGGTGATCAAAAGCTCAGATTCTAAATCGCTCCGGTCAGAGTGTAGAACAAGATGTTATAAACGTTCTGTCCAAATTTGAAGACGATCCTACGGTTTTAGATCTCCGGCTACGGTTATTTTCGTGATGATGTGACAGGAAAAACCGGGTTGAACCTTTCTATTCTTTTCTTCTTCCTTTTCTCTCTTTTTTTTCTTGAAAACAGTGAGGGTTAAATGCAAATGATGCTGAACTTCTTTTAATAAAAATCAGAATTTTATGGCAAGGAAAAATGAAGGGTTTAGGAGAAATGATTAGGGGGGTTATGGGGGTTACAATCTACCAAGAGTCACCAATTAAAAGAAATGAAATAAAAGAGGAGAAACTTCTTCCTTCTCCCTCCCCATACCCGGCTGTCCAAGCCCAAGTACACCAAGAAGATTTCGGCCCAAGTCATCAAAGGTTCATGCATCAAAAGTCCGTCACGCGATAAATCGATAAATTCCTAAATCGCGCCTAAACTGTGAAAATACTTAATAATGAAAATAACTCTAATAAATTATATTATAAATATAAATATAATAAACACATTAACACGCCATATGCGATGCAACATTTCATCACTCAAATTGGTCCAACATTGTTACAAAAACGCTACGCGGCAAAAAAAATGCATCCTAAACGCCTAAACAAATAACGAAATTAATATAACCTTTAAAATAAATAACTAAAAACTTAAAATAAATATATATACATATATCACATCATATAAATATATATACACATTTTCACAACACGTTCCAAAATAATCTAAATAATAAATTATTTATTTTTACGAAAAATATCATTTTAATGTAAACAAACACCAAAAATAAGGGTGAAAATTACGGGGTGTTACACAACCGGTCATCTATTCTAGGCAAAAGATATTTGTTCTTGATGGTTACATTATTCAACTCCCTATAATCAATACATAGCCTCATGCTTCCATCCTTTTTCTTCACAAACAACACAGGAGCTCCCCAAGGTGATGCACTAGGCCTAATATAACCTTTATCCAATAGCTCTTGCAATTGCATTTTCAGCTCACTCTTCTCTGGAGGTGCCATTCTATATGGTGCCTTCGATATAGGTGCAGTTCCAGGTACTAAGTCTATAGTGAACTCAACAGCTCTCGCAGATGGCATACCTGAAATCTCAACTTTCTTACTCACATCCATAAACTCGTTCACAATTAGAACATCCTCAAGCTTCATTTCAACTTCCTTACTCACATCCTGCACACTATAGAAGAATAACTCACACAGTCACATCCCTTTCTCATCAACTTTCTTACTTGCATAGCAGAGATAACTCCAAACTTCTTAGGTTTCCCAAAGCGTATATAGGAGGTCAATTTTCCCAAAGGGTTTCTTAACACTACCTTCTGAATCTCACAGTCGATATTGGCCTTGTAAAGACTTAACCAATTCATCCTAAGAATCACATCTAGGTCTCCCAAATTGAATTATATTAAGTCAGATTGGAAAAACATAGTCTCTTATCTTCAAAGGCAAATTTCTAAACAACTTGGTACACCTTATGATCTCCCTAGTAGGAATACTGATAGACAAGTCAATTTCTTCATAATCTACTAATCCCAATTGAATTTCCTCAATCAAACCTTGCTCAAATCACTGAGCCTTTAACTCCTCAGTGGCTACTACCTAAAAACCTAGACAATGCTATGGATTTGCTATAATACTCAGAGATGGTCATGCTCCCCATCCTAAGGTTTATGAACTCCTGAGCCTTTTCTTTCTCATAAAAGCAGGGTAAAATTTTTCTCTTAAAGCAACAATAAAGGATTCCCTATTAAACTCTTCCACAACACTAAGTCTATTTTCATTTTCTTTCCACCATAAGTCAGCCTCATCTTTCAGATACAGTACATTTTGACCTACTTTCATACCTTCAGGACAGTTCACAGCCCCAAAAATCTTTTCAAACTCCCTAATCCACTCTTTAAGAAGGTAGGTCAGCTTGCCCCTTATAGTACAACGATTTAATCGTAGCTAGTCTCTCAAACATGTCCCCATCAGAATCGGGACTCTCAGTTCTTTCGTGAGTCAATTTCTCTGCCAATAGGCGAATAGCGGAAGCTAAGACATCATTGTTGTTTGACACTCTACTTCGCGACTGAAATTTAACGTAACTCTACTTTGGTTTCGATTCACACTTACTTGTCATTCCCTGCGAAGACAACATTTGATTTGACCATAAAGATCGCATCAGCAAACAATTTCTCATGAAGTTACTATAACACTAAGTTCACACATTATGAACCATAACAATCATATATTCACGCATGAATAAATAATCACATAAGGATCCAATGAAACCAATCATAATAAATAAAATATTTCCCCTTTTCACGTACTAAAATATATTCTCACTCAACTCAAATAACTGAATAATAACTTTTATTTCTCGAACGATAACAAGAATATTTTCCAATCCAAAAACTTATTCCTCAACAATATAAAGATGCTAAAGAAGGAAATTTAAACCATTGTAGCTTGACTACTTTCCAACAACTAATCTTAAAGCATAAATAAATACTCTTATGGAGTTACATTATCATTCCTATCCTTATTTTCTTTATACTTTTATGGAGTAACCATTTTATCTTCAAAGTCTCCAGAGTCTTCACTATAATAATAATAATAATAACCTGAATTCCTAGATCTAGTAGATCTTCTAATCCTTTTGGGTTGATGTCCATTTTCATCCATCTCTAAATCACTAACATCGCTCAGATAAGGTCTCCAAGTAACATTGTAGATGTCCTTTCAGGTTTGCGCTCTAGTACGATCAAACTCTTGAATTACTTCATATATCGCTAACAGGGATGCCTACTTTTAACACATAGCGCATAATGCTCTCTAAGCTAGTGTAGCTATCACTTCCAGGCTCATGACATCGAACATTCTCATCATCACTCAATACAATTGGGTTATGATGGCTTCCTACTCTATCAACTTACCTGACAATTCTATTAACTTGCCTGACAGACATGGTTAGGGATCTATAATAAATAAATTAAACCTATTCCAATGGATATACTTAGTACTCTCCCTGTACGCATTCCCAAAAATAATAATACACAAGTTGCCATTAACATCATGGGCACAAGAATATAACACTTAGCAGGCAAGAAAAATACAAACAGTTTGCAGGGAATTGAAGAAAAAATAATCATGAATAGTTAGCAGGGAAGAAAATAATAATCATGGGAGGTTTAATGAAGTATTTATATAGGTTCCCTTTCCCTAATCCTAGTAGAATTAGGAGTACATAAGAATAAGAGTCTTATTAGGAAAAGAATTACTCCTTTAGGCTTTCAAATGGGCTCAAAAGGCTACAAATTGGGCTCCTCAACCCATAAGCTTAATTTAATAATTAAATATACTTTAAATATTACTCTTTAAATAATTAAAGTTCCACTTAATGAAACATTTAATTAATTTAAGAAATAAAAAACCATAAAACTCTTTTAACTCCTCAAAATAGTCAAAACATTAAAATAATTCGACTCATAAAATATTAAAATCATTTATAAATATACTTTAAATATATTTATAAAATTCATAAAATTACGGGGGATTACATTGATCCCCAGACAGGGCAGACACCTCCCATCTTGTGCAAGCGCAAGCTGTTTCCAATACATCCATTCTAGCTTCATCTTTTTTCCAGGTCCTCCCTTTTGTTTAAGGCTTCCGGGGATTCCGTAATGCTATCTAACTTGATTTGTGACTTTTCTAGGTTTGTGATGAGATTTCCCCAATTTAATCCATTTTTTGCTTTGTAGCAGAGGCACCACTTCTTACAAGCCCAATTTATGGTTTTCAACCTCTTTTGGATTGTGAAAACATTTGTTCCGACCCCTGTATTTTCCTAGTTATCTTTTATTAGGTTTTTTAGTTCATCAAAACCCCATGCACCAGGCTTGTATTTTGTATTGTCTCTTTTGTTTTGCATTACTAGGGGAAGTATCTAAGATAATTGGGGTATGGTCGGAGAATAAGATAGGGAGGTGTTGAAGAAGAACATAGGGAATAAAAGATGCCATACATCATCCCCGAAGCTCTATCCAATTCTTCGATTGTTTGTCCAAGTGAACCTTGGGCCTTTAGTTGAGAATATTAGGTCGTTCTTTGATCTCCAACTTGAGAAGGAATCTTCTCCTCGGATCTTCTTGGAGGCCCCTCATCTTCTGATTTTTGAATTCAACTTGGTTAAAATCTTCAATGATCACCATCGGGGATGATGGGAGACACTCTCGTTCAATATTTTGTACTTGTTTAACTCCATACACAAAAACCATATAAGAGGAAAAGCAATTACATTTCACCAAACAGAAGACAAAATTGGGGCACGAAGATATTGGGGAGACCTCCACCGAGGTGCAGGTGCCCCAACACACAAAAAACCCACCAGCAGCCAGCAGGCCTTTGACGTTAATTATAATCATAACTTTAACTATGGCTTGTACTAGTACTTTAGTTGGTTGCTTTTGACTTTTTCAGTTTATTGATCGAATTGCATTTGAACTTCCATTACTCGATTGGGCAGCATGTTTCCATATTTTTCTATCAAACATATATTCCTAACATGCTTTAGTACTATGATTTACACTCTACAACATATTCCAAGGTAGAAGAAGCTTGTGGATTTTAGTTGGGTTAAAATTCAATAAAACACATGAATTACGCCTGATTGGTTGAGAAAAATTTAGTTGTACCTCATAGGAAATTAATGATTATGAGGGAAACTAATTGGTTACTTAGGTAGTTAAGTGCGAGAAAAAACTTTATTTACCTAGTTGGTCATCCACCCACTAGAGATAGACATTAATAAGTAGTCTACAACTCACCTAGTGAATAAATGTAACAATCTCTATTAGGTGCGCTAAAAAAGTTCTTTTTAGATGCACTTGGAATCTATCTTTCAACTTTAACTAGAACCAAAAAAACAGTTCAATATTGAAATTGGGAAATTATGTCTCATTTTCTGTACTTTTCTCTCAATACGACCAAGTGATGGGCTTCTCTCTCTCTCTCTCTCTCTCTCTTCCTGGTTTGGTTATCTTAAAGTGGTCGGAGTCTATAAAAAGATAAGGCTGGGCGGACCGGGTTTGAGTAGCCCCAAGGCCCCCAATTGGTCTCGGCCCGTAGACAAGTGAATCAAACCCGGGACAGCATAGCTTGGTAGACGTTAGTTTCAACTTTCTAGTCATTTCAAAACAACACGAAGTCCATGGTACCAGAAGTATTCAAACATTAATATTCATACTTCAGTACAGAAGCGATATCATATCACAGTTACAATTTGTATAAACATACTATTGTTATTAACAAATTCCCTGAACTAATAATACACGCATTAATTTCATGTACAAACCTATAAAAACCTCCCCTTTGGATGCCAAAAAATAGACTATCTAAAATACTTGTGTAATTTATATAAAAAAAATATGCCAGGATCAAATAGCGTAAAAGGTAAACTAGCTCTCTAATGTATGACTCTAACTAAAATCAGCCCTGCCATTCGCTACAAATGAAAATGACAATTGACTAGGCTATCTATATAATGTGAAAAAAAAATGAGGGAGGAGAACAAATTGAGGTAAACTGTTGCATCCGTATGAACACAATCTTTGGATGTTACAGAGACATTAGGGAGGCCAGCATTACCAACGCAGCAATTAGTATTTTCATGAAAGGAGGATTCCTTGACGAGATGCTGTTACTTAGCTGCCCTGTGTTCACGTATGTATTTGAATTTGAGCCAGTACTTGTTGAGACATTTACAGACTGGGAACCTGACAACACGGACGAATGTATTCTTTAGTAACTAGTACCAATTATAACCCCTTCTCATTTTGAGTCATGCTATTTGGAGAACCGTTCTCCACTAAACATGTGAGTGGCCATTTTGATAGATTTACTAGGTGTGGGCCCTGACTGATTCCTCCTCACTGTTTGGTGAAGAACAAATTCTGCATTTAGCATCTGAATTTTCGTTTGGACGCATTTACAATCCATACGTAAGACCAACAATAAATAATGGAGAAAGGGGAGGTCGACATTCATATCCACTTACAATCATAGTTCACCCATCCAATTCGTTGATTAGCCAAGTCGTATACAACAATTTTGTCTTTTAGAACAAGATCTGCAGGAAAAAAAAAATATAATAAAAATAGGCAGGAAATTTCATGACAATAAGCCAATAACAGATAAGACTATGCTCAATAGGGAACAAAGAAAAAAAAGGGAGTTCATTGTAAAATCAGGCTACTTGAACTTGTGGATTTAGAAACAAAGCAAAAGGTTCTCAAAAGAAAAAATATGCCACAATAAGAACAATAACTTTTGCATGAATAGCTACAATGTCTTATATAAAGCTCACCGCCTAAGATTGTCATCCCCTGCCCATCGATTTTCTGGAAACCCATGCACCAAACTGCAGCACCAGCCTGCAATTAACAAAATCACCATTTTCTGTCAAACATATGATAGAAAAAAAAACGCAAAATACAGCTGTATTTGTAAAGTTATTATCTACTAGAATTTATCATCAATCCTAAATGGGGCAGCTTAACTTCCCGCAAAATGATTGCGTACTGTCAATGTATGTGTCATACATCAAGATTTTTCCATAACAGAAGTACAGTAGAGAGGAAACTTACAATAGAGTTTTGCTCCAGTAGATAGTCTTGAGGTTTAAGAACCATGGACGCACCACCAGCAAAATTTAAGTTAACTTGAGGGAATACATCATCAACACTGGATACACAAGTAAGTAACAGCTTAGATGCACAATCCTATAATCAGAAAATAATTTTGTACTATACTGTGTAATGAAGTACATAAATAAAACAGGCTAATTACCTGGATGTGATCAGATAGCATGAGTTTCCCCTAGATAATAAAGGACGAACAGACTGGGAAACAGCCGCAGATATCTGCAAAATGAAAGTAGAAAGTTCATATTCCGTAACTCTTATTACTTTCGAACGCCAAGTGCTAGCAAAATCTAGCCTCTTTAAATACCTAATTAGCCTAAAACACTACAAAAGTTGGGTCAATTAAACCTACCGCATTAACGAAAGGATTATAAGCTTCTTCAGCAAGATAAGCCAAGGTGGTTCCTGAATCAATTATCGTTCCAGCGTTGGTGGATGTAGTAAATACTGAAGAATCAATGGCCAGCTTTTGGCCATTGACAGATATGCTCTGCAGATTTAAATTGTAGTGTGGCCTGCAAGTTTAACCACAAGAAAATTATCGAAAAGTTTGTTACAGTTGATATAAGAAATAATGTAATGACTCAAATTTGAGAAACTAAATCACTAACGGCCTATTTGGTTAGTGGTACTAAATGGTAGTAATGGTAATGGTTTCTAGTACTTCCTCCGTTTTTTTTAGTTGCAACACTTTTTTTTTCATCAACTCCAATGCAAAATTTGGGTAGGAGAGAGGTAGAGAGGAAAAAAAGAGAGGGCCCCATGTGATTGGAGAGAGATAGAGAGAAAGGAAAAGCAAAAGTAGAAAGTGTTGCAACTAATTAATTATTTCCCTTTTAGGAAAGTGTTGCAACTAAAAAAAACGGAGGAAGTATAAATTTGTGAAGGCATTCCCATGTCAACATCCATGGTAATGCTACTTTATCCCAAAACACCTATTTTCTTCCTAAAGTTTCATTACCATCCATTACCACTTGGTAAGGTGGTATTGAGTGGTAATGAAAATTTATGAAGGAAAATCCATGTTTTGAGTCTTTTGACATCAAGTTTCATTACCATGAATATTAACTTAGACATATCTTCACAAATTTACACTAAAAAACATTACTATTACCACCATTTAGTACCACTAACCAAACGGGCCGTAAGAGTTTGTTTAGATAGGGAAATTAACAGAAAAAGGGAGGAAAGGGAAAGGTTGGAAAGATATCGAAATGAAAATCACAAGCTCACTCTTCCCTACCCTTGATTTCCCTCCATGATTGCTATCCAAACATATAGGGGGGCGGAAGTTGGAACTCTCTGAGGCAGCATTTAAACTGCAAAGACTAAAAAATTTTGATTTTTTACACACCAGCTTCCACGATTTCGTACAAGGAAAATAACAAGTTATTGGACATACAAAAATTTCCAGCTAAAGTTAAGATATTCCTTTGGTACAATGAAGAGTGTTTTGACTAATTCAGAAGCGGGCCAACTTATTCATCCTTACCTTTCTTAAATTAGCTTAATGCAAATGAGCATCTTTATAGTTTATACTTGAATTTCTGACCTAAACTCTCCCTCACCCAAGAAGAGGCAGGAAAGCAAGACAAAAGACCAAAGGGAGTGTTTGAAAAGTAGAAACCAATAGAAGTGTAAAAAACAGGGTTTCTCTTTGGCTTTACTGAGATGGTAGATTATTTTTGACTGTCTTCTTTTTATAAAGACTAGAGTCGAGTATCTGAGTAAGTGTATCAACAAACTCTCATTATTTTTTAAAACCTTTTGAGTATGCATATAATCACAATACTTCCGAATGACAAAATCTGATGCTTAGCATATGAAAACAAACAATATAGCTGAAACAAGAGGAAAGTGGCCTTAACTCATTAAGCAAGCATTTACTTTTGTCAACTTTTTTCACTTATTCTTATATCATTATATTGTTGCAAAGCAATGAGTAAAGAAAAGACAGTCACTAACTCTATGAGAAAGAAAGGAACATACATTGATGGTGCAAGGGGAGTGTAGACTATGCCGGGCTCTACGATACTCCCAAGAACCAATATTCCACCACCGTTATCATCTCCCCTCAAGCAGTGAGAGAACGCTGCCGGTGCAATTCCCTGCGATGACAACTGCGTGACAACAGACATTGCCTGCTGGCCAAACCCAAATATTCCATCAACCGCTCTATCTGTCTTGGTCAAATCTCCAGTTTGAGACACACTACATCTGTTCCACACAATTGGAAACCAAAAAACAGTCAATTATTTATCCCATTGGTTTTAAGCATGATTCAGCAGCTGAACCATGATTGATATCAATATCTACTACTCAATCCTCAGTGAGCAGATTCAACAAATTACTGTTGCTTAGTACCAGATATTAAAAAGAATTGGTTTTGTTTCCTGTTTCAAGCTCCTTTCCTCATTTCTAAACCTAATAGCTACTCAAGGAAAAATAAAAATAACGACATAATCTTTGGACAAAAATCATGGATTCCGATTCTCACCCAAAGATGACTTTGGCAGTATTGTTAGATGATTGAGTATTCCCAACAATAGTTTCAAGATGCAGCAAATCAGATACATAGTAACCCTGAGTTCCACTACCATCACCATACTGGAACTGGTAAGCACAATTGTTGGAGTTGTCACAAAGGCTATCAGCATACTGAGCTCCCATACTACATCGTTTATCAGAGCAAGGGATTACTGATGCTGACGATGAGCTCGATGGGTTGAAAGCATTTAGTTGAATGTCCTATAAAAGGTCCATATATTAGTATATAACAGAACAACCAATTCTCAATTTTGATAAAGCACTTTTCTTCATTTGTTTGCTTCATTTAAGTTACAAAAATTAATGTTAAAAGAAAGAAGATTACAAGTTATGAAGAAAAAAGAGTGACTATACTTGAAGTCCAGTAGTTCCAGGACAGCCAGAGCAGCCAGTGCAACCAACCCACAAAACATCACTTCCTGTATCAATTTGCACATTGAATTCTTGTGCAGGATTTCCTAATTCCACCTTTGTGTAATACAACCTAAATATACAAAATCCAAAAGTCTACAAATTAGTTATATTTCTATTTACACAACTTTCTTACAAAATTAGAAAGTAAAATGGTGGAAAACCAGTCATGTATGACTTCAAAAAACAAAAGTAAAAGTTAAACCAATATTGAAAAGTCTAATTAATATGACCAAAAAAAGTCATTAAAAGCTAGCAACATATAACCACATAATTCAATACTGATAATAACATAAAGAAGTAATCAAAAGTTGCCAAATACAAATGACATGATAGACAAAATATGATATTTTTTGTAGGCCCTTAAATCACAATAAACCAGGGCAAAACTTCTACATGAAGCAAAAGGTTCAATTATTTGAAACACGCAAATAAAGCAGATAAAGTAAAAATTAGATAAAACCCAGATGAATTCTCATCTTAAAATTGAAAACCCAGTTCAAGAATCACAAAATCAGACCCAACAAAAAAAAAAGAGTCAAATCTCAAAAAAAAAAAAAAAAAAAAATTAAACCCACAAAATAAAATGATGAACTGAAATTACTGAAAATTACCCAACACGGTATGGATTAAAGGTACCAGAAACAGGGAAATCAACAACACCATTAACAGACTGCAAAACTCGGCCGTGTCGAGCTCGGTCATGGGCTCTGAGTTGACTCAGTTCAACTCGCTCTTTTAAAGGAATAGCTCGGTGAAGATTCAGGGTCGTCGGAAAATCGCAAAAAACTACCGTCGCCGGAAAAATAACGCCGGAAAATATTACCCAGATGTAAAAAGTAGCATGTAAATTCATCTTCATCAAATTAAATTATTTATTTTTTGTTAAATTAGCTTTATTTTTCTCTCTCTTCTTGAGGACTATTAAGTCCACCAAGAATACAACAAGAAACAGAGGAGAGAGAAAATGGAAGTGAAAAAAAAAAAGTGTAATTGGGAATGTGAGAGTATTTAAAATTAATTTAGATGGGTGAATTATGGTGTAAAATGGGAGGATTTTGGAGAATGATTTAGAGAGAGAAAGTAGAGGAAGAAGAAGAAGAAGAAGAAGAAGCCGCCGACTGATGGAATCTGAAACGAGAATGCTTTTGAAGAGTTTGGATTACGTTTGCATTTATATATGTTCTCTGCTTTTTACCAGTCCTTTTTACTTTTCTTTTCTTTTTTATTATATTTTATTTAACATATTTTTATATATTGTCGAGTTTGTCGACCTACTTTTTTTCTAAAAAAAAAACAACGAAAGATAGTTCTTTTATTTTCTTGAGTTTTTTCATCTTATATTCATTTCCTTGCAATTTCCTGCAACAACTAGTAATTAAGTCCATGTGACTGGTAATTATGTACAATTAGTAAACTTACAATATTCCTTCAAAGGAAAAAGAAGTGATACACTACACTCATATTAGCACGTTAACTTTGCTATTATAAATAGTACCTGTGAATTATGATATGTGATATTGTGATTGATAAAGTATTTGTTTTATGACCCCAAATATCCCGTAGTTTCTACTTTTTTTTTTTTTTTTAATATTAGATTTTGAGTGGTTCAACATATACCTCGTATTGCAAGACGCTTCCCTCTACTTTTTATATTTTTTTAGTTCATTCTCTTTTCTTTTTTTTTGTTAAGAACAGTAGAAATCTTGATGGTTAGTAGATGCACTTCATAAAAAAATCACAAGAATAATCTTAAGTTTAAGCCATAAAAGAAAATTAATTTAAAATTTAAAAATAATCTCAAGTTTGTTATGTTGTCACACGGGTTAACTAATAACAGATGAAATCGAATCTTTATTACCTTTTCATCACTAAAACCCTCGATTTTTTTTTTCATTTCTCCCCATTCTTCCAACCATCAAATTATTGTCATATTGAAAACATATTACTTTCTACATCCTATAAAAAAAAGATTACTTTCTTCGTAAGGTTCTAAGTGATGCAACTATATTTGTTTTATGGCGCAAACTAATTGAGATTATTATCGTGGCATTTTTCTCTTCTTTTATAATGGGAGTAAACATGCTCAATGTTGATGTATTTTATTTTTCACCTTTCTTCTACTGGATATTTAGTGCTTCCTTCATTTGTCCTTCTACAACTGTTTAATTTTCCTAGAGAATAAAATCTGAAACGAGTTAACTCTGATTCTCTACTTACACTTGTTCTAACAAATTGATTCCTTGTAATGAATAATCCATTATTTTCTAACTTATTACCTTTTGCTACTTAAGTGGTGGTATTTGAGTGGTACTGAAAATTAATAAAAACAAAACACGTGTTTTGATATGAAGTTTCACCATATAACTATTGCAATGAAATTTTTCACAGTATTATATTACATATAAATTTATTAGCATCACCCTTGTGTATCACCAGCAACAAGAGGGCCATAACGGATTTTGTTCTTTATTTGTATATTCAAAGAGTTACAAATGAATCCAATTAAAATCTTAGATTTGATCCATGTACTTTAAGTCTTTAAGCAACTAAACTATTTTGCATCTATACCATAAAAATTAATGAGACTGTAATTATGTAGAGATGTTACTTTTGTTGATCATTAGTACTAATACACTCCTAAACATTAGGTATCCGTTCTGTTCAACTTATTTTGTCTTATCTTATCTGATCTGATCTTATCTTACCTTATCTTATCTTATAAGATATTTTATTGTGTGTGTCTAACAACTTATTTATTTGATCTTATCTTATCTTATAAAATCTTATATAAGTTAAAATAATTTGAACAGAACGGACCCTAAGCCAAAGAATCAATCTGACATGTGTGGACTCGGTTCACGTTAACATTAGTGTGCACCAGGCAAAACAACATATCATTACTGAACAATCCACTATATTATGCGGAAATCCACTATATTATGCAGAAATCCACTATATTATGCAGAAATCCACAATATCATTCAGACCCACACTATATCATGCAGAAACTCACTATATTATTCAGACACACTTACTATATCATTCAAACACACACACACACTATATCATACAGAAACTCACTATATCATTCAGACACACACTATATCATACATAAACTCACTATATCATTCAGAAATACACTATATCATGCAGAAACTCACTATATCATTCAAACACACGCTATATCAAGCAGAAACTCACTATATCATTCAGACACTCATTATATCATGGAGAAACTAAATCATTCCAATATGTTAGAACATGTGTCATGATATATACTACGCAACTTAAATCTTCCTGTATGTTAAAATATTTTAATTAATTCCTCTATTATATTGCATATAATTTCACATTATGTTTTTCGTTTATAAAATATACTATATTGTATATAAATTCACTATATCTCTGTAGAATTCACTATATGAAGTTAATATCTTACCAACCCGGTGTACACTAAGTTAGTATGCACCGGGTCCATTTGAGTTTTTTTTATAAGAATTAGGATGTTTATATCTATATATAAATTTCGTCTGGAATGGTGAGCGACTGAGCGTGGAAACAACAAACAAGCAACAACTCAAATACTATAATGTAAGTAGTAGCCAACATTGAAACCCAACTTCCCTCAAAAAAAGCATTGAAATCCAATAATATGGTGTAATTTAATATGAACAGAGGCAGACAATAATTCAATTCACTACCCCCTACAAAAAAAGGGGAAAAAAAAGATAATAATTATAATAATCAAATTGAAACAATAAATTGCCAGAAACTCCAAGCTAATCGTACGTATTTGGAGTTTTGGACGGAGCGTCTTTTTGAGGCAAACCAGCATAATCATATGAAACATTACCCTCAAAAAAAGAAAAAAAAATTAAATATAAAACCCAAGACAACAAGAAGGGCAGAATTATTTAAGGAAGGAAGAAATGGGCTCGTATTCATTATTTTTATCTTTGGATGCAGCGAAAGCGTTTTACTTCTGTTTTTACTTTTTCATTGTGAAAGGGCCATGCAAGAATGTTCAAGGTTCTTTCTTTCCATAAAGTAAGCTAACAGTTTTTTCACAAACATTCTTCCTTTCTTTCATTTGTTTTACAGGTTTTATATACTGGATGTAGTTTTTTTTTTTTTTAAAATACGGT
Organism: Beta lomatogona; assembly: GCA_947646795.1. Lineage (NCBI taxonomy): Eukaryota > Viridiplantae > Streptophyta > Magnoliopsida > Caryophyllales > Amaranthaceae > Beta > Beta lomatogona. The sequence goes on along the minus strand of CANSNZ010000018.1, from coordinate 1,420,740 downwards.
TATTTCACCATATACCCCCGACAATTGGAAAATTCACCATATACCCTCAATGTTTCAGATATGCACCTATACCCCTGAGTTTTCGAAAACGTTCACCATATGCCCTTTTTCTAACTGCCGTTAACTCACCGTTAGCTTTATTTACTATTTTGCCATTATTAACCCTAATCTAACTCTAACCTTAATCCTAATCTAACCCTAATCTAACCCCTAACCCAGCCCCCACCCTCTCCACTCCACCCCAACCCCTACCCCTAACCCTCCCCCTCCCTCGAAGGAGAGGGGGAGGGGGTGGGGAGCAGCGACGGGGAAGGAGAGGGGGTGAGGGAGGGGTGCTGCGCCGGTGGAGGGGAGGGGGTGGGGGGCTGGTGGAGGTGGAGGGGGAGGGGTGGGTTAGGGTTTAGATTAGATTTTAGGGTTAGGGTTTAGATTAGGGTTTACATTTTAGGGTTAGGGGATAATGGGGGCAAAATCGTAAATAAAACTAACGGCGAGTTAACATCCGTTAGCAAAAAGGATACATGGTGCACAGTTTTGAAAATTCGACATTGAAGGTATATGGTGAATTTTCCAATTTGTCGGGGGTATATGGTGAAATAACCGAAAAAAATATATAAAAATGAGATAAGAGATGATGGCTTAAAAGTGATAAATATGTATTTTTTTTGAAGTAAAGTTATACATTTCTTATATTGAATTATCATAACTAAAAAGTGAGACATAATAACTAATGAACTTTAATTCTTATAAATATAGAGTAAAGAATAGAAAATGGAAAAAAACAAAGTAAAGATTGAAAAGGCTTACGAAAACAAAAGTCCAAAGAAATAAAAGAGAAGAACTCTTATAAATGATGAAAAAATAGTAAATAATGAAGAAATAGAGTAAAAAGTGAAAGACTTGCAAAAATATTAAGTGCAGAAAAGAAATCTAATGCTCACTTTTAAAATTTTCATCTCTCACTCATACACATTCAGAACTCGCTTAAAAAAAAGGACATGTACCTAAGTTATTGTTTTATTTTATTTTATTGTTATTTACATCAAACAAAAATAGATGAAGAATAAGTGTTTTTGCTCTTTTAACATCAAAGTTTCAAATTAATAATTATCAGACATTTGATATGTTAGTAAGATTTGACAAGATTTTATTCGTTTCAGTCTTTCCTCCATAGGTGCAATTAGTTTTTCCTACATATTAAACCTGGTAAAAATTGAACCGACCCAATTAATTTGACCAAAACCCATCCGAAAATCCAACTTGGACTCGTGATCAAAGACTCGAAGATGAAATACCCCAAATCCAATATGACTCGAATTAACCCGGACTACACTAGAATCAGCTAGACTTCAAACATGCCGCTTTGAAACTGAACCTACCCAGAATTTACAAACCAACCCAACTCAGGTCAAAATTGACTTGACCAAAACTTACCTAGCACAAAATGATAGAGCCAGACCCAAATTTTAATGACACTCACTCAAAAGATAGTAATAATGACTCTTTATCTCATATTAATTACCATAGTTTGACTTTTGTACTATTTATATGTTCCATTTTGACCATAATTTTTAACTCATATATAAATACAATTGTTAGTCTATAAGATGTTCAAAGGTCTCTCTCTCTCTCTCTCTATATATATATATATATATATATGTATGTATATTCAACATATCAACTTTTTATAATTTTTACTAATATAGATCATTAGAAAGATTAATGATCAAAATTGTTCATTAACAAATATGTCAGTCAAACTGCTGCAATTGATATAATACTGAGTTATTAGTAATTATTATTAATTTAATATTCTTTTATTAAATTTTGTTAGATATTTCATTTTACTTTTTTTTACTCGTTGTCATAAGTTATTATTTTGATTTTTTGATTTACCATTATCAAGTTTTATTTTAATCTAAGCTTTTGTAAAATATACAATCTCAAATAATACCATAGTTGTTTATCTCTTTCTCTCCCTTTTTCTCCTTAGAAACCCCAGTCTTTCTTTAGTCAATTAGGGGTTGCCACCATCCTTTTTAATGATGATAAGCTCCAATTTCTACTTTTATGCACTTATTTTCTGGTTTTCATTAATAATAATCCTCTTTTCTCTCGCTATTGGAGAGTTTTCTACCCAATTGTTGGAATCTTTTGTCTCCTCTAGTGGGTGTTTAGAGTTTGATTTGTTAGTCCCCTCTTGTGGGAGTTTCAAGTTTAGTTTTTATGGTTTGTTGCAAAGATATATAATGATGGTTTGCTACACAAATTTGCAGTCAGTATTGAAAATTTGTACGCTATCTACATGGTCCAATAAATAGATATTCCTTCTCAAAACGATGTAAAAACGATAGACGCTCTGATAAAAGGCTGCATGACTCAGCGTAAAAAAGGGGCTATGCTATGTTGTCAGATCTGGTTCATTATTAGCATAGTTATATCATAGATGAATTTTATTTAATTAAGTTAGGTTGTTTTTCAAATTTTTTAATATTAATTGTAAATGTCATGATTTTCGATTAATGAAATTTATCTTTCCTCTTAAAAAAATCTAAGCTTTTGTCATATTATATCAAATCTTAATATAAGAATATTGATCCGAAATAGACTCCGATACCCGACCTAAATAAAAGTGAGCACCATAGAGCCGAACGAACTTGACAAGAATCCAATACTTCACCTGATTAAGCTTTATTGCGTCTAAAATAAAATTAAACAGAATTATAGAATTAGACAATGCTTTTGTGTTCGTTGACCAAACGTGAAACCCCACTAAACCTGGTGGGTCAGACGTTGCTGTCCATGAGGTTGCCCACACCTAAACAGGGGTAATGTTTCGTGGGGTAATTCATAACTTGAGGTTCAAAGGTTAAGCAATGGACTTCCATTTTGACCAAAATCCAAAGATAATTAGTGTTTACAAATACAATAATCTAATCTACCAATTAGGCAAAGGCAATTACCATTATTATTAAAACTAAAATCGTGAGGGTTCAAGTCCCTCTATCCCCAAAAGCCTTTTACTCTCGAACTAGTTATCTTTTTTTTCATTAACGGTTTGAACGCGGTTATACCCCTCATTTTTTTGTTTTCAAAATGGATCTGATCACGAGCAATACATAGGCTAATTAATATGGTGCCACATACCCACATCATATGTAAACATGATTATTTTTGAAAAATCTTATGCTACATACTTACAAAAGAAAGATAAAAACTTTGTTAAAGGTTTTGACTCACGAACTCTTATTATACTTGTTATTATCTAACAAACCATATCCTCATTTTGTAATAAGTAAGAGGTCAAGTACTGAAAAGCTGAAAATATTCTTCAGCTTAGAGAGAGAGAAAGATTCAGGTAGAAGAGTTTAGAAAGAAAGAAGAAAGTGTATTACTAACTTGTTACTTTACAGAGAGGGAAAGCGTGTATCTATATACACTTATTAGCTTACAATAAACTTGTAACTAATTGTGACATTTAATAACCAACTAACTAATTTGTAACATCCCCCCCTCAAGCAGGACTTGGGGGTTTGGAAACAAGTCCAAGCTTGGTACACATGAAAGAATGTTGTTCAGCACTCAGGGGCTTAGTCAGAATATCTGCAAGTTGTAAAGCTGACTTCACATGAAGGATGTTGATGAAGCCTGACTGAACATAATCCCTGATAAAATGGCAATCAACCTTGAGATGTTTGGTACGTTCTTGGAAAACAGGATTCTCAGCTATGTATTTTGCAGCTATGTTGTCACAAAATAAATTAATAGGTTGTTCAACAGAGACGCCCAAGTCATATAAAAGACCTTCAAGCCAAATCAACTCACTGGTGGAATAACTCATGCTTCTGTATTCTGCTTCACAAGTACTTTTGGAAGTAGTTTTTTGCTTTTTAGTTTTCCAAGATATTAATGCATTGCCAAGAAACATAGCATAACCAGAAAGAGATTTTGCAGAGAAGGGACAAGAGCCCCAGTCAACATCACAATAAGCTCTAAGATTGAGATCACAAGAAGAAGGGAAGAAAATACCAAGATTGATGGTGCCCTTCAAGTATCTCAAAATATGCAAAGCAGCTTGCAGATGAGGCTGAGCAGGAGACTGAAGAAATTGGCTTAATTGCTGAACACTATAGGAGATGTCGGGCCTGGTCATATTAAGATAGAGTAACTTCCCAATAATCCTTCTGTATGACCCAGGGTTAGAAAGAGCAGGACCATCTTCAATACTCAATTGAAGATTCTTTTGAAGAGGGAAAGGTGTAGGCTTACAATCGAGCATATCAGTATCTTTAAGAAGATCCAAAACGTACTTCCTTTGATGCAAAAGAATACCAGAACTATTTCGTGACACCTCAATACCTAGGAAATATTTTAAGGAACCCAAGTCCTTAATAGTGAAATTATCATGTAAAGAGTGTTTCAAAGCAGCCATTTCAGCACAGGAATTGCCTGTAATCAATAAGTCATCAACATATGCAACAACAGCAGTGAAAGTATCACCAGGACCCTTTTTAATGAAAAGCGAATAGTCTTGAGTAGACTGAACATAGCCTAAACTCAAAAGATGTTTGCTGAGTTCAACATTCCACTGTCTGGCAGCTTGTCTAAGGCCATACAGAGATCTCTTTAGTTTGCAAACTAATCCAGGAGAAGCCTTAGAGTATCCTTGAGGAGGTTGCATATAAATTTCTTCATCAACATAACCATGAAGAAACGCATTATTGATATCCAACTGATGGATATCCCACTGTCTAGCAGCAGCAAGAGCAATAAGAACTCTGACAGTAGTAAACTTAGCAACAGGGCTGAAAGTATGCTTAAACTCTTTACCCTTTATCTGCTTATCACCACGAGCAACCAATCTAGCTTTACAACGTTCTACAGTGCCATCAGGATTAAATTTAGTCTTGTAAACCCATTTAGAGCCAATAGCCTTCTTATCAGGTGGTAAAGAGGTAAGCTCCCAAGTATTATTTTTCTCCAGGGCATCAAGTTCTTGTTGCATAGCATGAACCCATTGAGGTTGATCTTTAGCTTGAGCATAAGAACTTGGCTCACTTGAAGAAAGAACAGTAGCTAAAGATGCAACAGAAGTGGTGTCCAAAAAACAAAGAGAAGGTTCAACTAAAACATGGAAAGCAGAAGAAGTTTTTGTAGTAAGAAAATCATTGTATTTGGAAGGAAAAGTAGAAGGTCTAGTAGATCTCCTTGGTGGAGGAACAGGAGAAGAAATTTGTGGAGAAGGAGATGAATAAGAACTGATAGAATCAGAAGAGCAAGTAGACAAAGGAGAGACATGAGTAGGATCAGAAATAGGTGAAGTACTAGAATTGGTAGGAAGAGATGAAATAGGAGTATGTACAGGTGAAAGCACAGGAGAAGGAACAGAAGAGAGAGATGTAGGAGTTGTAAGTGGTGAATCATCAGAAGAAAAGGCAGGATTAATCAAAGGAAAAATAGGAGAAATGTCAGTAGGAGGTGAAGAGAAAGGAAAAACATTTTCCTTAAACAAAACATATCTACTAAGAAAAATCTTGTGAGATTCTAAATCATAAAGCTTGTATCCTTTTTTAGCATATGGATAGCCAAGCAAAATACATTTCTTAGCTCTTGGTGCAAGTTTGTCATGGGTTTTGCAAGCAGCATAACATAAACAACCCATAACCCTCAAATGGTCATAAGAAGGAGATCGTTTGAGCAAAACTTCAGATGGTGTTTTCCAACCAATAACAGAACTGGGCATCAAATTTATAAGATAAGTAGCAGTCAAAAGACATTCTCCCCAAAATTTTACAGGAAGATTAGCATGAAACATCAAAGAACGAGCAGTTTCAAGCAAGTGCCTGTGTTTACGTTCTACCCTTCCATTCTGTTGAGGAAGCCCAGGAAGACTTTTCTGATGAATGATACCCTTAGAAGAAAACAAAACATGACAAGTTTCTTGGACAATTTCAGTCCCATTATCACTTCTAATTTGCTTGACAGTATCATGAAATTGATTCTCAACATAAGCCAGGAAAGCAGTAATAATATGAGGAACCTGTTGTTTAGTATGTAATAAATGTGTCCATGTCGTTCTAGAATGATCATCTAGAATAGTGAGAAAGTATCTAGCACCAGTCAATGTAGGGGTTTTATAAGGACCCCATAGGTCAATGTGAATTAAATCAAAACAAGCAGATGCAATGGAATGTGAAACAGGAAATGGCAATTTATGATGTTTGCCTAACACACATGCCTCACAATGAAAATCATCCACTTTATTAACAGCAACATTATGTACAGGAATGTGTTTAAATCTTCCAAGTGAAAGATGACCACATCTAGCATGGAAAAGATCAAAAGAAGGAAAACTAGTGGATGTAGACAAAGCAATAGAAGATTTAACAGAAGGAGAAGGAACTTCCTTCATGAACTTATAAAGTCCATGATGTCTCTTCCCAAGAGCTTTGACAACATCATTAGAAAGGTCCTGGAAGAAACAATGATCTTGATCAAATTTAGCATATAAATCATTTTGATCAAGAAGCCTACCAACTGATAGTAAATTGTGCTTAAAAGAAGGAACATAAAAGACATTTAGAAGAGTAATGTGAGAAGTTAAATGAATAGTGCCAACAGTAGACACTATTTTAGAAGAACCATCAGGAAGAGTAATTTTAAGTGGAGATGAAAGCTTGTGTGTGTTAGCAAACATTTCTAAATGAGCTGCCATATGATCACTGGCGCCTGTATCAATAATCCATGTATGTGCATAAAACTTGTCTGAAATAAGATCAACATTAGCAGCAGATATAGTACCTGCAAAATTGACTGTAGGAGAGTAATCAACAGAAGGAGCAGAATTCTGAGACTGCACCATCTTCATAAATTCTTTGAACATAGAAGAAAGAGCAGGATTATCAACAGAAGATCCAGAAGAGCTAGAACCAGTAGTATCAAAATCCAGAGGATGTTCTTGAACATTAGCAACTAATCTTCCAGAAGATAAAGAAGACTGATTAGAATTTTGAGTGGATTTTGCTTTTAACTCTTTGAACCAATCAGGTTCACCAACAATCTGGAAACAAAACTCCATAGTGTGACCTTTGGTCTTACAATGATCACAGAATCTATCAGCCTTTGATCTTTTAGAGTCCTTCAAATCTTTCTTGTAAGGAGGTCTGTATTTTGAAGAAGAATTCCTCATGGAAAGGAGAGCACTCATTTCCGAAGTAGAAGTTTCAACACTCAAAGAAGTTTGTTTCTCAATTTGTTGCAAAATCTGGTATGCTTTATTAACAGTAGGAAGAGGATCCATACTCAATAGATTTGTCTTAACAGTATTATAGCTAGTATTTAGACCAAGCAATCAATTGAATCGGTTTCCGAGTTCATCGGCTTCAGCAATTTTCTTTAACAAATTGCAAGAACATTTCAACAAAGCACCACAACTACAATTAGGATAAGGCTCATAAACTTGCAATTTATCCCAAATTTTCTTCAAACGACCATAATAATCAGCAATTGAATCCTCATTTTGAGAAATAGACATCAAATTCTTGTGAATTTCATAGAGTAGAGGAGCGTTTGATTGACCATACCTCTCTTGAAGCTCTAACCAAAGATGATGAGCAGAAGGAGTAAAAATAAAAGATTCTGCAATTGATTTATCCATAGAATACAAGATCCAACAAGTTACCATATAGTCATTTCGTATCCATTTCTGATGATCAGGAGAGTCAGATGATGGTTTTGCAAGTGTACCATCAATAAAAGATAGTTTGTTCTTTGCACCAAGCGCAAGCTTCACACTACGACTCCAATTGACATAATTGACGCCATTAAAAGTAATATGACCTAGCTGACTGTTTGAGTTATCGCCATGAGAAAGAAAGTACGGATCATTGTAATTGATCGCCGAATTCAACGAAGTAACTTGAGGTTCTGAAGATACTGGAATCTCAGACATATTTGATGAGAATCAAATTTATCAGACACAATTTTGTAATTTCGCAAATGAAATTCGAGAGGATTTCAAGAAATACAGAAGAATTTCTCCAAAACACAAAGAAATTCTGATAGCAAATTGAAGAATTAATGCAATAGACACAATCAACACAATTGATTGCGAGAGTTTATGCGGAACTCGCGAGAAAGATCGAACTACAACAATGGCAAAAAAACTCGAAATTCACCAACAATGGCGAAAAACGAAACAACAAGAAGGAGGAATAATACCAGAATAGATTGCGGAAGGTTTAGGCCAGAATCGAAAAAAAATCTGATACCATGAAAAGCTGAAAATATTCTTCAGCTTAGAGAGAGAAAGATTCAGGTAGAAGAGTTTAGAAAGAAAGAAGAAAGTGTATTACTGACTTGTTACTTTACAGAGAGGGAAAGCGTGTATCTATATACACTTATTAGCTTACAATAAACTTGTAACTAATTGTGACATTTAATAACCAACTAACTAATTTGTAACAAGTACTATGATCTTTCGCCTTATTAGAAAACAGTTTATAAGAAAAACAATGAGTATAGATAAGTACCTTTCTAAAAGAATCACTCAAGATTATCATAGCTTCCACCAATTAATCAAGAACTAGTACTTTTGGCCTGGAAGATGCCCCAGGTCAGTTACAATTATCAAATATATTACTTCCTCCGTATCAAATTAAATGCAACAGTTTCTAAATATGGCTGTTTAAATGCAACAATTGCCTTCTTTCCATTTTTGGTAAAGATTGTGAGTGTGAAATGACTCAAATACCCTTACTAAAATTATTAAACCCATTCTTATGTTCAACTAATACGGACTGAAAATCAGATTAAAACCTTTGCCTTGATTAATGATTCCCACCAAATTTCCTTTCTCACTCCTTAATATTCAACTACCAACCAACATTTATGATCAAATTGAAACTGATCATAAATGTTCATAAAAAAACCCACCAACCCAGAACCCTAATTTACTCTATCTCCTCAACCGATTCTCACTCTTTATCTTCTCACTCCTCCTCTTCTCTCTCTCTTATAGTTCTTCTCTCTCATCATCTTCTCACCAAAATTCGTCAATGGTGAACACGCAACCACTAAATGATGCAGCTTTTGCTGCGAAAACGCAAGAGGAAATGATAATTTACAGAGATCTTGCAAATTCAATTGCCGACGGATCTCCTTATGCATGGAAACTTTTTTACTCCGGCGAAGCTTCGACTTGTCTAAGCAAAAAATCACTAAAAGCATTAGAGAAAGTCATGAAAATTGCAGAGAAAGAGGAGGAAACCAAATTGGCGCAGAAGAAGTTGTTCTTTGAGACCCCCACTGGTAAGTCCCATATCTCTAAACCTAGATCTAGGGTTTCTACAAGAAGATCTCAGGGAAAGGGGGTGAAAATCTGTGAACCAAATTCTGAGGAGGAGAGATAAAAAATTAGGGCAAACCCCATTAACAGACCTCCGATAGTGTGCGCATTAATGGCGGTGGGTTGTAAGGAAAATTCTGCACCCCAAAGAAAGGGAAAAAGAAGATGCATGAGGTCAAGATGGAGGTTGACAGTGAAGAGGGAGAAAAACAGGGGAGTCCTTGTGAGGAGGTGATGTGTGGCTGGGAAAGTGAAAATGCAGATGGGGGGACTTACCATGATATGTTCATGGAGGATGATGATGGGACCATGCGTCTGTTCAAAGTTTATGAGCACTATGATGAGCTCCTCGAAGATGAAGATCCTCAAATCCCCATGAGTCCCTATCATGAAAGGGAGGATTTGGATCCATCAGAGCATGCATTCCTATTGTTGCGCAAAGGAACTTAAAAGAGTTCATGAGGTTTTGTTATCTTCTCTATTCCCTTTCAATTTACTCTGTGATTATGCATTTTGGGTGCCTTGTGATGAATTGTGATTATGATGTAGCAATCTGTTGTGATGATTTCTGATTATGATGTAGCAATCTATTGTGGTGATTAAAGCTGCCCACCTCTGGTATTAGTCCCCTGTTATGATGCTTAGTGAAAAAATTTTGTGATTATGATGTTGAAATTAGTCCCCTGTGATGTTGCATAAAGAAATTGTGTTGATGCCTCTTAATTGGAATTTGGACTCTTGATTAACTGTGAGGCTTTGTGTAATTGGAATGTGGATTGGTTGGTTCATTGATTACTTGGCCAAAACTGTCCCTTTGTGTACTTGGAATGTGGGTTGGTTGGTTGCTTGGTTAGTTGGTTTGTTCCTTCAAATTGGTTTTAGCCTTTGGTTTATGTTAGAAGAAGTTGGCATTTTTGTTGGTTGGTTGGTTGATTGCTTAGCCAAAACTGTCCCTTTGTTGCTTGGTTGATTGAAATGAGTCCCCTTAACATCTCAATGAACATATGTGAGAGATAATTGTCACAATTTAATGCAAATGGTGAAGGGACTCAACATATCACATTACCCATGCTCTGGGCTCCAAGTTTGAATGCACTTTGTGCTTCAACTTGTTGAGGTATCAAGCATGGGTCATGTCATGATGATTATGTTAATCCCTGATGCATTAAAGAAGTCAAATGATGTTGAGACCACATTTAAATGTTTTATCTGCCATATACAACTGGTATGGAGAGTTTCCATTACCCTGATCTCAGTGGAACATAAAATTTTAACTACACATAACAGGGAAACTTAATTACTATTAACTTCAAAAGATGCACTACATTACATGATTGCCTCATCACCTACATATTTAAACAAAAGACACATAACTAGAACTTGTTGATGTCCCTTATACACAAAAAATTATCAATACACAAAAAATATCATCATGTTCCTCCTTATACTTAGTCTCTGGTTAGGTGTAGCAGTCATCATTACTTGCATCAATGTTCGAGTTACCTAATCTGCATCCACTTCCTCCCCCTCATTGAAGTAGTGCACATTAGAAAATATAGGAACCTCCCTTTCATTAAGGTACTACATCCGTCCCAGAAAGATCTGAACACTTGTTGGGACACGTAGTTTAAGGTGATAAGTTGTAGTGTGGTTATCAAATGTTATTTTATTTAAAAAGTAGATGTGATAGGAGTTGGTGGGGTATTTTTTTATTAGAGGAGAGATAAAGTTGGGTAACTTTTTATTGATAAAAGGTAGAGTGTGGGCCAAAGATGTGTAAAAGAAATAATATATTCATAAAGGGACCATGTCAAAAATGAAAGTGTTCAAACTAATTTGGGACAAGTATAAAAGGAAAGTGTTCAGACTATTTTGGGACGGAGGGAGTAGTTAAGTGTTAACTGCCTCATCAAGTAGTGATTGTTCCACCTCAACATTCTCTGGCAATTTCCCAATTCTCTGCAAATGTGCTTTTTCATGATGAGGATTCTTGTAATTGTTACCCCCTTTGTCTTTCAAAATCTCAGTCATAACATATTGTAACTGTAACCATGCAAACTTAATCTTTTGTGTGTCATAGAAGTCATAACACTAGTGGAAAAAACCTTATCTGTCACTTAGTAACAGATTCGGTTTTTATAAAACCGCATCCGAAAATCATTAAAAAAAAATGGGAGGGAAAGTTGGGCAGAAAATCTGATCCGGTCCTTTGGTGAACCGGATCAGTTAATAGAAACCGCTCCGGTTTTCTAAAATCTAATCCGGTTCACAAGACTGGATCAGATTTTCCGTAATTCTTGCCGTTATTTTTTCCTCGACCCAATTTTCTTTTTTGAGGGGACTCGGCCCAATTTTCGTTTGGTGGATACAAGGGTCCAAACCCTCCTGCGCTCCATTCCTCCAATACAACCCCCAAGGCCCAAACCCTACATTCCTCTCCTCTCTCATCACTGTAGCCCCCTCTCCTCTACTCTATCTTTCTCTCTCCTCAGCCACCACGAAACCCTACCACCCCGAAACCCTCCTCTGAATCTTATCTCTCCTCCATAACTCGCTTCAATGGCTTCCATAACTCGCTTTGGTACTTCTTCCACTCGCTTGAATGGCTTCCGTAACTCGCTTTGATACTGCTTCCACTCGCTTCGAAGCTGCTGCCACTGCTAGAAATGGCGGACGACAGTGAGGGTGGTTGAGGACGCGAAATCAATGGCGGAAGAAGAAGATAAGTTTTTGCAGAGCCAAAAATATCGAGATTCGAGAGTTGAAGAAGAGAGATAGATTGAAATATTCGCCATCCGAATAAGCGTTTAAGAGAGAGAGAGACGATGAAAATTACGGCAATTGTAGTACCGAAATCCGATCATCGTAGCAAATGCTTCGGATGTCAGCACTTCCGGGTTTTTCCAGCGATCTCTCGCACTGTCGCTAAACGCACCTTACCTGGCCAACGCCAATCCGTCCAGCACGAAGGTCTGCATTTTTTTTGTTATTCTTGTTTAGGGTTTTTGATCTGTTTTTTATAATTGCAGTTTGATCTTGGTTTTATTGAATTTGAATTTTATTATGGATAATTGAGCTGGATAAGTTGAGGATTATGTAAATTTTTAGGTTTTGATTCGTAAGGTTTGTGCCTTCACTTTATGGATCTGGCGTTCAAAATTTGGATCACAATCTATTCAGGTAATGCGAGCCTTCACGTCCTTGTCGAGAGAAAGATTGGTTTTTTGGTTCCCATTTTCGTAATTACGTAATTTTTTGGTTCCCACCCACGAACATGAGTGTGTTAATTTTTTGGTTCCCATTTATTTTGTAATTTCTGTTGTTAATTTCATAATTTATTAATTTTTTGGTTCCCATTTTCGTAATTACGTAGTTTTTTGGTTCCCACCCATGAGTGTTGTTAATTCGAAAGGTTTGTGCCTTCACTCTATGGATTTTACATAGTGATAGTTTTGAAGGTAGTATTCATATGTTAACATCAAGTTTCTGCTGTATATACTGTGACTAACAACGCTGCAAAGATTCCTTGGTTCATTTTGTAAATACTTTCATTTGACCACCCATTGTTTGGTATTTATGAATAATTTGGTTGACTGATGTCTCTGATTTTATCTCCAAAGTTATTTGGTTGTATGTGTTTTTACTCTCGTTGCTCCTGGTTCTGCATAACTGTGATTAGTACTTAAATATCTACTATCTTCTAAAATGGTAAGTGAGTTGTCCTAGTACCATGCCATTGAACTGATTGATAATTTCTCGAGTGGAATCATCTTTCACTGGTTTAGACAAGGCTTTATATATTGATTTAGATTATATATATATTGAATACCTTTCATGTAGAGATGTTACACTTGGTGGCTAGTTAAGCATGGAGCATCTGTGTACATGATTGGACTGCAACATAAGTTTTGTCTGCTCGTTATGAGGCTGGTAAACATATAGCGTGTGTTAGTTTCTCGTTTTTAGGGTTTGAGAATGTTGATATTATATCCACGAATCAAGTGATGTTCTCTGAAGTCCTCTATTATATTCATGTTGCATCTTATTTCCTGTTTACATTGCTTCACCTTGAATCTTGAGGCTATCTCTGTCAGCCATCGTGATTTCATGATGGTTGTATTACTATCGTAGACACCTCTTTCTTCTTTCTTTTAACTGTTATAGATATTTATGTACTGTAAAATTGGACTCTACCTGATAAAGTGTAATATAAATTTCTTACAACTAGTACCATCCAGGTCGTAAAAATGGCACTAATAATTTGTATATGTGGTGCAGGGAGATCGATTCAGTATTGCAGATGGACCAAATACTTGGTTTTCATGATTAATGTCTTTCAGGTATGCTAACATCTTACCCTATGCTTGCTTCTGAGGGATGCTTGTGGTGTTTACCGTGTAAGATGTGATTAGGTTGGAGTCTTCTCTATCTTTGACATTGCTGGTTTTTTTGTTATTATTAGCAATACCTGATATTAATGTTATATCCGTGGTTTGATATTTTATCGTTATGCTCTTTAATTTGTAGTACAGTGCATCTTATAGAAAAAATATTAACATTGTCAAATTCGTGCTCCTTACCTGCTGGATTTGATGTTTTCTCATCCAATTGCGTGTTTTTGAAGTGCCTTTCAATCTTTGAACTTGCATGCAGTTTTCAGAGCTTTAGTTTTGCGCTCTTGAATTGTTTTAATGAGTTAGGTGGAAGTTGATGGACTGTGTAGCTATTAGATTGAAATTCAGATGCACACATGATCACCGAGAATGTGAGGGAAAAAAAGGGCAGGGAGTGGGATTGTGGGAGGGAGAGGAAAGCTACTTCTTGCCCACATCTGCAGTTTAGTTCATGTAGTTTCTCATTCAATTGCATCTCTTTAACTCATTATATTGGGACTTAGTTTTATATTTTTATCTTTTTAGTTTTGTATTTTATCTTGTTTATTTGAACACTTAAACAAAACAAACTGGGCAGTTTGCCGGCTAATCCTGGAACTACTACTTGAACTCATTCTTGCTTTTTGCTCAGATTCATTCATGCTTTATGTATCTTGTAGTCAATGTACTTACTGCATACTTTGTATCATTGCTTGTTGATACAATGTTGACTGTCACATCCACTAGCAATTTTTTTTCCCACATAATAGTGCTTGAGTTCTTGTTGGTTGTAATTAGCATAATTTGTCCGTTCTTCTTGCTAACTATAGTCATGATGAAATGCCATGTTTAGATCTTAAGAGGCTGTTGTGAACTGGCCAAGGGAAGGTATGATGGAGGTGTCTTTTGATTCATCTAGGAGTAGATTGAGGAAGAAGTGGATGTTTAATTGAGGCGAGTAAGAAAGGAATACAGAAGTACATAACTGTCTTTTGATTCAGCTAGGAGTAACCAAAGCTGACATGGAGGCAATTGATTGTAAATGAACAGAAGAAAGTGACATGGAGGCATGTAACAAAAGCTGGCAATTGATTTTTTTTTTTTAAAATTTAGATTACAAGTTGATTGTATCTGATTATTTATGCTTATGCTTCAATTAAGCATAATATGCTTAATAAAATGAGTATTGATATATACTATTGATTTTGTATCGATTAATAATGAAAAGATAAATTTTTTTTTTGGTTTTTGGGGGGGTTTACTGATCCGGTTTTGAAGGAAAACCGGATCAGTAAATGATTAACTGATCCGATTTAGGACCGGATCAGTAAGTCCGATTTTGACCGCATCAGATGGGCTTTTTTCCACTAGTGTAAGCATTTTGAACTCTTGTTATTAGCTCATCTATGTTATGTGGAAATGATTGATTTTGAAGTGATTGAAGAGCCTTAAATAAATATAAATATAACAAGTTGAGATCAGGGGATTTGGGTGGTTGATTTACCAGTTGTATGTTGAACCCATTCTGTGTTGCAGCTGCTTTGAATTCCATATCATCATCTGATATGTGTGGTCTAGCATTATCTTGATGCAATTGAATGTTTCTTGGTAAATAGGCAGGCCAGTTTTGCATAATGCTTGGTATGACATTGTCAATAAGCATTCTTCTGATGACTTCTTTTGTGACTGACTCAACTGGCTTTGTTTCAATAGTCCCTGCTTCCCTGTTGCAACTTATTTTTTCTTTGCTCTGACATAATGAACAAAAGGGTAGATTCCATACTTGCCATCATGAATTTCAATTCCATGTGAGTCATAAATTGGCCTCCCAATAACACCCATGAACATGATTTCAATCCTAAACCTCTTTGATTGACAACACCTATATGGGTCATCCTCAAAAGGTAAGAGATAAAATCTCCTCATTTCAGGGTTTAAATAGAACCATTTCTCATCAATATGTATCACATTTTGCATGTCCATGAAGATTGGATTTGTTGTTGGTGTAGGAGGATAAATATGGCCTAAAACCCACTTCATTCTTGTCAACTTGTGTGCTTCTGTGACTCTTGGGTGGGTACTTGATGTGTGAGACCTTAATTTACCCTTTTTCAACAACCTGTAAACTGTGCAATGAGGTATTTTCGGTGCACCTACAAAACTCCTAATTGTGGTTCTAAGATGCAGGGGCACATATTGTAAAAGTCATCACTGTAGTGCTTAGGTTTCCTCCCACATCTACCATATCTCTTGTGCATAACATCTATTGCATGACCTTCTGATCTTTGTTTTATTGCATCTTTGTAGATTTTATTTATAGTGCTCTTATGCACACCTACTTCCCTTGCAAGTTTGCTTTGAAACCCCCATTTCATTACTCCATCATTCTCATTTAGAAGTAGATTATCTACAATTAGTCTTCTTTGTGCTAGAGTGAGATTTGATTTGTGCCTTGTAATTATTGCTTTAAGTTGTACTTCTTCATGTGCTATTTCTTCTTCCTCATCTTCTATGTCTTCTTGTAGCTCAAAATCTTCCTACAGTAGCTGCTCAATGGAGAAGAAATTTGGATCATCAACTTCTCCATCCTCCATGCTGACTTCAAGATGCACTAATCTGATTTTTTTGGGTTATTTTTTGCTGTATAAAACTGATGTGGAGATCTTAAACTAATTTGGTGCTGTGTGTGCAAGTGCCTTGTGTAAATGGTGGTTTTTTTTTTGTTAAACAATGGAACAGTTTAAGGTAGGAGAAGAAGAGGAGAGAGAAAGATCTTCTCTGGTTGTAAATGGTTGTTTATGATCCTTTATTTGTGAACAATTAGCTATTTAAATGGTAAAGGTTTGGGCTCCAAAAATCTAAAATTTTGGAGCAAATTTATTTGGAGCCAAAAAGGAGTCCCACATTTTTTGCATGGTCCACACACTCCCCCCCAAACTGCCGCCTTTTGCCTCCTTTTTAATTTTGTTGGCCCCACTTTCTCTCTCCTTATTAACATACCCACATGCTAACACTTTCCATTAATCTCTCCCTAAGAAATTTTGCCTAGGAGTCCGGGTCCATTGAATTGTTGCGTTTAATTTGATACGGAGGAAGTATTATTTATAGGAAAAATTGTCAAAAATAATCCGAAGTTTGTGGCGTTTTCCACCATTAATCTCAAGTATCGTTTTTCCCTGAATAATCCCAAGTTCGCATGTTATCTTCCAATATTGGTCCGACTCTAAGGATAACTTGCTTAGTAGGTAAAAATCGTAGGCCTCACGTATAAATTTATTTATATTTAATTATATCTCTTTTGGTTTAAGTTTTTTGTAATTT
Organism: Beta lomatogona; assembly: GCA_947646795.1. Lineage (NCBI taxonomy): Eukaryota > Viridiplantae > Streptophyta > Magnoliopsida > Caryophyllales > Amaranthaceae > Beta > Beta lomatogona. Next base: position 1,403,700 of record CANSNZ010000018.1, on the reverse strand, counting down.
AAATTATATTTTAAGTTTTTATTTTTACTTTTAATTATATCTCTTTGTTGGTTTGAATTTTTGAAATTTATGAGTTTGGTAATGATTACATGAGGTCACGAATCTAAGAGTTTATAAGTGGGTTTGTTGTTAGATTTTTTTGTTGTACAAGTTTATTTTGCATTACTATTTATTTTTTATTCAAGTGAGCACCTGTTCTTTCCTTTTCATTTATTTTTTTTCCTTTTTTTTTCGACGAAAATGGATCAACATTTAAATAAAAAATAAAACATAGTGGACCCCATGAAATTTTTACTTGTTGAGCAGTTCACCAAAGGAAGGAGACCTGTAACACCCCGATAATTCTCTTTTTCTCAGAAATACCTTTATAATACAAAACTTAGAGAATTACCCAAGTATTATCGCTCGTGTGATAACGTATCGGCTTATTCAGAATTTTGCAGCGGAAAACATCAAACTAAACTTTATAAATAATAAATTAGGTATTTCAAAAACAACCCACTTTATGAAAGTCTATCAACCCAACTTATAATAACATTATCCGACTAATGCAGAACAAAATAACAAACTAAGTTTACACAAGCTCTCCATTCCCAGATTCCCAATGATGCTACATCTGCGAACCTGTAAATGTCAATGCTCTAGAAATGTTGCTCACCAAAATTGGGTCATCACAGGATCACTAAGGCAAAGCCATGATCAACAATCACAAACAAAGCACGTAATCAGCAAAGCTGAGTACTACATGACAATACATAACCAATCCTAATCATGATACTAAGAAATAGTAAACAGAGATAAATAAGTAATACAACCATATAACATTCTGCAGATGACTTCTACTGAACTAAACTTAAATCAACTTTTATTATATTAAATGGAATAGTTATTGGACCGAGTTGTCTAACTAAAAACGAGCCTTCACCTAGGAAGTCGAAATACGGGCGCGACTCCGTATTCCATAATGACCTGCGATATCGAGGAACCTTTAAATAAAAAGAGGAATGGTGATCAATCCAATTCCCAGAAAAAGCCATGGCTCGCTCACCATGTACCCCAACTCCTGATTGTCCAACTTCAGACGTGCACCAGTCTAAAGCTTATTACTATCCAAGTTACACTTTACGTGATTTACAATTTATTACTTTTAATGACACACATACAAGCAACACATAATATAATTCAACATTCACAACTAAACTTCTTTTATCTTAGGATTAAATAAGTGATCACACAACTTACAATCCAAGATTACTTTATTTAATTCCAACCTTTCTTACTTTGTTGAACCTAGCCAACAATCAATCAATCTTACCTTTCAAAGGCACAACTTGTCAACCTACCAAATAAGGCCCACAGTCCTCATAAAGTAGTGAAATACAAAAAGGGAACAATGATCAAACATGATCCAATACTAATAAATATATTAATTCCCCCATGTGAATTAATAAATAAGGTTCCCAATCCAATTAACATGCTTGCATCAATATTCCATACAAACATGATATTCTACTCATAATCAAATATTATAATTAACATGTTTGCACACAGGCATAAAACATGCAAAATCTAACATAATAAATATCATACATGAACTCAACCAAGTTCCTATACATGATACTACATAATTCTCCTTCATAAAATCATGATACTATCTCAATCATCACATAGGCATGTACGTACCTTGTGTAAACTAGTCGACTGGCCACTTTTAAACCTTTAAAAGTCTCCTACGGAATACTCTCCGCCTAGAAATCAAATATAACTAAAATCAATACTCTTAAATAAAAAGACAGCAACTTTAAAATATTTAAAAACCCCTTTAAACATATTCAAAAGTTGATTTTACTATCAAAACTTCCATTACTTTTAATTCCTAGCATAGTACTACCATACTAGTAATTAAAATTCTTAAAATTCCCTAAATAAAATGCTTTCTGAAATTCCAGCAACTTATAAAATCATAAAACCTTCTTTAAACCCTCTTAAACATGTTTAAAAATCATAAATTAAATTAATCTCATAGTATTTAATATGCTACTATGGTTTTCTAATAATTAACACCCTAAAGATCCATGCTTTAATTACTAAAACTTCAAACTAACAATAATAAACAAATCTGAATTTTTATTCTTATAATATAATATATATATGAATCAAGATTATTCATTAAAACAGTAAATTAACATTGATAATCATGATTAACATTAAAATAAAGCATAAAAACCTAGTCTTTAATGGAAAACTTGAGGAAAAGGAAAGAATTAAACCAACTCAAGATGAAAGGGAGGAGGCGCCGGCCAAGGAGGAGTCTTGGTGGCAGCAGCGACGGTCAACGGCGGCGGTGACGTTTCTTAGGAAGGAAGAAAGCGTTACTTGAAGAAGAAGAAACAAAAGCTTGAGAGGAAGAAGAAAAGAAAATTACGTGGAAGAGGAGAGAGAGAGAGCCGTGAGAATTAAGAGGAAGAGTGAAGAAAAATAGTTTGTGTAGGGCAAATAATTGGGCTTAGGGTATTTATAGTTAGGGTTTCCTTTTGGGCTTAGGAAAAAGGAATTTAAGTTTAAATAGGATTCGATGATAACTAGGATTGATGAATGAGGACTCCTAGTATCAATATAACTCCTCTTTCCCAATCTACTCTTAGAATTTGGGTTCCTCAAGTCCATTAGACTTCTTTTCTAAATCAAATTCATATTTCAAACCTTTTTCAAAGTATGATTAATTAAAATATTTTCAACTTCCTTAAATCCTTAAAATAATTTTATTTGACTTTCAAAAATAGTCAACCTACTTAAATAATAAAAATCATTTGAACTAAAATATAAATATATAAATGATAAAATATATTTATAAAATCCTTTAAATTTATGGGGGATTACAGTCTACCCCCCTTAAAAGAAGTTTCGTCCCGAAACTTGACACGAAAACTCACATATTTTCAAAACTTGAACTCAACTTTTCAAAGTTTACAAAGAATTGTGCCACTTGTGCACACTTTTGCTAACTTAAAACACTTGTGTTACTTATGAACACACTTTCTTATGCGAAGAGTCTACTTCTTTAGCACTAACATGTGCAGATTGTTCAACATAGGCATACATATGCATAAAAAATCTCATAAAAATAGACAAAAGCGCGAAATTTATCGCATTCTATCCCCCTTAAAGAAAACGAGTTACGCCCTCGTAACTCACCTCAAGGAACAGATCTGGATACTTCTTTTTCATCTCATCTTCGGTTTCCCACGTTGCCTCTTCAGATTCGTGGTTAGACCAAAGTACTTTCACGATATGGACATCCTTATTGCATGTACTACGCACTTTTCTGTCGAGAATCCTGACAGGCCTTTCCTCATATGTGAGGCTACTATCGATCTGAATTCGTTCAGGCTCTAGGACATGACGTTCATCGGGAATATAGCGCTTAAGTTGAGAAATATGGAACACATCATGCATCTTCTCAAACTCCATTGGCAATGCCAATCTGTAGGCAACTTTCCCAATACGCTCCAGAATCTCATATGGGCCTACATATTTAGCACTTAACTTGCCCTTTTTCCCAAATCGCATGACTCCCTTAGTGGGTGATACTTTCAAGAACACTTTATCACCTATAGCAAACTCATCATCGCGTCTTTTCAAGTCAGCATAACTCTTCTGTCTATCTTGCGCAGCTTGAATTCTAGCCTAAATCAGCCTGACATTCTTAACAGTTTCCTCAATAAACTCTGTCCCCAAGACTATATTTTCGCTAAAGTCATTCCAACAAATGGGGCTTCTACATTTCCGTCCATATAAGGCCTCAAACGGTGCCATCTTAATGCTCGCATGGTAACTATTGTTATACGAAAACTCAATCAGGTCTAATTGGTCCTCCCAACTACCTTGAAAATCAATATCACACGCTCTCAACATATCCTCCATCGTCTGGTTAGTCCTCTCGGTCGACCATCGCCGTCGCGGGTGAAAGGCTGTACTCATCTTCAATGTTGTCCCAAGATTTAATTGAACCTTCTTCCAAAATTTCGAAAGGAATCAAGAGTCACGATCAGAAATGATATCCTTTGGAACTCCATGCAGTCTCACCACATGCTTAACATATGTCTTTGCTAGTTGCTTCTTCTTCCATGTCTCCTTGATCGGTATGAAAACGGCCGACTTTGTCAGGCGGTCCACAATAACCCAAATAGTATCATTACCACTCCTTGTTCTAGGCAAAGCAGTTACAAAATCCATTGATATGGAAACCCACTTCCATCCCGGAACCTCTAATGGTTGAACTTTCCCTATGGGTCACTTGTGATCTATCTTCACCTTCTGGCAGGTTAGGCACTTAGACACATACTCAGCTACCTCTCGCTTCATGTTTGGCCACCAATAGATCTGCTTAAGGTCCTTATACAGCTTGTCACCCCCAGGGTGCACAGAGTACGGTGTATTATGCCCCTCATCCATAAGACGTCTTTTAAGCTCGTCACATTTTTGTGGTACACACCACCTTCCTTTAAATCTCACACTACCATCATCATGGATCTGAAAATCACTTTCCTTACCTTGGCCCATCTTTTCCTTAATCTTCTCTAAATGCTCATCCCCAACTTGACCCTCTTTAATCTCGTCTAGAATTGACAATCCCAATGATAAAGCACTCAATCTTGCCTCGATCTCCCCAGGATTTAAAATTTCTAGGCTAAGCCTTTGCATATTTCGACACAACTCCTCAGGAACTATCAAGGCGTTCATGCTATGACTCGACTTCCTACTCAGTGCATCAACGACTACATTTGCCTTCCCTTCATGGTATTGGATGTCTAAGTCATAGTCCTTTATCAACTCTAGCCATCTCCTCTGCCTCATGTTGAGGTCTTTCTGGGTAAAGATGTACTTCAAGCTCTTATGATCTGTGAATATCTTGCAAGTCACCTCATACAAGTAGTGTCTCCAAATCTTCAAAGCGAACACAATGGCAGCTAACTCTAGATCATAGGTAGGGTAATTAGCCTCATAAGGTTTCAACTGACGCGACGCATACGCAATCACCTTCCCATTCTGTTGTAACACACATCCCAGACCATTCTTCGAAGCATCACTATATACCTCAAATCCCTCATTCCCATCAGGTAGGGTCAAAACAGGCGCGGAGGTTAAACGATCCTTCAAAATCTGAAAGGCTTCTTCACACTTTTCACTCTACTCAAATTTTGACTCTTTTTTCATCAAATTAGTCATAGGTCTTGCTATCTTCGAGAAATCCCTCACAAATCTTCTGTAATAACCCGCTAGACCTAAGAAACTTCGGATATCAGACACATTCTTCGGAGTTGGCCACTCACTCACAGCTTGAATCTTAGCAGGATCTACAGAGACTCCTTCCTTAGACACATAGTGACCTAAAAATGCTACCTTCTCCAAACGAAACTCACACTTAGAGAACTTGGCATACAATTGATTCTTTCTAAGCGTCTCCAATATGATCCTCAAATGCTCATCATGCTCCTTCTCGTTCCTCGAATAGATCAGGATATCATCAATGAATACGACCACAAATTTATCTAAGAACTCATGGAAAATCCTATTCATTAAGTCCATAAATATGGCAGGTGCATTGGTTAACCCAAAAGGCATTATAGTGAACTCATAATGACCGTAATGAGTCCTAAATGCAGTCTTAGGTATATCCTTGTCGGCTACTCTCAACTGGTGATACCCCGAACGCAAATCAATTTTCGAGAACACGCTCGCTCCATTTAATTGGTCAAATAGGTCGTCGATTCTAGGCAAAGGGTACCTATTCTTGATGGTTACGTTATTCAATTCCCTATAATCAATACACAACCTCATACTCCCATCTTTCTTCTTGACAAATAACACAGGAGCTCCCCAAGGTGATGCACTAGGTCTAATATAACCCTTATCGAATAATTCTTGCAACTGCGCCTTCAACTCACTCATTTCCGGAGGTGCCATTCTATAAGGTGCCTTAGATATAGGAGCAGTTTCAGGAACTAGGTCTATGGTGAACTCAACAGCTCTAACAGGCGGCATACCCGAGATCTCACTCGAAAACACGTCCATGAACTCATTCACAATCGGAACATCTTCAATACTTACCCCAACCTCTTTACCCACATCTTGCACACTACAGAAATATAACTCACACCCCTTCTTCATCAACTTTTTTACTTGCATTGCGGAGATGACCCCAAAGCTCTTGGATTTCCCAAAACGTCTATACGAAGTCAGCTTACCCAAAGGGTTCCTTAAAGTTACTTTCTGAACTTCACAATCTATCTTGGCCTTGTATAAACTTAGCCAATCCATCCCCAGAATTACATCTAGGTCTCCCAGATTAAACTCTATTAAGTCAGAAGGAAAAACACAGTCTCCTATCTTTAGAGGCAAGTTTCTAAACATCTTGGTACACCTTATGGTCTCACCAGTAGGTATACTAACAGGCAAATTAATCACTTCAAAATCGATTAATTCCAGACTTTTAATAACAGACGACGAGACAAAAGAATAAGTCGCCCCCGAATCAAATAACGCTTTAACTTGCACGGTGTTAATAGAAAAAGTACCAGACACTACATCGGCAGATCGTTCAGCTTCGTTGCGACTCATCACGAATAGCTTTCCCGGAGCCTTGTTCTGGTTGTTCTCACTGGCAGGCTTGTTATAGCTTCCTTGATTGTTCTGTGCCCCTGCAGGCTTCGAACCCTGATTTCCTGGCTGGTTGAATCCAGGCCTCGCTTGGTTACTACCCCCATTGCCATTTTGCTCCTTCTTTTGCTTAGCAAATCACTCACTCCCTATTGCCCTTCTTCTGGCAGTAGTTACAAATCACTGGTTCCCCCTTACAGTCTCTACCAGGGTGGTTGTTGCTACACTTTTTGCAGTGATACACTCTTTCAGCTCGACCCCTATTGCGGTTATCCTGGTTGTTGTTTCCTTGGAAATTTCCATTACCATTCCTACTCTTCTTGAAATTCCCCTGGTTTCCCCCAGCATTAAAGTCCTTCCTCTTCTCACCTACCACAGGATTCTTTTTATCCCGCCTCGATTGGAGTCCATAAATATGGGCGGCTCTCCCATACACGATATCTAGGGATGTAAAGGTCTCCCCTCCTAATCCCGGGTTGTATCTCATCGGTCAACCCCTGCTCAAATCTCCGAGCCTTCAACTCTGCAGTAGCTACAACCTCAGGTGCAAACCTCGACAGTGCTATGAATTTACTGTAATACTCAGAAATGGTCATACTACCCATCCTAAGATTAATGAATTCCTGGGCCTTCTGCTTCCTCATAAATGCAGGGTAAAACTTCCCCTTCAAGGCAGTCACAAAAGCCTCCCAATTGAACCCTTCTATAGCACTCAATCTAACTCCATTCTCCCTCCACCATAAATCAGCCTCATCCTTAAGGTACAACACAGCCTGACCCACTCTCAAATTTTCAGGGCAGTTTACAACCTCAAAAAGCTTCTCAAACTCCCTAATCCAGTTTTCTAGGAAGGTAGGGTCAGCTTGCCCCTTATAGCATGGTGGCTTAACCTTAGCTAGCCTTTCGAACATATCCCCGGCACTCTCAGGACGCTCAGCTCTCTCCTGAGTCAATTTCTCCGCCAAGAGGCGAATAGCAGCAGCTAGATCGTTGTTGTTAGCCATTCTACTTCGGGACCTGAAAGTAATATAACTCTACTTTAGGTTCCAGCATAACTCACATTTCCATCTAGGAAGGCAACATTTGATTTGATCATTACAGATCGCATCAACAGACAATTTCTCAACTAGTTCCAAGTTCAACATGAAATGTTCTCTAATGATCACATAATCATCCATGTAAAATATATTCACATCAACATGCAAATAGAAACAAGCAAGCAAGAATATAATTGCCTAATGAAAATAAAAAAAAATATTCCCATTACGTGCCCAGAATAAATTTTTAGTCACTCATATTATTAAGTAATAACTTTTATTCTTCCATAACGGGTATTTAAATGAAATAACTGTTGCTATAATATTATACCTTCCTAAAAGGAACCATGATTGTAAAAAAAATAAAACTATGCTATCACTGTTGGTCGACTAACCAACTGATTATAATATTATTTCCTCTATTGCTAAGAAGAATAATAAATAAATAAAAAATAAATAAACAGTAACCTAAGGTATCACATTATCATTTTTGTCCTCAGTTTCTATGTATAGCCCAGGTACGAAGATCTCATCTTCAGACTCATCTATGTCCTCATCATAATATGCGACATATCTCCTTTGTCGTTTAGATCTCCTAGAAGGTTGAGGCTCCTCGTCCTCTGACTCCGAATCAGTTTCAAACCTGAACCAAGCACGATAGATGTCTTTTCTAGTCTGGCCTCTAGTATGGTCGAACTCCACAATGAGCTCATCATCACTGGTTACATCCCTCCTCATTAAAGTACGCATAGTCCAATCTAGACTGGTATAGTTATTGCCATCAAGAGGTGCTATGTCCTCATCACTTTCATCGTCACTCAGAACAATGGGGTTATAATAGCTTCCTAATATGGCAGACATGATTAATGATCTACAACAAATAAATATATTCAATAACATTTTTAGTACTCTCCCTGTACGTAATTCCCAACAATAACAATAAAAGATACCATTAACATCATAGGCACAAAATATAACAATCAACAGGGAAGAAATACATAAACAGTTGCAGGGAAGAAAAATAATCATGAATAGTTAGCAGGGAAGAAAAATATTAACATACTGAACTAACTATTCAATGCAGACATATAATATTGCTATCCTATATGCCCTTCCTATGCTACCCATTCTCACAATATTACAAGTAAAACTTCAAAGCCATGAAAATAATGCAGACACTTTTATAAGATAATAAAAATTAAGTGTCTAAAAAAACAAAATATTTCCTCATAAAAAAAAATTTCGAACATTAAAAAAAATGGAAAGGGAAAAAAAAATTTCGACTCTTAAAAAAAAAAAATCGGCTATATAAAACAAAATATATAACTTCGAAATTCAGCTCTAAAAAAATATATAATTCGGTCCCTAACAAAAAAAATAATTTTCGGACTCTAAAAAAAAATTTCGGTCCTTTTTAAAAATATATAAATATATATATTCCTATAACGAATAAGTAGGAGCAATTCTAAGAGTTTATTCAAGTAACTAGTAAGTTAATTAGGCGCCTAAAAGTTTTGAAAATAACTTAAAGCTCCCAGATACCACTTTGTAACACCCCGATAATTCTCTTTTTCTCAGAAATACCTTTATAATACAAAACTTAGAGAATTACCCAAGTATTATCGCCCGTGTGATAACGTATCGGCTTATTCAGAATTTTGCAGCGGAAAACATCAAACTAAACTTTATACATAATAAATTAAGTATTTAAAAAACAACCCACTTTATGAAAGTCTATCAACCCAACTTATAATAACATTATCCGACTAATGCAGAACAAAATAACAAACTAAGTTTACACAAGCTCTCCATTCCCAGATTCACAATGATGCTACATCTGCGAACCTGTAAATGTCAATGCTCTAGAAATGCTGCTCACCAAAATTGGGTCATCACAGGATCAATAAGGCAAAGCCATGATCAACAATCACAAACAAAGCACGTAATCAGCAAAGCTGAGTACTACATGACAATACATAACCAATCCTAATCATGATACTAAGAAATAGTAAACAGAGATAAATAAGTAATACAACCATATAACATTCTGCAGATGACTTCTACTGAACTAAACTTAAATCAACTTTTATTATATTAAATGGAATAGTTATTGGACCGAGTTGTCTAACTAAAAACGAGCCTTCACCTAGGAAGTCGAAATACGGGCGCGACTCCGTATTCCATAATGACCTGCGATATCGAGGAACCTTTAAATAAAAAGAGGAATGGTGATCAATCCAATTCCCAGAAAAAGCCATGGCTCGCTCACCATGTACCCCAACTCCTGATTGTCCAACTTCAGACGTGCACCAGTCTAAAGCTTATTACTATCCAAGTTACACTTTACGTGATTTACAATTTATTACTTGTTATGACACACATACAAGCAACACATAATATAATTCAACATTCACAACTAAACTTCTTTTATCTTAGGATTAAATAAGTGATCACACAACTTACAATCCAAGATTACTTTATTTAATTCCAACCTTTCTTACTTTGTTGAACCTAGCCAACAATCAATCAATCTTACCTTTCAAAGGCACAACTTGTCAACCTACCAAATAAGGCCCACAGTCCTCATAAAGTAGTGAAATACAAAAAGGGAACAATGATCAAACATGATCCAATACTAATAAATATATTAATTCCCCCATGTGAATTAATAAATAAGGTTCCCAATCCAATTAACATGCTTGCATCAATATTCCATACAAACATGATATTCTACTCATAATCAAATATTATAATTAACATGTTTGCACACAGGCATAAAACATGCAAAATCTAACATAATAAATATCATACATGAACTCAACCAAGTTCCTATACATGATACTACATAATTCTCCTTCATAAAATCATGATACTATCTCAATCATCACATAGGCATGTACGTACCTTGTGTAAACTAGTCGACTGGCCACTTTTAAACCTTTAAAAGTCTCCTACGGAATATTCTCCGCCTAGAAATCAAATATAACTAAAATCAATACTCTTAAATAAAAAGACAGCAACTTTAAAATATTTAAAAACCCCTTTAAACATATTCAAAGGGGGTTACTAAATACCGCCCGTATTTACTTGAAATCGCCTGTATTTTTTTTAAAATACTCCTAAACTACCCCCTACAAATACTACCCCATACCCCCCACACTCTCTCACTCTCTCACTCTAACACTCTCTCACTCTCACTCCTCACTCCCACCATAGCCACCACCACCCCCAAAGCCACCACCACCACCACACGATAACCACCACCACCAGGCGAGGAAGGCCGTACCGGCGACCACCAGAGCGAGGACGAAGAAGACACCGACGCCGACCACCACCACAACACGCCGGAAAAAGAATGGGCCCAAGGAAGAAGGGAAAGGAAATCGGGGAATCTTCAAATCAGGTTAGTTTTGTAGTTATTTGTGGTCAAAACCAACGTAGGCTTGCCGGAAAATTGCCCCACTCGTCGCCGGAAAAACGAGGCAAACATTTTTTTTTCTTTTTTCGTAAATGCAGGGCAACGGATAAGAAATCCGTTACCACCACACGGTGGTAACAGAATTTCCGTCCGTTGCCCTGCATTTACGAAAAAAAAAAAAAAATTTTTTGTTCTTTGTGTTTTCCGGCGAGGGAGGGGGGATTTTGGGTTTTTTTTTCTTTTTTTTAATTTATGTTTATGTTTTATTAATTTCTGTTTTTTTATAATTATATTTTTATGTTTATTTTAAATAATTTATGTTTGTTCGTAATTTATGTATTAATAATTTTTGTTTGAATTAAAAATAATAATTTGTGTTTATTTGGGCTTTTATAATTAATGTCAATAGTTATTTGAATATATTAATTTAATTGGAATAGTTAATATGTTAATTTGTGTGATAATATGGTAATTAGGTTTTATTATTATGTTAATGCATGTTAGTAACATGGTAGTATTATTTAATTTAATTTATTTAATTGTTTAATAGCATGTGATAATAGTATTATTTAATTTTAATAGTTATTATATAATAAGTTGATATATTGATTTGAGCATGTTATTATATTATTAAAATATTTCAATGATATTAGCATGTTATTATTTTATATTAGTAGCATATTACGATTATTTATTGTAATGATATTAGCATGTTAATTTGTTTTTATTAACATGTTAATTTATGTAGGGTATTTGTTTTTATTAGCATGTTTACTAATGATATTAGCAAGTTAATATGACTTATTGTTGTAATTTTAGTTAATTAATCATTAGAAAGTGAATAGTTATATAATAATGCCCTAATTTACTTACTTTGCGCATGTTAATATATTTTAATAATATTATGTTAACACCATCACCAATGTTAATGCATCTTAGTATTAGTTTTCCTTATAATTTTAGTTAAGTAATTATTAGAGTGTCAATGGTTATAGATTAGTAGTAATTACAATATAATAACGTAGACATTAAATAAATAATAAATAATTAACATAATGTATTATTAGGGTCTTGATGGTCCTGAGGGATCGACGCCACGACACACTAGATCTCGTGGTGTTGATGCATCTAGTAGGAGGGCGAGGACTGATGCTCAGGCTAGCCAGATGCCTATTCCTGAGGACGCGCCTGATAGTGCTGGATGGGATACTGGGGACGAGCAGGAGTTAGATCATGCTATGAGAGATGACGATGGAGCTGATGTGGGTGAAGCCGCCTCCCATGTGCCTGTGAGGAAGGGTAGTAGAGGGAGGTTTGTTTCGGGGTCGAGTTCCGGGATCTAGTAGGCCGTCGAGCGGGGATAGAGCCGCTAGGGATACTTCGTGGTTAGTTACCGAGGCGATGCCCGGGGGGCCCACTTGACGGTACCCTGATTCCTAGTTGGCGGGGGCACGTCGGCTCCCGTATATACCACGATACGACTGCTAGGGATGTTATGCTGTGCCATAACCGCTCCAATGCATTTGATCCGTTGCTGACTTGGGGTTTCCCGCAGCAGTCGTTGCAGCGCTTGGATAGATCTTGTATTGCCCAGCTACCAGGGATTATGTTTGGGCACCTTGACTTTCCATTACTTACAGCGTTTGTAGAGCGTTGGCAGCCCGACACGAACACGTTTCACATGCCTTTTGGAGAGATGACGATCATGTTACATGACGTTTGGCAGATCCTACGTGTTCCTATTGAGGGTCGGACTGTTAGTGCTGTTTTGCCGACTTCTGAGTTGTATGTACGGTTTGAGGAGCTCCTCGGCTTGACTCGTGAGGAGTTATTATGTGAGGACTCACGGGTCTGGAGGAACGGTGGCGTTACCGTTCGTAAGATTTTCGATCACTTGCATGGATCGGGCCGTCCGGGCGACGTGCGAGGTTCGCGCATGGTTCCTCCTGGCACCTTGGGTGTACCCTCTTCACTGATAAGAGTGGTTCCCGCCTCATGCCCCAGAACATAACTGAGCTGGATGACCTTGATTCAGTTCATACTTACTCGTGGGGCTCAGCTGCTTTGGCGTACCTATACCGTCAGCTAGGGGTTGCGTCTAGAGCGGATAGCAAACAGGTTGCCGGGTGTCCGACGCTCCTCCAAAGGTCTTGGATATACGAGTACTTCCCGTGTTTCCGACCACAGCGAGAGGGCCGGCCTTCGGTGATCATGATCCCCGGGCACGGAAGTGGGATTATCACATCGTCGGCAAGGATTTCGTCCGACCGGAGTCCATTCGTAGACGCTTGGACAACCTTCGGGTTTCGTAGGTACGAATATTTAATGCATTAGTAGAATATATATTATTATGTTCTCATATATTACTACTACGTTAGTAACATGAAATTATTACATTTATCCGTTTTCGTGTCGATCGGACGCCATATGGGGATGACCAGGCCGCCATGATTCCGAGGACGTTGTATGTCGGTTTCATACGTTATCGAGGTATCATTGAGCCGTACAACCTAGATCGTGTACTTGCGACAGGTTGGGTTTTGTTCAGGTCATTCCTACCCCTCCTATTCAGCCTGATTTCGCATACGGACCGTGCAACCCGAAGAGGTATGAGGTTCGGTTCTCGGTCTCGCAGGCCGAGTCCGCATGGCAGCGGTTCACGCCATATCTGTGGGGGTCTCAACGTATCACGGTTGAGACGGGTTACTCGTCGCGGAGAGTGTTCGAGGGAGTACATGGATTGGTTTTGTACATATTCCCATCCTACCCTCATTCTTTGCGAGATAGGACGCATATTCCGCCCCGGGCCAACACTTCAAACACCCACTATGTACGCAATATAATCATTTATTTGTTTACTATTTTATATGTTATATTATTGATACATAACATAACATAACTAACTGACTTTTTGCAGTGGATGGCCCGACATTTTGACGCCACGAGAGCGTTGACGGAGGATCGGCACAATGACCAGCGACCCAACACTTCTTTGGCATATGAGATGTTGGCCGACCTCGCTCGGGATTGGGATGCTGCATTGCGTCTAGATCGGGCACGGGACGCTGCTGAGGACGAGCATCATCATGACATGTAGTCATTGCATTTCAGTGTTCTCATTCCATTAGTTATGTATGGGTGTATTATGTAGTTACATTTTTTGATGATATTACTTTGGGTGTATTATGTAGTTACATTTTTTGATGATATTACTTTGTTAGGTATATATGACTTTGGTTTTATGATGATATTTATTATTTCAATTTGGATCATTGCAACCTATTGTTTCAATTTGAATCATTGCAACATATTATTTCAATTTGAATCATTGCAACTTATTATGATCCAACATTATAAATTAATATGATCCAACATTATAAATTAATATCATATCAAATACTACTTATTCGGCTCAAATTCAATTATCAAATAGTATTAATAATTACAAATGCATTTATCAAATACATTACATAAAATATTACAATTAATAGATCGCACTATGTGCTATATACTAAGAAGAGAGTAACTCATCCCATAAAGCGCGTCGCACACCATACAACAGATCCCAACCATCAACACTATCTTCATGCATGTTATGCCACAAGTTATGAATAGGTGGTACCGGTGATCCAGGGAAGTAACTCCGAGTCTAATATAATGCTGAAAGGTACCAAGATGTGCAATTACGAGTTCGTTAGTTGGACCCACCGTGTATTCGAAGCACGCCAAGGAAGGACAAGTGATACACGGATATAGTTGTCCCTCCGGGCCAAGTCCTACTAAAATGATCGCGGCATTGAACATCTCGCGCAATAGGAAACAAGTCTTGCGAAGTAACCATCCAATGAGCCTCGATGCTGCCCCCATTCCAAATAATGCGCCTTATTGCTGCGTCTATCCCATCATAATAAATACGTGTGTAAACATCCCGATGAGCAGCAATCTCATTTGCCATATTTTGGCGGATAAAACCCCAATGGTCTTCACTCCCTAAAAAACAATCTGCAACAGTTCGAAATCCACAGTTACCGTCCGCCTGGACATTAGTCCATCTAGTAATGAATGGGCGAAGAATCCCAGGAATCCTGCGGTAAAATGGAAATCCACTAACACCATCTTGTCCATCCACGCTTTCCCGACCTACAACAATCAAATTAATTAACATAAAATTTATCAGTACGTATCAAATAAATGTTATCAATAATCAATACATACAATTAACAAACATATTACCTGTAGACGTTGACAAGCTCATAACTGAACCTGAAGATCTGCTTCTCTTTGAAGACGAACTGGATGTGTGCTCAAAACCACTCTTCTTTCGTTTTGTACTTGGGTGATTCTTTCGGCGTGGTCTCCCTTTGGGGTTCTCGACAATATCGGGCTCAAAAGCTGAATCGCCCGGATTACGCAGATGTTCCTCTAGAACCCGGGTAGCGCTCCGCAATACGGCAGGATCACTACTTTGAACCTGCTCAACCAACTCTAAGAAGTACTGAGAATCTTGTGCTGCCTCAGATACAAACACAGGGTTGTTGACACCATCACCAATGTCAAAGTAGTTCAATAAGGATGTAAGTCTGTCAGGTACAGACTCTCGTTCGCCTCCAATCGTCTCCGTATGGTGCACGCACAGGGGATTGCATGTGTGGTTCTCAACGAGCAACCGCAACGCTGATATACCTCGTAGCCTAACTCCCGCATATGATTTTCCTCATGCAGTAACAGTTCTAAACAGTAATACGAGACTCGACCATTTAATTGATACAATGCCTGAGTCTTGTACAATATTCCGTGCCGACGCCGACTTTCCTCCAAATCATTCTCAACCTTCTTCACCTGATTTTCTATCTCACTGTGAGCAATAGAAAAGATGGAGTCCAAGGCAGTTGTGCTACTAAAAACCCAAGACTTCAGTGCAAAGTGTGCACTTTCAACTCGGTTAGTGCACGTGTTCCCAAGGTGAAGTACATTGTCCGTCCATGCCCGCACAAACTTCTCTTTGTACACAAGCCAAGTTGTTTCAACGTATTGGATTATTTTAGGCCACTTTCTGTACACATCTCTCATATTATCAACCTCGGCCTCATAACTCCTCTCGTCGGTCGCGTTGACTATCCGATACCAAGTTCGGCTCACGAATCTCGGACCCGCATCGGTGTTGCCCATGATGTTACTCACTCTAGCCTGCACGTCTTTGTTGATATGCCATCTACATAGCAAATGTGCAGAGTTAGGAAACACTTCCCGGATCGCTTTCATAAGGCCCAAATCACGGTCAGTAATGAGTGTAACAGGGACAACATTCACTCCAATAAGCAACCTAAACTTGTCCAACACCCAATTATAACTATCACTGCTTTCGTTGGCCATCAGAGCATACCCAACCATAAAATTCTTGTTGCACGGCGTCATCCCAATGAGCTCTAGAAAAGGCATGTTATATTTGTTGGTTTTATATGTTGCATCCATACCAACAACAAGTGGATAAGTTCGGAGGATATTTGCCGAACGAGGGTGCACCATGAATGCTGCAGTCATTGCATTTGTCTCCTCGTCTTGCCTAATCCAAGTGAAGGTAGTCGCTCTCTCGAGCAAGGTGAAGGAAGTGTTGCATCACGTCTCTACCATCCATTGCTTCCCTTCTATCCTTTTCCTTCAGGTTGTACAAGTGTCTCATATTTGGATGATCATCGGGAAATTTTTCATTCACAACTTTTCATTATACTAGCGAGGCTTAACGTGCGACTTTATCATATCGCGAGCGAATACCTTTGCCGCCGGACTAAGGCCGCTGATGGGTCGATGGCCCTCGGGGTAATGAATGAACTCATGATTGTGCATGCCCCTAATCCCCCGTTCTCGCTTTGATCACCCATCCAGGTTCGATCCGGGTACTCCAAATACTCAACCTTAACTCCCGCTCTACGACACGAGGCTTTTGTCTTTGTAGCTACCCGGTATGCTACACTAAGATCTCTACCTTCACCCCTATATGGTGCGCCCGGTTACATTTCATATATACATATTCTCGTCCACTAGGATCGTGTTTATGATTTGACATAATAATCATCACAAACCCGATTTCATTTGCCCTTTTCTTAACCCAATCTTGTAGTTCCTTTTTCTCAGCCCATAGTGTTTCATTATAAAACATGTGATTATAATCTATATAATCACCCCCAAAGTCCGGCAAATAAGCCTATAATGTTTAGCATTTTTTCAATTAGACAACATATAATCAATAATATTATTCACATATTTGAAAACAATATCAAAAAATATTAATTAAATATTCGTTAACAAAATTAACATAAACGGATGTACTATTATTCGCTAATTACAAAATCAATACTAATTATGACGGAAAATCAAATATTAACTAAATGGAACATATTAACTATTAACATTTAATTAATATATTCAAATTAACTATTCACATAAATTATAAAAACCCAAATAAACACAAATTATTATTTTTAATTCAAACAGAAATTATTAATAAATAAATAAATAAATTAGGAACAAATATAAAATATTTTAAATAAACATAAATATATAATTATTAAAAAACATAAATTACTACAAACATAAACAAAACATAAATTTTAAAAAAAGAAAAAATAAAAAAAACCCAAACTCCCTCCCCCCCAACCCCTCGCCGGAAAACACGAGGCTAAAAAAGATATTTTTTTTTTCGAAAATGCGGGGCAACGGATAGGAAATCCGTTACCACCGCCTCCGGTAACGGATCACTTTTCCGTTACCACCACAGAGGTAACGGATCAGATCTACGTTACCTCTGTGGTGGTATCGGAAAAGTGATCCGTTACCATGGTAATGGATCACTTTTCCGTTGCTTCCACAGAGGCAACGGATTTTTGGTCCGTTGGTTCTGTGGAAGCAACGGGTTTTACATCCGTTTCTTCCACTGGGGTAACGGATTTTCGATCCGTTACCCTGCTCCGGTGGCCAAAAAAAAATTTCCGGCAACTTAAAAAAAAAAAAAATCCAACTTACCACATTTCGTTCCGGCGGCGTTGACGGTCCTTCATCGGACATTTTGCGTCGGTGGTGCTCCGGTGGTGGTGCTCCGGTGGTGGGTGGTGGTCGGCCGGCGGTGGTGTTCGGAAGGTGGTGGTGGTGTTAGTGCTTGATGGTAGAGAGAGAGAGAGCTTAAGTTTGGTGAGAGTGGAGAGGGTAAAGTGAGGTGAAAGGGGGAGAGGCATGGGGGGTATATAATAAAAAAAATACGGACGATTTCAAGTAAATACGGACGGTAAATAGCGATTCGGTATTCAAAAGTTGATTTTACTATCAAAACTTCCATTACTTTTAATTCCTAGCATAGTACTACCATACTAGTAATTAAAATTCTTAAAATTCCCTAAATAAAATGCTTTCTGAAATTCCAGCAACTTATAAAATCATAAAACCTTCTTTAAACCCTCTTAAACATGTTTAAAAATCATAAATTAAATTAATCTCATAGTATTTAATATGCTACTATGGTTTTCTAATAATTAACACCCTAAAAATCCATGCTTTAATTACTAAAACTTCAAACTAACAATAATAAACAAATCTGAATTTTTATTCTTATAATATAATATATATATGAATCAAGATTATTCATTAAAACAGTAAATTAACATTGATAATCATGATTAACATTAAAATAAAGCATAAAAACCTAGTCTTTAATGGAAAACTTGAGGAAAAGGAAAGAATTAAACCAACTCAAGATGAAAGGGAGGAGGCGCCGGCCAAGGAGGAGTCTTGGTGGCAGCAGGGACGGTCAACGGCGGTCAACGACGGCGGCGGTGACGTTTCTTAGGAAGGAAGAAAGCGTTACTTGAAGAAGAAGAAACAAAAGCTTGAGAGGAAGAAGAAAAGAAAATTACGTGGAAGAGGAGAGAGAGAGCCGTGAGAATTGAGAGGAAGAGTGAAGAAAAATAGTTTGTGTAGGGCAAATAATTGGGCTTAGGGTATTTATAGTTAGGGTTTCCTTTTGGGCTTAGGAAAAAGGAATTTAAGTTTAAATAGGATTCGATGATAACTAGGATTGATGAATGAGGACTCCTAGTATTAATATAACTCCTCTTTCCCAATCTACTCTTAGAATTTGGGTTCCTCAAGTCCATTAGACTTCTTTTCTAAATCAAATTCATATTTCAAACCTTTTTCAAAGCATGATTAATTAAAATATTTTCAACTTCCTTAAATCCTTAAAATAATTTCATTTGACTTTCAAAAATAATCAACCTACTTAAATAATAAAAATCATTTGAACTAAAATATAAATATATAAATGATAAAATATATTTATAAAATCCTTTAAATTTATGGGGGATTACAAGACCAATATGGGAAGACAGCATGCCAACTTGAGATTATTCTCAGATAAAAAAAACATGGGATTAATGGTGGAAGATGGCCCAAACTTTGGATTATTTTTGACAATTTTGCCTTATTTATAAATTTCATAATTGATTTTATTAGCTTTTCCTAATATTTTGTCCAGTACGAAATATGAAAATGGACGTTATTATGGCATGATAAGTTGTTTGCAAAACTTCTAAGGAATTCGGGATAGAAATAATAATTTCAATGGAATTAGGGTAAGAAAATTTATTACTTAATATAAGTGTTAGAAATCAAAAAGTTTGTCTATGTCTTTATAATTACATATAATTATAAGAGTTTATTATGTTTTACTTTGAAATATTAAGCATTGAAGTTGTAGTAGATTAGTGGTTAAATCCTCACATTTCATTCAAAGGTCATGTGTTTGAATCCTAGTAGCTACACATTGTTAATATTTTTAAATGAGATTATAAATATGTGTATTAGAAGTTTGAGAAGTATAACACGTGGCACCGTTTCTTTGATAGAAACGCTTTTTAATATATTTGTATCGATATTTTTTTAAAGAATGACACTTTACTTGTATTGACATAATAATGTGCATCCATATATTCATGCGTCACGCCTGTTGAAAATATGTATCTTGTGACATATATAAGAGAAAAAAAAATAAAAAATGACGACTAATATTGTGTTGTGTGTTACGTTAGTTGTGACATGAAGGTACATTGCGCCTATACGAGGTACCTACACCTAAATAACAAACTATATTTACCTTCAAACCGAAAAGTATATGACATTACCTGATATATATAAATATTTCATAATATCATGTATCTATCAAAGGTGGAGCTGGATGATAAAGGTACCAGTTGTTAAATTACCTTATCTGATAAAGAAATTGAAGCGGAGAAAATCATTAACACTCCAATAGACACAATGGTGAACTCATATACTAATAAGGTAAGAGAACAAACAAAATTAAATGTAGCATCATGTGTTGCCTCATATTCTCATTTCTCATTCTAACAAATCCATATTTCATCTATTTCAAAATACTTGCAATACTTTTTGCACTATTTGTATATTAACTTGACTATTCATTTATAAATATATAAAAAAATGCTATTATGTGAAATGTTGTTAACATTTTAATTTAATGGAATTTCTAAAATACCAACTTTCAATAATTTTATTGAAAGATAATTAAAGTTATTAATGTTCAAATTAAAGTTATTCTTTGCCAGATATATGTGAAAGTCCACTTGTTACATATATTTTGAAACAGAGGAATTACATAATAGCATGTAAGATTTTGTTGGTCACGACGTAAATGTTCCATATATTAAGTTTTTTGCAGGATTAACTTTGCTACACGTAATAATAGATATGAAACAAAGCTGTTGTTTGAGAAAACTGTAAAAAGCAAAAGTTGCCCATAATAGAAAAATGGAAGAAGTAGAAATTGGAAGGAGTAGTGCTTTTCTTCTCATGAGGTTTACCTGATGACCATAGCCAAGGTGATTTAATAAAGTAGTAATAAACATGTCCTTATTTCATGAATTCATATTAAGATGGCCATACTATAGTCAGCTTATTACATGCATGGTCAAACATTTGATGAGAACTCAACATTAGCCAATTATAGTAACGCGTAGTCGCGTACGATCTTGCCGCATATTTCAATTGACTTCAGAAATCAGACTGCAGTGTATTGTTCAACAACCAGAGTTCTAGACTTCTTCTAGTCCTCGGCTTCTAAACTCGTGACGATTGCCATCGTACTCGTCGCCGCCTCATCTTACTTCTTTCTTTTCTTTATTTGTAAAAGTTCTTTATTTTTTTCAGAAAAAATTGTCAAAAACCACCTTTTAAAAATATTATTTTGCCACAAACCATCTTTTTAAAAAATTTTGGACACGCAACCACATTTTTGGTTTTATTTTTTGTGAGAAGCCACCATTTACCGAAATCCGGTCGTTGACCCAATTTTTCCGACATTGACCATCATAGAACCTATTTTTTCCACCTTCACTCCTTCTCCCTTCTTTTGCTAGCATCTTTCTCCCTCGAATCTCTCTCCCTCGCATCTCTATCTTTCCCTGTCTGCTGCCAGACCTCGCCGGCGCTTCCTTCTACTCGCCAGAGCCTCGTCCTCCTCATCACCGCAAGCTAACTACATTGCTGGTCCTATTTCCCCTATCCTCTGTTCGTGTTGTTGTGCCGTTGTCAAGGGAAGATGAGCCTCGTCCTATTTCTGCGGCGTTGTTGTGTCGTTGTCAGCTCTACTGTTGGGTGGTGGTGCGGTTACCATCGCCACAGCTGGGGTCTTCTTCTGCCCCTCTCTCTCTTGCTCGTGCCTTCTCTCTCCTCTTGCTTTGTTTGCGTTGGAAGTTTTTGAAGAATTTGTGCATCTTCCAATGATGATTTTTGCAGAAGAAGGATAATGGATGAAGAAATGGCGAAAATCTTTTTAAAAAATGGTTATGTGATGGTCAATGCCGGAAAAGTTGGGTCGACGACCGGATTCCCACAAGTGGTGGCTTCCCACAAAAAATAAAACCAAAAAAGGTGGTTGCGTACCCAATTTTTTTTTAAAAGGTGGTTTGTGACAAATAAGTGTTTTTAAAAGGTGGCTTCTGACAAATTTTCCTTTTTCCTACAAACATGTAAGTAATTTATAAACGCTTCCAAAACATATATGTAGAAGTTACTCTCCTAAACACACTGCTATTAGCAATGGGTAGTAGTTAAAAATTGATGTCTTGTGATTTAAGAAGCTAACTAGTTGTTGGTCCGGGCGATGCCTCTGATCATTTACTTTTGTGAATTTGAAATCTTAAATTAAACACTTGAAAGAAGTGAAATAAAGAGTTATAGGCAATGGATTAAGCTCAGTAAATGATCTTCCAGTTCCTTTTAAGTTTTCTACATAGTAAATCATAATATAACCCTCGGCTTTAAGAGAGAGAGAGAGAGAGAGAGAGAGAGAGAGAGAGAGTGTGTGTGTGTGTGTGTGTGTGTGTGTGTGTGTGTGTGTATGTATATGATACAATCTTGTTTTTGAAATTTAGGTTAATGTGTAAAAACATAACCGATGTAATTAAATGGTTTAACATGTTATTTACATAGGTTATAAAAATTTGTAGAGTTTTTTTTAATATAAGAGTAATGAAAGGTAGGACATGCTATTATTATCATTAGCTTAATCAGTATTAATAAATACATTTGTATTTAATTATTTTAAAAATAGAAATATTATTTTATCTTTAAATAATATTTTTCTCACAAATACCAACATGAGATTGTAGAGTAGTTGATAGTGCATGTGTATCTCAAATGAAAGACTATGGGTTCGAGTTTTAAAACACACAATTTTATCGTTTGATATGTCTCATTTGATTGTGTGGGGGAGGGGGAAGTAGAGTACATGTGGCAACATGAACATATGAACATAATAAAATAAATTAATTGCCTAAGGAAAAAAAAAGAAGACAAAGTTATATTCGAATTACACTTTTTATTAAAGGGAAAATTTTAATTACTCTATTAATTTGTTTAAAATCAATTGTACTATTTTTTTAAAACTGGGGCATTTAGAATAATTGTTGTTATTTTCTTGTATAGTAAAGTTTAAAGTTATATAAGACAATTTTGGGAACACATACCCCACATAAGAGAAGGGACTTGAGTGGGAAGGGGTGTGCGTATATATGCGTCAGGATTGTCAGTTTGTGTATGAGATTAATTGGTGTTAATTCTCAATTTCGGTTAGCGATAACATTGGATTTTATCACTTTCAAAAACCCTTATCTCAACGCTGCTCCCCATTTTTTGGGGGTTCATAGCATGCTTTCCGAGTCATTTTCAATGACTCTTGTTGCTTGTGAACAATTCACAAGTCAGTTACCTCCGGCTCGAATCACTACTATCATTCTGTCTCTATCCTTGTTCTCAAAGTTTCTCAGGTTCTCGTGTGTCCTCAATGGGTCTCGTCCTAACTGGCGCTTAATCATCTTCAATGTAAGAACTACTGATGGCTTTGGCAAGTCTGGATGTTGCAAACATAGTCATCTCAACAACCAAGGATCCAATGGAGAATTGTATCCTACCCTTTTAGTGTCTTGTAATTTGATGTTAGTTTCACCTCTAAGTATTGTAAGGGTCACTAATGACCCAAGCAGTGTGTAAACTCTCTTTTATTTATGCAAATTCCACCGATGTAAAAAAAAAAAAAAAAAAAAAAAAAAGAGAAAAATATACCCATCGTATTATTAGTATGCATGTATGAAACTTTGCAATTTATTTGAAATGGAAAAAAGCTATTATTACGCCCAAGCAAAAATTACTATCAAGCAAATGGGTGAAAGTACCTTGTAGGAAGCTAAGGGCTTTTTAGGGGCATGTTAAGCAAAGATACCTATTGTGTTGACAAGTGCGTTATTTATGAGGATGTAAATGTTAGGAGTATGCTGTCAAAATAACTTTGAAAATCAACAGTGTTTAGTAAAGTTAATTGCTCGATTAGTAAAAGGAAAGAAAGAACTTTTATCAAAAAAAGAGAAGGAAAAAAATGAACAATATTATTCTCCCATCAAGAGCTACTTCCATAACAAAAGCTAACTATTTTAACTTTTTTCAAAACATTTCCTCAACCTAATAGATAGAGAATATTTTTTTATTATATTTTCTCCACAGGTTTCATGATTTACTATTGTACAGTTTTGGATATTATATTGTTTATATTATCCTTCTCATATCAGGTTTAAGACTGATCTTGTGTAACCCTATATATATTGATTAATGAAATCACTCCAAGATTACGTAATTTTACACAATCTAACTTGGTATCAATGGGTTACAGATCTACATCTAGCAAAGGTTAAGATTTTTTTTCTCTTTTTTCTTCCCCTGGACCTCACGTCCATTTGTCCCAACCTCCATAATTTGATCCTTGCTCTTCAACTGTACCTCACGTCCTTTGAAGCTAAATTCTCCACCGTTACTTTCCTCTCATATTTGATTAATCTTTAATTGTCGAACTTCCTTGCGTTCACTTAGCAATATTTTTTTTTATTTCGTCCACCACCTGCTGCCATGACGAAGGAATCCGAAGTATAGCCGGCAAAACAAACCCGTACCCGTTGACCCGACCCGAAATACCCGACCCGAAACCCGTTTCCCACCCGAAAATAATGACCCGAAATGAACCCGGAACCCGAAATAACCCGACCCGACCCAAACCCGACCCGAAAGCAAATAGACCCGAATATAACCCGAACCCGAATCTACCCGAACCCGAATCTACCCAACCCGAAATTGACCCGATAATGATGACCCGAACCCGACCCGACCCGAAAAGTTGTCATATTAGTTATTTTTTAAACAAATTTAAGGAAAAAAATTATCGTGAGATACTATATATGACTTAACCACTTCCCATTAACTATTTAACTTAGTTTTATTAGTCTTATATGTGCTTTATTTATTTTCTAGAATAAAAACCCGACCTAACCCGACCCGTTTTAACCCGACCCGACCTAACCCGACCCGTTTTAACCCGACCCGATCTAACCCGACCCGATGTGACCCGAAATCTAATGGACCCGAAACTAACCCGAACCCGAACGGACCCGACCCGACCCGAACGTAACCCGAACACAAAGTTGACCCGATTATGACCCGACCCGTAATGACCCGACCCGTACCCGACCCGTTTGACCCGTTTGCCACCTCTAATCCGAAGTAGGCCCAGCCTCTAATTCAACACCCTCCACGTTTCACCCTACCCAAGCCGTGAGTAATATCAAGAATGAAATCCTCATAATTCTTGACCGTGAAAAAGCTAAATATTGCAATTGGGTAGATCATATTAATCTCAAATCCCCGAGCCCTCAAATCCCATGTGAACTATGGAATCGTCTTGACTCAATTGTGAAAAAGTAGATTTATAGTATTATCTCACCATATCTCCTTTAAACTGTTCATTATCGAGGCGCTGCATCACAGAAGACATGACATCGTCTCAAGGCAATATTCTAAGACAATAAACACACACTCTGGCAGTGTACTTGGAGAATCAATTTAATCCGTTGCATCTCTCCAACTTTACAGACATCTTTGCCTACTGTCAGCAATTAAAGAGCCTAAAAGATCAATTATTCAACGTTGATCAAAATATTCTGAACAAAAAATCATCTTGCGTATGGTATCCAGGCTCATCAACACCGAGTTTGACACTATTGCTTCCTTGATCCAGCTATCCGATTTGTTACCTTCGTTAGAGACCGTTCGTTATAGGCTCCTTCTTGAAGAATTTCCCCACGCACAAGAAGCCCCCTCCACGGTCCACTCCTTCGCGGCGGAGTAGGATTTCACAACCCAAACATCAACTCAACCGCCTCCTCAACAACAACAGTCACGAGGTGATGGCCGTCAGGGTGGTCGCAGATGCGGAGGTAGAAATCATGGCGGTAAAGGCCGCGGTTGTGGACGTGGCAGGGCCTCCTAACAAAATCAGCAACCAGCAGCCTTACCTAATCAGCCTTCGTGAGCCTCTACAGCATCGCACCCCACCTAGTGTACCCCCAGCAACAGCCTCTAACGTGGGCCTAGTCCCCTTAACCTTTATTCCCAATAGCTCTCTGTAACACCCCCAAAATCCATACAAGTCAAAGCTACGTTGCATCGACTTTGGGATTGTTACCGCCGCGGTGAAACGCAACGCTTATTGAAATTAAACTTACTCCTTATCATGAAAACTAAATTGCAGCGGAAATCAAATGCTAACTTAAACTACAACTCGGGAATCACCAATGACCCCTTTTATTCAAACCATAAACTGAGTAGAATATAAATAAATTCTAGAAGGTTAAATCAAAACACTTCAAAAGTTTATAATCGAAAGAAACCCCCATATGCCCGAACTCATGCAACATCACCGTCATACCTAATCTGCTCCCCATTGAAGTATCAATGGTTCATCACAGGTCAACAAACAACGCAAATAGCAAACAATCAGCTATGCTGAGTACATACATAATCAGTTAAATAATACACTATACATAATCAGAATAATAAAAATCATTCCTATACATGATACTACAAAAACATTAAATTTCGTTTTTACAATTTATTTGGCATCGAACGGGCACCGTCATCTTTCTTGAATCATACGGGCTACTTAATCCTTAATAGATAACTTGGTCTATTAGATGAAATGTAAATACGGTTTCGTTCCGTTTCACACCCATCACCTTAGTATGCATACCCCCAAGATCGTACGGAACCTTCCGCCTACTTGAGTTATAAAAATTTAAAAGGACACTATTGTCGTCACATTATGCCTGTGTAGGAGTGTAGAACAAGTCCCACACTCCCCCCCCATTGTTCATACTGGTAGGGATTCCAACTACAAGTTTATCGCCAAAATCCTTCTTAGTGATATTCATTTATATAACATTAAACATTTAATCATTTAATTTTCCTTCTTAGATACATTGCTCAATCCTTTAGTTTAAGCAACTTCTTGTAACATCCTTGCTACAACAATAAATCATAGGATTCCAATCCAATTCTCAATTCATGCTTGTGATACGTGTAATAGCCCTATTTTTTTAGAGCGTTTTAATTAGCGTTAATTATAATTATAAAGTTAATTATGTTTTGTAAATCCTTATTTTATTTGAGTTTGGATTATTTGTAGTATTTGTAATATATTTTGTTTTATGAAATTATTATTAAGAATAATGTATTTTGGATTTTAAATAACCCAATTGAATCTTTAATTCTCTCTCATGATTTTCCTCACCAAAAAGATAACCAAAACCCCCCCAAATCTTCTCTCTCTCTGTTATTTTCTCCCACCTAAAAAAAAGAAACCCCAACCCCATCACTTCTCTCTCTCTCCCGGTGAAACCCCAAAACCCCAACCCATTTTTCTCTCTCTTCCCTCCTTCCTTCTCGCCGGAGTTCCCCAGGCTCGCCGGAGCCGCGTTTAGCCCCGCTCGTGCGGCTGCTTCCTCCCCTGCTCGCGATTTCTCTCTCCTCTTCCTTTCTTCTCATCGGGTCACTTAAGCTCGCCGGATCCCCAAGCTCGTCGGAGCTCAACCTGCAGCTCGCGACTTCTCTCTCTCTCTCGTGCTGTACTCTCCTTTGTCCCGATGCTCTCCGCGTGTTGCTGGCTGGAGCATGGTTGCTCGACGAACGCTGCCGCCTCCTCGTCGGTGCTCCGCCGCTGTGCACCGAAGCTTCGAACCCCTTCTGTTCCTCTGTTCGTCGCTGCTTCTTAGATAGCAGAGGTATAAAGTTCCTACCTCTTGTTTCTATATTTGATTCTTGTTTTGAAAGTTGAAGCCCAAATTATTACCCATGTTAATTAGTATAAAGTTGAGCCTAAAACTGATTTGTTAAGTGAGTCGCTTGGTTTGATTTATGTGTGGCTAATCTTGTTTAAGTTAAGAGGCTAAACTGATTTTGCTATGCATGCGAACTTGTTTTTGATTTGCAAATGGAAATCAGATTTCACTAAGTTTACTTGTGGGGTTTTTTTTTTTCCATAGTATTTGAGATTAAATTCAGAATAGTTGTTATTATTATTGGAGTAATTGTGGCTAGTAATGGGTTTATAGATTCTAATGTGAGTTAATATAATTTGTTAGTGATTGTTAGTATTGGTAATAGGTTTGATTGAAGTTATTGCGAAGTGAAATTAGGAGTTATGGAATTGGTTCCATAAATTCCTACTTGTGGGATTTAATTCGATCATTATAGTAGGTTGTATTAAGAAAGGTTATTTAGATTAGTTTCTCATGTAGTGAGGAGTTTATTAATTATTGTGATTGTTTTGAGGTCGTTGTTGGAGTATGTATATGGAGATAAATTTCTGAAGTTCGAGCTATAGTTGGTGATCCAGAATGTCGAATTATTGGGAATCGTTTTAAGGTACACACATGTCCTTCCACCTTCGAACTTACATCAGTGTTTCATGTGATTTTATATGTTGAGCTTAATAAGCCTTTTATATAAACACGAAATTATTCAAAGTGTTATTTGTGTACTTACAAGAGTTGTTGACTACATATCTGGTTTTAAGTTATGAGCGAAAGCTAAATATGTAATGAGTTTTATTGGGTGAAATCTTGTTTATGGAGAACTGATTGGAGGTAGTTGAATCCTTCAAGAATATAAATGTGTGTTATTATTAAATCTGCATGTTTTCCACATTGAATTTATAATAGATTTTCTTATGCCTAGTAAGTTGATATTTTATATGAAAGTGTCGCTATGAGAATTAAAGCAAGTATCTTTAGTATATCTAGCTATATAAATGGTTTTCCAGCAAGTACTCCGATTTACGAACTAAGCCGGAAAGTCGATTCGATATCTTTATGAACTCGCTTTCGAACTAAACTATAGTTATATTTGAAAGTTTCAGAGGGAAACAAAGGAATTTTGAGCCAAGATGTTGAGTTATAATTTTAGGTATAATACAATTGTCAAAATATTTGCGATATAAGTTTTATATGGAATTCTAAAAGTGCAAAAGACTCTTTATTGTGGTTTGAGATTTTGATTTTATATGATCATGAACTTTGAAAATTATAAATTTGACTTATGAGCAAATATGGAATCGTGAAATTATAAATCAAGTTTTTCTGGTTCCAATAATGACGAAGAGGATCTTTACTACTACTTAAGTTTTTATGAAGTTCTCATAGAAAAAGTCTCTCAAATTTGGGTTAATTTAATGAACACTATTTTCGGATTTAAGTTCAGAAACACTAAGTATTGAGTCTTGTAAAACAAGTTATATCTTTATGGAATATCATAGATGAATTATGTTTTATGGAGTTTGGAATCTAAGTTAGAATGAGTTTGGTATGAGATGGGTACTAGTGAAGTTTTGTTTAAGAATTACAAATGTCGCTTTGAGGGTATTATTAGAAATATACAACTATCCTAAGATTTACTTATGGCGTATAAACAAAGTTGAATGGTATCACCCGAAGATATCTCCAGAAATACTATGGAGCTCGGTTATATAAGAATGAAGGTCTATAATGTCATAATTGAAGGACAAACGGGAGGTTCTAACCAAGAAATGAAGATGTTATGTGATGGACTTATATTAGATAGTTAGAGAATAGTGACTTGGATGTGAGTTTCGAAGGTGAAATATTAATTTATGGTTAATTAATGGAGTGGTTACGAGAGGTTTGTGAGTATTAGAGATAGGAGATATTAAATATTGAGGAGTAGGATTTGAGATCTGAATGTCGTATCAGTGAAATAAAGGATCCATATCTTGGTGGTGGTTTAAAGGAGTATTGATTAGAGAGATATACCTTACAATACTTATGAAATAATAGATCATATCCGCAAAAGGGGTCAAGTAAAAGAGTTTGGAGCATAATTTGTTCTATTAGATGAGTAGCTTAAAAGAAATATATATATATATATATATATATATATATATATATCCAGATAATAGAGAGCTTGGTAATTAAAGTTATATAATGACAATACTAAGCGTATGGTGTTAAGACTAATATGAGCTTTCAGTACAAATTCATGGGACATATAGTTGTGAATTATAAATTTAAGAAGGATCAGGACAACGAGTTTGGGTTATAGGGAAATACTAAAGTTTAGATGGAAAATTGCATCATAGAATATTCAATTATAACATGGAAACATGGAGTGAGATATTTTGACTTGCCGTGATTTATGATAATGAAATAAGGTTATATTATGGAAATGAGTGTTCATGTATTAGGGATAAGAAAACCTCTAAAAGGGAAAATTTATATCACGAGAATTTTGGAATACTATAGTTTAGATGTTATAAGTTAAAGACGAAAGTCCAAGTACAAAGAGAAACTGTCACGATGAAGGGAATTACCAAAACGTGTTGGAGGATATCTTATAGTCTTCAAGTAAAATATTTCAGGTTAATTGTTCGAGCTTATAATAATTGGGTCTCGATAATAGTTAACACTAGTGGAAAAACAAGGAAGGGCTGCGGTCAAAACAGCCCTAAGGGCTGCGTTTTTGGCCAGCAGCCCTTTCCATAGCAGCCCTTCAATAGATAAGAAGGGCTGCGGTTTAGGCCAAAAACGCAACCCTTCTAAGGATGAAGGGCTGCGTTTTCGGCTTAAACCGCAACCCTTCTATGTATGAAGGGCTGCGGTTTTAAGCCTAAACCGCAGCCCTATTAATGTGAAGGGCTGCGGTTTAGTCTTAAAACCGCAGCCCTTCACATTCAAGTTTTTTTTTTTAAAAAATAAATTGCACCCTCCACCCCCTGCCCACCCCCCTACCCACCCCATGCCACCCCAAGCAGACACCCCACCCCCCGCCGCCCCAAAGACACCCCACCCCCTGCCCACCCCCCGCCAACCCCAAGCCGGTACACCCCACCCCCGCCCACCCCAAAGACCCCCCATCCCCGCCCACCCCCGCGCCCCCCCACCCCCCCCCCCGCACTCCCACCCCCCCCTCCCCACCCCCACCCCAGGCCACCCTCCGCCACCTCCTCCACCCATTCTTGCCAGCCACCCCAAGACCCAACCAGCCCCATAGCCCAACCCGGCCGACCCACCATGGCGGCCCCCCACCCCACCCCCGCCCAAAACCTCCCTTCGACAAAAAAAAAAAAAAAACGATCAAATTGCAATAATAATATATGACAAGTTTTTGAACGTAATATAATAATTAACTTTAAATATGTATATATTTAATAATGTGAAAAATGTACATAGAATTAATACAAACTAGTAGATGTATCATAAGCAATCATCGCAAATGTGGGATGCCAACTTATCCCGAACTTCATGTAATTCGTCTGTGGTGAAGGCCCTCAAGCGTGGTGTGTTATTCATATAGACCTTGCAAAACAACCAAGGAATAAACACATAATATAAGAATTCAATCATTTACGTACCGTAGTTAGTAGTTCTAAAAATGACATATACCTTCCCGAAATTCAATCAAAAACAAATGCAAGCCTAAAACTCTACACACTAGTTATATTATACCTTATATTATCATATTGAAAAAGAAAATGGAGTTAAATGAAGCGATAAGTACAAATTAGACGCGAAAAGGCAAAAATAGGCCTAAAATGCCCTTTTCGTTCCCAAAATTCAACCTACAACAATTGCAAACCTAAAAATCTACACAATAGTTACATTATGCCTCATATTATCATGTTAAAAATGAATTTGGGGTTAAATGACTCGATAAATACGATTTGGAAGCGTAAAAGGCAAAAATAGGCCTAGAAATTACATTTTCGTTCCCAAATATATGCATGTGCTACTTTGGTTTCTAAACCAATTAATACTTATTACCAATCGATCTAATCTAAACTAACATATACTAATAAGTTACATACCTTTTGAAGATCATCGGCGTTAGTGCACTGGTTGACGATATCGAACATGTACCTCAGCACGTAATAGCCACATGCAAGTCCATCTTCTTGTTGCGGACACTAAATGTTCACCAAAGGATGCATCCAATGACATTCATGTTAATTAGATGTGTAGTATGTGGCTAAAAGTGTTTCTATATAAGGACAAATAAATTAGTCATGTTACCTCGACTGATATCCAAACAGGAGCTTTTGGTGCTCGAAGTCCTGTTGCACTAATATGCTTCATCACACTACATCAACAACATTATTATAAGTTTAGATGTACTAACTGTTTATATATTTAAAGATGATGAATAATGTGTAATATTAATAAGTGCGCATATATTGAGTTTCGATTAGGCTACCTATTTAACAATGATTTGATTAGTAAGGTCCGTGGTGGTTGTCGACGCAAAGAATCAAAGTGGTAGACTTCGTTACGTGACAAACATATCGCAAGCAGTGTCCAATGAGCCCTACAACAAGAAAATATAGTTATTATTAATCGTAGAACAATTAATAGGTCAATTTAAGTATCAAATAATAAAAGTAAAGCGAGTTTAACAAGCATACTTTTCAATATAAGGAACAAAAATGATCTGATGATATCCAAAACGAGATGATGCTTTGAAACTCATGTCGAGATACTCTTTCACTTCGGCTTTGTTTTGTAAGCAATTGTCATCTCGTATTATGTTTGGACATAACCAACCAAACATTGCACTAGATGTTGCAAGCAATTCATTGTACAATAACCTGAGAAATTATATTGATTATATTAAAAGTAAACCAACAATTACTTATTATGGATTTGAAAACTACTTAAGGCATATATATGTATGTGTATATTTAATTTATATACTTATGTATTACCTCATGAATGTTTGTATCATGGAAACATTCAACTCTACCCCACATAAGAATTCTTTAATATCAACCTTCGAAATGAATGTCGATGAGTCCTCAAGGTAGTGGAATTGTTGCTCCCCCAAAGCAACCTCAATTGCGCTTTCATCGGGTAAATCGCTAGCGCACTCATGTAACCAAAAGCATGGCGTAGTAAGGCTCCGCACCACCTCTGGATCGATAATAAGTGGATTTTTTTCCTTAGAAACATTTCCCGTCACCACATTTCGTTCACCTTCATCACGTAAACTTGCTTTCTTATAAGGTGAACATGCCTTCTTTCCCTTCCTGGCATGTGAGTCGGCCTTCCCCCAAACCTAGTATTTAGTTAAAAGTAAAGATATTACTGACTATCATAGGAATTATAAAAGAAAACACGCATATATATATATGAATGTTAATCATTGTACCTCATCTGAAAACCGCACCAATGCACGCGACCACGTAACATAATCGCCAAGGGCATCATTTAGTAATGTAGACCAACTTCCGGCTTCGGCGGCGGAAGAGGTAATTCTTCGAAACCTGACACAATTTCATTGAGGGTGACCACATAGTGATTATGATCCACTAACTGGTTATGCAATCGTACTCGGTCACTAGGGGGTTGTGCATGGCCATGAGCTACGAGGATGAAACTATCATAACCATCTCCTCGAGCTAATAGTTCACATGGTGTATCTTCTTGTAAATAAAACTCTATTTATAGTTAGTCTATGAAACAACATATATATAGTAAGAATTTCATGCATTTAAGAACGTAACAATAGTTGTTTAACAAAGCAAAGGGATTAAGTGATTACCTTCAACTCGGGTCCTACAGGTGGATCGGGCGGCTAGGTGTAGTATCACTACCCTTCTTGAATGCAGCAAAAGTCGGTAAACCCATTTGTTCCAAAATGGCGTTGAAGTTATGGGTCATCTCCTCCCTTAGCTCCTCCCGAATTGCAGCTTTCATAGCCTCCACATCTACTGACGCTGCCGAATTCACACTACTTACACTTGATTTTGTCGCTGTAGTGTATTGATCACCATATACCTTTCTCAAACCGAGGCGGACACCTCCTACGCCCCTCACGCGTCCACTGTGGCCGGTCCTAAAGTTTCGTGCAATGCATCAATGTGTCCTTTAGGAGTGAACTCACCAGTTGCCTCTTTTTCCTTCAAGCCAATCTACATAAGTATAAGAGAGAAATGCTTGTGAGCGCAAAAGTTATATTATATATACCTTATATAACCATATAATCTGTACTTACAATGGCGTTGGCTATCTGTTGTGTTCCGGGGTCAGGCAAGACTCTGTTTCCCTTTGCATCAACCCAATGCATCGAACACCACCAATCGAGGACTCTATTTGGTTGCCGAGGCTGTGCAACTGTCGTCATTGAGCCACTCCCCGTTGCCGTTGTCGACCCTATTGTGGGGTAATGGCTGAACATCCACTTCTCTCTCGCCTCATTGTACGAATGAGCACCCAAATGATGATAATACTTCCTAGGTTTTGCACTCGAGCTACTTTTCTCACGACTTGCCTAAAACACACAATTATAAACAAAGGTTATCTACGTACGGTGCTATACAATAATACTGGATCTAAGTTTATTAAGTCTTAATAAAATATTCTTACAATAGCTTGTGGGGTTGTTTTCTTGGCAACAAATGCTTCCCACTCTTCAGGTTTGATAGTTTTCCATATTTGAAATGGTAATTTGGATGGTGCAGATGATGTTTCCGGTGAAGCCTCAGGATCGGCTTGTGTTTCTCCGCCGTAGATGTTCTTCTTCTTTGTACCTACTACTTTCCTCCGCTTAGTGATCCACCCAGACACTAAGTTAGCCTTGAAATCTCTGAATCTCTGGGCAACCGCGGATAGAAATACATTCTTCTTGGCTTCATCATCTTCGATATTGAATTGATTCTACAAAAAACGCAGTTCACAAATTAGTTTTCGCAAATGTTGTAATTTATATGCTATAAGTAATATTACACATATATTTAACTAAATAATTAAGAAACTACACGTTATTGTACTTGAAGCTTACCATGGTATCTTCCCATAGACACCGCTTCAATCCCTCGGGCACTTCTTTCCATGAGTGCAAAATGGAGAGTTTATGCATGCAAATGCCAACTTGCATGCCATACTTTTGACGCCACTTTCCACAAGGTTGACCCATGCTATCGTACTCCAAAGTCATATTTGTGTGTTTCCCTAGTGACTTTGTAGGTCCCCTTCCTTTTCTCTTTTTAGTCGCCAATGACTTCCTAGGCATTTGTGCATTTATCTCCTCACGGCGAAATAGAGACAATTTACCCCGTTCCTTTCTCGCATCGAAAGACTCATCCTCGGTAGTGTGTCCAGCACCACTTGTAGTGTTATCCGTATGCACATCCCATCTCCCTGAAATTGTACAAATAATGCATTAATATAACAAAAAATTAAAATTAACATTGCCACTAAGGGGGTGGGGTGTGGGGAGGGGGTTACGTGTGCAAGGGCGGCGGTGCGGGGAGGGGGACTGTGCGGTGGGGGAGGCGTTGTGCGGGGGAGGAGGGAGGTGCAGCGGGGGGGAGGGGGGGGGCGTGCGGTGGGGAGGGAGGGCAGCAAGGGGAGAGGGGCAGTGCGGTGGGGAGGGTAGGGGTTGGGCGTGGGGGGGGGACGGAGGGGCGAAGCAGGAGGGAGGGGGCTGTACGGGGGGAGGGGAAGCGGTGGGGGAGGGGTACACATGGGGGGGGAGGGGGCATGTACGGGGGGAGGGGCAGCAGTGGGGGGAGGGGCGTGGCAGGGGGAGGGGGCAGGAGGGGGAGGGGCGGGGGGGGGGGAGGGAGGGCGGCGGGAGAGGGGAGGGGCGGCGGGGGAGGGAGGTGCGGCGGGGGGGGGGGGGTGTGCGGTGGGGAGGGGGGGCAGCAGGGGGAGGGGTCGTGCAGTGGGGAGGGTAGGGGCGGGGCAGTGGGGGGGGAAGGGAGGGGCGCGGGGAGGGGGGGGGCATACGGGGGGAGGGCGGCGAGTGGGGGGGGGGGGCATACGGGGGGGGGGGCAGCGGTGGGGGGAGGGGACTGTGCGGGGGGGAGGGGCGTAGGAGGGGAGGGGCTGGGCAGTGGGGGGGGAGGGAGGGGCAGCAGGGAGGGGGGGAGGGCCGTGCGGGGGGGAGGAGGCTGCGTAGGGGGGGAGGGGAGGGGTGTGCGGTGGGGAGGGGTTGTGTAGTGGGGGGGGGGAGGGGGGGGGTGCGGTGGGGGGGGGGGGTGTGTAGTGGGGGGGGTGGGGAGGGGCTGGGCAATGGGGGGGGAGGGGCAGCGGGGAGGAGGGGGGCGTGCGGTGGGGGGGGGGAGGGCAGCGGGGGGGGGAAGGGGGCGTGCGGTGGGGGGGCAGGTGAATTGGACCCGATAAGGCTAAAATAGGCCAAAAATGCCCTTTTCGTTCCCAAAATTCAACTTACAACAATTGCAAACCTAAAAATCTACACAATTGTTACATTATACCTCATATAATCATGTTCAAAAAGAATTTGGCGTTAAATGACTCGATAAGTACGAATTGGACCCGAAAAGGCAAAATTTGGCCTAAAATGACCTTTTCGTTCCCGAAATGCAACCAAGAACAAATGCAAGCCTAAAAATCTACACAATAGGTATATTATATCTCATATAATCTTGTTCAAAAAGAATTTGGGGTTAAATGACTCGATAAGTACGATTTGGAAGCGAAAAGGCTAAAATAGGCCCAAAAATGCCCTTTTCGTTCCCAAAATTCAACCTACAACAATTGCAAACCTAAAAATCTACACAATTGTTACATTATACCTCATATAATCATGTTCAAAAAGAATTTGGCGTTAAATGACTCGATAAGTACGAATTGGACCCGAAAAGGCAAAATTTGGCCTAAAATGACCTTTTCGTTCCCGAAATGCAACCAAGAACAAATACAAGCCTAAAAATCTACACAATAGGTACATTATATCTTATATAATCTTGTTCAAAAAGAATTTGGGGTTAAATGACTCGATAAGTACGATTTGGAATCGAAAAGGCTAAAATAGGCCAAAAATGCCCTTTTCGTTCCCAAAATTCAACCTACAACAATTGCAAACCTAAAAATCTACACAATAGTTACATTATACCTCATATAATCATGTTCAAAAATAATTCGGCGTTAAATGACTCGATAAGTACGAATTGGACCCGAAAAGGCAAAATTTGGCCTAAAATGACCTTTTCGTTCCCGAAATGCAACCAAGAACAAATGCAAGCCTAAAAATCTACACAATAGGTACATTATATCTCATATAATCATGTTCACAAAGAATTTGGGGTTAAATGACTCGATAAGTACGATTTGGAAGCGAAAAGGCTAAAATAGGCCTAAAATGACCCGAGAATCAGGTCACATGGCAATGGAATGACCATCAGCTGGTAGCAGCGGAGTTAGAAGTGTTATAAATGTGGAGAGCACTAGATGGGCTTTCGATTGCCATGTGACCTGACTCTCCACATTTACAACACCCCCACCACCACCGCCACTACCGCCCCCCACTGCAATCCCTCATTGCCATGTAGGCGTAAAATGACCTTTAATTTTCGTTTTCGAAATTCAACCAAGAACAAATGCAAGCCTAAAACTCTACACAATAGTTACATTATACCTCATATAATCATGTTCACAAAGAATTTGGGGTTACATGACTCGATAAGTACAATTCGGAAGCGAAAAGGCTAAATTAGGCCTAAAATGACCCGAGAATCAGGTCACATGGCAATGGAATGCCCATCAGC
Source organism: Beta lomatogona (assembly GCA_947646795.1). Classification (NCBI taxonomy): domain Eukaryota; kingdom Viridiplantae; phylum Streptophyta; class Magnoliopsida; order Caryophyllales; family Amaranthaceae; genus Beta; species Beta lomatogona. Next base: position 1,366,121 of record CANSNZ010000018.1, on the reverse strand, counting down.
TGGTAGCGGCGGAGCTAGTGAGAAGTGTTACAAATGTGGAGAGCATTCCATTGCCATGTAGGCGTAAAATGACCTTTAATTTTCGTTTCCGAAGCCTAAAAATCTACATAGTTACATTATAAAACAAAAAAGAAAATGAAAGATAGTAGTGATACAAAACATGTGTTACAACTTACAACAATGCCTTCACAACAATGCCTCACCCACCCCTATCCACCCTCCCCCAGCCCTCCCCCCCCCCCCCGTCCAAAGATCCCCCGCCCTCCCCCCCCCCCATGCCTAGCATCCCCGCCCCCCCCCCACCCCATGCCTAGCCTCCCCAGCCCTCCCCCCCACCCCCTTTCCAAAGATCCCCCCGCCCTCCCCCACCCCATGCCCAGCTTTCCCCAGCCATCCCCCATCCCCAGCCCAAAGACCCCCCACCCCCCTACCCACCTCCCACAAGCCCCTCCCCCACCCCCTACAATCGGTTTTTACAACACAAAATAGAAGAGAAATTAAATAAAACAAAGAGGAGAGAGAGTGAGAGGGGAATTACCGACAATGCAGTAGTGGTGGTGGTGGTGGCGTCAAGGCGCGCTGAGAGAGGAGAAGAAGAAGAAGGAGCTCAGGCAACGCTGAGAGAAGAGAAGAAGAAGTGTGCACCGACGATGGGACGGCGCTCCGACTATGTGTCGGTGCTCCGGTGATGGCAGTGCGAGTTAGTGTGAGGGAGAGGAGTGAGTGTGCGAGTGAGTGTGAGGGAGAGGGAGAGGGGTGAGCTGAGTGTGCGAGGGAAATTTGCGAGTGAGTGCTACTGTGTGTTGCGCGCAAAACTCAAAGGTTGAAATGGGATAGGAAGGGCTGCGCTTATCCTAGAAAACGCAGCCCTTCGTGTATGAAGGGCTGCGGGTTCTAGGATAACCGCAGCCCTTCACATAAAGGGCTGCGGTTAGCCTTAAAACCGCAGCCCTTCATACTCCATGAAGGGCTGCGTTTCAAGTCTAACCGCAGCCCTTCACAAAAAGGGCTGCGGTTTCCAAGGAAACCGCAACCCTTCATACAAGAAGGGCTGCGTTTTTAATAAAACGCAGCCCTTCTTGCGCAGCCCTTCCTTTTTTTTTCCCCTAGTGTAATTATCTTATAAGTCTTTGAGAAACATATTTTACATTTTGATTATGTTGTGGGTTCGACTGCGGAAAGACATTTGATTTCGAATATATTTTAAGTATATTACTTTTAAAAAGAATATATTTGAGGTAAGTAAGATTATTTTGAGATTTAAGTTCGTATTATAATAAGATTATTGAGGTTCAGGTATTTTGGATATGTTAATTACATTTCAACTCTGTTTTATTTTATATTAATTTACGGATGAAAGTTTAAGTTGTTGTTACACTTTGGAATTTTATATGCGATACGAATTGAGAACAAGAGTATAAATTTGTGTTATTGAGAAATTAAGTATTATGATTTTAGTTATTGTTTTATGGGGCAAATTGATAAACATTATTTCCGGGTTTGATATGACCTGTTACTGTAAATCACACTTTAGGCCCCCGAAACTTGATTTTTAGCCCTTTCCTGTTTCACGAGAAAATGTTCGTAACGAAAAATTCTTGAGGTTAGGCTTTGGAATTTCCCGATTTGGAGTACTGAGCAGAAAGTTAGGCTCATTTTAAATTCATTGTTTGTGCTGGAATTTTTCTGACGAAAGTTTCACATGTTCAAGTTAACTCAACCCTTTAATAAAGTTTAAATGAGTCCACTAAGTGCCTATATGACTTTTACAAGCAATAAATAATTGATTATTTCCTTATATCTTTATACCTAACTAATATGTGAAATTGATAACGTAAAACAAAAGATTTCGGAAGAAGATTCAAGTCTTGCAATGATTAGTGATACTATAGTAGATGTTATTCTTTTTCCTCTCCATGGATGAATATGTTTTCTTGGACTATGTGTGGTATTGATAAACTGTACATCTAAGCTATTTATGCAAATAAACTGCGAATACAAGTGGTATCGATAAACTGTGCATTTAAACTATTTATGTAAATAAATTTTGGATACAAGTGGGTAAAGGCCGATACCAAATATGGTACGGTATGAACAACAACCCTTGGAGGATGGGTGATCTCCTTCCGAACCCTCGCTGGATGGGTGAAGTCCAGCAGATATTAAAAATGGGACATGTCCTGGTTAAGGCTTGCAAGCATAAATATTTAAAACGGTGGAGTGACGACCTCCATTAGCTTAGAGACAGTCGGTTCCTTGTGTAAGGGGCCCCTCTCTATTCGTGTTCGCTTTACCCAAATAAATTAAATGCTATAGACCCAAAGGGTTTTGAATAATCTAAGTGGTGATCTTCATGATAAAAATTCTTATCTAAGTGGTGATCTTCATGATAAAAATTCTTACTTTGCGTTTGTGCAAGGATAGTAATCCTGAAATTTTAAGAAAGCACCTTAATTGTGAAGCGTTTAATTCTAGCATGAATTGAACATGAATGGTCCTAAGCCACCAAAAATGAGGTTTTGGGATGAGCTTATGTATTCAACTGTTGTTGAACTTTGTCCTTATGGCAAGAAACTTATTATGTGTAGTAAATGTATGAGCACTCTTTATCTGACTTTCTAGTTAGGGATTTCTGGTGTCGTAATAAAAACATTTCTAACTATTTGATTTTAAGTATTTGAATTTTGGAGTTGTTCCACTTGATGGGTAATAAACCGCACAACTATATTTTAAGCCACTAAAATGAATTTCTGGTTGGACAGTGTGTGTACTCAGTTTTTCTGAATTTGTTCTTGGAACCTGTCCTGGAGGGGGCAGAGTCCATTGTTAGTGATTTTGCAGGATTGATGTCGGGGACTTGGAATGTGATTATTGATCAAGAAGAAGATTTTTATGTTATGAAATGGTGGGCTGAGGTTATAGTTAGATGCCTTGTTTAGAAGTATTCGTAATTTGTTATTTGGATTTCAAGTTGTTCTGTTGTGGGCCCCTGACCCACAAATCCAGGATCGTTTTTAGAGGTTTTGTTTTCGCTGCGAATAAATGTAAATTCGAGGTTTGTTAAGTGTTAATTGTGTTTTGTGTATCTTAAGTGTGATTAGTTAGCAGCTTGGAAGTGCGGGCTGTTACAATACGATAGAATTACGCATACCAATAATAATGCATTTCAACTCACAAGTCATACAACAAGGAAATACATACAGATTTCTGATTGATTTCATGTTACCAAACAATCTCATCAACCATAATCAACAACACAGTTCCCTATCATGATTCTAGGTTCCAATATAACAATCATAACCTAAACATGATACTAATATATCGAACTGAACTAGTACGCGTATGTACCTTGTAACGGAGAATCTTCGCTGACTACTTAAACGTTCCGCTTATGAAATTGGGACCTAATCGAATAATAAAGTATTTCAGTGCTAAGTCTTTGATATTATTAAAATAAAAATCAGCTTATTAGCTAACTATGTAAAATATGATGTTTTGAACATTAAAATTAACGTTCTTGTGTTCAAACTTTCTTTTCATAAACTTTATTGAAACTAATATATTTAGGACTTAATAATATGTTTGTAAAGTCTGGTTTCTTCTATAAAATCGAAATTAAGAAATAACATCATCCTAAGAACTAATAGTATAATCATAAATCTGATTTCCTTTAACGTTTACTATACTTTATTTACAAAACCAACTTAAATCATTATATACATAAGTATTATATATAAAATCAGATTTGAGAAATAGAATTATCATAAGAACTACAACATAATTATAAATCTGATTTCTTTTACTAATTCTATACTTTATTTATAATTACAAAGCTTAATCAAAGATATTTAAGACTTATGAAATCAGAATTTACAATCAAATTAAGTAGGAAAGAAAAGAACATTTTTTTTATTTATATATAGAGGTTACCGGACCCACTCGCCGGCGATAAACACCGGCGACGATGCACGAGCTCCGGCGACCACCCCTCGACTTGCGCGACACGACTCACACCACACACACCACTTCGCACGACCAGGACTGACCACTCAAGACACTCGAGTCTCGCGCGCGAGACATTTCGCAAACCCCTCGACTCGACCCACGACCGAATGTGCAGCACTAGCGAGAACTCCGACGAACAGCACCCCTCGAACAACACACGCCTAGCTTCGCACGACCACACGAACACCTAAACCACCCTACGCGAACTCCGAACGCGACCACACGAGCGCCACTCGAATGAACCCGAGTCCAGACCTCATGCAGAACCTCGCGTTCTTCGGTCGACTCCTGTCCTCTTCGAACTCTGGCGAGTGTGGGTTCCCAGATGCAGGGGAAGAAGAAAAGGAAAGGTAGATGAGAGAAGGAAGAAGAAATCACGTGAAGAGGAGAAGAGATGAGAGAGAACATTCTTCGGGGTCAAGGAAGAAAAACGGCTAATGAAAGTAAAGTGAATAGGGTTTTAATTTTTTTTCTTCTCTTATTTATAGCATGGTAAAACTAGGTTTAATTGGATTTGTTTCCAACTCAAATTCCGATTTCTTATTTTATTTATTTCGAAAATAAAACAAAACCAAACTATAATATAATCAGGTACAAAAAGTAGGTTGTATAGTTAAATTATAACTGTAGGCTTACCCAAACTATATTTTCTTTTTCGTAAATAATATTAAAAGACTTTCACTTTATTCTTTATCTTTTCTTATTTATACAAGAATAACTCCCAAAAATACGGAGTATTACAGGCTTCCCCCCTTAAAGGAAGTTCCGTCCCGAAACTTTGAGGTCGCCAATCTTAACGACGATCTTTTTGCACTTCGAAGTCCCAATATTTCACAAGCGTTCTCTAATTTTGCAAGTCACATAAGCGATAAATGCACACATAAGCGCTAAATACGTATAAATAACAAATTTAACAAACTTTAGGGTGGAAGCGCGAAATTCTATCGCATTCTTCCCCCCTTAAAAGAAAAGTTACGTCCCCATAACTCACCTACCCCTTGAAAGAGCTCAGGGTACTTCATGCACTCGAATGACATGTTTAAAACTTTGAATACAATTGGTTCTCCCTAAGTGTCTGTAAAATATGCCTCAAATGTCCCTAATGTTCTTCCTTGCTCCTTGAATAGATCAATATATCGTCTATGAACACGACTACGAATTTATCGAGGTAGGGTCGAAAAATCATATTCATGAGGTCCATGCAAATAGCAGGTGCATTGGTTAACCCAAAAGGCATGACGGTAAACTCATAGTGTCCATACCTAGTCCTAAAGGCAGTTTTGGGTATATCTTGATCAACAATCCTCAATTGATGGTAACCGGACCTTAAATTCTGTTAAATCGGAAGGAAAGAAATCCTCCCCTATTTTCAGTGAGACATTAAGGAATTTCTTAGAGCAATTAACAGTATCCCCAGACGGAATAACTATAGGCATAGAAATTAACTCGGACTCAACCAGTGCTAGAGTTCTAACAGTTGTATGGGCAACAAATGACAAAGATGCTCCAGAATCGAACAATACTTTAACATGAATTGAGTTGATAGAGAAAATTCCAGTGACAACATCTCTACGAGCTTCATCTTCGCTAGCCGTCATCATATACAGCTTCCCTTTGCCCTTATTATCATTGTTGTTGGTCACATGGTTCCCAGATGGTACCTGATTATTTGTATTGGTTGGTGGTTTGGAGTAATTGGAATTCCCTGACCCATTGAATGCATTTCCACCATTCCCATTCTCATTCCTAAGCTTGTCTCCATTGTTCCCTCTTTCTTGACCATTTGGGTTAACCTTATTATTCGAATAGCATTCGTATGCTCTATGCCCCATTTTCCCACATTCATGGCACTCCACCTTATTACCCTCGCAATCCTTCCTAGGATGGTTGTATGGGCACTTCTTACACTTGTACACACGCTCAAGTCTGCGGTTATTGGTGTTATTGTTACGGTTATTGTTATCGTTGTTGGGTCCCTTGTCGAAGTTTCTTTGGGAGGTTTGATTGTTCTAGTTCCCATGGTGTTTCTTTTCAAATCTCTGAACCTCGGGGTTTGGATTCTCCTTTCGCTTCTCACTTTGTTTACCTCCTTCCTCTCTTTTCCTTATTGCATATAAGTGGGCATCTTTGCCAAAAACATGGTCCAACGAAGTGAAAGTATCTCCCTCCAGTCTCCCTTGTAGGTCAAGGGTGAGCCCTAATTCAAAACGTGAGGCCTTAGCTTCCTCAGTAGGGGCAATTTCCGGAGCGAATCTCATCAGTTCAATGAACTTGCGGTAATATTCCTCAACATACAAGTTCCCTTGCTCTAGCATCATAAACTCTTAGGTTTTCTGCTTTTTGAGGTATGGTGGGTAATACTTATCCCTCAGGGCTTTCTTGAAGGTTTCCCACCCAAAGTCAGGTTGTTTGAGGAGGTTGTCCTTAGCTTGAGTCCACCAAAAGTGGGCATCCCCCTGTAGGTAATAACTTGCTAAGGGCACAGTCTTGTCATCTAGACAGGTGAGGGTAAAGAAAAGCTTATCAAACTCCCCAACCCAGTTTTCCAGTTCTTCTGGCCTCCCTTTTCCATTCATTACTGGTGGGTTCCTACGGGCAACCTTTTTAGACAAATCCCCATCTCGATTATGTCCTTGGGCTAGGTTAGCTGTAATAAGCACTAGGTCACGAATCGATTGCTCGACATTAAGAGAGGTATCAGGCGTGCCGCCTTGACGAACCATTCTGCGCTGAAAATTGACACAACGACCGTTTCAGTGTCACACACATAATCGTTGATTCACTTAACTATAACACATTTGCACGTTCATACAACACATTTTTGTTGCAAACAATCATTAAGTCTCTATTAACTTGCAATATAAACATCTCAAATAAGACGTTACATCAAATAAAAGAATAAAAATGTTGTATTATTATTGAAAAGGGAAAAATTTATTGTTTCAATGGAAAACATAATATGAATAAATAAAGGAATAAAAGAATGCTAATTTGCTACTTGGCATGCAAGCCTTATTAAAACTGAAATAAACGAATAAAATAATATTCTAATCCTAATTATATATTCAAAAGAAACTAGGGACTATAATGGTGAGTTTCGTCATCTGAGTTAGGATTTTCTATTCCTTCTTCCATGTCAGCTTCGTCCTCAAAAGGCTCGTCATCCTCTATATGGTCATCTTCCTCTTCTATGGGCTCTTCTTCTACGGGCTCTTCTTCTTCTTCTATGGGCTCTTCTTCTTCTTCTATGGGCTCTTCTTCTTCTTCTTCTTCGTCATTTTCCTCAATTGGATCTCCTTCAGCAGACTCATTTTCATTAGGATCTCCCTCTTCCTCATTTTCTAAGTCAAGTATAGGTTCAACATTATCTTCCCCAATCACTGCAATGAATGTCCTATTATTCCCTTCATCATCGGAAATATAGATAACAATTCTAAGGTTTGACGCTATATGATAGTCTTCGGGTATGAACTCATCCTTAAAAGTTTGGTGCCTAGCTCTTTTTGCAGCTCTAGGTGACGTTTGCGACTCAGATTTAACTATAGGGTTCTCAGAATTCACATTAGTTCCTGAGCTTTCCCCCCACATGATAGGTTCCTCTAACTAGAGGTGATGAGGTAGAGGGCTCCCAACTTCTTTTCTCACGAATTCTCCATTCATTTTCACAGTATTTAAGATCAGTAATGAAATGCCCTATAGTAGGAAGGTATTGGTTCCAGTAAGTGTGTTTGGCTCTGTTAAAACCTCCATTTTCTGACCATATGTCCCCATATCTACGGTGTACGAAAAGGTAGGGTACCTCCCTATGGACGTATTGCAGCATAAAGTATATTTTCTCCATTTCAGTCCTTAGTCTAGTATCTCCTGGTAAGGTCCTATACTCCATATCAGCTTTCATCTTATGGGCATATATGTCCCAATCTTCCGCTATTCGGTGTTTCATCAGGTATTCCTTAGGACCTATGTCGTAAACCATCTACGAAAATTAAAGAAAGAAAATAGTCTAAGTTTTGTGAATTTAAGGTTTTTAAGTATACATTATATATAAACATATATAAGAGGTAAAACGATTATGTTCAATTTTAGAACTCCAAGTTCAAAATATTTACAACAATTTATATGGTTCTTTCCTAAAATATTCGAAATAAGGTTTTAGTTCAATACCTTTTTGAAACATCTTCGCAATATTATAGTAATTCGAAACTAACTTAGTGCTCCTAACCACTATTTATGTGCCTATCCTTGTACATCCTCCTAATCTATTCATACTTCGAAGGTTTCAAAGAACCTTTCACATATTCAATCAAGCAAACAACACCACATTTCATATAATCAGAACATTTGATTTATTCTACAGTATTTGCATACTTTCTATAAACATATCAGACAAGTAAGGCAAGAACCGCATTACAAATAGAATCATTTCTATGATTTAATGCACGCAAAAGTAATCTATATGCTCTTATCCCATACTACTCATTTTAAAAATCTTTTAAAAAATCTTTGAAAATAGGAACTTTTGGCTCTGATGACCAGTTTTGTAACACCCCCAAAATCCATACAAGTCAAAGCTACGTTGCATCGACTTTGGGAGTGTTACCGCCGCGGTGAAATTCAAGGCTTATTGAAATTAAAACATTAACTTATTCCTTATCATGAAAACTAAATTGCAGCGGAAATAAAATGCTAACTTAAACTACAACTCGGGAATCACCAATGACCCCTTTTATTCAAACCATAAACTGAGTAGAATATAAATAAATTCTAGAAGGTTAAATCAAAACACTTTAAAAGTTTATGATTGAAAGTAACCCCCATATTCCCGAACTCATACAGCATCACCGGCATACCTAATATGCTCCCTATTGAAATATCAATGGTTCATCACAGGTCAACAAACAACACAAATAACAAACAATCAGCTATGCTGAGTACATACATAATCAGTTAAATAATACACTATACATAATCAGAATAATAAAAATCATTCCTATACATGATACTACAAAAACATTAAATTTCGTTTTTACACTTTATTTGGCATCGAACGGGCACCGGCATCTTTCTAGAATCATACGGGCTACTTAATCCTTAATAGACAACTTGGTCTATTAGATGAAATGTAAATACGGTTTCATTCCGTTCCACACCCATCACCTTAGTATGCATACCCCCAAGATCGTACGGAACCTTCCGCCTACTTGAGTTATCAAAATTTATAAGGACACTACTGTCGTCACATTATGCCTGTGTAGGAGTGTAGAACAAGTCCCACACTCCCCATTGTTCATACTGGTAGGGATTCCAACTACAAGTTTATCGCCAAAATCCTTCTTAGTGATATTCATTTATATAATATTAAACATTTAATAATTTAATTTTCCTTCTTAGATACATTGCTCAATCCTTTAGTTTAAGCAACTTCTTGTAACATCCTTGCTACAACAATAAATCATAGGATTCCAATCCAATTCTCATTTCATGCTTGTGATACGATAGAATTACGCATACCAATAATAATGCATTTCAACTCACAAGTCATACAACAAGGAAATACATACAGATTTCTGATTGATTTCATGTTACCAAACAATCTCATCAACCATAATCAACAACACATTTCCCTATCATGATTCTAGGTTCCAATATACCAATCATAACCTAAACATGATACTAATATATCGAACTGAACTAGTACACGTACGTACCTTGTAACGAAGAATCTTCGCTGACTACTTAAACGTTCCGCTTATGAAATTGGGACCTAACCAAATAATAAAGTATTTCAGTGCTAAGTCTTTGATATTATTAAAATAAAAATCAGGTTATTAGCTAACTATGTAAAATATGATGTTTTGAACATTAAAATTAACGTTCTTGTGTTCAAACTTTCTTTTCATAAACTTTATTGAAACTAGTATATTTAGGACTTAATAATATGTTTGTAAAATCTGGTTTCTTCTAACTTATCTTATACTTGTTCATAACCACAAAACTTGAACAACTATATATAAGTATTATAAAATCGGAATTAAGAAATAACATCATCCTAAGAACTAATAGTATAATCATAAATTTGATTTCCTTTAACGTTTACTATACTTTATTTACAAAACCAACTTAAATCATTATATACACAAGTATTATAAACATAATTATAAATCTGATTTCTTTTACTAATTCTATACTTTATTTATAATTACATAGCTTAATCAAAGATATTTATGACTTATGAAATCAGAATTTACAATCAAATTAAGTAGGAAAGAAAAGAATATTTTTTTATTTATATCTAGAGGTTACTGGACCCACTCGCCGGCAATAAACACCGGCGACGATGCACGAACACCAGCGACCACCCCTCGACTTGCGCGACACGACTCACACCACACGCACCACTTCGCACGACCACGACTGACCACTCAAGCCACTCGAGTCTCGCGCGCGACACAACTCGCACACCCCTCGACTCGACCCACGACCCAATGTGCAGCACCAGCGAGAACTCCGACGAACAGCACCCCTCGAACAACACACGCCTAGCCTCGGGCGACCACACGAACACCTGAACCACCTACGCGAACTCCGAACGCGACCACATGAGCGCCACTCGAATGAACCCGAGTTCAGTCCTCCGGCATAACCTCGCGTTCTCCGGCGACTCCTGTCCTCTTCGAACTCCGGCGAGTGTGGGTTCCCAGATGCAGGGGAAGAAGAAAAGGAAAGGTAGAGGAGAGAAGGAAGAAGAAATCACGTGAAGAGGAGAAGAGAGGAGAGAGAAAATTCTTTGGGGTCAAGGAAGAAAAACGGCTAATGAAAGTAAAGTGAATAGGGTTTTAATTTTTTTTTTCTTCTCTTATTTATAGCATGGTAAAACTAGTTTAATAGGATTTGTTTCCAACTCAAAATCCGATTTCTTATTTTATTTATTTCGAAAATAAAACAAAACCAAACTATAATATAATCAGGTACAAAAAGTAGGTTGTATAGTTAAATTATAACTGTAGGCTTACCCAAACTATATTTTTTTTTCGTAAATAATATTAAAATACTTCCACTTTATTCTTTATATTTTCTTATTTATACAAGAATAACTCCCAAAAATACGGAGTATTACAGGCTTCCCCCCTTAAAGGAAGTTTCGTCCCGAGACTTTGAGGTCGCCAATCTTAACGACGATCTTTTTGCACTTCGAAGTCCCAATATTTCACAAGCGTTCTCTAATTTCGCAAGTCACATAAGCGATAAATGCACACATAAGCGCTAAATACGTATAAATAACAAATTTAAATTTTTTTAGCAAACTTTAGGGTGGAAGCGCGAAATTCTATCGCATTTTTCCCCCCTTAAAAGAAAAGTTACGTCCCAATAACTCACCTACCCCTTGAAAGAGCTCAGGGTACTTCATGCACTCGAATGACATGTTTAAAACTTTGCATACAATTGGTTCTCCCTAAGTTTCTGTAAAATATGCCTCAAATGTCCCTCATGTTCTTCCTTGCTCCTTGAATAGATCAATATATCGTCTATGAACACGACTACAAATTTATCGAGGTAGGGTCGAAAAATCATATTCATGAGGTCCATGCAAACGGCAGGTGCATTGGTTTACCCAAAAGGCATGACGGTAAACTCATACTGTCCATACCTTTTCCTAAAGGCAGTTTTAGGTATATCTTGATCAACAATCCTCAATTGATGGTAACTGGATCTTAAACTCTATTAAATCGGAAGGAAAGAAGCCCTCCCCTATTTTCAATGAGACATTAAGGAATTTCTTAGAGCAATAACAGTATCCCCAGACGGAATAACTATAGGCATAGAAATTAACTCGGACTCAACCAGTGCTAGAGTTCTAACAGTTGTATGGGCAACAAATGACAAAGATGCTCCAGAATCGAACAATACTTTAACAGGAATTGAGTTGATAGAGAAAATACCAGTGACAACATCTCTACGAGCTTCCTCTTCGCTAGCCATGCCACCTACTGAGCTTGGGAACACATTCTCTACTATGCACTTGCAGCAACCTGGCGACGGATGGTACATGGACTCCGGTGCCACCTCTCATATGACACATAGCTCAGGTACTCTCATGCCCTTATATAATTTAAGCACTTATAATAATATTTTGGTTGGTAACGATAATCGCATTCCAATCACGGGTTATATATGGTCATAACCACCATCTCAAATACTCCCCTTGCCCTCCGTTATGTCCTCATAGCTCCACAAATTATCAAAAACTTAATCTCTATCACCTCGGATAATTTAATTTCAATTGAGTTTGATCCATTTGGTTTTTCTGTGAAGAATATTAGAATGGGGAATATAATAACGAGATGCAATAGTTTGGGAGATCTTTATCCATTTTCCTTTGAGATGTAACCACCCTCACGGCTCTTCCTCAGTCCACAATCCACATGGCACAACCGTCTTGGCCACCTCATCCTTCCCCGCGAGTGATGTGCAGCCAACATGGCTTCTTTAAACCTAATCTCAAGTATAGCCTCACCGTCCTACGTTCTGATCCCTTCCTTTATCGGTCATCTTTACCAAAAAAAATCACAAACAAGCCTTGACCGGCAAAATTGGAATGCGCCCATGCAAGATGAATATAGTGCTTTGATTAAACATGGACATGAAACTTGGTGCCTAGGTCTACGGGGGGTCAATATTGTTAATTTATGTGGTTTTTTCGACATAAAGGATAATGGGGAACTAGAAAGGCACAAAGCCCGTCTAGTTTGTGATAGGAGGTCACAGGATGTTGGTGTTGATCGTGATGAGACATTCAGTTCAGTGGTCAAACCACAAACCATTCGCACATGGCTCGAAAATGGTCTATTCATCAAGTTGATGTCAAGAATGCTTTTCTTCATGGTGAGTTAAAGGAAACAGTTTATTTGCATCATCTTCTGGGATTTGTTGATCGTCGTTCCCCTCATCATGTCTGCCGCCTGTGTAAAGCTCTCTATGGGATTACGCAGGCTCTTCGAGCTTGGTATCATCATTTTGCTAATTATTTATTGCAGATGGGGTTTGTTATCACTACCAGTGACTCTTCTTTGTTCACTTATAGTTAGGGTAATGACAGGGCATATTTATTCCTTTGTGCTGATGATATCACATTAATTAACCACTTCCTCGGAGGGGCTACGAGAAAAGATAATTACTCAGCTCAAAACTGAGTTTCATATGTCTGAATTGAGGCCCTTGAGTTATTTTCTGGGTATTGTTGTTACCAGAACTCCTTGTTATATGCTTCTATCACAACAAAAATATGCACAAGAAATTTTGGAACACACAGGCTTGAGCAATTGTAAGCCTGCAGCTACTCTTATGGACACTAAGTCAAAACTTAGTGATGATTCTGGCCCTAAATTCCAAGATCCTACTAAGTACCGCAATCTCGCTGGCGCACTCCGGTACCTCACCTTCACTGACCTTCATATAACTTGTGGGGTACAGCAGCCAGTAGGGGTGTTCATAAAAACCCGATCCGATGATCCGCCGACCCGCTTGAAAAACGGGTAGTTTTTCATAATATTACAATTATGACGGGCAGGGTACCCGACCCAGAAAAGGCGGGCCGGGCCACGGGCCTCCTAATTTTACCACCCGGGTACCCGAGAAATAATTTTATAAATTTTATTTTAGCAGAATGTGTTTCACTGAGCCTAGCACATTATTCACTCGTCATGGGCCTCGTGCTGCTCTTTGTCTTACTGCTACTTTCCTTAAGTTTCCTGTTTCCTCTTCTCTTTTTATAGTTGTTCTATTGTTGGTATTGAAATTCCATTTGCAAATTAAATAAAGAGCTATTCTCAAAATAAAAAGCAGCAGGATTTTCAAATACGATTATAACTTGTAAAGAAGAAAAAATGCAAGTTAACATAATCATCATGGCACACTGGCAGTAGCAAAGAAGAAAAAATGCAAGTTTGTATGTATACATAATCATCATGGCAGTAGCAGTAGTTGTGGATAGCTCAATTTTTTGCAATTCCTTACTTTCTAAATGTATTTATTAAGCTGATTAAGAGTCAATGGGATGAGTAAACTATTCTCATAACTGAACCGGGTACCCTATGACCCGACCCGGGAAAATCGGGTACCTGGTTAGCGGGTACCCAGTTTTCCGGGTCGGGCATGGGCCGCTCTTTTGAATACCCGCAAATCCGGGTACCCGAAAAGCCGGGTACCCGGTTATGAACACCCCTAGCAGCCAGCAGGTATGCCTTTTTATGCATGATCCTCGGGTGTCTCATTATGATGATTTAAAACGCATCTTGCGACATATTCAAGGTACCGTTGATCACGGGTTACATTCATATCCTTCAAATTCTATGCGTTTGATTACTTACACTGACGCTGATTGGGCAGGTGTCCTAACACTTGTCGTTCTACCTCAGGATATTGTTGTCTTCTTGGTGATAATGTCATCTCTAGGTCCTCCAAGCATCAGGATACTATATCTCGTTCGAGCGTAGTAGCAGAATATCCAGGCGTCACTAATATTGTTGTTGAGTCTTATTGGCTTCGTAACCTTCTTATTAGTTATTGTATATTGTGATAATGCCAGTGCTATCTACCTTTATAGCAACCATGTACAACACCAATGCACCAAACATGTTGAGATGGATATTCATTTTGTTAGGGAAAAGGTTATGTTGGGTCAGGTACAGGGTCTACATGTTCCTTCTAGGTATCAGTTTGCAAACATCTTCATAAAAAGCCAACTATATATTTATAGATTTTCGATCCACCCTTAATGTAAGACCTCCTCCCACTATGACTGTCGGGGGTGTGTGTGATAGAATATATATATATATATATATATATATATATATATATATATATATATATATATATATATATATATATATATATATATATATTATATTTTCTCCACATGTTTTAGGATATATATATTTGTATAGTTTTGGATATTATATTGTTTATATTATCCTTCTCATATTAGGTTTCCTAGCACAGTTAGGACTAATCTTGTATAACCCTATATGTATTGATTAATGAAATCACTCTAGGGTTACAGAGTTTTACACAATCTAACACTAATAACACCACTTTTCCCTATTAAAAAAATAACACCACTTTTCACCTTTGATAGTCTTTTTACTTGGTCAAACATCTAAAAACTACTTAAAAATCTTTGTTGAACGTTCCCTAATCCCCAAGCTTATCGTTGATCATGAAGCACTCTACAAATCGCTATTGATTTGCAGAGAAGTACGTAGTACAATGGCTTTATCCTCCAATATTGCATGCGGGGGGTTTTATTAGAGATAAAAAGCTTTATTACTTTTTTAAAAATTCATAGAATGTTTTGTGAATGAATTAAGAAATCTGTCGTGAGAGACAAAAAGTGTATATACACATACACGCACTTCTTTTTTCTGGAAGGAACGACACACACTTCTGTTACAAAAAAGGTTATTACAAGTATTTCTCCACACTTTTTTTTTTTTTTTAAAAACCTATTTAAACTTATTAGAACTTATTGTAACTTATTAAAACTCATCTAAACTTATTTGAAGATATTGCAACTTTTCCAAAGTTATTGGAAGTGAAGATTGATTTATAAAGTTTTAGAACTGTTACAACTAATATAAAGTTGTAAGAACTAAACTAAGCTTATTAGACCAATCTTAAACTTATTTCATAGAGTGAAAAGAATGCTACCTACATTATTTAACTACTTTAGCTTTAAGTCCTAACTTTCCTTATATACGGCCAAAAAATAAAAAAATAACTACCTTAGCTTTAACAAAATCACAAAAAACTCTTTAGCAAATTGTATGTTGAATTGTGATACTATGGCGACTGCAATTATATTGATGGATCTAAGTGTTGGATTGTAGCAACTTGGGTTGAGCATAAAATCTTAATCTTTTTTTTTAGTTCTTTTTTGTTTGAGGTGAGTTGTGCCTAATTTAGAATTGTTATGAGCAATTTTTTTAAATAATATATACAAATGTTGTACACAAAAGGTCACCATCTTATCTCAAATATTTGTATGCTATAGGTTAGGAGTTGGGACTGCTTATTATCATGGAGATGGATAGGCAAGTGCAACAGTTGGAAAAATATAATTCTCATGCTATAAAAGCTTCGAACCCCTGGCAAAACATTAATGAATTTTTCGGATCTTTCTATAAGTAATAAATGAGCAAGTTATTACCTAAATAAACATGGGTCAATATATATTGGACATTAAAAATCAATTTATTATTTTATTTTTATAGGAATTTTAAATAAATAGGTTAAATAGGTCAATACGGGTAACCACTTAATTAAATCAGTCGGGTTAGTGTCAAGGGGTTTTGACATAATTAGTTAAACAAGTCAAGTTAGTGTCGAGACTATTTAACACAATTAGTAAATGATACAAACACAAAATAGACACAACATAACCTATTTGACAGCTCCAAAGAAAAAGACACTACCATTTTCTTCATGGCTAAGCATTTGATTGAGGCATTGAGCAATGCGTAATTTCATTATTGCACTATATCTAATGATATCCTTTAACAGACAAGTCTTTCTTTCAGCCCACTTTTTCGGGTCTTGGAGTAGGCTTTTCTATGGTGTGAACTGCAGAGATTCCTCTTCAACCCTCAAAAACCTGAAAGTGAGTAAGAGAGCTTAATGTAATTGTTGTTGGAAGATTTGGTGGCACATCTCTTGAAAAAAAAAAAAAACAACTGAGAGATACTCCTACATCATTATACTTAAAAGTGAAGATTATAAGAGCTGGTATTCCTTTCGGGTTTTATACTTTTACATTCAAAATTGTTATCATAACTAAACAAACTAAGGAATCTTTGCACACCTTCTCTTTTTTTTTTTTTTTAAAAACAAAATTGATAAGGAGTAATATTGTTTTCCTACCTCAATTCTCACGATTTCTTGGTCCAACATTTGCTAGTCAAGACATTTGGGACTTGTTAGTAAGGGGATCTCTACCCCAAGCTTGCAGTTAGGAAGATTCAACCTTGTGAACTTAATATTAGCAGGTGAATTCACAACCAACTATATCAAATAAACTTCATAAGTGTTCAATTCTGATTCATTGTGTGTTCTCATATTGAAAATTAGCCATATTTTGTTTCTTTTACATGATACTTTTTCAGTTCCAAAAATTAACGCAACACTTATTTTTCATGGTCTCGAAACTCTAATGGACTAATTTGACAATTTATATGATCAATTATGTATTAGTAAAAATTATGAGAACTTAAATTTGCTTTTGCTAAACTTGAACTTATTTTTTTTGATATTACTATTTTAAGATGAACTGAACGAGGCCTTAGTAAGAAAGGAAACAAAAGATACAATTTATCCTTAAGTTAATTACAATCTCGATAAAAATCCTCCCCACCCGATTAAATATCATGCTATTTTTTCCTTCTTATACACACTCTATGTTCTGTTCCTTCTCATAAAGACAGAAATTATGGGAGTGGAAAATTGAATTTTGTAAAGGTTGGTGACTTGTAATACTTGTAACCCCAAATTTCATTTTTACTCGCTGAAAGGTGTAGCTAACTGGCTACAGCCTACAGCTGCCTTTCTTATACGCAGTCCAAACTTTCAAGCTTTACCGCTGACTCGCTGAGGAAGATCATGCATGCAAGTTAATGATTCTAGCCAACACCAGTGAACTTACATTCTAGACCACATCAAGAACTGATGATTTTATATTTCGATTATGTCGTTTTGCATAAGATTAAGCATACAATTTTAATGTCAAGAGTAAAACACAACTATTTAATCAAATCCATGGTGAAATCCCACAATTTCCGCGGCGAAGTGATATCCTGAAGCTAACTTACATACTACAGTCACTCAAATATTCACCGCTTATGCCTTCCACTTCTGGATGCAAAGCCACATAACATATTGTTGCTGCTGCTCCCTGCAATGAATTCATCATTAGGAGAGATGAAGACAATTACTTCACAAATTTGATTTGCAATTATGGTAAGCAGCCATCAATTGCCATGTTAATTCCTTCTTAGATGAGCAAGCATGGAAGCCCTAGAAATCGCGGAGAGGAAGATGAGGAACATAATGGAGAGTGTTTATGAGAAGGAAGAAATAGCGTGATTTTTAATCGGGTAGGGGAGGGTTTTATTGAGATTGTAATTGACATAGGGGCAAGTTAGTAATTCACCATTATTTGAGTGGTTAGCCAGGTTTTAAGTGGATTAGGGTGACTACATATAATTGCTTAAATTTGGATGTCACTTGGTATAAATCTTTTTTTGACCTACCACCAAATAGAAGAATTGAAAGTAGGAGCCACCATGTAGAATTTTCCAAATATTCTAATAATGGCGGTGAGTATAATACTATCAAAGACTACCTAGAGGCTAGATATTGATGGTGTCTCTCGCCTAACCACTCCTCCTCACACCCTTTAACACAATGGCTATACTGAGCACCGTCATTGCTACATTGTAGAAACTAGTCTTTCCCTCCTCAGTCATGCTTCCATGCCATTAACCTATTAGACAAATGCCTTCTCCACCGCTGTCTATCTCATAAATAAACTCCCTACAGGCTACATCAACGTTGCAAAACCATTCCACTCCTATTCATACCATGACCCTGGCTTCCTCCAGGGACCAGGGACCAGGCTCCATTTAATCTCATCCAGTCATGCCATCCCCATCCCCATCTCCATCTTCTCCGATCCAACTCCCACTGCCCTTCCTTCATCCATTATTCCACTCCTGTCTCCTATTCATACCATGACCCTCACTTACAAAATGATATCTGCTCTGCAAACCCCATGTCAAGCTTAACCTCACTGCTTAAGTTGTTGATACTCACACTGAACCTGCGAGCTAAAACCATATCCTAGGGGCTAGGCTCTCAAAACTCAAAAGTCATGTTTATAGATACGGAAATGCAAGCTCTCACAAAAAATAAACCCCAGGATCGGAACTTGTCCCACCTTCTCTCTCTAACAATGTTATTATCAACCTCCGGGTTATGACTTATGAGGATGCATGCTTGTCATCCTGATTGCGCGTGCAAGCTCTCATAGGTGTTATATGGCCTAAAGCACCCTCCCTGAGCATGGTACAAGGAGTTAGGCACTTTTCTTCTTTACTCCGATTTTCAATACTCTATTACTCATTCTTCATTGTTTATTAAGCATGCAAATGGTGTAATTACTTATTTGCTCGTAGACATATTAGACGATATTATTGTTACTAGCAATGACAGTTTTCTTACAACAATTTATTCAACATATCTCTAATCATTTCTCTTTAAAGGACCTATGGCCTTTATCTTTTTTTTTTTATTCGAGTTGAAGTACTAACTCATCCTCAAGGTTTTTCCTCACTCAAATAAAATATATTAGTGATATATTGTGCAAAGAATACATGGATATAGCCAAGCTTGCTTTCACATCACATGATGTGTACAGCAGATAGGGGTGTTCATTTCGGATCGGAGAAAATGTGATCCGAACCCGATCCAAAAAATTATGGATATCCGGAATTTTGAATTGGATAATTGGATTATCCGATCCTTTTTTCTTTATAAGCATTATAAAAACGGAGTCATAAGCATGCATCAGTCTAAGCATTTCATCCGATCCGAAACATTATCAAAAGTTCAAAACGATAACATAAGCATTTCACACAAACAACTCGATGGAATGAGAAGATCATTTTTCAGCAAACAAAGTCAAATTAATACACTATAATAGTTCAATGACGCTGCAACTTGAGGAAGAGGAAGGGTTGGCAGCAGGAACTTGCGAAGAGGAAGAGTTGTGGAGGTCGACGAGACAAAGGTTTGGGCTGGGGCTGTGGCGTACAAAGTGCGAAGAAGGGCCGATGGTTTATGTGACTGTGTGTTGAGGAGTGAGAGAAAAGACTGAAGTAATGGGGGAAGTTTTTTTTTTGGGGGGGGTGTGGAGTGGTGAATCTGAATATCTGCTAATTAATTTACTGCTTGTTGGTTACATTCTTTGTGTTAGGATGCAAAAAGTTTCCGTTTTTTAAAAAAAGAAGAATTTTAGTATTTGTTAAAGTTTAGGGTATTTCGGATACTTTCAGATATTTGAAATAAAAAAATTACGATCCGCCTATACCCGACCCGAACATTTTCGTATTTTCCAGATCATATATCTGAATTTTCGGATAGAATCTTGGATCGAATCAATCGGATCAGATTTTTTTGAACACCCTAATAGCGGGTACATCTCTTGAAGACATAATTGAATTTCAGACTCTCATTGGCAAACTCCACTACCTCATTCTCACTCGGTCCGACGTTGGTTCAGTGATGCCCGACCACCGGACATATGCAAGCTCTAAAACCCATATTGTGTTACTTATGTGGTACACTGAATCATGGTATTATTTACAAAGATTCTCTTATGGCTCTTTATATATTTTTAAGATATAAGATAATATTATATAATGATGTTAATGATAATAGGAGTCTAGTATTAGGAGATTGAGATATATATTATCTATTATACAAGTAGGAGTTAGTTGGATATATTTTAGAAGTTAGTGTTTAGGACGGTTAGTTGCCCAATGGAACCTATTGCTGCAGTCTTCGCACACGTGCTTAAATTTCTTGTGTTTGTTATTGTGTCGTTCAAGTTGTTTCTTATCAGGAAAAGGTGTTTTGCAGCTAAAGCACTCTATATTATCCTTGTGTGTTGTCCTTCTTGTGTTGTTTTAGTTGTTTCTTATCAATAGAATGTTGTTTGAAGCTAAAGCACTCAGTACTGTCATCTCAATCAATCTTCAAGGACAATATGTAATTTTGGCCCTCGATCAAAGAAGAAGAATTTTGCGATTGATGAATTTCTTCTAGAATTTAATCTAAATTAGAGAGAGAAGTAGGAGTTACATATCCACAATTGCATGCATTGTCTATCTTGGTAAAACTCCTATTTCGTGGAGTTCCAAGAAAACACGCAAGCAAGCTCGGTCGTCTAACAAGACCGAGTATAAGGGCAGTTGCAAATACCACTAGTGAAGTCTTATGGCTCAACAATCTGTTCAAGAACTCAAACTTGCTCCATAGATCTCTTCTTCCGGTAATTTATTGTGACAATGCAGGTGCTACTTATGTTAGTGCTAATTTGGTTTCCCACTCTAAGATGAAGCATCTTAGGTTAGACTATCACTTTGTATGTGAAAATGTTAAGCTCTGTGTCTCCTGTATTTCAAACAATGATCAGTTAGCACATGCTCTTATGAAGCCTCTTTCCCGCAGTCCATATGTCTTCTTAGTTGTTTTTTTTTTTTTTTTTTTTTTTTAGCCTGTAGGAAACACCAACACATTAACTAGTAAGGCATGCATATCATGCTAAAGGAACACCCCAGCATAATGCTGGGGGTAAGGATCGAACCCCTGACCTCAGGGGCCAAGGGGGAGTGCTCTATCCACTTGAGCTAACTCTTATCCTTATGTCTTCTTAGTTGTTATACTACTGTTATCTATTCTTAGAATATCTCCTAACATATCTTGCTTGTTGTAGCTTAGTTATTATATTATACGGCTATAGTAACTTAGTTTTAACCTAGCTTTACTTTAGCACTAGTGGAAAAAAGCCCATCAGATCCGGTGGGCTAGGAGTAGCTAGGAGTGATCAACTGATCCGGTCCAAAACCGGATCAGTTGATCACTAACTGATCCGATTTTGCAAGAAAACCGGATCAGTTAAGCACCCAATTTATTTATTTTTTACATTTTTCTGTTTTTAATTGATACAAAAACAATTGTGGTGGGAAAAAAAGTATCAATACTCGTTTTATTGAGGCATAAATAATTACCTATACATAAAAATTGTTACCAATTCTGATATTCAGTATCAAACTCAAACAACATGCTAGATATTCCTATTTAAAAAAAGTAACATGGTAAGTTATAT
This sequence comes from Beta lomatogona, assembly GCA_947646795.1. Classification (NCBI taxonomy): domain Eukaryota; kingdom Viridiplantae; phylum Streptophyta; class Magnoliopsida; order Caryophyllales; family Amaranthaceae; genus Beta; species Beta lomatogona. Next base: position 1,344,178 of record CANSNZ010000018.1, on the reverse strand, counting down.
TACAGCATTAGCAGTGCCAAAATTTTGTCGAGCAAGAGGGTTGTTTTCTGCCAGCTCTTAACAGTGCCATTGAGCAGATGGGCACCATCTCTTCTTTGAGGTTGTGCTGCATGCTGTTGCTGTTGTTACTGTTGCCGATGTTTTACTGTTGTTGTTGTTGTTGTTGTTGTTGTTGCTGATGTTGTTGTGGCTGTTGTTTCTGCTGTTGTTGTGCATGCCTGTGTAATAGAACTACAACTGCATGAGCAGCACATTCCAGCTTCAATAGTGGTAGAACACTGGAGCGGGTGGTGGATGAGGATTTGCAGGCTGATCATTGTCAGGAACCATCCCCACTGAAGAGGGCAATTGAGCAGCAGATTTAGCACCACCAGTCACTTATTGCTTTGGTTCTCTAATTGTAGGACATGTCTCTTGTATTATTACAGCTCAATCATAATTATAAGTATGCAAAAAATTGACCATATAAGAGCCCAAGTCACCAGACCATTGAATTTAAATCCAAACTTGACGTGCTTAATAGTTTCTTAAAAAGCTAACTACAGCAAACTAAAGATAATACATCAACATTACAGCAGCAACAATAACCAAATAATTAGGATTTGTAAGGGTAGTAGTTGTATCCAAAGGAAATGACAGGCATGCCAACTCAAAATCCTAACAATGTAGGTACTCACAAGTTGATTAAAGTGGTCGTCACCCTCAACTGAAAATAGCATCTTTAACGATGTGCCAAGACCAAGAACTTGTAGTTTACCCCATAATCTACACTTCTCACACCTTACACAATCCATCAGCACACTGCAAAATGAATACATGTTAGTCAAATTTCATTAAGCAACATTATCACTTGGAAACAGACATGAAAATGCCGAGATACTAAGATATTAATAACCAGGCATGACTTATATTTCTAAACTGCTTTTGTAATTTATTTTTAGCACCCAGCACTAGTTTCAGCTTTATGTCACGTTGATATTGACATGACATTTGAACAAATAGTCCAAGTTTCAAACTCTAGCGTAGCCGGTGCCATATTCATCTCCAAAGACCCCTTAATTTATGAGGCAGGGGAGGTCTCATGGCTTGGGATCATCGTTGGTCCAAATGAGGGGCAATCGATTATAAACCATGTGAAATCTTATAAGAGTAACAGTTGGGTGAGCATGGAATTTCAACAAACTTTTGTTGGATTAAAAGATGCACCAATTACCAAGTCTAACACCTCTAGGGACCGTCTAAGAGCTATCACAGTGTACTAAAGCCGGATGTATTGGCCCCTGGAACACAAGTATTAGCAGCATATGTTCCTAACATAGAAGTTTCTAGAATTGGAAATGGTATAATTCTATCCAATGATTATGCTCTGCTTTCAGGAACATCAATGGCATGTCCACACGCGTCTGGAGTAGCCGCTCTCTAGAAGGCGACTCATCCAAACTAGAGTCCTGCTGCAATAAGATCTGTTATTAAGACTACTGCAAAACCACTTGATAACACAGGTAGTGCTATCAAGGATAATGGTTCCAACCTCGGTCCTGCTACCCCGTTAGCCATGGGTTCAGCACAGATTGATCCTAACCGTGCACTGGACCTTGGATTAGTCTATGACTTGACACCACAATGCTATTGTAATTATGCAACAATAGATAAGGTAATATCAATTTGAGAGAATTCCATATCTTCGTTGTTCATCATACCCTAATTATAAGTTGAACTGATTCAAACATAATGGAGCAGATTTTTTCTGATTCTCTAGTAACAGTTTACTAGATTTCACATACTGAAACTCAATTTTGTCGATTGAAACTGACTTTTGCTGATCAAAACTGATTTGAAATGAACATTATTTTATAAGTTGAAGTGAACAGATAACAAACTTAACCCGGATTTTAAAACAAATTAAAGTCCCAAAAGCTTAAATCAACTACTCAAACTTAGCACCACAAAATTAGTTCCACTTTCAAATTCAACAACCACCAAATGAGCTGCAAAATCATCTACTAACTCTGCCCAACTTAGGAGCAAAGTAAGATTTACAGCTACAATTTCACAGCAAATAAGAATTGACATTAATCATAGACATACCAACAAAGGATAGCACTTACATGTTTAAAAAATAGCTGAAATGCAACACACTAATTCATTATCTCTTAACCTCTGCCTGTGAGCCAAAACTTCACAAAATTCTGCAATTTAACATAAATGATTCAGATAACTTCTTCAAAATAATTGAAAATTGCATATAAGAACCTAAAATGCAGTATAAATGTCAAATAATTGTGCTAATCACACAGAATCAGAGATCCAGAAGTGCGCAAATCATTGTACAAGCAAATAATAAAAAAAAAAAACAATACCCAGAAATTCAAAAGTGCCCAAATCATTGTAGAAGCATCAGCTCCTCAACCCCAAATTCAATTAGAACAATAATATCCAAGGTGTAACATGAGCTCCTCAACCCCAAATTCAATTATATCATTAAGCAACAAATTGTATCATTCAGTTATTATTTCCTCTTTCCTCAAATTTTAATTCAATTAGCAGATGAAATCAAAGACGCACTAGAGACCAGAGACGCGACAACACCTCTCAACACTATTCATTTCATGAAAGCGAGAAAGTAACAATCGCTGATTCAGATAGATTATTCAACACAAAATCAGCAAACCCTAAATCGAAACCCAAAATAAATCAAACAAAATAAAAAATAAAACTGAAAATTTGAGAGAAAAGGAGGGGCTCGAACAGCTTGTACCAGAGGAGACAAAAACCTGAAGAACAGATTGGAGGAGAGAGAAAAGGTGGCGCACGCGGAGGAGAGCGCAGGCACGACGGAGGAGAGTGCAAACACGACGGAGGAGGAGGGAGAATTGTGCGCATTGCTTCTTCCTTGGTGTTTCTTTGAGTAAAAAACGAAGAGAGAAGATGAGGGGAGTGCAGGGACGACGGAGAAGGCGGGAGATTTAACGGAGGAGTCTTCGGTTCTTCTTTGCTTCGCGGGCAATGAGAGAGGACATTTTCAGAGGAGGTTTAATGGAGAAGGAGGGAAGCGCAAGCACGACGGTGGTGGCGGCAAGGAGATGAGGGCCCTCGCAGCACAGCCAGGCGAGGAAAGCAGGTGGTGGTATTGGTGGTTTAGCAGCATAACGAGAGGGAGAAACGAAAGGAGCCAAGGAAAAAACGCGGGGTAATCTAATGACAATAACTGATCCGGTTTAGTGACCCAGATCAGTTAACAGAAAATCGGATCTATTTTCTATTAACTGATACGGTTCACTACTGGACTGGATCAGTTACTCGCCCCAGCTGTGAGGCCCAAAAATTTAACGATTTACGGATCCCCTTTTTTTAAAATCAGATATGTTGTGTTGTGACATATAACGTTTTTTCTACTAGTGTAGGTTGTATTACTATAAATACCTTTAATAATTTTGTACACTTGTCTCAAGAAATCGTCGGAGGATAATTTAAGGAACCTGAATACTTATCATCGTTAAGTAGTGTTGCTAGAGGAAGCTAAACGTTGGCACTTGACACAAATTGCGTGTGGGAAAAATAAGTGTTTGATAGTTTGTACAAATGAAAACCGTCATTTATTTGTAGAAGTTAGTCTTATTATAGACTATTCCTAGCCTCCTCAGTTGGGAGCTAAGATTTATCCACTTGGCTACATCTTAAAATTACCTAGAGTGTTCAACATAATTACAATATACATGTACATGTGATAAAACATCGTGTCGAACATATCTTTTGTAACACCCCAAAGGCCCACTAGTAGATATTGTCCTCTTTAGGCCCTAGCTCGCAAGGATTTGCTTTGGTGCAGAACCATGGTCCTACCTAAAAGGTTTCTACGAGGTTGAGGTGGCATCCCCAATATAAAGAAGGCTTCATTCTCCTCAACTACAGGACACCGAAATGAGTCCTGGCTTTGATACCATCTATAACACCCCAGGGGGCCTACTAGAAGATATTGTCCTATATGGGCTCTAGCGTCCAAGGATTTTCTTTAGTGCAAAACATAGTAGAGGCCTTTTGGATAGAACTACGGTTCTGCACCAAAGGAAATCCTTGCGGGCTAAAGTCCATAGAGGACAATATCTACTAGCGGACTCCTTAACACCTAGGGGTGTTACAGATGGTATTAGAGTCAGGGCCCATTTCTGTTTCTCGTAGATCCTACAGGGATGCAGGCTGTTTAAAAGAGGGGAGAAGGTGCCTAAAATCTTGGGTATTCCACATAGAAAGTTGAGGAGAATGAAGCCTTCTTTATATATAGTGTGCACACCTCAACCTAGTAGAAGCCTTTTGGGTAGGATTATGGTTCTGCACCAAATCAAATCCTTGCGGGCTAGGATCCAGAGAGGACAATATCTAATAGTGGGCCCCTGGGGTGTTACATCTTCAATACGAAAAATCCCCGAATCCTCAAAATGAAGGATAGTTTTCTACACCATGCTCAGGCTTTGGCCTAAAAATGTGATATTTGGTTTGCCCACCAAACCCGTACCTTTTTCTGCCAAAGCTAAATCAGGCAACAGGCTTGGACATTCCTAATCTTCAGCATGCAATATACATGCATGTATAATTCTTGTTCGGGAACAACAATTTGTGCTGAAAACCAACGTAATTCATTTAAGCTAGCAATGGAGCCTAGAATGACTCCGCAAAACATATTTAATTCTAGCTTGGCATTGATGAGAGATGCAGTCGTCGGTACCCAACAAAAGTCGTTGGCTCACAGGCATATGATTTTCAGCATAAATTATATTCTTTAAAGATTTATCGCTTTTGCTTTGGTAAGTCTGGTTTCGGCCTATATTTCTGAAATAAAATTCTTAGAATACAAGATATCAGAATGAATACCTTTTACTCAAGAAATATTATTAAATTTGATTTTCTTGATTTTATGAGTCTCAGCAAAAATTTGTGGGGCTTGAAAACTAATATGTTGGACCCTATATAGGCAAGTAAAATCATTTAAAGCCTAAATGAATTTATTTCTCGAACTTGCAACTATCTAATTAATTCAAAGGTAATAATTCACTTTCGTCGTTGGACGCTAATATAGGGAGAGTTGCCTACAAGGGTTTGACCCACAATCTTATGATTGCGTCAATGTGGGAGGAACTCCTACAAACTATTACTACTAGACCAACAAGGCAACAATACATAGATGGTGTAGACGTCAATATATAAAGGACCAGGCACAAGGATCAAAGACAGTCAAATAAATACAAAACGAGTGTCCACATATATAAGACTAGCACAAATGCTAATTAAGTTTAACCAAATGAATATGAAGTCAAATAAAAATAACGTCTTTAGTTTTAAATTATGTGACCCCAACTTAATGTTATTTTAATTCTTAAAAATGTTCATTTTAAAATAACTATGTTAGTCGGGTAAATAACGTTCTGTTCAACCAATAGAGAAAAGCATTTTGAATTTTCAATAATGATGCTCAAATTTAATGTCTTTTTAATTCTTCAAAATGTTCATTCCAACACAATGGTATCCTCATCCAATATAGAGCGTTATGTTCAACCAATGAAAAAAATATTTTGAATTTTGGATAGTTCATTTTTAAAAGGGATATTATCTGAGATAACCCTGACATATAGGCCTTTTCCCAAATAACCCTGACATTTTCACCCCTATCGCAGATAACTCTAAACTTGTATTTTGTCATTAAATTTGACAGAATAGGTAACGGCGTTAACTATTTTGAAATATAAATAATTAATACTTAGCCCAAATAATCTATTTCTGTCTCTTGTTCTTCATCACTTTCTCTCTCTTGTTCTTCAAAACCTAACTCTTCAATTTGAATTCTAGAATGATGTTTCAAATTGAATTCCTCACTCTTGTTCTTCGTCTCCTATATCAATGACCGCGAATGTGCAACATTAGAGTAAACCCATTATTCATCCTCAATTGTTATCAAAAGAAAAACCAAAAACCCCAATTTCCTCCTCCTCTCTCGAACTACCTGTTACCTTCACCGCTAACCAGCCACCGAGGTCGGATTGTCGCGGTCGCCGGTGCGCTGCTGCTGTCGCTGGATGTTGGGGTTGCTGTTGCTTCTATATCATCTTCTCTTCTTCGTTGTTGCTTCTTCGCTTCCTTCTCGCCCCAACACCATAAACAACAACCTTCGTTAAAATCCAAGTTCTACTTCCTTTTCACTTTCTGATCTCTCACATTTGATGATTTTTCATCCTGTTTTTGATTGGTTCTTCAATCCTATTTTTCGATACTTAAAATTCCCAATTTCTTGGTCTTCGATCCTGTTTTTTCGATCTTTCTTGTTGATTCTTCAATCTTGTTTTTGGATCAGTTCTTCCATCACTTCTTCAAAGTTTACTTGATATTATGTGAAGAGTTCGAGATTTCTTCCACAAGTTTCCATAGCTGATTTGTTGATTTACATGTAGTTCGTTTGGCTGATTGTTGCAAATAGTTGTTGGTTGAATTGAAATTGTGATTTCTTGATTGGACTGTTGGAATCTCCTTTAATTTGTTTGAGTTTATTGTTCAAGCTTTATGAATTTGGTATAAATTCAGATATTTATTTTCTAGAAGTCGGTTCCTAAGTTCATTTGGTCAGATTGCAAAACATAGTATGAAGAACAAGAGAGAAAAGGAGATGATTTTTTTTTCCTTAAAAAGCATTAATTAATTTATGTTTCAAAATAGTTAACACCATTACCTATTCCGTCAAGTTTAATGACAAAATACAAGTTCAAGGTTATCCGCGATAGGGGTGAATATGTCAGGGTTATTTGGGAAAAAGGCCTATATGTCAGGGTCATCTGATCCCTTTTTAAAACAGCATATTTATGAAAGTAATATTCATTTGATTGAACAAACTATTCTTTTAATTAGACTTCCATACCCGATATTCATTAAAAACTACAAAATGTTCTTTTTAGTCGTGAGCACTTTCCTTTTCCTACACACTTGTGCACCTTCTAATTTGCGCTCGAACAAGCAATACTTGGTTTTATTGATGTACTCCCTCCATCCCTTAAGGTGTGAATAACGCAAGTTTGGAAGAGGGAGTCTGGACAAAAACTTTGCTGAGGTTGGTTCCAGACTTGCGTTAATTGGAAGGAAAACTTGGAGGAGTCTGGGTATGAGTTTGGTATTCCAAGACTCCTGCTAAGACTCTTGCTACATGCTCCCATGACAAAGCAACGACACTTTTATAGCAACATGGACAATGAAAAGCTGGACCAACGGCACAAATATTTGATGTTGCCAATTGAAATGTGACACTTGGTTTTTATTTTTTAAAATTTATTCCAAATTCTTTTGTCATTCCAACGGTATTATTTTGTCAAAATACCTATAAATAACCCTTTGTGTGTATTTTTATCATTCTTCCAAATTCTCCCATATCAATTTTCTTTCTCTCTCCAAAAATATTTTATCCTCTTAAAAAAGTTATCCAGCTATTGTATTTTAATGGATCCAAATCAAAATTTTGATATGAATTCTCTTAAGAGCTTATTGCAAAACAATGCCCAAATTCAAACCTTTTTAGCTCAACAAACCCAACCCCAAAATTCCCAATATTAAAATTTTTCTTCCCCAATCCCAATAATATGGGAAATGCACAAGTGCAAAGTTTTACCCAATTTCTCCAAACTCCAAATAACTAATATACTCCTACTAGTCATAATATGGACCAACCTTCTATTACACCTATCAGTATTGGATCCAATTCCGGCAATCCATTTGTAGATAACGTGGGCATTGAAGAGCTGGATGATATTGATGTTACTACAACTACTCGTACTGCTGCTCTTACTACAACACGTCGCTAAGTAAGTCAACCTAGCGATAAAAAAGGGCTAAAATTGGATGATAGAAGATGAAATACTTCTTTGTATTGCATTGAGTAATACTACCAAAGATGAAGTAAATGGCAATGCGCGTAGAGCATATTGGGGAAAATTTTGTGCATTCTTCAATGAAAATAGGCAAACAAATCAAGTTGAACGAGAGGTAAACCCTTGCAAATAACATTGGTGGGCAATTAATAATGCACCTAGAAAGTTTACAGGATATTATGCCGAGTATGAAAAGAGGAGTGGATTCAATGAAGCCTTGAAACTCTAAGAGGGCGTGCACTTTACCAAAGTCTCTACAATTCTAGGTTCCAGTACGATCATGTATGGAGTATTGTGCGTGAAACTGATAAGATCAGAGGTGAACTAAAAAGCAAACGTAAGAAAGGCAACGACAGTGATTCGTCAAAAACGAATAAGATTTTCGAATCAGGAGACTGATGATATGGTTTTATATAGAGTTTTAGGTGCATTTAGGTTGCATTTCTAGTTCATATTAGAGCATTTAGGTGCATATTTGCATGATTTACTCAAGTTTTGCTCTACTACTCCCCGTTTGCGTGTTTCGATGATTTTCAGGTTATTTTGATGCAAATTGATTATGATTATCTAAGATCAAGCCTTTTAATCATTGAGAATGGAGATAGCTTGCCCAAGGATCACAATGCATCCGTTTGGGACAATTTCGAGTTGGAATGAAGCAAAGAGTTAGTGAAAGAAGTGCCAAAACTGATACTTGTTCACCATTTTGATCATAACTTTTGATACAAAATTTATAATCAAGAAATTCCAGTTGGGTTGGAAACTAGACTTTAAGGGCTTTCCAATGATTGGTCACACGCCCCAAAAGGATTTCTGGTTTGAGAGATACAGCCTTCGCAAGTTGACACAAAATCGCAGTTTTTCCGCCCGATAGGATCGGGCGGTTTAGCCCGATCGGGCCCGAGAACATATTCATCTAGGTGCGTTCTAGAGTTGAAAACAAGAGAAAAAGAATCCCGCCCGATGGGATTGGGCGAGCTTGCCCGATCGGGCGGGTAGTCCGTCATATTTCCGACACAAAGATCTTTTCGCCCGATGAGGTCGGGCGAGTTGGCCCGATGGGATCGAGCGGTTGACCTGACACACGTATTTTAATGATTTATGGGCTATTTTCGTATTACTTTTCCTTTAGGTTTTAGGTTTAGTATAAATACGAAAATTAGAACATTACTAAGACATCTTTTATTGATCTTTGTTTTAGTCTTTATTTTTTTTATTTCTCTCAAGAACCCTAGTTTACTACTTTTCACTTTGGATTCAAGATCAAACATTTGGATTGCTTGCAAGTTCAATATAGTTCTTTAATTTGATAATCTTCTTCATTGTTTTCTACATTATTGTTTGTTTTCTCTATTATTGATTTGATTGATTTCTTAATTATTTGCAATAGTTCAAAGTATGAATTTCTACATGGATTCTATTATGGTGTTCGCAAGCATGAGTGAGTAGTTTTATTTCTAGGATTGTGGGGACCTATGTATGCAATGAGGGATTGATAGATTAGTATAATTACCCTTTATTTCAATTGTTTCCTATGATTGAATCGTTTATGCTAGATTTATGAATTAGGCCTGATTTGTAATTCTATTATCGCAATATTGAATCTGCTTCGAGAGGAGAGATTTCGTATAGGCTTTCAATCATTAGGCATAGTGATCCTTGACCATGCGAGAGCGGCTACGTGATCTTTGAGGGAGGTAATGTTCGAGAGAAATTACATGTGCCCTAGATAAATTGACTTATTAGGTGGTTATTATTCGTCTCTGATTTCCCGAATTGTATGCATAGTGATCCATAGTCCTAGTTCTTCATTAATTGATTCTTACCTTCGTATTTAGTTCTGTTATTTGCTTAGTTCAGTAAAACAACCATTTTCATCTGATTTAGTTAGTATAATATTAGAATTCTGATACAATAGTATAATTTTCTCCCTGTGGATTCAATCCTGACTTCCCTGACTACTTGTTAGTGGACCTTAGGTTATTTTTGATAAGGTGATACGACTTTAGCCTGTCATAGACTACATAGCAAGTGGGGAGGATGTTGAGGCTTTCGATGAAATTGAGGAGGGCCAACCAATGGGTAGACCTGACAAAGTTTGTCCTAATTAGAAAATCCGATCCGAAATATCCGATCTGTGGTCCGAACCAGACTGTTCGAACTTTAATCCGAATCTGAAACAATCCAGTCCGGTTTGAATTCGATCCGAAATAATCTTGATCTTAAACTCACCCGAAATCCGAATGATCCAATATGATCTTGCCCGATCCGAAATCAATCCGACCCGAAGGTAACCCGATCTGTAAGCAATATGAAATTATTGACTTCGATTAGGCTTTGATCTGAAGTATCCGAAACTGACCCATTTTTTTGTAATAAAAAAGATTATCATTGGCACAATTATTCTTTCTATGCAAATCAGTTATGTAAACCTTTAGAAAGAACGAAGAGCAGCAGCTCCATATATACATAACAAAATCTCATAGTCAAAGAAAACCATCAGACCAAAAGAGTAACAACTCCATACATTCCACCATAGTCAAACAAAACAAAAAGGCCACAATTACACAAATTACTAAAGTAGCAGCTCCATACATAACAATACATAAAAAAAGTTAAATAGCTAATACATAAAAAAAAAAGCAGCATCTCTATCTAAGTATTTGACTTTGTGTCCATGACAAGTCGAGCATCTTTTCAAAACTCTAAGGATTAATATATCATCTCGAGGTTGTTGTAGCTCAATTCACATTTAATTAACTATGCCATATATATCAATTTTTTTGAATAAAGTTAAAAACAAATAGCTACTTTATTCAACAAAATTGATAAATATGGCATAGTTAATTAAAGATCTTAAAGATAAAAGACGTGCATTGGAGAAATGAAAAATCTATTAAGGTGTATTTATCCCTCATGCCCAAACTCAAACTTCAGACTGTGCCACATCAGCTTTAACTTTTACCTACTTTTTATTTTTCAGACTCACTCTAGACTCATTACAGGTTTACACTTTATCCCTCAGACTCTCTTCAGATTTTCTACAAAAAGTTTAACATATTATTTATATTTAATCTATTTTATTTTATTTTATATTTCTATAATCTTAATTACGTAATATGTCATGAGAATATATAGTTCGAATATTTACCGACTATTATATCATTTAAAGTTACAATTTATGTAATTATTTATTTAAGATTTTAAGCTTATGTTAATCTTATATAAATTATGGGACACAAATTGAGTACATTTGAAATAATGACATAATTTGAAGGCATTAATAAACATAATTAGTTGCATATATAATTGCTAAAATATAAAACTACGACCACACGAAATTTAATTAGCGTCTCTTCCAAAACGCGACCGTATTTGTTCCACCAAATCATGCTGCAGTTGGTGACATTGGGTTCGGTTGCGAATTCACGTATGATTCTCAAAGTACCTGCTGCGGTTAACCTAATAATTTCTAAGTAGACCGGTATGAAGTTGTGGACTTTAACTTTGATTAATCGCTATTGTATAGTTAACGCTAGTGGTCATTTCGGTATCATCTCTTTCATCCTCAATAATCATATTATGTAATATGATGCATGCTTTCATGATATCACCAACTTCACTTTTTTTCCATAAAGTACCGGGTTGCAAACAATCGTGAATCTCTTTTGGAGCGCCCCGATAGCTCGTTCTATATCCTTCCTTGCACCTTCTTGATGTCGAGCAAATAGTTTTCTTTTCTCGGATAACATGTTTGCTCGAGGAATGGTTTTGACGAAAAAAGGTCATTCAGGATATATACCATCTGCAAGATAATATCCTATATTGTACGTGCTTCCATTTATCGTGTATTGGATTTCGGGACCTTGACCTTCAAGTAACTCATCAAATATCGGGGATCGGTCCAAGATATTGATGTCATTGTTAGATCCTGCAACACCAAAATATGCATGCCAAATCCATAAATCATAAGAAGCACCAGCTTCTAATATCATTGTTGGTACACCTTGATGACCTCCAGTGTATTGACCTTGCCATGTCGTGGGACATTTATCCCATTGCCAATGCATACAATCAATACTACCAAGCATACTAAGGAATTTGTGAGATTCCCTGATTTGAAGAAGATGTCGGGTGTATCAACTGTTGGCCTTCTCAAGTAATAAGGTTCAAGAACCACAATCACGCACTTACAAAAATTCTTCAAGCATTGTAGCGCCGTACTTCCAGCTATTCGCACGTATACATCTACCAAACATCACCAACCACTCCATAAGCCAATAATCGAATGACAATAATGCATTTTTTAAGTGGGGAGAGAGGATTTGTACCAATAGCATCAAGTCCTTGTTGGAAATATGCATAATGATTTTCAAGAACATTGACGATGCGAAGGAATAACTTCTTTCTCATTCGGAACCTTCAGCGAAATTGTTGTGCATTATACAACGGGTTACTTGAGAAGTAATCATTCCATATGCGCTCATGTATGTATCTTCTTTTCTTTCTTATTTTTATAATGTTTGAAGGTGATGTATCTTCAATGACATGATTGAGGATATCGTCTACTAAACCTGTGGAAATGTCGTTACCCCCCATATATGAATCATACGTTTGAGTATACAATTCATCGAATGTGTTGGGAGGGTTATAGTAAGACACTGTCACTATGCCTTGAGGTTTTGAATTTTTGAGAGAATTTGTGGATAGTTTGCTATGAGAATTTAAGCTCAGAAATGGGTAAACATATAGAAGTTGTGAAAGTTAATTAATAATTCAATGGACAATATTCGAAAAAGTCAATCACTAGAATGAGTACTACAACAATAATGCACTTATTTTTGGCACAATAATTCAAAAAATAGTGCAATGATATCTGACAAAGTTACTGAAAAGATGGATGTGAGGTAGCAAGTCATGCGCTGATATAGACTTGGAGGTGACAACTCATTGAAGTTGGAATCAATTCACCATTATTGTTTTGATCATTATTATTAATAATATTACTAATAATTATTATTTTTGACGTTAATAAAGAAAATAACGAATTATTAATATTAAGAAATAACTTAAGTTCATGAAATAAAAACATGCTTAACTAAAACATAGCTACAACATATTAAAACAACATAATTAAACATTAATGAACAAAATTGAATTTAGCAAGCTGAAAGTAACCTAATTATCAAAAGTCCATCCATATTTTTCCGCAAGTGCTTGCAATTTCTTCTCATGAATCTTTCTTTGCAAAGGAACCATCCTGGTGACATCGGCACAAAGTAGTTGTTTTCACGCTCTTGCTCTTTCAAATCTGTCAAACGACTTATTGATTATACACATGACTCTTCAATATTCTTTACAACTAATATGGCTTCACTATGATCATTCTAGATGCTTTTTCCCTTCCTCTCGGTAACTAGTTGACCCATTAGTAGACCTAACAATCGGACCAATAATCTGAACAAATTCGGACAGGACCAATTCAGATCGGACCGTTTTCGGATCAAGTTACATTCGGACCGGATTCAGACCAGACCGTTTCAGATTCTGACATCGTTCAGACTATTGATTTTCGGATCGGAACTGATTTCGGATCGGATTTCATATTATGGTTTCAGGTCATCATCGGACCGGGATGCTTTTCGGATCAGGCTGTTTCAGGTCAGATCAAGCCAGGACAAGAAAGATTTTGAGCTTTTTTTAGTAGGGTTGTCCTATGTAAATAAATTTTATTCTATGTGCAATTAGTATACTAATCTTTTGAGTTATTAATTATTCTATTATTAGCCCTTTTATTGGATATTAATGAATTAGTACTCCCTACATTTTTTAAAATTATTCCGTCTAACTATTTGAGTATTCGTTACATATACTTACATGAAATTCTTCCATAGTTTTGTTTATTTATTCTTAGAAACATTGTAATATAAATTATAGATTTTGAAAATATGAAGAAAAAATAAAATTTCAAGCCAAGTCGAGTAGCACACGAGATGCACCAAGGTTTGACCGAGTCGAGTTCGAGCTACACAACACTATTAGCACCTCTACTCTTGTAATATATATCGACTTAGATTTATATGTTTTTTAATAATCAATTAATCATATATGTAAGTTAAGTTTTTACATCACAATAATACAAGATTATAAGTTATATACTTATATAACTAGATAAGTATATTTTTTTGGGGTGCAAATAATTTGATACTTTTCCTCCAACTATTGTGTACAATTAGAGTGAAAATTTAGGTGGGAAATTTTCCCTCCTAATTAAAACTTTATCTGTTGACTTGTTGAACAAACGAAAGAAATAAAGAATCAAAATTCAAAGCAACCTTGCTGTAGGCACTAGGCTTGTTTTGTCCTCTACTTGTCCAACAAGTAAGCTGTAGGCTGAGCTTTCTTGTCCAGCAAGTAAACTAGTATCCCTTAGATGTTCTTCCTTGGAGACTTGTGCAACAATGTCTGAATCAACTTGGTCCAAGCCTGAGCTTCGTTCCCAAACCTGCAAAAAGGGCCCCACCCTGGAGGTTTGGGTGGTGGTTCCCCCTCCGAAGCTTAAGTCAGATATCAGGAGTGGTAGAGAGAAAAGTAAATCTAGAGAGAGAAAGTGAGAGAGTATTTTTACAGAGTAACTTTGCACTGTTTGCATTGAATGATCTTTCTCCTGATTTCAGGGGTATTTATAGTGATAGCAAGATGACAGCTATCCTTAAAATCTACCCTAGAATAGTGGCATTTGATTGGCTAAGGAATCAGATCATGCCACGTGGCAGGCCATGATTTGTGAGGGTTTATCAACCTCTCACTTGCAACCACCTCCCAGGGCTGGGCTCTGACTATCTCTTGGGCCAGAAAAGTAACCTTTTCTCCCAACTGAATATAACCCAAAAGTTAAAACCTTTTTCCTCTATTTATTAGGAGAGGACACGTGTACGGCTATGATGAGCCCAAGTGTCTCTAAAGGAGCCGTAGATTTTTAGGCTACAACATTTGCCCCTAAAAGGGTTTTCACTGTTGGCCCATCTGACGGTTAATACCCTTTTACCCAAGGTAGTTTATTCAAATTCAAAATGGAGGCAACGACGCGCCTTTTCCTGGGTTTTACCCGGTCATAATCGACTGTTTTACCCTTTCTTCGGTCATCCTTGATCGGCTCCACAGGTTTCTTACCCCTCTATATATAACCTTGGTGTGAGGACATTAAATCATTTCACACCTTGAACGAATTTTTCTAGAGAGAGAAGCTCTGCAAATTTTTCTAGAGAGAGAGAGAGTGATCGCCCAGCCTCAACCTTCTTCACCGAATCGTCCAGGCGCTTTAGCAGGTATCTTTTTTTTGTTCTTTTTACTCTTCTTTATTCTTTATTTTTTCTTAGAAAATCAATAAAATAGAATCTTCTTCGTCAAATAATCCTAGCCGACCAAGAGCTTGTCTTGACCCTAGAACCGATACTTCTTCTTCGGTACATTCTAGAGTTGGGCCTCTTCTGGCCGAGTATATATTTTTTTGTGGTTTTGGCCGAGAAAGTCAGACGACCCAGTCTTTACCTGTGCAGGGTAATCTGGCGCGCGTCAAGCAAACGGCCCGTCTAAGACGAAAGGTAATACTCCCTTCACATAGTTCAGATATGGAGGAATCTACTAGACGAGTTCCAGATGAGGCAAGGGGGGCTCAAAGTGTTGAGCCTTTGGTCGGGCCTCCTTCCCCTGACCGCAATTTAGAACACTCCGAAATAAACCCTGAGGCCAGTCCTTCTGGCAGGGACATCAATATGGAGGAAACCGGCGAAGATAATAACGGCAGTGAATCTGACGCTGCCGAAGAATCAGACGAAGCCTCTACTACCTCGTCTGAGATTAGAAGACGCTTAGGTCCCCTTTCAGACCCCGCCTTCATTTTGGTTAATCGTAAATGGCTAGAGAAAATAGGACCAGACCCTAGCTATTTATCCTCCTACATGCCCATGCCGGGCTTCTCCTTTGTCATCCCGAATAAAGACACGACGATTCTGAGTGCCCCAAAGAACCACTTCGCCGTCTACAAGCTGGCCTTGGACGCGGGATTAAGGTTCCCCCTTCACGAGTTTATAGAACAAGTGATGCAGTACTACAACATCGGCCATAATCAGCTGGCTCCAAATGCTTGGCACAACGTCCTGACGTTTATTGTTGTCTACGAGTTGCGCGGCCTGGCCCTCTCTATCCAAGCCTTCACCCATATTCACTATGCAGCTAAGGTCCCTGGGGCCGTGGACGGGGCATGGCTCAGCATCTGCAACCGCCCCGGCTTCATGACCGCTTGGGGCAAACCGTCGAAGATGCACGAATGGAAAGCTGACTTCATCTTCTTACGGGCGGCCAACAACTATGCCACTGAGGGCCATAGGTTTTATAATCGATCTGTCACAAATACTGGGCGGAAGCAGTCCTAGCTGGAGTTGGAGGACAACTTCGACGAAGAGGTTGTGGAGTACTTCAGAATAAAGGAGTACTCCAAGCCCGGCCAACGATCTTTTAAAGGGCCAGCTAACTGGATACCCTTTAAAGAAATGTTTTACCATGATGACTTCTTAGTCGCCGTCGGCTTGCGGGTGGCCGATGATAGAGGTATACATTCAAATTCTCCAAGTAAAACTCTTCGTCCATTGTATATATCGGGCTAACCCTTTTTCATTTCGTTTTTGCAGACTCGGCCAGAACACGTCTCAAGTCTTCTTGGACGGGAGATATAAGCATGTCTAAATTCACAGACAACTTGTGGAAGGAATACGCCAAGAGCAGCGCCGAGAAAAAGGATGAAACACTGGTAAAACATATATATATATATATATATATATATATATATATATATATATATATATATATATATATATATATATATATATATATATATATATATATATATATATATATTCCCTTTTTTTTTTTTGGACGAGGATCATTCTGACCCGTCAAGATTTTGCATCCATCCCTTGGACGAAAATCACCCAAAGAAGGAAATCGTCTAAGTATGGACGTCCACCTTCTTTGGGCCATTCTCGTCTGAGATATTGAATGTCTTTGGACGAGTACCATTTGGACTCGTCCAAGTCGGTGTCCCTCTCTTTGGACGAGAATCACCTTAAGAAGGAAGGCGTCCATTCTTGGACGGCCACCTTCTTTGGGCCATTCTCGTCTGAGAGGCGGATTAGCTTTGGACGAGTACCATTTGGACTCGTCCAAGTTGGATTCCATTTCATTGGACGAGAATCACCTGAAGAAGGAAGGCGTCCAAGCTTGGACGACCACCTTCTTTGGGCCATTCTCGTCTGAGAAACTATAAGTTCTGGAACTGGACGAAGAGTTGATTTCCTGTCCTTGGACGGAAGTCATTTTAGTCCGTCCACTTTTGGACGGCCTCCTTCTTTGCATCAACTTCATCTGTATTTGGAAATTTCTTCGGACGAGGTTCCCTTAGGAAAGGAGGTGTCCATTAGAGGACGCATTCCTTCTTTGGGTGATTTTCGTCTGAAGCCTTGTAACATGTTTTTAGCATTTGCTCTTTGGACGATCATTATTGTGACTTGTTCATCATTTTTTGTAGAAAAATGCCCCTACAAACAAACTTCCACCTGGGAAGTCATCTTCGTCCAAAAAGAGGCTTACAGCGGCCGCGGACCAACCTTCAGCAAAAAAGCCGAAGGGCTTTACCAGGAAGAGGGCGGAGAAGACTACTACTGCTGGTGAAGTTGGGAAAAAGCCATGCCTCCGCCAAAGGACAAGGTCCTGAAAAAGGAACCTTCCACTGCTGTTCCTGCCGAGGGGGAAAGAAGTCCTGACCCTGCTGGTCAGTTGGACGTTCTTCCTGCGGATTCTGATGATCAAACCAGAGTCGGCTTTGGCTTTGGTTATTCCGGAGTCGGAGACGGCTGCTGGGAACTACCCGGGCTTCAGCGGCTCGGTAGCCAAGCTGGTGTTGCAGATGCCGCTAGCTGTTAGGACGACATCCATCTCGTCTGGTGAGTCGTATTATCCAAATATAGTTAGGACGGGGCGGGTCGGCGGACGGTCCATGAGTCCGTCCAATAGACAAGCCATCGTCTTTCCCATCAAGATAACTGACTCTCCCCCTCTTTCAGATAAGGGCAAAGGCACCGCTTTACCCTCAGCTCCTCCCACCATAGACTCGGACGAGGAGTCTTCTCCTGCTTTTGCCAAAATGTCAAAGGTAGAAAAAGATCGGCTTAAACAGAAGCTCTTCAAGTGTTACCCTAAATCCTATATCAAAGGATTAAGGGGAGCATCGGTCGGGCATGTGGGCTACATGTCTCAACTTGCTGCTGAGGTATAACTTGCTACCGCTTTTGTTTAATACTTGTGTAAATTTTTCCTTTTTGTAACTCGTCTAATGACTTGTTTTGTTTTCATTGTTCCAGCTTTTTGCTCGCATCATGCTTACTGAAGAGTGGGCAAGGGAGCTTAGAAAGGAGAACAAGCAGCTCGTCCACCTTGCTACAACGGCAGGCGACAAGGCCATTCATGACATTGAGATGGCTAATACCCTTCATCGTCAATCCCTGGAGGCTTTGGAGAAGAGATCAGCTCTCTTGGAATCCGAAAACAAGAATTATCTTGTTACTATCAACCAGCTATACAAGGAGCAGGACCGTTTGAAGATGGTCGTAGATGTTGTCTCTGCTGAGTTGAAGGGTGAAAGAGATGCTGCTCTTCTAGCTGCCGTCCAACTGAGAAGGGAAAACATCCTCCTAAGGGCGAAGATTGCCCGTTTGCAAGGGGAAGCGGCCCGGGCCTTTGACGACGCCAAAGAAGGCTTGGCTCAAGTCGTCGAAACGTCCAAGGACTGGGCCGTCAAGGCCTTTGAGATGCTGGCTGAGCCTACTGAGGTTCCCAGCTTCATTCGTCATCTGGAATATCAACAGAGTGTTCATCGTGCTATGGTATGTGCCGAGGAACCTCCAGAATTTTTGGACTCGGACGACGAAGCTGTGGTTGAGGAGGAGAACCCTGAAGATGACCAAGAAACTCGCGCTGAAGATGATGCCTAGTTTTAGGTTTATTTTCCTAAGTTTCTTAGCTTGTTTGTCATTGTAGCTTTATCTCTTCTCGTCTTAAGTTGTAAATTTTTTGCCAAGTATATATGAAAGACTTTTTGCCAATTGCTTGTCTTTTCTTCTCTTGAATTCCAATTTTGACTAAGTATAAAATGAGCCTCGTCCTCAATGTTGGACGATCCGCACAGATGTTTAAGGAAAGAGCAACGTCCTTGCCTTTAGACGATCATAAATCTTTTCAATATGCATCCAAGTATAAGAAGAGACTCGTCCTGAACTTTTGGACGGTCTACAAAATTTAGATAGAGCAAGCTTGCCAACCCTGATCCTTACCCTTGGACGGTCGAGAGTCTTTACAAAATGTAGCCAATTAAGTACAAAAAGAGACTCGTCCGTGTATTTAGACGATTTGCAAAACACATATAAGAGAAGATTGTCATCCTTGTCCTTGGACGATCGTGAATCTTTCCAAAAAGTATCCAAGTACTTAGTGAGATTCGTCCTGGAACTCTAGATGGTCTTCTCATTCAGACGAGTCTTGCCCCAAGGGGGAAAGTGGCCAATACATATGGTTTTGTGGACTAGCCACGTTTTAGCCGCTTTTTCTCGAGTTGGTAACACCCGTCCTGCAGTATTGATCCATCACAAGGACATCTATTGCCTAGTTCGTCCTGGTTTTTTTGGACGACCTTCTCTCTTTAGCTCGTCCTATAGGCTTGTCCCATCCCCCCTTCTTGGGCTAAGCTCAACCATATATGATGGACGAGCCATAGTCCAAGAAGGAGAGCGGCCAACATTGGCCAAGCCTGCTGAAATTGCTAAGGACGAGCTTTAGATACATGGTCTAACTATGTCTTAGCCGCCTTCCTTGAGGGAGCAACACTCGTCCGGAAGTAGTGATCCCTTACTAGGGTCTTTACTACTTAGCTGTCCGTGTATTTGAAAAGTATCCTTTACTAAGGGCTTATTTCTAGTCAGCTTTCTCTTAGAGACTTTGACATTTCCCTTACTAGAGATTTTGTCAATTTGGTTGCCATTTATGTATTGTCAACCTTTAGGTTGTTATACTTTTGGCCGGTCTCTGCGAGGGAGTGATGGTCGGCATAGAAGTGAGTATTTTTGACACTCTATTGTTTTTTGTATTTTTGTCCCAAGTTATTGTCACTTTTAGACTAGTAACTAATATAATGCCCCAAAGTGAACTAACTTGGTGAAAATAAACAAAGGCGATAAGAAAGTAGGAATTGTATTATATGAATTTTGCTTGACTAAATGCCAAGATACATGTATACAATTCTTTTTTTTTTCTAGCATGTGCCGTGGCACTTTGGAGTTACTACAAACTACCGGCTAGATTCCTGACGATGAACTGAGTTAGACGTGGTACTTCTTCAGATTGTCTGAGTTCCAAGTGCGCTGTATAACTCGTCCATCCAGATCTTGGAGACGAAAGGTTCCACTGCGCAGCTCTTGGATAATCAGATAAGGTCCTTCCCAATTTGGTGTGAGTTTCCCCAGTTCTTTAGCTCGTCCAACCGCCTCCATCTTCCTTAGAACAAGATCCCCCACCTTGAGTTGTCGTCTAGCGACTCTCTTGTTAAACTCCCGAGCCATTCGCAGTTTGTACAATTGCATTCTTAGCAAGGCATTGCCCCTGACTTCTGGTACTTGATCCAAAGCCGTGCGCAATGCAGCCCAGTTGGCATCTTCTGTGTACAACATGACTCGCAGGGTGGGTTCTTCAATCTCAGTGGGCAAGACGGCTTCAGTGCCATAAACTAACATGAAGGGTGTCTCCCCTGTAGAATTTTTGGCGGTTGTTCTGATGGACCATAACACTAGCTGCAGTTCTTCAACCCATTGTCCCTTGGCATTATCCAACTTCCTTTTGATTCCATTGGATAGAATCTTGTTGAAGGACTCTACTTGCCCATTGGCTTGTGGGTGGGCGACTACAGCGAAGTGAGCCTTGATTTCCCTTTCTGCCAACCAATATTTCAGTTTAAGCGTTTCAAACTGTGGACCATTATCAAAGACGATGGATTGTGGCATGCCGAAACGAGTTATAATGTTTTTCCAAATAAAGCCCTTGACGTCGTTTGTTGTTATACCTCGCATGGCTTCAGCCTCTATCCATTTAGTGAAGTAGTCCACAACTACTATCACAAACTTCTTTTGCCCAACGGCCACCGGGAAAGGTCCTAGGATATCCATGCCCCATTTGGCGAAAGGCAGAGGGAACAAGATGGGACTTAAGTAGTTGGACGGCTTCTGATGCAGGTTTCCATGCTTCTGACAACTGTCGCACTTCTTTGTGTAGACGAGGGCGTCTTCCTTTAAGGTAGGCCAGTAATACCCCGTCCTTAAAGCCTTTTCTCCCAATGCTCTTCCCCCAATGTGAGATGCACAAGCTCCTTCATGGAGTTCCTTCAGAACCTCTAGACCATCTTCCTTGGTGATGCACTTGAGGAGAGGACGATTGAATGACTTCTTGTAAAGAGTCTCATCCCATAATTCAAACCACTTGTCTCTAGCCTTCACATACTTAGCCTCTACAGGGTCCGGAGGCAACCGTCTCGTCTTCTTGTATTCTATGATATGCTCCATCCAGACTGCCCCTCGGCTAAGAAACATTATTTGTTCTTGGTTAATGCTCTTTTTGGGTTTGACTTCCTAAAACACTGTTCTTGGCGCATCACCTTCAGCCGAGCTGGCAAATTTTGAGAGAGCATCTGCTTGATGATTTTCTGACCTTGGTACTTGGTCGAGAACAAATCGTTTCAAAGGCTCAATCTCATCTTTGATCAGACGCATATATTTGCCCATCAATGCTTCTTTACACTCAAAGTCTCCATTGACTTGACTGACGACCAAAAGAGAGTCCGATTTGGCCTCGATCTCCAGAGCTCCTGCCGCTTTACACATTTTGATTCCAGCTAAAGTGCTTCATATTCAGCTTCATTATTGGACGCTTGGAACTGGAATCTTAGCGCATATTCGAACTTGTCTCCTTCCGGAGATAGACAAATGATTCCTACCCCACATCCATTGACAATGGACGACCCATCAACCATGAGCGTCCAATGCTTCATTCCTTCAGTTGGATCAGATATTGGTTCTATAGTTGGCCGAGTAAGTTCAACTATAAAATCTACCAAGGCTTGCCCCTCAATGGCTTTCCTTGGTTCAAATGATATATCGAACATGTTAAGCTTAACAGCCCATTTTAGCATTCGTCCGGTGGCTTCCATCTTTTGCAGAACTTGCTTCAGAGGTTGGTCAGTGAAGACGAGTATATTGTGCGCCAAGAAATAGGGCCTTAACTTTCTGTTGGCCATGACGAGGGCCAGTCCAAATTTTTCGACTGGAGTATACCTATTTTCCGCATCCTTGAGCACATGACTCACAAAGTATATTGGGACTTGCACGGACTCTCTTTCAGCCAGTACAACAGCACTCACAGTCTGAGTGGACACAGCCAAATATACAAACAATTTCTCCCCCTCGGCTGGACTGACCAACCTAGGCAGCTGCCGAAGGTGATCTTTGACTTGTTGAAGCGCTTGTTCAGCCTCTGTTGTCCACTCAAACTTGGCCTTCTTCTTGATAGTAGCGAAGAAGTGATGGCACTTGTCGCCTGACTTAGACAAGAAACGTCCAAGGGCAGCCAAGCAACCCGTCAGTCGCTGAACTTCCTTTATCTTTGACGGAGATTTCATGTCTAGAATAGCTTGGATCTTTTCGGGGTTGGCTTCTATTCCCCTCTGATCTACCAAGAAACCTAAGAACTTCCCTGACAAAACTCCAAAGACACATTTGCTGGGGTTTTGCTTTAGCTTGTATTTCCTGAGAGTTTCGAAGGTTTCTCTCAAATCACTAACATGCCTCTCTTCTTGCCGGCTCTTGACTATCATATCATCGATATATGCTTCCATGTTTCTTCCCAACTATGGCTGAAAGACAGTATTGATCAATCTTTAAAAAGGTGGATGGCGCATTATGTAGGCCGAATGACATCCTCAGCCAGCCATACAACCCTTTTTCGGTAATGAAGGACGTTTTGTCCTGATCCTCTGACCACATGGGGATTTGATGAAAACCTGAATAGGCATCCATGAAGCTTAGCAAAGCATGGCCGGCTATGGAGTCTACCAGACGATCCAACTTAGGCAAAGGGAAATTGTCCTTAGGACAAGCCTTGTTGAGATCAGTATAGTCCACACACATCCTCCAAGTGCCATTAGGCTTTGGCACCATGACCACATTTGCTATCCATTCTGGATAATAGGTCTCTCTGATGAACTTTGACTCCAACAGCTTCTGAACTTCTTGGTCGACCGCCTGAAAATGCCTTTTCTTCTAACGAACAGGTTTTAAATTTGGACTTCTTGGACAAGCTTATTAGAAGTCCCCTCAAACCAGGAGAGAGGGAAGAACCAATCTTTAAAGTTCGCTCTGGAAGAGCATCATCCAAACAGACATCTTCTGGAACTTCCACCGGCTCTGGACGTTCTATTGCTAGTCCCATGATGGCCATTACTTCGTCAGACGACGGAGGTTCTTCCTTGACAGGCTCATACTTTCTTTTCTTGCTGGGGAGATGTTCAGACCTTTTCCTTGAGGGGGCGAGAGGCGTCTGAGGACTCTCAATTGCCAGCTTCAACGAGGCCACTTGGTCCTTTACACTTTCAGACGTTTTCCTTTCGCCAGCAACCTTCGTCTTATCCTTCCCAATTTCAGACGTTTTCCGTCCGCCACCGATCTTCGTCTGGTCTTCATTGCATGCTTTCCATGATGACGGCTTGAGGGTGGTTAGGTAACATTCCCTAGCCACCTGCTGGTCTCCATACAAGGAGCCAATCTTGCCATCATCACACTCATATTTCATAAGCATCAAGTGAGTTACTATTATAGCTTTAACATGATTCAAAGTTGGTCGTCCAAGTATGACATTGTAGGCTGTCAAATCTCGGACAACCAAGAATTTGATGAACAAAGTCCGCGAGGCCTCCTTCTCTCCAACTCGAACGGGCAACGTGACTGTTCCCATGGGATGGATGACTCCTCCCCCAAACCCTATGATGGGATGATGGACCGGAACCAAGTTCTTTTCATCAAACTTCAATCTGGACAAGCAATCAGCACTAATGATGTCCATCGAGCTTCCGGTGTCAATCAAAATTCTTCTTACCCTCAAGTTTGCTACCTTCATCTCTACAACCAAAGGGTCATCATGGGGGGTCCTCAGCTTGCCCCGATCTTGCTCACTAACAACCACTTTTGGGAAGGGCTCGGCCTTTGTCTGATCAGTCAGCAAGACATGGCCAAGCTCCCTGAGGTAGTTTTTGTGCCCTCTATTGGTTGGCCCTCCAGCAGCAAATCCTCCTGAAATAACGAGGACGACATCTTCGTCAGTGCTTTCACTCTCCTTCTTCTTGCTTTGACGGTCATCTCTCCTCTGAAACTTATTTCCCCCTTGGGGTAAGTATGAATTCATCTTTCCTTTTCGAGCTAGATCCTCGAAAGCTCTCTTAAGGTGTTTACATTCATTGGTTTCATGACCGCAATCCTTGTGAAAATGACAATACTTGCTCTTGTCCCTATTCCTGTAAGGAGTCTTCATCTTAGCTGGAGCCTTCAGCTCATATTGGTCCTTTATCTCCATGAGTATAGAGTATTGGTCCTTGCTGAATTCGATGGGATTGGATGAAGCAGGCTTAGATTCTTTCCTCTTGCTTCTTCTGGACGAAGTAGTGGTGGAGGTTATGGCCCAAGTCTCAGCCTTCTTGGGGTTGCTCTTTTTTTGCTGGGCAACCTCTTCAGGCTTCTTGGACTCGGGATGTTTGGCCTCCGCACATACTTCAGTGGCATGTATAAAAGCTTCAGCAAGAGTATTGATTTTCTTCTTCACAAGGTCAAACTTAAAACTTCCTGGCCTCAGACCCCTGATAAAGGTGTCAAAAGCCACTCCAGCATTGAGATCTTGAATTTGAAGGGCTTCCAGATTGAATATCTTAACAAAACTTCTAAGAGCTTCTTTTGGTCCTTGTGTAATAACCCGAAAATTTAAACTTGCTTAACTTAAACAATAATAATTAGTGGTTAAATTTTTCCTTTAATTATGAATTATGACTGAAATTTGTTACTCTATATCTAATTACTGATAAAAAGATATTTAGTTCTTTAAATAAATATATGTTGTATGAATTGCAAATATTAACAAGTGAAGGTAAGATTAATTAAGAAGAGATTTGACAAAGTGCTTCTAATCAAATAGTGGCTCAAATTGAGGGTATTAAGAATAAACAGGAAAAGAAAAGGAGAAAAGAAAAAGAAAAAGGAAAAATCAAAATAGAAATTATGTTTTCATTTCCATCTCCATTTTTCCTCACAAGAAAACCCAACAATGAGTTTTTAATCCAAGATGAATTTTTATACACACAAGAGCTCAAACCCAAATAAAAATTCCAATCCAAACCAAACTCTCCCAAAATTCAATTTTTTCATCAATTCCATCAACATCATTCACAAAAATTAGAACATAACCATGGCTATAAATAGCCATACATGCCTCTCAAACCACCACAATCACCACCGGCGCACCACCAGTGCACCACCTGCATCTCTCGACGCCTGCCTTCGACCACCGCCGGCAAACGTTGTAGCTCGCCGGAGCCCAACACACAGCCCAGTTTCTTCTCTCCTCATTCCCTCGCGTTTTGTCCCCTGCCCCACTCCTGTTCGCTGCTGCCGGAGCTTGGTTGCTCGACGAGCGCCGCCTCACAACCGCCAGACTTCCGCCGCCTAGCCTCGTCAGCTCTCGTCACCACTCGTCGGAGCCCGAGCTCCCCTGCTCTTCGCTGCTCCTAGTTGAGCAGAGGTATAAATTACCTCTTACGTTTTGGTTTTACTATTCCTATGTTAAGTTAGTTTAGTTTTGGGCTTCAATCTAAATATTTTAAGTCACCTCGTTAACTACTTGGGCTGATTTTATAAAAACTAAATTGATTTAGTTAGCTTTAAGTTAAGCCACTTAGTTTAACTCTTTTGTTGAATTGTTATTACTTAAAAACTAATTGGATTATAATATGTTAAATTTATGAATCACCTAGTTTAAATCTGAATTTTATGATTAAGGGGTAAAATAGTTTGTGTAAATTTACTTTATGATAATTAGTTTAATTCATTAATTTATTAATATGTAAGTTTCTAGATGTTACGATAAAATTAAGGTTATAAGTACGATAAGTTCAGTTAGCTAAGATAATATAGATAATCATTCTAGTTTAGTAACAACCACGCTTAAACTTGTTTGTGAAATAAACGAGGAATTTGATAGTTTAATACATTATCAATCACTAATTTAAAAATTGGTGAATCATATTAAGACTTAGAGATAATAATATTGTTTTATGGTTGGTTCGGTATAGTATATTCATTTTAGTAACAAGTACTTATAGATGGAAGTATTAGAATATGAAAATCTTATTCACAAGTTATTAAACATAAATTAGAAATCAAGATTAGTTTGTTAATGCCACCTAAATATATGACTTTTTTTATTAAAGGACGTTTATAATAATAACATGAATAGTAAATCAATATTAAAGTTATAATGTTCACCTAAGTATGACTTTTTTAAAAAAAAGACTTTATAAGTAATGTCATAAGTATTGCAACGCCTAATCAAATAATAATTTAGAAAAGTCGTCCTAGTCAAATAGTAACAAATTCCATTATTTAACTTTTAATTAGATTAAAGGATAAAGGATATTACAAGCCTTCCCCGACTATCAAGGTTGTTAAACAAGAATCCAGGTAACGTCTACTGCTAACACCCGCATTCCCCTTCCAACTATGTTTTATGATGCTTTATACGATGTTTAAGCTATGTTATTTATGGTGTGCGGGATATGAAATGTTTGCTATGTAAATGATGTTTATTAAATAATTTGATGCTATGAAGTATGACAACTTTGATGTTACGAAAATATGATGATGATTATGATATGATGATGATTACGATTATGTAATGTGATTATCATACGATAAAGAAACGAAACATGATAAAGTTTAAGTGAAAGACGGTTCTTGGCAGTATTTCGTGGGCACCGCAAGTGTCACCTTTGTTGTGACTGCCTTTCTGTGGGTACCGCAAGTGTCACCTTTGCTGTGACCGCCTTTCTGTGGGCACCGCAAGCGTCACCTTTGTTGTGATCGCCCTTCTGTATAATGATGTGGGCACCGAAAGTGTCACCTATGTTGTGACCACCCTTCTGTATGTTATGGGGAGACGTCCCTTTCTGTTGTACTAGCCAAGTTACCAGAATAAAAGATATGTGATGATGAACACGATAAAGAATAATGATAATGTTTTAGGATTATGATTATGATTTAATGGTTACGTAAGATGGAAAGATAATGATGAAGCTCATGATGTGTTTATGTAATGATTTGATATGTTTGTGAAATGGTTTTACTATTTTCTCCTCCCTGATTGCAACTAAAATGAATTGAAATGCTTTTACAATGTTAGGGTAGTATGTTACTGAGCCTCGGCTCATGACGTTTTGTTTTTCTGTTTTAGGCATGGACGTGAAAGACGGGATGACGTAGCAGTGAGGAATAATAAAACTTTTAAATTATGCAACCATGATAGTTATATATTATAAGATCATTTACACTAGATTATGATACTTTAGCTATGTCTAAGTTACTTATAAATTCCAGGTTTGGCTAAATTATAATATGGTTAGTTTTAAGAAAGTATGTTGCCTTGTGCCTTCCTGACGGTAGGTACGGCAGTGACGCTCCGACCAAATTAGGTCCTCCGCTGCTAATAAACTAGTAAATAAGCTGTTAATGATGCTTAAAAGTCGGGGCGTTACACCTTGGACGACCTTGCCCAAGTGCATGCTTGTCTTTTGTTCTTGCCGATTGGCAACAAAGTGACTAGTAAATAAGAAACTGAGTTCGGTGAAGTTGTTGACGGAATTAGGGGGAAGATTGAACCACTTCTGAGCTACACCCTTTAGAGTAGCCGGGAAATTCTTACACCAAGTAGCATCATCTACTCCTTGGACGTACATTTGATGCTTGTAAGTAGACAGGTGATCATCTGGATCGGTTGTTCCATCAAAAGGCTCTATTGTTGGGAGTTTTACCTTTGGGAAGGGGGGCGCCTCCATGATCCTGGTCGAGAATGGAGTAGGCCAATTGATCTGGAGGGCTCCCAGCTGTCCCTCAATAGGTATGAACTCTTTGCGATATTCTCTTAACACTAGATTAGATGAAGTGTTGGCTGGTTTTGGATGCTTGTAGACCAATGGTTGAACCACCGTTTTTTCTTGTCTTGGACGAACAAGAGAAGGGCCCAGACGTCTTCCTTCTGTTCCGGATGGCATCCTTAAAGGAGGGTCTCTCAAATACGGGGTGGAGCCAGTGGCCGACTGTTGCAAAGCTGCAGCCCTCTTTGCCTCTAAGTAATCCCTGGCGTCTGTTTCCATTCGGCGTCCATTCGAACGAGCTTGATCTTGAGTCCTCACCACCAGATTTCAGTCCATCTTCCTTCGCTGATCATTGTCCTCCGGCTGCTTTCCTCTTGCCGTCCTCCTAGAGGGTTCCTGATGAACAGGAGGTCGACTAGGACCTGGACGGTTTTCTTGAGAACGTCCCCTAAGAGGAGCTGGATTGTTAGCTGCTGGCTCCGGGTTATGATGGAAAAACAACATGTTGCTCTTAATCTGTTCCTGGACGACTGCTGCCATCTTAGTCTGAAAGTCATTCAAGACGTTCTCAAGGTGGGCAGCAGTCACTGGAAGCTCAAAATTCTCCTGTATGACAGGCTGCTGGCTTGGTCCAGGGACATTGACAATAATCGAAGGTCTGTCCCTTCCGCGAGGCGGTCTCTCATGATCTACCGTGTCCTCGACATTGATCTGAAAACTTCAATTTCTGGCAACGTTGGACGATTGACAATCAGTCATCGTTGCGTCTCCCCACAGACGGCGCCAAATGTTTTGTCCTCTACTTGTCCAACAAGTAAGCTGTAGGCTGAGCTTTCTTGTCTAGCAAGTAAACTATTATCCCTTAGATGTTCTTCCTTGGAGACTTGTGCAACAATGTCTGAATCAACTTGGTCCAAGCCTGAGCTTCGTTCCCAAACCTGCAAAAAGGGCCCCACCCTGGAGGTTTAGGTGGTGGTTCCCCCTCCGAAGCTTAAGTCAGATATCAGGAGTGGTAGAGAGAAAAGTAAATCTAGAGAGAGAAAGTGAGAGAGTATTTTTACAGAGTAACTTTGCACTGTTTGCATTGAATGATCTTTCTCCTGATTTCAGGGGTATTTATAGTGATAGCAAGATGACAGCTATCCTTAAAATCTACCCTAGAATAGTGGCATCTGATTGGCTAAGGAATCAGATCATGCCACGTGGCAGGCCATGATTTGTGAGGGTTTATCAACCTCTCACTTGCAGCCACCTCCCAGGGCTGGGCTCTGACTATCTCTTGGGCCAGAAAAGTAACCTTTTCTCCAACTGAATATAACCCAAAAGTTAAAACCTTTTTCCTCTATTTATTAGGAGAGGACACGTGTACGGCTATGATGAGCCCAAGTGTCTCTAAAGGAGCCGTAGATTTTTAGGCTACAACAAGGCACCTAAGTCACAGGCTATTATAGTAGTATGCTCCAACTATTGTGTAAAATTTTAGATCACCATGCTAAGATAAAGGAGGTTAAAGCATTGTGGCTTGATGTTCCTACGAGATGGATCTCGACATACATGATGCTTGATAGGGATATTTTATATCGTAAGGCATCTGTTGAAATGTCAGATCTCCATCACTGTTGTCCAATTCCAAAAGAGTGGGAAACGCTTGAGCAAGTTCGAGATGTTCTAGAACCATTTAATGAGATGACTGAGTTGTTTTCTGGAAGTGATTATCCAACCTCAAATCTATAACATTTGTTTGGAACATTCTTATGCTTTTAAATGAGTTAAAAAGAAGTGATGATGAGCTTTTGAGAGCGATGTCAGTAGAAATGAAGCACAAATTTGACAAGTACTGGTTCAATTCTTAAGAGGATGACTATGGCATGTTATTTGCATTTGCTGTGATTCTTGATCCTCGCTGCAAGTTACTTGTTCTTATATATTGTTATGAAAGTTTGTATGGGAATGTGGAAGCCGCTTTGAAAGTTACTAATATCAAACTGAAGTTGGAGAGTTTCTACAAAGATTATGATACATCAACGACATCGGACATCCATGCCACACAACAATTCCAAGCATCTTATATGGAAATCACAAGCGCAAATTCGATTACTTTGCAGTAAGTTTTTGTTCAGATGCTTTCTATTTTTTCTATTATATGTCCGTGTTGCTCTTGGACTCATGGAATAAACTTGTTTTCTCTAATAATCGTTTCCTCTTTTATCTACTATTTTCCTAGAAATATGATGATCAAGAGGTCGGAACTTCTACTCTTAGCAAGTGGAAAGACTCCAAATTAAAAAATGGAAATCAACATTAGAAAGTGGAAAGACCACTCCTTGATGTAGCCATAAGTAGGGGTGTGCAGTTTTGGACCGGGACCGGAATTCGGACCGGAACCGGACTGGATTCTGGTCCGGTCTCCGGTCCATGAAAAATTGGGATTCCAGGTTTTCGGTCTGGTCCGGTCCAAACCCGGGATTTTCCGGTCCGGACCGTAATGGACCGGAATTCTTTTTTTTTTTTTTTTGCAGAAATAGGTTTGAAGGTTAAAGAAAAGTTTAAAACTTGGAAAAGTTAGAAAGTAAAACCTCAATTTTATTGCCTTTAAGATTATTGCTTTTAGAATTATTACTTTTTAATTTATCGAATTTATAAATATGTTTAAACCTAAGCAAAAAAGGTTTTTTTTAATAAAAAATACAAATTCCGTCCAACCGGTCCAAAACCGGACCTGACCGGAAAATTCCGGTCCTGGACTAAAAAAATTACATATTTCGGTCCACCGGTCCAACCGATCCGGTCCATCCGGTCCAGTCATGGACCGGTGCATACCCCTGGCCCATAAGGCTAAAGCCATTAGTCGAAACAAAACTAAAACTAAAACTAAAACTAAAACCCAACCCAAAACCTTATACCAACAGCCCCACCGGAGTAAAACTGGAACAATTTACGACTAACAAACATCGATTATAGCAAAAATGTGGAGGTTGAGACGATTTGCAGACCAGGCAATCACTGCAAGATCATCAATTTTAAGTTCTCAGAAACATTTCTCAATCAATGGTTCTTCAACATTTCCCCCTTTTTCTCATCCTTCACGATCTTCTTCCATCCGCTTTCTCGACATCTACCAGGTTCATTCTCTTACTAAGTAGCTCATATTGAATTCTTCTTGTACATTATTATTTTTTTTGAAACATTTTTTGGGGGATTTTGGTTGAAGTATATTGTAAATAATGATGTTAATAAATGTGATTTCAGATGGGAAGCAAAGAGGCAATCGAGAAAGAACGTGCCCGACTGTATGTATCATGGGTTTTATTTTCCCTTTGATTTTGGGGTAAAATTTTTTATTTTTTATTTTTTCAAGAATTATTTTTGCAATTTTGATGTATAGTTTTACTTGTTTGACTTTAGGACAGTAAAGATGAGATGAGTAGGGGATATTTTGCAGATATGCATGATCTTAAAAAAAATGGAGGCAAGGTAATTCTATTAGATGTTAATTTTGTTAATATTTTCTTAGGGTTTTTCATTTTTCTATTTTTTCCCCTGTCAATTTAATTATGATGTTTGTTTTGGTTATTCTACTCAAATTGCAAGATGGGTTTCTATTGATTTGATGTTTTGGGGCTTGTGTTGTTAATCTGGGTAGATTGCTATGGCAAGTAAAATTTTGATCCCCGCTGCTGCAGCAGTGAAGTTTCCAACGGTGGAAGTTAGTTATTCTGATGGTGAAGTTTTTAAGCTTCCACTTGGGTCAGATGGTAAGGTGGTCGATCCCAACAAGATGGATATTCCTAAGGCAACTTTACTTTGTCTATCGTTTCGTGCAAGTTCGCAGGTTTGCCTTTGAACTATTGTACTATATCGTTTTCTGTATGCCTATTATGTTAGTGTCTTTTATAATCTGTTGGAAGATGTTAAATTAAAGGATTGTAGCCATAGTATATGAAGATCATATTGCTGAACTCTGCTTGTGATTTAAAAATTAGGTAGGATGATGTTTATAATTGACTTATCATGCAAAGCATTTCTCATCTCTTAAGTGATCAGTCTTTTACATTAATATTGATGTTGCCTTACTGGCTCCTTTTTTCCCCTCCAAAAGTAAAATTTGTTTCATTGAAAAAAGAAAAGTTCAATAAATCTCACTCATCACCTCTTTGGCTCTTATTAGAGAAACTAACAATCTATAACCGCGATATTGCTATAGTTGCATATCATGGTGGGATACTTGTAATTAATTGCAAAAAAGAGAGAAAAACTACCCAAACAACCCCCTGTTTTTTTGGGAAATCCCCATTTACCCATAAATTTTCTGAAAATTACACAATATACCCGAGGTATGCTACTATAGTACTATTTACATATCATGGTGATAATTTGGGACAAGCTCCTCTTCTTATTATACATTTCAAAACTGTCCTTACCCATAAATTGCACCAGGCTTCACCTTATACCCATCCTCTTCTTTTCTAAGAACGGTTGCACAGGAAAGGACATTGAATACAAAAGTATGAAAACCTAAGATATCCCTCTTTTCATAGAAGTATTTGCATAACTGCACACTTCCTATTTTCACATGTACAGGGTGCTGCAACTAGTATGTGGCTATCTGCTTCACTAAGACAACTGGGTGTTACTTCTTTTGAGAATACTGTATTGATCTTTTCGTGTTATGTAACATACTACCTCCGTTTCACAATATATGCACCATTTCTATATGGCACACAAACCAAGGGTGAGGAGAGTGTTGTGATTGCATTTGAAACCCATGTGATTGTGTTTTAAAGGAGGGAATGTATTGTGAAACATCCAAAAGAGGAAATGGTGCATGTATTGTGAAACACCCAAAAGAGGAAAATGGTGCATGTACCGTGAAACGGAGGTAGTATATGGTTCCAGAAGAAAACTCTTAATTACTGAGTTTCTGGCTTTCTTCCAGTCGATGACTAGTATCCCACTTCCACTCATAATTCCATATGTCTTGCTTTCTGCCTATTGTTAGTTTTCTCAAAATGCATCTCTAGACATCACTTATTAAAAGAACATTGATATGAGATGCTGAATACCCTCACTTTCAGTGTTACACAATGCCGAGGTGGGGTTTATATTCATTCCCCAGTTTATGAGTTACTTGCTTTGCAATGCCAAACGTAGCATAAGCATATTCCTAGGAGATGCTCGTTTATTACTTAAATTAACACCAAATTTCTCAATTGAACTTCTTTAGAAATTAGAAGTCCCCCTGATTCTCCTATAAGCATTCTTAATGACATAACCCTCGATCTATAGATTCTGATGTCCACCTAGTTGCATTACCCAATCCCTTCAGTTAAGTGATTTCCCTTACCATGCTTCCTGACTGGGAATTTTCTGCTTCGCTTATATAATACCCACTTCACACATAATTGGTCCTGCTTAAAGAACATAGATCTAGGACCAAGATGTTTGCATGCTAAACGATACTGACTTTATCAACTGTAGTCTCTGCCAAATAATTGGTTCCAGCTCTTGGTTATTTGTGATATGATGGGTGCACAACAGTCAACTTTGCTAGAAGGAAGAAATGGAGCTGAATGGAGATAAACTTGTTATACTCTTTTGGTTTAATTTGGTGATTTACAAGATTTAGGGGGCGTTTGGTTAGAAGAGGGGTAAGGAAAAGGAATCAGTAAAGGGAAAGGTAAGGAAAGAAATGGAACATAAGTAAATGGCACATGAACAAAGGAGGAGGTGCGTGGTGGTGCGCTGGTGGTGGTGCGTGGGTGGTGTGCTGGTGCAGGTGCGCTGGGTGCTGGTTCACTGGTTGGATGGTGGGGTGGTGTTTGGACGGTGGTGGGGTGGTGTAGGCTCAGTGGTGGATCAATGTAGTGGTGGTGGTGGTCAAGGGTGGTGGGATTGTGGTGGTCAAGGTTGGTCACTGTAGTTGTAGTATAGAGGAAAATGGGGGAATCCAAAACCTTAGTCCTTAGGAGAAGGTGGGGAATCAATGTAGAGGGATATGGGGTAAACCCAAAATGAAAAATGGGTAAAGGGAAAGGAAACAAACATCAAACAAACACCAAGTAAGGAAATATGAATTTTATAACCCTTTCCGTTTCTTGAAGCCTCCCATCCAAAAGCTCCCTTAAAAGAGAAGAAAGTCACTTAAGGACTCTAATCATCAAGGGAATCGAAAGAAATTTGGAGCTTAAAGGAGATGTTTAGCTACTTATACTAGGTTTTAGAAGCTACTTGCTGAACTTTTTGTGTAACTTATTATTGAGTTTGCCATGCGCTACTTTTCAGTGAAGGTCTACAAGCTAAAATAATTAAATACTACCTGCATATCTTAACTCTTGCAACATAAGTAAATGGCACATGAACAAAGAAGGAGGAGAGAGAGTAAAGCATGGCCCATGTGAGATGTGATTAATAATAAATTAAGCTTTCTTTGTATAAGGTTTTACCCAAAAGAGAAATGTTGCAAGTATTGTGAAACATCCCAAAAAGGAATATGTTGCAATTATTAAGAAACAAAAGTAGTATATCTTTTGGTGCTGTACTGCTGTTGCGATTCAATTCTTTCGGATCACAAATAAACAACTAAAGTAAACCCGTCATTTTAGAAAGTTGTATGACAGTCTATATTACGGGCATTTTGGACATTTTGTGTTGATTATTTTAGTCTTTTTATTCTTTTTTAGGTTGACAGACAATTTCAGGAAGTTATTTGTAGTACTTTACGGTTTAATGTAAATGCTAGCTCAATAGGATGTTGCATAGCTTGCATCTATAGAATGTATAAGGACATATTTTTCTCATGGAATGAAAATGTTCTCTTGGTGTCTCTTTTAAGTTTCTTAGAATTGTTTTGTAAAAGTTGGTGACTTAGACTAAAGACCTTAATTGTGTTCTTGGTGGCCATTAGGATCTTTATAGAACTTGTTGGTTTGCTTAGCAACTTAAATTCTTAATCCTAATTCTGGTTGCTTAGTTGTCCTCTGGAGATCTAGGTGATAACTGACCTATCCTGACTCAGTAAACACTCTTTTAATTTATCCACCTTCTAACTCGTTCAAATCACCTCTAAACTAAAAGCTTTTAGTTTTCCCAACTTGACCTTTTTTTTTCCTGCTAGACTGGTACCCTTTATAAACATGTTAAAAACCTCTAACTCCTTAAACTTAGTTGAAACACCCAAATCCTAGCAACCTCAGTTTCAAAACGCATGAACACTGAAAACACTCTGAAACCCTATATTGACCCTACACATCAAAATATGGTAGAGTAGCTTCAACTTCCACATCTGTATCATAAATACTGTCAACAAGAGGCTTTAATAGCATAACATATAGCTTCGTTGATGCTAAATATCCAGGGGCTTAAGGGTGAAATATCTTTAGAATACCTAAATAAGATTTTGTACATCCAAATCTACACCACCAAAGTAACTACTGCTTTTACATATAGTGATATATTTGCTTACAGGCGAGATGACTGCGGAATTCTGATAGCCTTAGGATCGACTTAACAAATGTATCATCATCCCATGCAAGAAAATGGAGATCATTTACAAAATTTTATTAGATTAATTCCAATTTCCAAGCCTTTAACATCTAGTATAGGATTTTTATACACTTTCTCCACAAAATCCTTAAGTTATATTCTAATTTTTTTCAGAACTGGGACATGGAATATTTCTGTCTAAGCTTGTGAAAAAGAAAAAGCATAGTAGGCTGACTATCAATCAATACAAAGTACAACAGTTGTTATCATGCATCCATGCAAGACATTTAGAAAAACCCAAATCAGTCATTACTTGCTTACAAAATTGATCATAGCCTTTTTCAAGGTTCACTTTGATCCTACACCTAGCCTAGGTGAAATGTATCTTCTTCCGTAGTGTTTCATGGGTTCATGTACAATAAACTTAGGCATTATGAACGATCACATCTACTACTTGACTCATATTTGCAACTTTATCTTTGATGTGAGCCTTATCGTTTGCCCAGACTATAGGCTCCCTTTTTTCATTAATTTGTGATTTTGCATAAGCTTTTGTGGTCTATTGTGTAACATGTGGACTAAGCGGCGCAATATTATGATACTAAATGCTTCATATCCTTGAGATTTGCAACTTTTTCTGGATCCTGGGTTTTCCCATCTCTTGAGAGTTGAGACTGCCAAAGTGATTAACTTTCTGAGGTGTCTAAACATGTTCTGTGGTCTGAAATCTCCATGTTCTTTTTCAGGGTATGAATGATTCTTGGAGTAAACCCTTTCTTAATGCTTTCAGTGATTCGAAAAATATCCATCTGTATGAGGTATATATATTTTGATAATTGTACCTTTTGATTACATAGATGCTTTACTGTTACAAATCGTGCTGTGTTGTTTGAGTTCTTAGTAGCTGGTGCTATAATTTGTGTTACGAAGGCATAAGTTATAATGCTTTTTTTTTGGGGTAAAGTTCAATAAAAACATGAATGTAATTCTAACTCTGATTGATATCTGTTATGTAGCTTAGGTAATGTTTTTGGTTCTAAATAATCTACACTTATCATTGTTGCTTTAGCCTTTTGGTGGTATGAATGCTAGCTACCGCTTGAGGACTACACTTTTATCAGGTCAGGTGTTGTTTTTGTCTGTCCTTTAATGCTCCTTTAATGTCCTTTAACTCTTAAACTCTTGATCCAACTTTGTGTTGGGGAAATTGCCCAAGTACACAATAGGACAACTTGGGACCAACTGATTATAAATTTATGATGATATGGGTTTTCAGCTTGCTTGTCACTAAGTGATAAACTGAGTTCGAAACAACTTACTGGTTTTAACTACAAGTATCAAGTTCTGATTTGCAGATGAAATTACAATAATAAATCCAGGTCCTATAAATTTTGACGAACTAAGCAAGCGCCTCTGGCCAAAAGGCTAGCTCAATTTCCAATTTAGGCTACAGTTATGTGTTTAATCTACAAAATCAATCCACGAGGCAAGTTATAGCTAGCAAATCATGTTCCCACAAAGATGAGTTCGGTTGCTCACATAATTATTTGAATTGGATGATATTTTGATATAAGTATATAACTCGTGAAGCTTGTTAAGGATGTTTCTGACTAGTTTACTATCAGCTGCATTAATGCGTCTGTAGTTCCATACCTTAACCCATTATTTGAAATATTCATTTGGGAGCATGTGCTTTCGAGGAATTAACAATAGCACTTCAATTGAGAGTTGAGGTTGGTCTGTGACTGAAAAGTGGACAATTGACAAATCGCACTAAAATTATTTGTAGGTCAACGGTAATGGCCCTGAGGCTTAATCTGAACTTCTTACTATCGATACCCTTGGAGGCAATCACAGAGAGACTCCTTAGACAACGTCGGACGCATATGTACCCTGTTGTCTGTCCTCATAGTATTTTTATTACATGGGAATTAAATGAGATTACTGAATTTCAAAGCTAACTTGTTCTTGAAGGTCCAACTCTGCTCCTGTCCAATGCTGACAGTGGCATTAGAAAAGTAAGCAATACTGACATCAAGTGGTTGCTGGAGGATTATGATTTAATAAATATCCTCGTCAAGATATATGTGTTTTTCAAAGTGGCTTGTGGTCTTGGGCACCAATAGCCATTTTGTACTTGCCAATTTTAGGGTAACAAGTTGCATCAATCCCCAATGTTATTTGGTTGTGTATTTTACTGAATAAAAGAATAAGGGGTGGCTATTATGCTGTAAGCACAGAGAATTTGGATTGATAAAGTGCTAAAACCCTACAAAGTTAGGGCTGATATATGAAAATAAGCCTCAAAAAAAAAGTTCAGCTTCAAATGGCCTAAGGAATCAAACTTGTTTCCTCTTTTCAGCAGCCATTCATCCATATGCTGTTTTATTTTTAAGATTGTATCTATGTCTCATCACTCATCTTGTTCTTATTGTTTCATAATTTGAATAAATGGATTAGATATGTGAATAGCATTGCCATGTCAAATACAGAAATAGAACTAACTAAAACTGTTATGTTTGTTGTTAGGCTGGTAGTATTCTATAATTCTAGTGTATATTACTTGGATTTAAGTACTCATGAATCATGAGATACGGTTATGTGTGGAAATGTCTGATTTGGCAATTTTATGAAAGATTTCTATATTTTCCAAAATGAGGAGTCAAGTGTCCATACCTTATACCCATGTTAGATTGTTGAGGATTTGAAACTGATACCGGAAATGAAATAAAGAGTTTAAGTAACTTAGATCCTTGTTAATTCTGGTAGTCACTGGATGTGATTGATTGCTGTAGAACATTATTTCTAACTGATGGTGTAAGGGCTTGAGGCTTTCCACCTAACCCTTGAGACATTATTCTGCACGTGGTTTTGGGGACTGGCAGAATAGTCTTTACATGAGGTAATATGAAGATTATGTGGTGCTGGTAAAGCCTAGCTACTTTGAAGTTCTTGAGTGCTTAAGATATTGCTTTCATATCATTCACTGTTAGAAGTTATGACATTGTATCTGATAGCACATATGAGTAAGATCTATACCATAGTTACAAGACTCTGTCACATGGTTCTCGACACTTGGCAATGACTTTTTGACATGCCATACAATGAGCATGAATTGGCATGTGGATCTGCCTTTGAAAAATAATGAGTGGAAGAGAACTTGAACGAGTCTTGAACCCAGGACCTTTCATTTTGTGTAATATATTTCAACCATCAAGAAAATGAAATTAAGTGATGGTTAGTACAATAAATAAATATTAATCGTTTTGTATATTATGTTTCAACCATCAAGAAAATGAAACAAGTGATGGTTAGTACAATAAACAAATGATGATAAAGATTAGTCCCTTCATTGCATGAATTCCATGTAACTTTGATGCTATCTTATTTGAACTCCACAACTACATGTCCAACTTGCCACCTCCTATTACTAGCCTTACATTTTCCCTCAACAACACGTGGCAACATGAGAAAATAAGTATGATAAGTTTTACGTTATTTTGAAAAAATCTTGTGCTTTGTGCGGTGATGAATAGCGTGTTAGTCGTTACATTGTTTATCTCCTGTTCTTGTACTACAATGAACTTTAACGTGTAATTTGCATACCATTCAGGTATCTTTTGTGGATTCATGGTTGCTGTCACAAAAACCTGTGAAGTGGCTCTTGCTTCGAATGATGAAGAAATCAAATCTAACTGAGAATACCAGTGGACTGCAAAGACAATTTGTCTATTCATTTGGTGATAACTATTACTTCAGGAAGGAGCTCAGGATATTGAATCTTTTGACTGGGTATGGGAATTTTCGCCTTCTTTCAGTCGCGTTTCATTAGTTTAACCTCTTAACTATTTTGTTAATAAATAGTCACGAAAATCGTCTTTTCCCAGGTATGTGTTCTTGCTTGACAAATTTGGTAGAATAAGATGGCAAGGTTTCGGAGCAGCAACAGAAGAGGAGATATCATCACTTAATTCATGTGTCTCGCTTCTACTAGAGGAGAAGTAAGCTTTCAGATAACCTCAATAGTGATGAATGCAGATTATATGGTAAACTTGTGCAACTTAACACAAATAAAGAGAGATATCTGGGACTACTTGAGCGGGTAATGAAGCATTGATCACTAACCATCTTTGTCTCGCTCCGACGGCATTGATCAAGATTGTGCCCCCCGTTGGTTTATGTTTAATTCAATTGGGGTTTGACAGCACAAGCTGCCCACATTACAATTTTATACCCTACATTGATTGGTACACCCACCAAGCTTGCATTCATGGTTGGAGTTTGGATCTTAACTTCGAAGAATAATCATCTTTCTTTGTTCCTTTATTTGTTATATTTTGGTTAATCCCTTCTCTTTCTATCAGCTCTAAAATTAAATCAATTTTTTACTAGTCATAGATACTTTTACGATCTGAGCTTTGCCAAAAATGTGGAGTTTGAGACTTGAATTTTTCCCAGGAAAGTAACATTTGAGACCTGAAATTGAGATGTAGCATCTGACAAAAAGCTTGAAAGTAACATTGTCTTAGAATCTAGTACAAAACACAATGTATCAATTAAAAAGAAATGGAGTGACTAATACGAAGCATCAAATATCTTCTATAGATCTGCCAAATGGAGCTCTTTATGACACCCTAAAAGAAGGAATTGTCGTAAAAAAAATTAGAAAAAATAAGGTAGCAACAAAAATTCTTTTAATAAAATTTAAGGGTAAGATAAATTCTCTTGCATGTGGAGAGAATTTGGGGATCTCACTTTGTAAGGAACAAGAATCAATCTCCTGTTACATGTGTAGAAGGAGGGCGTTCAACCAAACTAGGTCGACATTGATTCTTAAAAACATTTATTTGGACCAATCGTGCTTCTTTTCCCAATTTGTGAACTTTTGCCTTTCACAACGATGATAGAAGCCATCCTCTCTAACTTGCCAATAACATAAACGATTTTCAACGAGTCCTTTATCCTCTGGGCTAAAAACATCAAAAATTATATTCTTGTCTTGCCAATAAAAATGACAAAAGAAGCGTGTAGTACCCCAAAAATTGACATGAAAACCAATATGAAAGGATTGTCCTTGTTGAAGAACATGGACACCTAGATCATCATCCTTAGATTGGCAATGAAGCTTAATGGGCGGTTGTTTGGATTTTATATTGTTACTAATGTGAATGTCATAATACTCGAGAGATATTCCTTCAACCATTGGCATAATTTTGATTTGAAGTAATACTTGAGCACATATAAAAAAAGTGATAAAGTGGTTGATTATATGACCCATCTTTTGGGTAATTTTTATATTGTTGAAAGAAATGAAAAAAAAAAACCCTGAAATGGAGACTTTATAAAAGCACAAAGTGAGGAATAATTTTGCACCAAGAAAACAAAGTGAAGAAGAATTGACTATTTATAGGACGCGAGCGAGAACTAATATATAGGAAGAAAACAAATGGAGGGCTTTGAATACTGAGAAGGTTTAGGCATTTCTCAATGTGTAACACCCCTTAATTAATTTATCTCATTAATTAGTCTTCGTATATTCTAAATATTCTAAATATTCTTTAATTATTATTTAATTATTTAATTATATATTTCTTCCCATTAATTTTAGTGTAAATTAATGGAATGCCTTAAATCTAGCTAGAGCTTTGAATGTCTATAAGAGGTCTCAAACCCCTAACCAATTACTTCAAATGTCATCACTTATAATCCTACGATCTTTTGTTTGTAATAAATTTACAATGCCCATTACTAAAGCATTTTGCCTGATAAAAAGTTTAAATGAATATAGATTTATTCAGTTTTAAAACTTTAACTAAAATCAATATAGAATATTATAGCCCTAAATTTTATAATCGTCTGGAATACTAGACAACCTTCATAAATGACATTAGTTGTCATGAACTAATGAAATGTAACCTAAAAAAATACCTTGAGTAACGTTACGAGCCTAATAACCAGTTTATATTATCAGAACGTATTATCAAGAATTTCAGTGCCCCTTGTGTTATAGCTCTCTCAATCGCTAACATGGCGACATGTTATCTGTGAGACTATGATGTGACATTTTCTCAGGAACTTTTGTGTTGCTCACAATGTAGATAAAATGTTTTGAATGAGATGTTGAACCCGTGACCACTTAATTAAGTGTTCAAACCACCAAACTACAATTTTTATTTGTGATAAAATATACAATGCTTTTGTTTCATTAGAAAATCTCAAGCGCCGACATGGCACGTTTGATCTTTGAAGTAGCATTTATCTAGAAAATGATGAAAACGTTTGTAAGATATCTCGAATTCTTGACCACCCACTTTAAAAGTCATATTCATACCACCAAGATAAATTTTTACGTGTAATTGAATTTGAATTCCAACTACTAAATCGTTTTGTATTAATAAAAATTTATAAAAAAAAGAAGTAAAATTTCCAATGACAATTTTTTTTTTGTGTTATTAGAAAAAAAGGAAAAAAAATTACTGAACAATTCAGAAAGATTGAACTCCATACCAATTTTAAGATTTTGTGGAAATACTCAGTTTTGGAAATAGAAAGTTATGCTAAGAACTATCATTAGATACTTTTTATTTTAAATGTTGTACAAGGAGTCAAGGAGGCATTGGGAGACTTTTCTCTCGTAGAAATGATTTAGATGTAGCACACCATTATGTCCTACATTATAAATCCCCTACCTACATTAAAAAGGAGAATAAAGTCAAATATAAATCAAGATTTTGTGGTAATTTTTAATATTCCAATCTTACCCATTTCCCTTACCCTACATTAGGCCTTTGTTCTCTCATCATTCTCATTGCTTTGGACATTTGTTTTAGAAAAGTTGGTCATATGCAGGTTGTTAGTGTAGAGCAAACCATATTTTACTCCCAAAACTTTGATTCTTAATTTTACTAATATTGTAAATTATTTATTAATAATTTATTAAAATGTAGGGGGTAATTTGCGACTTTGCCGTTTAAATTAAATATAACACTCTCATCCACACACAAAAATAAATAGAGACAATATATCACAGCAAAAATTAACATGAATAATCCCAAGTTTCACATGAGCTTCTCAAAATAATCTCAACTTTAGATAATTCTAGAATAATCCCAACTTTAGGGGGTTCCTTCTCAGATAATCCGATTTATTAATTTCTCTATATATTATAGACCTAGAATGGACTAGTGTAATCAAGAATAATGATAGTTTTGATTGTTTTGAGAAGGTCCTCTCAAAAGATGGGATTTTCTGAAATAATTCAAAGTTGGGATTATTTTGAGAAGGTATGTGAAAGTTGAGATTATTCATGTCAAATTTTCCTATATTATAAATCCATAACCTTCTACTCTGCATCATTATCAAAACATGTTGAGCTATGCTCACAAGCTGAAGGATATTCAGCTCCTAACTAATTCCAACTACCTTGACATGTCAGCATAGTTAGTTATAGAGTTAGTTAGCATTTCTATTTTACTGCTTAAAGTTGTTAGCTTAGCTTTTGATTGTAATCAAGCTGTAGAGTATTTATAGTTAATACTCTTGTAATCATTTCAGTAATTCAGTAATAACAATACACAATTTCTCTCTCTCTCTAAACTTTCTCTCTAAACATTTCTTGTCTAAAGCTTCTCTCTAAGTCATCAATAGAGGTTTACTAAACCTCGAGCTAAACTGAATCATTTCTGCACATTTTATCATGGTATCAGAGCAGTGCATCTGCTTAATTGTTGTCTGAAGATCAATTCATTCTATCAAATCTCAGAAACATTAGTAAGTTCTGCAAAATCTAAATCGATTCTTTCATTTTAATCGAATTCTTAAAATTTGCAAAATCTGTAGAAATTCTTATGAATCTAAGATGAATTCTTATGAATCTGAGGTTGTTGTGGCTTAAATCTTGCTTAAATTCTAATTCATAGCTAAAATTTGTTGATCAATTGCTTGTTTTCTTACTCTAATATTCCTGATCAAATTCTTCCTGTTCTAATTGATTTCTTCTTGCTCTAATCTTCATTCTGCCAATCATATTTTGTTTCTTTCCTTGATTGATTTCAATTTCTTGAAAATTCTTCTAAAGAAATCTCAA
This sequence comes from Beta lomatogona, assembly GCA_947646795.1. NCBI lineage: Eukaryota > Viridiplantae > Streptophyta > Magnoliopsida > Caryophyllales > Amaranthaceae > Beta > Beta lomatogona. Next base: position 1,300,428 of record CANSNZ010000018.1, on the reverse strand, counting down.
TTCATTCTAAAATCATGCTTGAAAAAAGCTCAAATGATGAAGTTCCTAGTATAACTTCAAATACTCCAAATGTTGATCCTGGACAAGATTATTCTAGTCCATTCTATGTTCATCCTAATGACAGCCTTAAAATGTGTTCAATTCCTACCAAATTTGATGGTAATGGTTACAGTGATTGGAAACGAGTAATGCGTATAGGCTTATCTGCTAAAAATAAGCTTAGTTTTGTTGATGGAACACTTGAAATGCCTGTTGTTGCTGATTCTACCTATCATGCATGGAAAAGATGTAATGATTTGGATATTAGCTGGTTACTAAGTGCTTTAGAGCCAACTATTGCTCGGAGTGTATTATATTTCTCCACTGCTAGAGAAATTTGGAGCAACCTTGAGGAAAGGTATGGCCAATCCTCTGGACTACAACTGTTCTCTCTTGAACAGCAGTTATATGATGTTTCACAAGGAGGTGAGAATATTGCTAAATATTTCACCAAGATGAAGATGTTGTCGGATGAATTGGATATTGTTAATCCTATTCTTACATGTACTTGCAATGGTTATAGTTGCAATCTGAATAAGAAGTTGTTGACTGCAAGGGAAAATCAAAGACTCGTTCGTTTTTTGATGAAACTCAATGAGCATTATAATACGGTTAGAGCAAATATCCTGATGGTGCAGCTTTTAGTAGCTGTAAATCATGCTTACAGACTACTTGTACATGAAGAGAGAAACAGATCTATTCAAGATTTGCAGAATTCTGGTAGTTCTATTGAGAATCATGCTCTAGTTGCTGATAGGAGATCATACTATGACAATAGAACAAGGTCTCACAATTATGGTTTTCACAATTCTGGTATGCAACAGCCTGCTAAGCAACCTTATTATCAGTCTCATGACAACAAGAACAAAGGCATAATGTTTTCTACCAACAACAATAACAAAAGAAACTTCCCATATTACTGTGATCATTGCAAGATCACAGGTCATTCCACTGAGATATGTTTTAAACACAATGGATATCCACAGGATTTCAAGCCTAAGAAATATGCTCATGCTGCATCACAAGGATCTGTTGCTGCTGCAGATAGTTATAATTATGATTCTCAGGGTGGTTTTGGTTCTGAAATGGTCACTGCATCATTTACTCTAGATCAGTATAACCAGATTCTTGATATGATGCATAACAATTATGCTCTTGCATCAGATACACATGAAGATGCTTCTGAAGAAGTAACTCATGGCTCAACCTTTCTAGCAGGTAAAACATGCTTATTTTCATCTTTTCAGTATGATTGGGTGCTTGATAGTGGAGCAACAGACCATATGAGCTGTGATATGTCTTTATTTGACAATCATAAAGAGGTATCACCTGGAGAGCACATCATTACTATTCCAGATGGGAATAAGGTTCAAGTAACACATATTGGCAATGCCACTATTAATGATGTTTCTCTGCAAGAAGTTCTATATGTTCCTGGTTTCAAATTTAATTTAATTTCAATCCCAAAGTTGTGCAAAGATCTGGATTGTGAAGTGACATTTACTGCTGATACTTGTTTTATTCAGGGCCATTCAATGAGAATGCCTCATGGTAAGCTCAAATGTGGTCTATATTGCACATCTACCACTTACTCTCCTACTGTTGTTGCTGCTGAAGTGTCCAATGACAGAGTTATAGCTTCTGCTGCTCATGGTTCATCCTCTACCATGGAAAAAATAAAGTTTCTGCATCTTAGACTTAGTCACATGCCATTCCAACAGCTCAATTATCTTGTTCCTTCTCTTCAAGTCAGTCAAGCTGTGGAATGTATTTGTCAAGTGTGCCCTGTTGCCAGGCAACATAGATTACCTTTTTCAGCTCCATATCATCAACTGCTCCTTTTCAACTCATCCATGTAGATATATGGGGGGCTTATAGAGTTGCTACTCACAATAAATGTACATTGTTCATGACAATAGTGGATGATTTCTCTAGGTGTACATGGATTCACATGATCGATGAAATATAAATCTGAAGCTGTTTCTATAATCCAACATTTTGTTTCTTATGTGCAAACTCAGTTTGTTACTCTTGTTCAATGCATTAGAACAGATAATGCAAAAGAACTTTGTGAAGGGCAACTTAAAAGATTTTATGTTGAGAAAGGTATTCATCATCAAAGCAGATGTATTGACACTCCACAACAAAATGGAGTTGTGGAGAGAAAACACAAACACTTGCTTGAAACAGCAAGAGCTCTTTTCTTTCAGTCTAATCTTCATGTTTCATATTGGGGAGAATGTATCCTTGCTGCTGCCTATCTAGTTAACAGGATGCCCTTAGCCTGTCTTCAGCACATTTCTCCATACACTAAACTATACAACAAAGAGACTGGCATTTCACACCTTAGAGTTTTTGGTGTCTATGCTTTGTCTCCACTCTCAAACAAGGTGGAAGCAAATTTCATCCAAGAGTTGAACCACATGTTTTCCTTGGCTGTTCTTCTAGTAAAAAAGGGTATAAAGTTCTCAATCTTCACACTCACTCCATTCATATTTCTAGAGATGTTTTGTTTTATGAAAAACACTTTCCATACCATTATAACCCTTCTCCAACTTCTTTCAATACCACAAAATCATTTCACATTTTTCTGCCTTCTACCACACTTTCTTCTTCTATCACTGAATTACCACCTACTACTGAATCTTCATCTACTCCTGTCACTTCACCTTCTACTTCTTCCATTCTTACACATTTTTCTAACACTGAATCTTCTATTAGTCCACTTACTCATTCTTCTACAGATTCTCCCACTTCTTCTCCCTCACATTCTTCTCCTGACTCACCTATTTCTCAACCTTTACCACCTGTCAATATTTCTCAACCTTCACCACCTGTCAATATTTCATCTATTGTTCCAGCTAGAAAATCTACTAGACCTTCTAAACAACCTTCTTATTTGCAATCTTATATTTGCAACCTTGGCACAACTACTAGCACTACATCCCATTGGTGCAACCTTGTTCTCTCTTCTCATCTTCCTTTCTCACATTTATCATTATTAGCCAACATTGAATCCCTAGCAGAACCTATTTCATATTCAGAAGCATCCAAATCTCCAATTTGGACAGAAGCTATGAGCAAAGAGCTCAAAGCCTTGGTAGACACTCATACATGGGACATTGTTCCCTTGCCTTCACATAAGAAGCCTATAGGTTGTAAGTGGGTTTATAAAACCAAACTGAAGGCTGATGGATCTTTAGAAAGGTGCAAAGCAAGGCTTGTTGCCAAAGGTTTTACTCAACAGTATGGTTTAGACTATGAAGAAACTTTTTCACCTGTTGTCAAGATGTCTACCTTCAGATGTGTTTTAGTTATTGCATCAAACAAGGGCTGGCCAATCTATCAACTAGATGTTAATAACGCCTTTCTTCCTGGTGATTTACATGAAGAGGTGTACATGAAAGCACCTGAGGGGTTAGTTTGTCCTGTTGGTTCAGTTTGCAGACTCATGAAGTCTTTATATGGCCTTAAACAGTCTAGCAGACAATGGTTTGCTAAGCTGTTAGTTGCTTTTCAGGATCAAGGCTTCATTCAGTCAACCTCTTCATTAAAAGAACACATCAACATATAACAATTGCAGCTGTATATGTTGATGATATTTTGTTGACTGGCACTGATATTGACAACATCACATCTCTAAAAAATCATCTTCACACTTCTTTTAGCATCAAAGATCTGGGATTATTGAGCTATTTCTTGGGAATTGAGATTACTAGAACAACTTCTGGCATCATTATGACACAGACAAGTTCACAAAAGAACTTCTTTCTTCTTCTCATATGGATCTTACTCATCACACTATGACTCATCTTCCTTTACATCTCAAACTCTCAGCTAATGATGGTGATCCTGTAGATGATCCAGCTATCTATAGATGCCTAGTGAGGAAGTTAAATTTCCTCACACATACTAGGCCTGACCTCTCTTTTACAGTGCAAGCACTCAGTCAGTTCATGCATGATCCTATAACATCTCACATGGCTGCTCTTCATCAGACTTTGAAATATGTGGCTGACACTGCTGGTCAAGGAATTTTGCTTCATGCCAATGCTGAATTAAAGCTACATGCTTTCTCTGATTCAGACTGGGGAGCATGCCCTGACTCAAGGAGATCTATATCAGGTTATCTTCTGCTACTTGGTAATTCACCAATATCCTGGAAGTCAAAGAAGCAAGCCACAATTTCAAAGAGTTCCTCTGAAGCAGAATATAGGGCTATGGCCAGTGCTGCTTCAGAAATCACATGGATTGTTAGATTACTTAGTGAGCTGGGTGTGTCTGATCTCAAACCTATTACTCTCCATTGTGACAATCAATCATCAATCTATATTGCAAAAAATTATGTTTTCCATGAAAGGACTAAGCATATAGATATAGATTGTCATTTCACTCGATAAAAAGTTATGGAAGGCTTGTTACAACTCTCTTACTTACCTACCAAACATCAACTTGCTGATGTTTTTACTAAGGCCTTGCCATCTTCTCAGTTCAATACCTTGTTGTCCAAGCTGGGAATGCTTCTTATAGATTCCAGCATGCGGGGGGGATGTTGAGCTACGCTCACAAGCTGAAGGATATTCAGCTCCTAACTAATTCCAACTACCTTGACATGTCAGCATAGTTAGTTATAGAGTTAGTTAGCATTTCTATTTTGATGCTTAAAGTTGTTAGCTTAGCTTTTGATTGTAATCAAGCTATAGAGTATATATAGTTAATACTCTTGTAATCATTTCATTAATTCAGTAATAACAATACACAATCTCTCTCTCTCTCTAAACATTTCTTGTCTAAAGCGTCTCTCTAAGTCATCAATGGAGGTTTACTAAACCTCAAGCTAAACTGAATCATTTCTGCACATTTTATCAAAACATAAACCAAAACCAAGAAATTAAGAAAATTATCATCCATTATTCCATTAATTCGTTAATCAATCAAAATAGCACAATCATTTTTGCTTCATGAAAGAAATTTGTAAATTGAGTATATAGTATGTATATATGTAAAGCTTGCGTGAAGAATCTCTTATCAATATCGATAATTAACATCTTTGAATGGTTTTCAAGCATCTCCTTTTAATTTGTCCAAATTCTCTTGACAGATTGGTACTCGTATTTGCTTAAGTAACCACACTTTTAAATAGTCATCCTGCATGTATTATAACGTCACCATAAGTCAAGAAAAGGTAGAAGTTGGTTATCAATACTCTTCTTTTTGTAACCTCAATACTAGCATCTTGAATCTGGAAAGCATGAAGAACTCAACATATTGCTCCATTTTATTGGTCTTATGCTTTCTTCTCGCATCAGGTACGTTCGCTAGATCCATCACTTTTGTCAATTGTCCCCTGGCCCTGGCCCTGGCCCTCCCCCCCAAATTTTTACCTGAACTAACTCTACTTAGAGGACTGTTCACTAAAGAACAAGAGAGAAGAATGATCATTAATCCCCACTACAGAAAAAAAGTATTATGCCATACTTTCACATATTTTTGTAGAGAACATAATAGAAATAGATAGAGTTTTTTTTTTCATACACTTGATATATGTAGAAATAGATAAATTTTAATTTAAGCAATGTTCTATCTGCCTTTTTTTTTCCGAATGTGTTGATTATATTTTAGCTCGGGTGTACGGACTTTTAGTATTTTTGTATATGTGAATTTGATTTGTAATAATAGCCATGCTGTCACTAGTCTCCACCTGCCCGTCTCGCCTTGCTCTTATGAGGAGCCAATAATTAATTAATGTGTCAAATATATTATGGCGACATGCAGATGCAATCAATTATTATGTCATGCACCTGAGGCCATTTTCATGTTCTTTTATAATACCTATGTTGTTTTGAATATACATATATGTACCATGCAAATTATTTTAAACATACAAGTGAAAAAGTAAAACATATTTCTTTTTTATATTTATACGCATGTTCGTTTTGTGATACATTTATGTTCTCGTCTGAAAAACTAAGACCTCATCTAATAGCTAGTCATGTTGTATAGGGATTACTAAACTTCTACAAGTTGATCAATATTGATATTATTGTATTATGTGAAAAGTAAATCTTTTTTCTTTGGCCATATGATAATAAATGCAGAGACGTTTATAAGAGTTAGCATGGGCATATCATGTGGATACATAGGCAAATGCACAGAAGATGCATGCAACAAAGTATGCGCAGGAAGTGGATCAGGCACACCCAAATGCATCTCAGACACTAATTGCTGCTGCCTTGGTGTTACTGATCAGTGATCAGCACCACCGTCGCATATGATTACAGCGTCTCCAAGTTCCTAATTAATACTTCATTTCTTAATACACACTTTCTTTTTCTTGTAATCTACACTCCCTACATAATAAACCAATAATTAGCTGTAAATTACTAAACTTTCATCGTGCAATATATACAAGTTTCTTCTTCAAAAAAAAAGAAAAATTCATTACTTGCTATGTACGTAGTACTGCAACCTTGAATTTATTAGCAGTAACATGAAAGCGAGCTCATTCCTCGTCGTGCAATATTGCATTTTAACAAGCAATTACAACTTGGAAATTGAAGCAGAATCACTCAATCTCTTTTTGCATATTCTTTTTAATATACGCATGAAAGGGATAATGTAAGAAGAAATCGTAGCTAGTTGGCAATTATCCCTATTATAGTACTACCTCCGTTCCTAAATAATAGTTACACTTTCATTTTTTATACTATTCACAAATTTCCCTTTGACTATCAATATATAATCATGTGGGGTCTTATTTGATTCATCTCGATATGTACTTTTATAATATCGACTTTTAATATTTTTTTACAAATATAAGATTAAAGATATAAAGGCTCAAATTAGAGCATCGGCATGCGTGAAAAGTGTGAGTGTAACTATTAAAAAGGAACGGAGGTAATATTATTTATTTTGTTTATCTCTTTCTGAGGGGAAACAGGCAATAATATTATTAAGCAATATCAAGATCCGCCGTCAAGGTTAACGCACCTTGCGGAAAATCATCCACAAACACTTGTACTAGACCATCTACCGGAACTAATCTAGCAACATAGTGAGCTACTCAATTGCCTTCCCGTTTAACATGGGAAACATTAAAAGACTCAAAACTATCACTAAACATACAAATATCTTCCAGCATAAGATCAAGAGGAGAACGACCAAACTTCCTTGTAGCAATTGCTTTGGCAAGATTAAGAGCATCAACCTCGAGTTCAATGTTGGTGAAGCCCATAGTACGAGCCCATTGCATACCACACCTAGCAGCCATCACCTCAGCCATCGGAACCTCCCATTGTGCCTGAAACCGTCGTACTGCTGACATCACAACCTACCCACGCCAGTCCCTTATCACGCCCCAACTCCAACCCCATCAGCACCCAACACCGCAGCATCGGTATCTAGGCGATAACACCCCTCTTGAGGGGATATCCAACACGAACCACCCACCGCAACCTTTTTCAACACAGCAGCTGCATAGGGGCTATAATCATTAACCAACTGAAGGAAACCCACAGCACCAATTTCTACATTCGACCACGGATCATTGTGAACTACCGAGTTGCGGTATGACCATGCGTCCCAAGCAAGCGCAGCAAACGAAAGGAAATCATTGGATTCGAGCTTTGATTTCATCCATAACAATAACTCCATAAAAGAAGTTTTGGGGATATCCACCGATGTAATGAGCAAAAGGGAAATTATGCCAAATTTGTGAAACCATGGAACATTCAAAGATGGAATGAATGATGGTTTCCCTATCATTTGAACATTGCCTGCACACCCCATCATCCAAGATATGACGATCTTGCAATCTCCCTCTTGTAGCAAGCGCTCCTACACAAGCTCAGCTTTGGAGGACCACCCAAATTCCACACCATTTTCCAAGCTTCACCATTTACGCCACCAAACCTCAATGCCCGTCCTCGAAGGTGCCCAAGTCGGCTAAGCCAATAGCCCGGCTTGGTAGTGTACATGTCATCTCTCGTCGACCACCAAAATTGAACATCACAAGATTTTCTTTCACTCAAAGGGATCTCTCTTATGAGTTCAGCATCCTGTATCGTGAAGTGAGTAGCAAGCGCATTGTCATTCCACCTCCCATCACTATCAATAAGATCCGCAACGCAAAGATCTGCAGGACTTTCAATGTTTGGTGTATATTTACTTTGTTTATCTCTAAATACTTACCATTTTCTCTTTTCAAAGTGTAACTTTGATGATTATTACTACCTCTATTCTTTTTTAATTTACGCACTTTCCTTTTCGGGTCGTTTTTTTTTAATAGTTAAACGGCTACTTTATTTATATATATATAAGGTCAAATGTCCAATCAATATTCTCCACTTTTGTCCCCCCATGTGGTCATTCACCAAATAAATTAACCCACACCCACCTACCCAATTTTTCTCTCTCCTCTATTTTTTTATTTACTTTTTGTACTTCTTACTCCCCACTTTTCAGAATTCCTCTCCTCTCTCTCCTACTTTTTCACTTTTTCCTCTTAGTTATACCCCAAAGCAAACCCTCTAAATTAAATAGGAATGGAGGTAGTATAAAATTAACTATACTTCCCCTATATTTTTTCTTTCTTTCTTGGAGTATTTCTGGTCATAATTTTGAAAGTGAAAGATAAATATGAAAAATAATAACTACTCCATCCATTTCTTTTTAATCTACAAACTTTTATTTTTGGTCTGTTTCTTTTTAATCTACACACTGTTGCTTTTTCTATTCTTGGTAACATGTCTCATCTACTTTTACTTTTTAATATTTTAATCCACCTAATTTTTAGTTTCTCTCTCTACTTTTTAGTTTATCTCTACACCTTTTCAGCTTCTCTCTCATACTTTTGTACTTCCTCATTGGTTCTCCTTCTCCCCCCAAAGTGAAGTGAGTAAACTAAAAAGAAATGGATGGAGTAACTAAGGCACCGTTCTTTTGGACTGAGAGAAACTTAACTAAACTGAAGTGAACTACTACTACTACTACTACTACTACTACTAATAATAATAATAATAATAATAATAATAATAATAATAATAATAATAATAATAATATTATTATTATTATTATTATTATTATTATCATCATCATTATTATAACTATTATTATTATAATAATGACACTAATATTAAAAATTATTCTTATTAAAATAATAATTATAATATATAAACACTAATAATAACAATATCAATAATTAATAATAATAAGTAATAACAATAATAATAATTATTATTATTAATAACAACAACAACAACAACACATTGAGCTGAACTGAACTGAAATAAGTCCAAAAGAACAGGGTCTAAATATGGTTAATATTTTAAAACTTATCCGATCACTTTTTGGCACATTTATTAAGAAAACAACTAGTATTTTGGCCCGGGAGATGCCCAGGTCAGTTACAATTATCAAATATACTATTATTCATAAATCTTATACTTGATTTTAATAGCTTTTCGTAATATTTTGTCTAGTGTGAAATTGGAAATGGATGTTATGGCATGATAAATTGTATAAAGAAAACTTATAAGGCATTAGGGATAAAAATAATAATTTTAATGGAATTAGGGTAAGAGAATGTTATTACTTAATAGAAGTGTTAGATATTACAAAAAAAAAAAAAAAATGCTTGTCTATGTCTTTATAATTACATATAATCATAAGACCTTATTATATTTTGCTTTGAAACATTAAGCATTGAAATTGTAGTGGATTAGTGGTTAAACTCTCACATTTTAATTTCAAAGGTCACGTGTTCGAATTCTAGTAACTACATATTGTTAATATTTTAAATGAGATTATAAACATGTGTATTAGAAACTTGAGAAAAGTGTCATGTGGCATTGTTCCTTTGATAGGAACGCCTTTTAATATATTTTTATAGATGTGAAAATGGGAGACATAAAGATAGATAAAAAGTAGAGCCCATGTGATAGAAAAGAGATATAGAGACGACATTACCAAAAAAAATGGCATAAAAAGAAATATTGTTGATAGAAGATGTGCATTAAAGGCGGTACACAAGCAAATTAAATAAAAATTACATATCATGTTGATGTAATTATTGGAAGTTGAATTTTCTAATGTGTGCTCATAAGCACACTTTAACAATTGCATAAAAGAAATAATTAGAAAGTTATCTTTACAAATCTAAGTAATAAATATATCAGAATTTAAAAACCTTTCTAGCTCTTTAGGTCACCATTCCCATATATATTTACATTCTTTTCCATAGAATTTTTCTTTTAAATCGATAGCTTGTCGCCGAAAATAAATAATAATTATATCTTAACATGGGCCTTTGGCACACATTTAGACTTCAAATTACGAAAAAGTTAAATATTTAGAAACAGAGTTATGGACTTAATTTGCTTAATATATAATAGAACTTTGACCATTATATCTTTAATTATCAATAAGTAATAATTATAAAAATTAGATATTTAAAAATTCATGTTGAGACGAATCTAGGAATATATCATGTAATTATGTTTTTCAGTACGTATATATCATCAACCATGGTGAACGTGAAGTATGTAGATGGTGTAAAAGTACAAAATTTGTAGATTAAGAAGAAACATATGAGGTATCATACCATATTGTTTATAAATCAATTAAGTTAATCATTGTAGATCATGTGTAGCTATCATTTAGCAGGGGAATCTAGAGAAAAAGGAGAAGGAACAACCTTAATTTCCCTTGTTTAGATAGAACATGAGAGATGTTAAGATCAGTATAATCCATATGTGAAATGGAACTAGTTGTTCCACATTGAAGAAATAGAGAGAGAATGACTAACATATAAGATTCATACTCCACCTATTACCTATTGTTTTAGGATTGAACCTTGTCAAACTTGTAAATGGTCAAACTCTCCTCCATATTTTAATTTTATTTCCCTCTTAATCAACCAAATCATACTGATTTATGTTATAGTTGCACCATTTGCATAGTATTTAGATATTTACTATTCACACCTTACATTTTGATTGTCTTTGATGATTTATATTTTAGGAAAAACATAGTCATATAAGATCATGTGTATATTCGTCTTAATGTATTTATTTTTTAATATCAACTTTTTATAATTTTTACTTATTGATTATTAAAAATATTAATGTTTGACATCATGCATCGACAAGCGTGAATCATGAAATGGTACAATTATTTTTAAAGGGAGGAAAAAAATTTAAAATAAAAAAATCAAGTTCTCTCTTGTTATTTGTGACTTGAAATCTTGTGAATGGCATAAGGCTAACTTGGAATGCACATATATTTAAATGTATAAATGTTTTTGATGTGATTCAAATTGGAGGTGAAAGCTTGTTCCAAGAGCTTTCCAACAACAGGTCATATGCCCAATTCCGCTGAGAAACGAGAAAGTTATGACTGTTCTACGAAGCGCTGTCGAACTGGAATTCCGCCGGACCGGGTCGGGCGGATTCCGCCCGATCGGGGGCCCTAGCGAATTACGACAGGGCGGATGTCGTCGATCGGGCGTGAAACATCAGCCAGTTTAATTTTAATGACCGCCCGATCGGGCGGCTGAGTTTTGACGCGGCTTTGCGATTTTCCGAATTTGATTCTTTTTAGGGTTTTGTATGGAGTTTTTTCTAGGGTTTTTTGTACGGGGTTCCTTATGTTATAAATAGGACCTCTTAGTGCTCATTATTTAAAACACAACTTATGAAACACTTTTAGCCTCTAGAATTTAGGACTCTTTGTATTATTCTCCTTGTTTTTCTCCATCATAGTGAAGAAGCTCGAATCCCCCATCTGTGGACGTAGGTCTATTTTGACTGAACCACGTAAATCCTTGTGTTCTTTTGTTTATCTTCTTTATTGTTTTTTTTCTCATCCTTATTATTTCATTGATTTTGTTCCGCATTAATCAAACTACAACACCCCGATTCCTAACATCTCTTCCCTCTCCTTCATCTCCTTCTCCCTCATCCACCTTTTCCTTTATGATTTGTTATCTAGAAAAAATGTAGAGGAAAATTAGGATGATTTCAAAAATCATTTTGAGGTAGATTTTTTATCTGCTCTTTTTACTTTTCAATAACTTGTACCTTTTTAATTTATTATTTCTCTTAGCATCTTTTAGTGAATTTGAAGCGTCTCCCCCTTAATCCATGTATTGAGTCTTGACAGATTGGCATGTCCTATTGGCTATTGGTTAAATTAAGTTAAAGGAAGTAACTATAAATTAAAAAAATAGATCTGCATGTTATTTGCATACCATACACCAAGCGAAAACAAAAGGCTGAAACCAGCAGTATATTCTTTAATTTGCAGCAACTTCAGTAACATGAAGATGAAGGTCTCATCATTTTGGTCTGTGCTTTGTGTTATATGCTTTCTTCTTTCATCAGGTAATTCTAATACACCCTTGACCCTTGACCCTTGACCCTTGACCCTTGACTTCTTTTATTATTATTATTTGAATAATTTCTGAGAGCTTCATTCATCATGCTTCAACTCTTTGGTCCTAAATGCATAATAGTATTAGGAATCTTCTAATGTGTACTCACGAACACACATTAGACAAACCGGTAATATTATGAAAGGTGAGGTAACTGTCTGCTTTTTGCCTATGAAGTTGATTTATGAGTGAAGATTTGAAGTTAGAGGGGTGGTGATAGAGTTACACTATGTGTATTAGAGAATCTCTATACACCACTAAGGCACTAATAATATTGTGACATCCATTCTATTAAAATAATTCCACGAGGGAAATAAATTTCTTTTGGAGGGAAACTTTGGTTATTGGAGGGAGGTAATGCAAAAAGTGGGAAATGAAAATTCTTGGGGGTAATGGAGAGCATCAGGAATCAAATATGTCATTGTGCAATAAATACACGTAATTTACTATAAATTGATAGATATCATAAAATTACTTTTGCTACAAAACTTATTTTTGATACTAGAAAAATAAGTAACCTATTTATCTTTTGTATTATACTCGAAAATTTCGCTCATCTTATGAGGTGGATGGTAGATTTGCATCACTGATGAGAGAGAGAGTTCATTTAATTATATTGGAATTATTTTCAATAATAATAACTCGAAAAATATATTTCATTTTCAAACAAAAATCACTAAAGCACATATAATTTTATTTTCTACAAATAGTTACCCATTTTGCTATACTTTCCACACTTTACACATGATGTTATATTTAGTACATTTAATTATATATTTAGACCGTTGGAAATTAAAAAAGGATCCAAAGGAACCTTATTTGATGCACACTACAAAAACAAGATCATTATAGTTTAATATTGTAATATTAACTTGCTAATATTTGTCAAACATCAAACATAAATAGGATGGAAAATATAATATCTTATCAATCTAATTTATATCACAACCACTTTTAATAGTATGGAAAATATAAAATATTAACATTCTAATTTACCTTAATCATGTATAATAGAATATAATTGATATAATATTAATATATAGTACGGATTTTTCACAATATATCTTGAGTAATTTTGTTTCATCATATAAAATTATACAGTTTTGAGTTTTGAAGGTAACGGGGAAGATTAATCGAACATAATATAGCCTGATAGGTCCAACCAAAAAAATAATACACAACTAAAATTCTTCCAACCCAATGTAATATTCCCTTTGTGTTTTTTTATCTTTCTCACTTGGAATCTTGACACTATTCATACTTAGAGAGAATCCTCTCAATTTATAAGAAAAAAATATAGCCATGCGGGGTCTTGTTTGATTCGTCTCAATTAGTATTTTATTAATATTCAATCGTTATAATTTTTACTAATCTATAATGAAAGATACTTCCTCCGTTTCACAATACATGCACCATTTCCCATTTGGGCACTATTCATCAACCAACTTTGACAATCGTTCTCTCAAAATTATGTAAGAATAAAATAGTCAAGTGGGGTCTTGTTAAACTCGTCTCAACGCAAAAATTTCAAATATCAAGTTTTTATAATTTTCACCTATACACAATTAAAGATATTATTGTCGAAAAAAGAGCATTGGAGTGCGTGAAAAAGCAAATGGTGCATGTATTGTGAAACGGTGGTAGTATTTAAGTTCAAAGACGTACATTGAGAGACGCGCATAGGAAAGTGAGAATGATAAAAAAAAATAGAGGGAGTATACTTTAATACCAAAAAAAAATCTGACATGTCATATATTCGAATGGGGTGCCTTTATATTTTTTAATTGTTTGATCCACTTCTCAAATTATAACCTATAAGTTGTTGGTATATTTTTTTCATACTAACTAATTAAAATATCGAGCATTTCTTGAGTATTAGCTAGTTAATATAATAGCCCTACAACTCCATATATATTTATTAGGAATAAGTAGAGTTTGACCACCTCATAAAGTTAATTATTTTAAATAACCATCTTAAAACACTTTTACTAAGTTTAGACACAAAATCGTGTCTCCCCATTGAGTACCCAATGATGAAAGACTTTTACTAGGTGCATAGGTTAGAAAAACCGTTATTAATATAATCCCTTACTTGCTAATATTTTTTTTAATATAAACATATTAATGCTAAGAAAGAGTATTGACACAATTTAAATATCAAACATATCAATTTCTATAAAAAGAACTCATATTTATAAAACCCTATAACCCCATACCCTTCAAACCCTATAACCCCATACGTTGTCCTATAACCCTATATTCTATAATCGTGTATCCTATAACCCCATATTTATTGACAAAATAATCGTCCCTTACTTGCTAATATTTTTTTAATTTCAATGTAAACCTAATGACGCTACAATAAGAGTCTTATTACAATTTAAATACCAAACATATCATTTTCTATAAAAACAACCAACATATCCGAAGCAAGAAAATAAAATTTTGGGACACTCGTCATAGCTCACGAGGAATGGTCCTAGGTTGCACACGTATAGCACTGATAATAGAGTTTGGATATAGCACAAGTAACCATGTTGACCGGAATATCAACACATAATATTTACAACTCAATATTACTTACCACAATAATTAATTTATTTATTTTTTGATAAATTTGTGAAACTACTCTCACGAAAAGACTTACCAAAGAAGCCAATGAAAATACAAAGAAATCCAAAGATAATACAAGAAGAACAAAGGAAACAATACATTCCTAAGCTCTTAAAGATGTAAAATACCACAAGGAGGAACTAGAAAATCGGGTAGCTACATCCGGGCAAGGAACTATGAATTTCGGTGGTACCCTTGACGAATGAATTAAAAAAAAAGAGTTATGGTGATACCCTTGATGAATAAGTTAAAAAGAGTATGTTTGGGGAGGGTGTAATATATATATGAGAATGCTCCTTACATAAGAAATTAGAATGAATCTCAACCACATGATTGGATTAGAGTTACAACACTTGTTCATTAGAGTTATACCCCGAAAAAATTTTGAGCCCAAAAAAAAAAAAATTTTTTTCCCAAATTTTTTTTCTAATTTTTGTTTTTTTGGAGTTACATCACTTTTTCATTAGAGTTATATCGCTTGTTCATTAGAGTTATAGCGTATAAAATACATTCTCATTTCTCATGTAAGTATGCATTCTCATATGAACTCACTTCTATATATATATATATATATATATTCACAAGAGTTTATGTTGACGGGAAATTTTTTCATAAATTTCAATGACTTTGAATTACTCTGACAACGAAAATAGTGTTGCATTTTCTCTAAATCACCGGAGCAAGAGAAGAAGAAGTCATCCACAAATGAAATTTGAAGTCCGTAAAAAAAACTAAAACTACTTTCTTAATTATTTTGTTAGGAAAAGATAAAATGTTGCATTGGAACTTACAAATGAAATTTGAAATTTAAACTTAAACTAATTTCAAATTTTCATTTGAAATTCAAATGAAAAAGATACTCTCATTAGCTTAGCCCCCACAAAATATAGGCCAATAAACCAATAAATATATATGATTATATGATATTAAACAAAATTGTTAAATATTCTTCTTATATCGTTGTCTTGTTCTATATAAACTTTGTTTTTAAAGATAAGTTGAAATCGCGTGTAGGGGAAAATTTGAAGGTGATGCTAACACCATTAGGTTATCCTTGCTACTCATGTTTTATATAAACTAGTAATATATACTTTATATTATTCTACCAAAATTGTTAAAAAAAATAAACATCATATACTATTATCATGTTCTTTACATGTACAACATAAAAAAGAACACATCGTATATCAAAATTGTTAATTAGAACAAATATATAAAAAAAGCACGTACAAATGCCAAAATAACATTCTTCTTCTTGAACACAAATAGCTTGAAATAGTGATATCAATGACATTTATAATAATAGCAACGACATTAATAATAATTACCAATATTAATAATTAATAAGTACACCAACGACAATAATAATAATCCTTTTGAACAAATGTACTAGTAAATAGTAACAGTATTAACAGTAATAGTAATCATTTAAAGTAATACTGATATTAATAGGTAATAATAATAACAATAAAATAACAATAATAATAATAATAATAATAATAATAATAATAATAGTAATAATAATAATAATAATAATAATAGTAATAGTAATAGTAATAATAATAATAATAATAATAATAAAATAATAATAATAATAATAATAATAATAGTTTTAGTAATATTAATGATCATAATAATTATCATAATAATCATGATATCAATAACAATAATAACAACAATAATAATAAATTTTTAAATATAAGTATGATCTGATCTGATCTGATCTGAATTGATCTGATCTGAACTGATTTGATCTGATCTGAACTTATCTGAAATAAGTAAAAATAAGGTGAACTAAACATAGCCTAAGTCTAACCTTTTCCAAATTAGAGACTTAGAGTTGACTATATTGTGAGCCATTCTAAAAAAAATTGATTTGTTCTATCAAGAGTCAGTGTTAGGGGAGAAGTATAAAGTATAACCATGGATACGTAGCAAATTAATTACCATCATGGTGACTATAGATTAAACAAACAGCCTAGAACCAAATTTTATCTCACAAGACATTTGTCTATTAATAGCATCAACAAGTCTTTCTATCAAGCATATGCCATTTCGATTAAATTTCTAAGTCCATTGTATTATTTACTGTCTAAAGTTTTCAAGTTTGAAGCGTTTTTGTAAAGGTGCCAAGTTGGTGTTAATGATTGTAATTTTGAGTCAAAACTGTTATTGCTCAAAAAAGGCTAATATCTAATTGTTAGATATGTAAATGTGAAATCAAGAAATTGGTGAACCCTAATTTAAGTAAACTTATGAAAACACTCTACACATTCATATTCTAAAATTTAGATATCTAGCCAATTCCTTTTCGCTCCTATAGGTTTGCCTTTGCTTGTAAAAAGGTATAACTCAACAAAAGCATTTTGAGTATAAGAAAATAGCTGATGTAGGTTGTTCTTTTTTTCTTGAGCCTCTGGGTAGGACCCTGTGTGAGGGCAACCTAGAGGTTATTCATCTTATATATCTAAAAAAAATATAGGTTTTTTTTTCATAACTCATGTGGTTGGAAATGAGCCAAAATACCAAACTGGTGACACTAGTAATTTTTCAATTTCAAATGGGAGCAACATCGTATGACACATCTCAAATGAATTAATTCATCAAAACCCTCTTGACAACTCGGTTTGTATCTCAAAAACTTGGATTTCAACTAAAAAAACCCGTCTTTCTGGATCTCACTTGTAAGGATTCAAGATAGCGCGCAAGATATCAAATTCATCATTATTTTAATTCTCTTTTCTTTCTCTTCTTATAAAGTAAAGATTCAAAATTTTCATATTTCTTTCCTTTGGCCTCTATGCAGGCACAAGAGGCGGCATGAGCCAGGGAATTTCTTGTGGATACATAGGCAAATGCACCATAGAAGCTTGCGAGAAAATATGTGAAAAGGCGGTACCAAGATGCATCTCAGAAACTAATTGTTGCTGTCTTGGTGCCCAGCAGTTTCCTATGAATTGGTTGGATCATACTCACTTTTTTAAGCTACAGAAACATCAATGAAATTCATTTCTGCCCTCACAATAAAGCTGAGCTTGTTCTTGTGATATACATTAAAAGCTAAACATTTTGCAGTAAACTTGGTCATACATCAAAGTTGCTGGATGCCACAAAATATTTTCTTTCTTGTTGATCATAACTTGCAACTGCAACCTTAGACTTGTGAGTCTTAACCTTAAAGCGAGCTCCATTGTCCCCTGAGAATAGTAGATCTTGAACAAGCATTTACAACCTGGAATCAAAACCAGTCATAGCTCAAAGACAGAACCCTGAAAAATATCATAATTAGCAATAAAGATTAACAATATATCGACTTGTATATATCTATCTCCAGCTTAGTAATGTAGAAACGACAAGAGCTGAAGCAATTCAAGTGTAGAACTCAAAGATGGGTCTCTACTCCATTGCCCTTAATCTATTTTCTTTATTCGAGTTTCACTTGTTGCTATATGTCGTCATAATAATATTCTCATCAAGATCAGAATGGGCACCAGCTCGAAACTAACCAGCATGTCGTAGGTAATCAAATGTGCAGAAAATCAGAGGTTCGTAAGAGAACAAGCTTCTCATAAGCTGCGGAATATGTAGAGGGGAAAACGAGTAATTGGGAATGTAGTCATTATTCATTAACGTTGTAACTTTACTACAACATCAGTTCTAGATACAGAAGAGACGAAACAATGGATTAAGCCCTTCAACAAAACTACAAAATCAAATATTCGCTGGCTCCAAAAATTGTAGGACTACTTAGATATAAACTAAAGGCTGATCATTGTCCTCAAAATTAACCTGTCATCTCGATGTTTTTGTACCTGGTGCATCATCTCTTCTTGTGCCAGAATTAGGAAAGCAAGCAGAATTTGGTTTGTTTCACACGGCCGATGGGTGACTGTCTAGCAAAAGATTTATATCAAATAAGCTGGCTCTATCCACCTTATCAGCAAGTTGATCATTACAACGGTAACTTGGTGATAACCAGGATCAGGACTACACTGACATATAAAATGTGAACATCACAAAAATTCTTTACTACGGCACTCCACATGTTTCTTCTGCTTAGGGCATGCTTGGATGAAGATTGAGTCATGAATGAAGGTGGTGGTAAACAGAATAAGGCAGTGAAGGAGCAATGTGGAATTATTACTTCCATTCGAAAATGGGGGTTATGATTCCCACATCTCTCCTTCCTCCTCACAAGTCACAACACCCCTACTTCCATCCCCTCTCTCCAAAAGGAGGAAGGCGGATGAACTGTAATTGGATATGGTTAGTTCTTAGGTTCCTATAAGCTTCACTCAGTTATGCTCGCCTAAGAATTCTAAAACAAATTTTAAAGGCTTCACTCACCTAAAACTAAGGATTTAGGAAGGATATGAGGGTAGATTTGATCAGCTCCACTCACTAATTAATATCTCTCTCAAATTAATCTTCCTACCGGGCCGTCTTAAAATTGGTTGGGACTTGGGAGTCTATGCTAATTATTGACATTAGTCTTTAAAATTAAAATTATTATCCATAATTATATAATATAAATATTCATTATCTATAAAATTACCATATAATACTAATTTTTACAAAATAAAAAGTACCTAAAGCACGAGTATAAGGATAATGTGACTAAAACAAACAACAAATTTCAAAATTTGAACCCCTCTTAAAGAAGAGGCCATGTGTTGTAGGTCTCTTTGCACATCCTCATAGATGGCCTGTCACTGACTTAACTTAAGGTTTTGAATTTAAGTTCACTTCTTAAATACAAGAAGAAATATGGACAAATACTTCCAATCTCAAACAAGCGGAAACCTCAATTTTCATTCAACAAAATTTGGTTTTACAAGCTAATACCTTAAGGGTATTTATATGAGAAAGTAAAGCACCTAAAGTACTAAAACAAGTAAAGAACACAAAAGAAACTTCTAAGCTAAGCAAATGAAAATTCCGACGGGGCACACATCTCAAAAATCTGAGCTTTCTTGCCATTGGTTGCTTGCAAAGTCACTTGAAACCAATAGGAGGGTTTCCTACACATGAAGATTGCTCCAACCAATGTGAAAACACTTATGTTCATAAAAAAACGAATGCTAGAAGAGAGAAAGTTGCAACGGATGACTCGCTATGTTACACGTAATCAATGAGGTTTCCTCCTTGAGAGGGTAAGCTCCAAAGTTCAAGCACATAGGTATTTAGCCACTTGCATCACCTGCTCGCTCACATAAGTTTTAGCACTAATTAAGGTTATTAAGCTTACAAAAATTGGATTACAAGGGAACTATAAATCGCAAAATCCGAGTTAACTACCTAACTAATCTAAAAGTTTAAGCTTAACTTTAATTAACACATAATGGGGACTAGTACTAATTAATTACAAAATGAAGCTAATCCTCTTAATAAACTTAGAAAATTAAGATTAAGTTAATCAAAACATGGAAATCAGAAACAGAAACGAGCGAAAGAACCAAAATGAGATGTGAATCCAATACGCATCAGCGAAGGGAGGTTTCAATCGTCACTTTCATCAGGACACAACTATATGCCAGCCACATCATTTACCTTCTGGAGGGGTGAAAAACGGAAAAAGTCAAAAAACCACCTACTAAAAGTGTGTAGGCAAAATTGAAATCGACCATATAGCACGAGCAAAACGTTCTCTCCATAGTGAGTTATTTGCATGCTGAAGTTAATGTTTTCAACAAAACCATATAGCGCATTTGTATTTTAGGAGACAGAGAGAAGAGAGTAAAAGCAGAGTAATGGTATCAGCAGAACAAATATTAAAAAAGGTGAAAACTCTATGAGACCCATTTTACTGAAATATTCTAGCTCCACAATCCAAGAATATCTCGGAATGGTGGGTAGAGGAAAAAAAATGATACATGTAATAAGTGTTAAATTTAGTTCAATTTCTGTCCCCTTTCTTATTGATCATCAAATTATATTTATACAACCTAAGTGTCCTACTTAGAATCTGATTAACAATTCTAATCCAAACACATAACCAAACTAGAGTCCTAACACCCTCCCTCAAGTTGGAGCGTGCAAATTACGAACGCCCAACTTGGATAACAAAAATTCGAACTGAGTCCTACCAAGTGCTTTTGTAAAAATGTCTGCTAACTGAAACTTAGTAGGAACATAGGACGGACTCACAAGACCTTCTGTCACTGCATCACGAACAAAGTGACAATCCGCTTCAATATGCTTAGTACGTTCATGAAAGACTGGATTCCGGGCAATATATAACGCAGATTGACTATCACAATATAATCTCATCCCAGCACGATGTTGAACTCCCAGTTCGCCCAACAATTGCTTTAGCCATTTTAATTCACAAACAATAGCAGCCATAGAACGATACTCAGCCTCTGCAGACGAGCGTGATACTGTAGGCTGCTTCTTAGTTTTCCAGGAGACAGGAGAATATCCCAACAAAACAAACCACCCACTGAGAGATCTCCGGGTAATAGGACAACTGGCCCAATCTGAATCACACCATCCTTCAAGGCGGAGATCACTATCCGAACGAAATAATATGCCCTGTCCTGGATTTTTCTTCAAATATCGAACCACTCTCAGAGCGGCCTCCCAATGAATAACTTTAGGATCCTGCATAAACTGTGACAAAATGTGAACTGAATATGCCAAATCCGGTCTAGTAACAGCAAGATAAATTAATCTGCCCATCAATCTGCGATATTTCTCTGCATCATCAAACAAGGGGCCATCCGCCAAAGCAAGCTGATGGTGCTGCTCCATAGGAAACTCAGCAGGCTTGGCACCCAATAAGCCGGCCTCAGATATGATATCCAAGGCATATTTTCTCTGACACATAAATATTCCCTGCGGCCCCCTGGCAAGTTCAAGGCCTAGGAAATATTTCAAAGCACCTAAATCCTTCATTTTAAAACATTGTCCAAGGTAAGCTTTGAAGTTCAGTAAAGCTTCCTGATCATTGCCTGCAATAATCATATCATCCACATAGATAAGAACGTTCAGCTGAATATTTTTCCTGGTCAAAGTAAACAATGAATAGTCAGAATAAGACTGCTTAAACCCATAAGTTTTCAAAGCCGTGGCCAATTTGGCAAACCAACACCTAGGTGCCTGCTTCAAACCATACAATGATTTTTTCATTCTGCACACCAGATTAGTATTTCCTTTCTGAAAACCAGGAGGAATCTTCATATACACTTCTTCCTCCAAATCCCCATGCAAAAATGCATTATGGACATCCATCTGATGAATATCCCATTTTTTCACAGCTGCAATGGCTAGGAAAGTACGAACTGTGGTCATTTTTGCTACAGGGGCAAAAGTTTCATTATAGTCAATGCCTTCCACACGATGATGGCCAAATATAACCAATCTGGCCTTCAAACGCTGCAATTTTCCCTGCTCATCATATTTTTCTGTATACACCCACTTACTCCCCAAGGCCTTCTTGCCTGGAGGAAGAGGTTGCAATTCCCATGTGCCTTGATCCTCAAGTGCTTTAATTTCAGCTCCCATGGCTTCACGCCACCCTTCATGCTTCATAGCTTCTTTAAATGACTTAGGAGGGTTCCCTGCAGTTATAGCTGCTAGAAATCTGCGATGTTTGTCAGAAAACTTTTCACAACTAACATAATGTGTAATAGGATAGGGAGTACCTGAGGACGATCTTTGAAACAGTGTTTGAGTTGATGAACTTTTCTTTTTCACTACCGTATGAGTCACATAGTCTCGCAATTTTTTAGTGGGGACTTTGGTACGTCTACCCCTTCCCAACACCTCAACGGTCTCCTCTCGTACACCCTCCCTCGCAACGGCGAGCCGCGAGGCGCAGCATCCCTAGTCGCCCCATGAGCCGGGGCAACGCCGGGCAGCCGTCGAGGCTCCCTAGCCTCGGCCACCCCTTCGTCCACTTGCTGCGGGTCAGTCGCGAGACCCACAACTACATCCTCCACATCGGGCACCCTACCCCCTGTTGTATCGAGTTCCCCTTCAACCGTCACGGGAACTTCAACAAGAGGCAGAGGCATCTCCTCCTCACAATACATCAAATCCACCGTATCAGTGGGGTCAGGTTTATCAGACAATGGGTCAGACACACCAAAAGGAAATTGATGTTCAATAAACTTCACATCCCTGGGAAACAAAATATTTCTTGGTTTCTAAGTCATATAATTTCCATCCTTTCGAGTCGAGGGATAACCAACAAAGACACAATGACGACTCCGACTAGCAAACTTATCACCACCATGATATAAATTATGGGCATAACACAAGCAACCAAAGATCCCGATATACGTCATCGTAGGAGGCTTACCAAACAAACATTCATAGGGAGTTTTATAATCAAGAATGACGGATGGAGTTCGATTAATTAAATGACAAGCTGCCCGAACACGGTCCCCCAAAATCTCAATGGTAGATTAGCTTCGAAATCGCAAAGCCCGGCAACATTTAAAATATGACGATGTTTCCGTTCAACCCGTCCATTCTCGTTGTGGAGTTTTAACACGGGAAGTTTCGAAGATGATCCCATTTTGCACAAAATAATGTTTCAGACAATTAAATTCAGTGCCATTATCACTGCGCACACATTTTATTTTCTGATTAAATTGTCTGTCAATAAAAGCCACAAAGTGCATAAACATAATCTCAATCTCCATTTTATTATATAATAAATAGGTCCAAACAAGGCGGGAAAAATCATCTACTAAAGTTAAAAAATATGAGGCACCACAAGCGACTTAGTTCGATAAGGGCCCCATACATCACAATGAATGATCTCAAAGATTCGACTAGCTTTACTATGACTTTGGAAGGAAAACTAGTTCTAGGTTGATGAGCTCGGAAACAAACATCACACCCATCTATATTGCAACTACTACTACGAGATTTACTCACACACGGTAAATGACGCAAAACTTTCTCTGAAGGATGACCCAACCGCTTATGCCAAGTATCAATCGATGCCATGCCATCCACTGCCATGACCGTTACCTTGGGGACACCTCGAAAAAAGAAAAGTCCATCTTCCCGCTCACCCGCTCCAATCAGCGTCCTCGTCGTGCGGTCTCGTAATACACATAACGTTTTAGTGAACCGAACAATACAATTCGCGAGAGTCTAATAATTGCGGGACGGAAATCGAGATTACAATCAAGATTAGGAACAAATAAAACATTATGAAGTTTTAGATTTCCAGGAAGAACCACATCTCCCTCATAAGTAGCTGCTGCAGAACTACCATCCGGCAATCCAACCGGACACCCATGAATTTTCCGCGCTGTTGTGAAGTGCGAAAACGTGCCTGTTACATGATGTGTGGCACCAGTATCTAATATCCACAAAGGCTCACCTTTCAGACGATCATTCGGTTTAGGTAAGTTCAGTAAATCTAGGAGGTTACGCCCTTTGTTCGGTTGTTATCCCCGCAAGACCAAGCACTCACGGGGTCACGAGGTTGGGTAGTCGACCCGCCCCCGCTATTCGGCTTATCACCCGGACCACCACCGGCCACGGCCTTATTTGCGCGTCTTTGGTGGTCCGCCTTTCCTCCTCGACCGCGGGCGGGCCCTGCTGCCACGTCTTGCTTGTGGATCCGCGTGGACCCCGAGGACGGTCACCCCACCACTCGGGGTACCCGATGAGTTGAAAACAACCAGAGGCCTCATGGCCTTCGAAATTACAGTGGGTGCAGACCACTGTTTTCACCAAAGCTGCGGGGTTTAGAGCGGCTATCAACCTTGAATGCCAAGGCCTCGCACTGGCGGCGGAGCGACGAAGCGATGGGTCCCCGCAGACGCTCCTCCTGGGCGATGATTTGGTAGGCTCGATTAACGGAAGGCATGGGAGCTGCGCAAGGATGTGCGAGCGAAGGGGAGCATACCCATCATCGAGCCCAATCAAGAACCGGTGTAGACGTTCTTGATTTCGAGTTTCTTCAAGAAATAGCCTCACCGGGACAGTCGCACCGCCGGTAGAGCGGGATGGCGCAACCTCCCCGGGTGGAGAGTTCATCCCATAGGCGAGTTAAACGACCAAAGTAATCGGCCAAAGACTCACCTTTTTGTTGTTTGCATTCACCGATGTCGATTTGATTTGGCGGATTCGTGTGCCATTAGAAACACGGATAGCGTTCTTTAAGATGCGGCCACAACTCATGAGCGTTGTCGAAAAACGAGACTGACGAACGCAGATTCGGGGAGATAGTATTGAGGAGCCACGAAATCAGCATGGAGTGTACAGTACTCCAGTCGGCCAAACCTGCCGCGGTGGTTGGTTTCGGGATTGTGCCATCTAGGAACCCAAGTTTCCGTTTGGCATTGAGAGACATGCGAATTGCGCGTGCCCATTCATCAAAGTTGTCGGCTTTCAATTGAATTGGAGTGATTAAGTTTCCCGGATTATCATTGGAGCCTAAAAAATAGGCGGGATCAGGTTTGGGGTTGGATGATTCTGTATTTTCTGTCATGATGTCGCGGCGTGTGCGACGAGAATAGGTGCGGATTGGTGAATCAATGATGAAGCAGTAAAGAACCGAAGCAAAGCAGCAAATCTGGGAGCAATTTGGTGCGACAAATTCAACGAAGAACACGAAAAAAAATCGAGTCTTGGTGTCGAGGTTAGATGTGTTTCTGTTTTTCAGATTTGGATAGAGAGGTTTTTCAAGTTTTGGGCTCTTGATACCATGTTAAATTTAGTTTAATTTCTGTCCCCTTTCTTATTGATCATCAAATTATATTTATACAACCTAAGTGTCCTACTTAGAATCTGATTAACAATTCTAATCCAAACACATAACCAAACTAGAGTCCTAACAATAAGCTCTACAAACATCTGTCAAAAAAATAAGCTCTACAAACATGGAGTACAGAGTACGACAAACAGTTACAAAGAAACTATGCGGGATAAAACAAAATGTCTTACAGAGTTAGCAACAGCTATAAAAGCCAGAGCTTGTCTATTGGTCTGTCCAAGCAATTAGTGGTAGAAGGGGAAAAAAACCTCAGCTGCAGAAGTATCATGCATTCAACGGACCATGTTAAGGCAGCATAAATAAGCGAACGTTCAACTGCGCATACCTAAGTTCTTAGCAAATTAAAATGTGCATGAGTTGAAGAACAGAACAAAAGGATCAGAAGAAATAGCTACGCACTTAAAAACGTCACGTAACTGTCAATAGCAATGTACCCTTCTTCTCCCCCTCCCCTTTAATCCTTCCCTGGCCTTCTGAGTTCTACGACCAAGCTCTGTTAAATTTCTTATAAAATAAAGGAGTGATATGCAAATGATAAAGAAAATGCACCAACTGGTCTAATTCTGCCATCATGCAGAGTCCGGGTGATGAAAGCAGATAACCCATTGAAGAAAACGAAAAATGACTCACCTAATTAACCCGAAACAACCAAGCTCAGCATCATGTTCAGCTTGTTTTCGGAGGGTCATGACAAAAACACTTTGCTTGCCGGTGTATTGAGCTATAACATACGACTGCAGACTTGTTCTCACAGCTGGAACAACCAAAACAACTTTCATCATATTATAATCCATCTAAGCCAGTATTCCCTCTGTATGTTTTTAGTTTGCTCACTTGGAATCTTGACACTATTGACAATGAGAAATAATCTTCTAAATTCTTCTCAATATATAAGAAAAATATAGTCATGTGGAAACTTGTTTGATTCGTCTCAATGAGTACTTTATTAATATTCAATCGTTATATCTTTTACTAATATATATTCCAATGAAAAATATTTAAGGTCAAAAAAGTGCATTGGCAAACGCACACAGTCAAAACAGGCAAACCAAAAAAATACAGAGGGAGTATGATTTCATGACAGAAAATTCCCAGATTTCATATACAGAGGGAGTATCAATGTATCAATATATGAGTTCTATTATGATTTCATGACAGAAATTAAATGTCAAAATTCCCAAATTTTAACAGCAATAGTCAAAATACCCTATTATTTTAGGGCAAAGTGAATACGACTCATTGTAATATATAGTGATTGTTACTATCTTTTGTATATTAAATCTGTTACCTGCTAATCAATCCATAATAAAACAATTGTTATAGTTGCTTCAATAACACTATCATCATTACATTCACTTTCCAGTTCTTTCATTATAGATTTATAGTTAATGTAACTTCAAGTTTCTTTCTCAAGTCTCCCAACAAAAACCTCTCCGTCATTTTGAAGATGAGATTGTGAACAGCTTGAGAGTTGAGACCAGTTTCAGGGCCACCAAACTTGGTTTTGTTGGTGTTAGGAGTTTCTCCAGACAATTCTGAAATGCTTTACGTACTAGTAACATGATTGGGAAAAAAAAGTTTATTTAACAAGAATAACTTACAGAATCAACCAAGCCATGTCGTTTGTCCAATGTGCTGCAAAATAGCCATTAGGAGCAACATGCACTAAGTCACTTCAGTGCCATTTCTAACTTTCTGAATCCTTAATCGTACTCCTTAGCACCCTCGACCGTAAAAACCAAATTTAACAAGGAGATCCAAACAAAGGCTTTTTGTTTATACAAAATATGGGATCCTTCTTACTACCTCAGCTACATCTAACCAGCATATTGTTGAATAAAAATGAACTTCAACCCATCCTTGATAAGATAAGTAGGGAGCTCCGTGTATTAGACAGACAGAGCATACCCATGCTCACAAAGAGGAGCAATCAATGAGTCCAGACTGGCATAGATTGAGTTAGCTTCAGGATGGTCCTGGTCACCATTACCGAAGATATGCACACTGTTATTGACCTCAACCCAACTATAACCTGGCTTTTTCTTTATGTTCTGTCCCTTCATTGTCAATCTTAAATTTGACACCGCTTCATATTGACCAGATGCTCCATAAATGTTTGACATCAATACATAACTCCCACAGTGTTCAGGGTCAAGTTCATATATATGCTTAGCAGCAACCTCAGCAAAATAAGGATTCCCATGGAGCCTACATGCTGCTAAGAAGGCCCTCCATATAACAGCATTACTCTCAATAGGCATAGCCAATAACAATTCATAAGCCTCGTCAAGCTGCCCCGCCCTACCAAGCATGTCAACCACACACGCGTAATGTTCAATAGTTGGAACCAACCCATATACAGACTCCATCAGCGATAGGTATTCACGGCCCCTTCTCAGAAAGCCTGCATGACTACAAGCTGACAGAATACCAATAAATGAAACCTCATCAGGTGCAATATTTTCTGAACACATAAAGT
This sequence comes from Beta lomatogona, assembly GCA_947646795.1. NCBI lineage: Eukaryota > Viridiplantae > Streptophyta > Magnoliopsida > Caryophyllales > Amaranthaceae > Beta > Beta lomatogona. The sequence continues at coordinate 1,272,123 of CANSNZ010000018.1, read as the reverse complement.
CAAACATAGATAGTGCCTCATTGCCAAGACCATGCATGCCAAATCCCATGATCATGATGTTCCATGACGCCACATCTCTTACATCCATCTTGTCAAAAACCCTGTGTGCATACCTCATACTACCACATTTCACATACACATCCATAAGAGCATTGTGTACAAGCAAGTTGTCAAAACCATCAACCTTTTTGCTACTTCCAAATCCATTAACAATCATATACCTATGGATCTCCTTAACATGCAACAAAGCAGCCAAATGAGAGCAAGCCGGAAGAACTGTTGTTAAGGTAACCAGATCAGGTCTAGCACCCGTGTCTAACATCCTATGTAAAAGTTCCAGTGTTCCATGATGATCACCAGATTGTTCATGAACACTTATAAGTGTATTCCATGAGAATAAATCCTTTTCTGCCATTAACTCAAAGATCCTAACAGCAGCATCAACACATTTGCATTTCCCATACATATCAATTAATGCATTTGATACTGCAACAACCGACTCATAACCCTTCTTTATCACAAAGCAATGCACTGCACATCCGTTATCAACATCTGCACTCATAGCCAAAGCTGATAAAACCCCTGTAGCTGTAAAATTATTCGGCATGACATCATCCTTATTCATCCTCCTGAATATCTCCAAAGCCATTCTGAATTCCTCAATATGAACATAACCATTAATCATAGCATTCCAAAGCACAACATCCCTCACAGTCAACTCATTAAAAACATAATAAGCTTCATCCATAGCCCTAAATTTCAAGTAACAGTTAACCAAGGCACTGCCGATGTACACATCCAATCCCAACCCAAACTTGAACAACAAAGCATGAATCTTTTTTACCTCTACAACTTCTGAACAACCCTTAATTGCACAAGGAAAAGTAAACTTGTCTGGCTGTACACCTTGATGCCTCATATACATATAAAGCTCAAAACCTTCTTCATTTAAGCTATTGCCAACATACCCAGAAATTATTGCATTATAAGTATAGACATTATGAATATGTTTTGATGTCAGGAAAACCGATAAAGCATAGGGCATGTGATAGCACTTCGAATACATGTTAATGAGGCTCGTAATCGATAAAGGGGAATCCAAAAAATCGTGTTTGAGCATCCATGAATGAAGTTCTTTGCCACTGTACAGGTTCGAATGCCGAGCAAACAATTGTAAAAAAGAAATACATCCAGGAATGGTGTGAATATTTGGTTGGACAGGCTGAAGAGATGAAATAGATGCAAACTTCAGACGAAAAAATGAATGTCTAAAATAAGCAACAACATCTGAGAACAGAATTTTTTTCCTAAACAGCATGATAATATGCAACAGATTGCATTCCAAGATAAAAGAAAAACAGCTTATGCTTAATTCCTGCTCATTGTAGTATTTCAAGAAAAAATGAATTGATACAAACCCTAAACTGCCATTCACTTTCAAGAAATCAGAAATTAATCTCCAAAATCTTGAAATTTTTGTTGAGCTTACTAATGTTGAAACAGATTAATTGGGAATTCTTGCTAAAGCATGTGAAGAATCACGAATTCAATCTTAAAACTTACCAGTTGCGGATATTGTTGAAAAAGTTTAATTTTCCCGTAATCCTGCAAGTAATGAATGAATATAGATAGAGTTGTAAATTGAAATTGAGAGTTAGGGTTTAAGACTTGACCTTATTTTCTCTATTTTATATCTCTTTTTTGTTTGTGCTTTTCTAAATTTTGGCGGTTTTTTTTTTTTTTTTCTTAACGTACACGAAGGAGTCTAGCTCTAGGATGGCCTGATGGGTAGTTGACCACGAACCAATTACAAAGTACCTAACGCAAACAAAACATGAGAAATGAGACTTTTTTAGTAGTTTGGGGTGGTGGTTGTGGTGGTGGTGGTTGCTTTGGTGGGTGGGTGGTGGTTGGGGTGAGGTGAGAGTGAGTATACATAGGGGTAGTTTAGGAAAATCTTGAAAAAAATACGGGCGATTTTTAGTAAATACGGGCGGTAAATAGTAATGCTCTTTTTGGGTTTTTGGAAGTACTCCATCCGATTCATGATATAGTACTTGTTTTTTTTTAACATTGTCTATTTGTCTCTAAGATAAACATTTGACCTTTGATATCTTCAATTCCTTATTAATAAAAAATATAAATAGTTGATATTATTAAATTACACATTGAGGTGAATCTAACAAGATCTCACATGAATATGTTTTTTTATATATACAAATGAGAATATTTGGTCAAAGATTTTAGGAAAAATGGATCAGAATACCCCCAACTTTGGGCGGTCCGCTTTTGATATCCCCCAACTTTGGATTATTTTTAAATACCCCCAACTTTGGGGGTGGTCCGCCAAAAATGCACCCATATGACTTGTAACCGTAGTTAGGTAATTTTTTTTTTCCATCCTCTACTTCTTCTTCCTCCATTACAACCACCACCTAGCCACCAGCCCACCACTACCACGACCTCCCACCAGACCCCACACCCCATCCCCACCCCACCCACCACCTTTGAACCCCTCCCCCAACCCCAACCACCACCTTTGCCCCTCCCCCCCACCCAACGCCCGGCCACCACCTTTGCCCCTCCCCCCACCCAACGCCCACCACCACCTTCGAACCCCCCCCCGCAGCCCCTCTCCTCATCTCCCCGCAAGCCCTCCCCCTCCCTCACAACCCTCCCCACCACCCCCGGCCAAGCCTCCCCTCCCCCCACCCTTTCGAATCCCGCAACCCCCTCCCCCCCACCCCTTCGAATCCTGCAGCCCCCTCTCCCCCACACCTTCGAATCCCGCATCCCCCCCCACCCCCTCGAATCCCGCAGCCCACCACCCCCTCGAATCCCGCAGCCCACCACCCCCTCCCCTCACCTCACCCCTTCGAAAAACGAACACGAATTGGTTGTAATGGTGAGAAATCAGAGGTGGTTGTTGGTGGGAGTGAAGGTGGTGACGAAGGTGGTAGGGAGGAGAGAGAAATGGTGGTGAGGGAAGATGGCAGTGGGGGGTTGGGGGACGAGGAGAGGAGAGAGAAAGATGAGCAGAGGGGGGTGGGGGGTTTTGGTTTACCAGTTCAACCGGTCATAACAGGTAAATGGTGCATTTTTGGCGGACCACGCCCAAAGTTGGGGGTATTCTGATCCATTTTTCCAAGATTTTAAAGTTTAACCTCAAGAGAGAGAAACAAGCATTATATTACGGGACAGGAAGTATTAAGTAGACATGTTATTTTTTCACAAAAAAATAGATTAGTTATTTGGTTAGCCAAAAAAAGTTGAAATAGAGAAATGGAATTTTCTAAGAATCTTCACTTCTAATAAAATGTTGGAAGGTACTTACCTAGCTCCTTAGATAAGTGGGAATTATCATAGAAATTTAATCCTATTTCAAGTCATTAATATACTAAGTTTATTTATACCAAACGTGCTATTGTTTTTTTTATATTTGTTTGGGATAAAGTTCTTTGCAAGAAATTTAACATAGTTGGACTCTAAAGTCATCTCCTTGATATTTTTCAAACTAAGATGGTATTATATAAATTTATATTAATTTTAGTTTACTATAGTATATAATTGTCTAAGCTACATCGATATCATAATAATAATTATTTATTTTAACAAATAAAGTGATTTTACGATTGAGGTTTTCAACCATTGATTGAAAGGTTTAGGTTTGAATATTAGGAATTTTTCAACTCATTTTTCACTGACGCAAGCACGAACTTGACTCGACTTGTTTACAAACCCGGCCAATTACTACTCCCTACGTTTCATTTTAATTTACTCACTTCACTTTGGGGGAGAACCAAGGAGGAAGTACAAAAGTATGAGAGGGAAACTAAGAAGGTGGAGAATGAAACTAAAAAGTGAGAGAGAAAGTAAAAAGGGGGTAAAATATTAAAAAGTGGATGACATGGGTGGAAAAAGAGGAGAAAGTAGATGTGACATGTTACCTAAAATAGAAAAAGCAACAGTGTGCAGATTAAAAAGAAACAGACCAAAAAGGAAAGTGCGTAGATTAAAAAGAAACGGAGGGAGTAGATGTTTACGTTTTATCACAATTGAATTTCAGACCTCTCATTTGAACTTGGAAGCACCAATTACATAATTACATGTGGATGAGACTTAAAATTCTTCATTCTTAATGGAATCACCTGATCTATTCCTTAACAAACCCTGAAATAGAACAATGCAATTATAGTATGGCCTTCGCCTGCTTTTATCAAGTCCAAACTCACTCTTCCGCAGTTGATGTTATGGACCAGCTTTAACAGAAATACACAAATCTACAGTGCAAAAGTAAAAATCATACATTACTAGCAAACAAAATTTACGCAAACTCAATCATGTAATGGCACAATCGACAATTTGTCGAGATTCACAAAAAGAATGTTATCCTATTTATCCTAAACACTGCAACCTAATTGAGACCTTCTCTGGAAGATTACAGTATTTTGAAAGTAACAAAATTGGCAATGACACTGATGTACAGAAGTTTGCTAGGAAGATTTTCAGCCTAAATTGAAAAGGCGGTGAAAACTTAATGTCTTTAGTAGTACATACAGCTATAAGGGTACAGGGAATATATACATCGAGCAGCTTGACAGTGTAATAGTTCAGACAGAAGCCGCTGGTTTGAGCTGGAGGTCCATGTCTGACATGAAAATTGAACGCCCCAAATTTATCGGCCACCAAAATCTGCAGGCTTTGCCAGCAGTTCAACATGAAGGTTGAAAAGAAATTCAGTTGTATACATACAGTATGCCTCAAGAAAATGCTTGATGGTCTTTTTACAAGTTGACTCGTATGTCAATTGAGATCTTGAGGGAATCCTGTAAAACAAGGCGCTTCATAAATTCACGATAATAGGTGAAGTGTGAACCCAGAAACTTTTAAAAAACAATTCCAACCTACTCCTGTTTATAAGCAACAATGTCGCAGACACTAAAACAATGAGGTAACCAAAAAGTAACTCTACATATTCATTGATGTGTCGGTGTTCATTTCGGATATCCGATAATCCGAAATTTCAAATATCCGAAAATTTTGGATCGGGAAAAATGTGATTCGAATCCGATCCGAAAAAATCGGATATCCGAAATTTCGGATTGTATCGGATCGGATATCCGAAAACTAAATAATTGATTTTGGAAAAGTTCATAAAATAAGTTTTGGATCGGTACGGATCATCGGTTATTTTGGATATCCGGTCTTGAAGACGGATATTTTCGGGTATTTGAGATCGGATATCCAAAAAATTTCGAAAAAATCCCCATTTTCAGATATCTGAAATTGAAAATTTTCGATCCGTATCCGATCTGAAAATTTTCGGATATCCAATCCGAAAACTAAAAAACCGGATCGGATATTTATGAACACCCCTAGATGTGAAGGTGACTCATCAGTCAGCATTGAGCCAAAATTTATGGATCCAGCAAATATAAAAGTAATACGTGCAAAAGGAAGTATAATGGCAGAGGTACTAACATAGGGATCTCAATGTTGAAAGGGACCTTGGAGATGGAGCAACACTTGAGGCTTTCCACACATGGTGTAGTGGAGAAGAATGGTAAAATTTTAACTAATCTAACTCTATTCGCAAAGTTTCTCAAGGATTCATATAGAGTTTCAACTGGAAGAAGTTGTTTAGTCCATTGCAACTCCATCCAAATAAAAATTTATTTGGTGTTTGCTATAAGAAGCAAACTCATAAGAATAAGAAGTTAAGACTTCTTGCACTTTCTTCTCTGGGAGTTGCTAGTCAAAGGAAGGAACAGATTATGTTGTTTAAATTGCTAAGCAACCACATAAGTTGACTAGGGTCACAAGATGAACAAAATATAAAGATAAGAAATGTAAGACTTAGACACAAATCTGCAAAAGCTGGTTTAGTCAAAACAGATAAATTGTGTAAATTATGCAATATGATAGAAAATAACCTAGGAGTACTTCAGCAAGTAAAGGGCCAAAATCACTGGTTGGAAACAATGGTGGGATGGATAAGATACTTTCTCATTCTATATTGGTTGCAACATTGGGAGAAGGCACAAGTTTTGAGGATTGCATGAAAAGAGGAGAGAAATAGCAATAGATTAACAGAGGGACCCATGTGATAAAGAGAGAGATAGATAGAACCTATTACCAGATAAAGCAATGTAGCAACTAATTTGGAACTACTTAAAAAGGGAAGTGTTGCAACTGATACGGAAATAATGATGATGAACTTAGAAGCAAGTTCCAAGTTTGAGTGACTGCACAATCTGTCCCTTTTTGTTTGTCAAGTTGACTTTCCACATCCAACTTAGATCCCTTATATTGAATACTTGAATTAGTAAAGATTATAAAACCATGATCTTGCATAAGTATTCAATAAGGTTCCAACATCAATCAAATAATATTATTTTACAGCGTAAATCACTGTATTTTTGCATCAGTCAATTGGTGATGAACAGAACAGGATTCATGCAGTATGATTTTATGGAATTTGATATCTCAGTGTGTGACATGGTAATTGGACAAGAGAATGTGGATTCATATGGAGATATAAGTTGGGGTCCTAGCCTCCTAGGGAAAGCAGAAAAATAGGTTATTGTTGCATGACTTGTTACCAATGTTGAAAACTTGAATATAATGTTGAAGACTTGAAATGAAGCAAGTAGTATCTGAAATTATTGCTCTCGAATATAATGTTAACTTAAAGATGGCCTACAGGAGGAGAATCCTCAGATACCCTTATCAGAACATAAGCCTAAAGCTAGAGATGTGGAATTGAAGCGCAGATCTGAGATGTATATAACTTCAAATCGAGGAAGCGATGTGGCAAGTCGAGTAAAATAAGTTGGCTTTCTACGCGACATGCAGTATACTCAATTCAGGAAGTGATGCGACGTCACAATCAATTTCAGGCACACAGCCTAAGCTGTAAGCCCTCTACAAAGCACTACACGTGGCTTTATATGATAAAAATTGAAGGTGGATTAGTGGTTGTCTTAAAGTTGGTAGTTGATGCATGTAAGGTTTTGTAGGTTGCCGGTTCAGTACCTTATCCCTCCCTTCCCCCCCCCCCCCCAAAAAAAAAAAAAAAAAAAAAAACTCCACCAAGATCCTGAGATCTGAAGACCAATCAGTGACTCTATAGTCTATCCCTTCTCCTTCACGTTTGCATGTGCTTACATTGACATGTATATATCTGATACAATATGCATATAATTCTTCAATAAGGAATTAAGAAAACTTATTCTACTTAGGTTCCAAAGAGAATATCAAAGAAGAGAGACAACATAGAAGCTTAGATTCTCACTCTTCCACTAAGGCGAAGCTCCATTGGCTGCTCGTAGCAAAGGGAGGGGGGGGATAAAGAACTAATTTCCTTATGTCACAGAGATATTTCAGAATATACACTTTCAAAATCTACATCTTGAATATCAGACTATCTCCTGTTCTTGAATGCTACGGAAAATGGTTTGGTCAGCAGTGGAGAATGTGAACTGTTTAGACGGAGAGATGGAGAGCATGAAGAGGTGAGGATGGTGGGAAGATGATGTTTGAAGCAGCTGATGAGTCACGAAGGGGTTGAGAATCTGGAAAGGGGCTTTCTACTGACACGCATTCTAAATAGTTTTGAGGCTGACTAGTGAAAAGGCATCACACTCAAATGATTGTGAGGCACATCAAATATAAGAACTTGTGTAGAAAAAAGAGGGGTACCAAAACTATATAAATTTATATACTGGATACATTCTTTTTCCTCTTTTTCTTAGATAAACTTCAAAATTTACCCCTGGGTACCTTAACAAACTATACCCCTCTGTGAAGCTATCTTAATTGATGCAAAAGGGTGTTGGTTGTAGAAGGTTGTAAATCCTGTATAGTTCGGGTAATTGAATTTAGTAACCACGGCACTGCAAGTGCAATATCGTCCTCCCTGATCTCTCAACTCAACTCCTCCACGAAAAAAAAAGAAGATCAAAGCAGAAGAATAAATTAATGACTCTCCTCACACATGAGCAACTTCAAATGTCCGAACTCCAAACTTCATTCTGTGAGATCACTTTTGGTGATGGTTTTTGTCATGCGTGCTAATGTTAAAGGAAATTCCTCAATAGAAGTGGACAAAATCAGTTTCCATAAGAAAGCAAGTTACCAAACAATTGATTGGAGATTAGATCAATGGAAGTCGATAGCAAATACCTAGAATGTGCCTTCTCTTCCCTCTCTATTATAATTAGACCCCCCTACAGCACGTTATGAGGCACAAAAGAAAGTACTCCTCTAAAATAAGGTTCCACAACCACAAGAAATTCTACACAAGTCTAGATAAAGTACCGCCTAAATTGAGAGATCATAGGATGACCAAATCAGAAACAAACTACTCTTTACATGCACTACAACAACAACAACAACAACAATGTCAGCCTTAATCTCATTAAGGGGCCGTTTGGTTCAAGATATAAAATGGAAAGGGAATGGATACAAATAGAGGAGGGGAATGGTAACAAAAATAGTTACCTTTATTGAGTGTTTGGTTCAAGCCAAGTAATGGCAATGAATGGTAACCATTACCACCAAGTAATAGATTTTGTTACTTGAGGGGGAGGGGAAGGTAACAAATTGGGGGAATCCATTACCATCAAGTAATGGAAATGGATTGATGAAGGGTTGAAGCAAAAAAGAAGAAAAGAAATCGGTAATTGATTCCGTTTCTTGAAACCCAAAAATAGTGAACCAAACGACCCCTAAAATGGAATCGGCTGCATGAGTCAACATTTTATCTCTGTGATCATCTACATGGATCCTCTGCCTCCATTCTCTTTTATCAAGTAATACATGCTCCTGCATACCTTATTTCTTGATAACGTTTATGCCTTCCATCCAAGTCATCTTCGGCCTCCCCCGACTTCTAAATCTCTTGTATCCCAATCTTCCACTACCCTAAGCAGTACATCCTTTAGACGACGTCTCACGTGCCCAAACCACCATAACCCTCAAAATCTACAACTCCAACCCTCATTCGAATATCGTCATTGTATTTCATCTCTTAATGTGTTCCCACACATCCGTCTCAACATGCACATCTCTGCTACCCCCAATTTCCTAATATGATCTCTCGTAAAAGCCAAACACCAAACAAGAAAACTTAAATGATGATTTACTCAAGCAAAGATTAAAAGCAAACAGAACAGAAGAAACTTGGTAACACATCAACTTCCAAGAAACCAATTCGTGCACCATCATATTTCCCTTTGTGGAGATTGGAGGGTAGATCAAGTATAAAATTCCGACTAGATGCAGATTCATACCTCATAGAACAAGGAGATTTCAAATAACATCTTGATCCTCTGCCTCTTCAAGAATGACATATTTTGCAGGGATATTAGTAGCAACTGAATGTTCCCCATCATTTTCATTGGCTTGACCCTTTTGAAGCTTCTCATATCTATGAAAAAAAGAAAGAGAAACTTAGCATCATGAAGCTAGATATGATGTATCAGTTATGGTGATTTAAGCCTCTTTTCCATTTATTTTTTTCCGTCTTTTCTTTTACAACTTTTCACTGATGTTTTTAGAAGCATATTATAAATAATGTTTAGCTACCTTAAGTTCAAAATTACTTGCTATATATTTTTATCTCCTTTAGATTAGGACAAGAAACACAGTAACCGGAATACAGAATTACATATCATTTTAATGTCGCAAGGACATTATTTTTTGTGAGAGGACACTATAACAAACTTAAGATTATAAGCTTGGTGCTCCACGGAATGCAGTCAAAATGGAGTACGCCACTTGACTAGTGGTTTTCCATAGGACTTCAGCAATATATAGCCAATATAATGTCAACAGTATGTGCAAATTGCAGGAGATGATTAGACTTCAAACAATAAAAGAGCACTGAAATAAAGCCACCAAGAACCAAAAGCTGCAGCAAGCCAGAGGGGCAACATTGACTCATACTTACTTGAACCAATTGAATAAACCCACACCAAATATAATTGTCAGAAGACCGATTCCTTTCAGCCATGTAAAATCATCATGGAAGTAAAAGACAGCGACCTGAATGTAGTTAATAGAAACTAGTATTAGCCATTGCAACATATAGCCTGAAGTATTAGTTGATAGCTAAATAGTATTTTAAGGACTAAATACAATAGAAAATTGTAAAAAGATAACAATGATAATTTGGTAATTCAATGCAAACTGCATAAAAGTGCAAGTGGTCCTTGCATATTAACCAGCCGCTCGGAAAGAGGCAGAGCACACAACAGACATCAGATGGTAGCAACATTCATAGGATGTTAGCTTTCTCGCCTCATAGTTTAGCAATAAGCAGGAGATCAGTATAGTTATTCAAAGGTGACAATCTCAAATTAGTCATGACTGGTGTAGTAATACTAAACTATATGAATAATTGTTCTTGTAGGATTATGAAATCGCTGGATGTTTGGTTGAGAGTAATTGTTCTTTTCTAACCAAAGAAAATAAGTTGTTCCTTCCCTCCTAAGATAATTTACTCTAAGTAACCTGTCAGTAGCAATTGTTTTAAATTTCAATATCTCAGCACATGAGTCAGCATAAACTAGGAAGGACACCAGAAAAGAAAGAATATAAATTTTTGACCACCAAGATTCCCTCCTAATAGTATATATAAACAACTAGAAAATAGATATTAGTACAATGAAGTACTCTTTTTGTCTGCATATAAATGTCACATTTCAACCCCTCACAATTAAAGATATGACATATTTTTACTAAGAGACTTTATAATAGTTGGACAATTTCCGTACGATATATCAATCAATCTTAATAAGTTACTTTGGAAAACTCATCACAAACCATTATGATTTAGAAAGGTGACAATTATTTCTGGATATCCTAAATTACTACATATAACCAGTAACACTTCAAGAAACCAAATGTCACAGAAATTATGTTCTCTAAAGTCTCTCATCAAAGACTATTGTGTCTTCATAAGCTGAGGGCCCAAAAGCCAGTTTCCGCTTTTGCCTTTAGAAATTATAAGGTTTGTCTCCTCTTTCAGTAAGAGTTGTATCAACTAGTGGAAGTCCAATGAATTTGCTACATCTGCAATCACATTAGCATGTGATATCAAAGTTTCTCTATCCATCTTTTGTTCCTTCTGCTCTCCTTGAGCACAAAACCAACCAATAGCCAGATTGTGGACTCTTTTAGTTTTTGGATAAGGATTCTAAAATAGAGCCAGCAAAACATGCAAATTAAACACGCTTTTTGCTACAACAACTAGAACAGACGCCATGAGAAAATCTCAGTGCATAGAGCTAGAAAAGACATGGCAGCTTCCTTTTTGTCAGTCACATGTAAATATGTAATACTAGATCACCAATATATTTCATGTGCAAGGTATACACTTTGCAAGTAACCAGTACAGTAGAATAGCAGACCCACTTGCCAAACCACTCATAGCACAAAATCATACAATGTCAAAAATGACTGCATAATCAATCGACAAAATTATGTCAAGTGAGTGTAGTCTGAAATAAAGACATATTTTTATAAAATGTCACTAATTGTTCAGGGGACAAAACTAAAAGAAGAAACAACAATATTGCAATTTGGACTAGAAAGGCTATGAACTTGGGACATAAAGCCATAAGAAACCATATTCTTTGGCTAAAGCTAGGAGTGAAGATAGATTTTTGCAGCTTCCATTGATGTACCAAGATTACAAGTCATATTTGATAACCATGGCCCAGCATACAAGACTAAGAAGCTAGTTTTGGGACAGAGCAAGCGTAGTGCAAACCAAGCACAATACATTTTTTATTGCCTGAAGACGTTGGGGCCAAGTACCAACATCCTCAGGAAACAAGCAATTTCATTTGGTGGAAGTAGGTGATGCTATCTAAAACAACAGTATAGACAATAATGAACAGGCAAGCAAGAGAATCAATTTAAGGTCAGTGAACACAGATATTGTTCACATAAGACTGCAGGTAATATGACAAAATTACAACTAATTGAAAGTTTCTCTGTAAGTGTTCATACAATTATGGTGACAGCCTCCTTAACAATACCCGCTATTGTCACAGTGACTGCACTAGTTACTGAGATTAGAACATACTCCGTTAGTACCTGAAAGGGAAAAACAGAAGATATAAGGGAGCCAAATATGATCCACTTCTATGAAGGCCTCAAGACAATGAGATGACATGGCTAAATTAGTGAGCAAAAATTACCATGAAGAAGGCCAGAGTACCACCAAAAAGCATGAGCAAACAACTTCTTGTGATATGCCAAGAGCTGTTAAAATATTCATTCTGTGGAAACTCATGCCATGGGTCCAACAGAAGGGACATTATACCAGTCGCTAGAGCCATGATAGGGGTCACATAGCTCATCAAAGTAAGTGGATTCTTTAACCCTGAAAGCAAAAAATAAGCAACAACTTTCAGCAATTCTTTAAGCTTTATGAAATTAATTATCATCCATTCCAAGCAAGAGAAACTAAACGAGCAATGAAGCTTTTGAATGAAGCATAGTCGAAAGATTATAAAGTTTTACCAAGAACATAATTAAGTATCTCATATAGAAAGTATCTCATATAGAACTCAAAAAGCATTTTGGCAGAGACTATGTTTCCGTTCATAATGGATCAGCACACAAAATATGGTACTCACCATAGGATTCTTTCTTCAGCACAGTTTTGTTAGCAGCAGATACAACCACAGTGCAAATCAACCATCCATGGCCAGAGAACAAAGAGTTAGGGTTAAGCAAAAAATACCATAACCAAAAGCATCAAGCTAGCTTCTGTAAGCCAACTTTATAACCTATTCATTTATCTTGATCATAGAGGTTACTACTATCAACTATTCATAAAACTGTAAAAATTAGACATATAACTGGCAGTACCTGAAGAAGAATTTGTGTCATACACCAACGGAATCCAGACATAACAGCAGCAAGCATAACAAACACAAATCCCCAAAACTCAAATTCTGTTTCCCTTGCAACTGTCAGCCAAAAGCAATACGCAAATGTTTAGAGTAGTTTCATTGACAGCTCTATCACCAACATAGGCGGATCCAGGAATTGGGCCACATGGGTTCGGAGTAGTTTGAGTAAAATTGCAAATTAAATTTTACTATTTGGAGTTACATTTTTTTTAAGGGAAAGGAGTTACAATTTTTTAAAGAGAAGAAAATTAAACTTTCGATCAACAATTGTACTTAGCGGAGCTTTCGTTCTTGATTACATGATTCCAAAAAAGAATCTAAGTAATTACTTATAGTAATAAAATACTATCAGCTTCTTTACAAACTACAGAGTTATACAAACTAGGAATCGAGTATCAATTACTAAGACATTTTATATTGAATCAACTTATCGATCAAGTGTTAAAATTTTATTTATATATATATGAAACTTTAACAACTAGCTAGCACATGAAATCTAAATTGACTAATTAACAATGAATTAACACTAATAAGTTCTTTGTATTTTAGTTTAAGTGATAGTGAGCTCTGCCAAGAATTTTGTTTATAAAGTGATGTATAAAATTCTTCCATTTCAAAAATTAATATTTGCACATTTAGTTTATAAATGCACATATAAAATGTCATAGTATATGAACATTAGTCATTTTAATTTTTACACACTTCTCAGTGTAAATAATATAAAAATATGAGCAATGAATCAAGTAATCAATAAAGTGAATTTTTAGTAACTAATTTTATTTAGGACATGATTAATTGATTGTTTAAGCAAGGAAAATGGGAAGAGAATAAAAAATAGTAGTAAACTAGATTCATTACCTTTTACTATATTTGTACTTGATGGGAGGGAGAGATTTGTAGAGAAAAAGAGAGCTTAAAAATTAAAGGAGGATAAAAAAAGAAAAGAAGAGAGAAACACCAAGGACATAATATAAGGAAGACAAAAAAAGGAAAATAGAAGCCAATGAAACAAAAAAGACATTCCAGAGTCGAACCCGTGACCCAGAAGATGAAGAACATGTAGTATTAGACAAGCATTAACGCTGAGCTACACCGCTTTTCAATGAGAAGATACGCCTTGTTTTGTATATAAGACTTGTTTCCTTTTCTTTTTTAACCCAGTTTTCCTTTTTTTTTCGGATCCGCGTGGGTTCAGTTGAACCCACTGAACCCACGCTGGATCCGCCACTGATCACCAATAACAACATCCACCACAACTAATTGCAGCATTTTCACATCTACATTCGAATTGAACCCTAGTACCATGCACACACACACGAAAACACACAAATACAGATAATCAAGTCTCTCTGCATTGCAGAGGTAAGGCTGCAAACTTCAATGCCCTAGACCAGCCTAAGGTGTGGCTCTGGAGCACTAACTTTTTATATCATTTTCCACTCTTACGAAACATCATATCCACCATGCCCACAGCCATAGAAAATTTGAGAAACTAATAGTACACAACCAAAAATTAGAATAGCTGGTTGCACATACCAGTCAATAGAATTCCAAATGAGATGACTAGAATGATTCCAAAAAGTTTAAGACTTGGAGTCTCCAACCTAAAATAACCAAGAGACAAACAATATATTGTGAAATGAAGAAGGCCGAAAACAAGTGGAAAAACTAATCACAATAATGTTAGAACATCCTAGATACTGAGTTATAGCGGGAATGGCAATTCATATTGTTATAGCTAAGTACGAACAAAAGAACATTACGCATCAAAGATAATCCTGCCACGACAGGGAACTGTATTGCATGGCTATCCAAAAAATACAACACATCAGTAAGATATTCAAGCCAGGAGGACTGGAAAGTGGAAACCATATTATGTAGTGATCTTAAGGGTAAGCAAAAAAAAATTTGTGAGCAACGCAATGCACACATAACTATTCTGCAATGGGCCGATGGAAGTGCCACCATTGAAAATGATCTGTATCGATTTTGGAGGTACATATGTCAGTTTTTGAGATCTATGCTTCATTTTGAAATCTGTGTCACTCTTGAAGAATCTGCATCATTTCTCAAATCACTTATCGTTTTTTTAAATCCCTTCAGTCATCTTACGAGTTTGATGTCGCCTACTAAAAGTTCATTGTATTCTGTCAGTATTGTACATAATCTAGTCGCTTTAAGCTATTCTTCGACTTTCTCTCTCTCTCCCCCTGCTACTTAAACCCTCTATATTCTACTTCTTTCCCTGCCCGAGAACCCATGTCATCACAGCATGAACGCCTCTCTAATAACCAGCAAGCAGTGAGCAGCAGCCAACTTCAACTTGCAGGACAATGGAGGTGGTAGGTAGGTTAGCAACAACGACGGATATTCTTACTTATTTTTTCTTTTTCAGTTGAACAACTCTGCACAAACAAGGATGATATATTGAAAAGGAACACTGCCGAGACTAGCACTGGTCAATTAGATACCACTGGAAGTCTAGAACTGTAGCAGCATCACCCTTTCAAATTGGAGCAATGCTGACCATACACCCAAATTGGATGATTTTGATCAGCAGTGGCGGCGGTGGAACTGGAAAATAGGAGGGGTAGAGGTAAGGTGGAGGCAGCAAAAAGGGAGGAATAAGGTGGCGATGGTGCGGGAGGGGGTTGGTGGTAAGATGGTTTAGAACAGGTGGGTGCTAGACGGTAATGGTTAAGACCAGGTAGCTGTTATAAAGGTGTTTAATGTACTTCCTCTATTTTTTTTTTAGATGCAACATTTGTCTTTTTGGTGATAATAATCAAATGTTGCACCTTAAAAGAAACAGAGGTAGTATGTATGTGTGTGTGTGTGTGTGTGTGTGTGTGTGTGTGTGTGTGTGTGTATATATATAAATACTACATTACTACCTCTTTTTTTTTAAAGTTGCAACAAATGCCTTTCTATACTAATATTAATGAAAGAATAGAGCGTAAATTTGACCCGATTGTCCATGCTTTTTGCAAGTGAGGGTAGGTAAAGTGAGGATAAAATGGTCAAGTTGCACCAAAACCTTTACCAAAAAAGGAAATGTTGCATCTAAATGAAACACCTTATATAGGATATTGTTGCAACTAAAAAGATAGAGGAAGTGTGTGTGTGTGTGTGTGTGTGTGTGTGTGTGTGTGTGTATGGGGGAGATTCTGGTGAGAATAGGTTCTTATGTGAGTACACTTTTAGATATGAAAACAGATTTAACAACACTCCCAACATTTACTCTCATTCATCAGCCTCTAATGCGTCATCCAAAGTTGTTCTCTATGTATATGGAAAACCTATCAGCTGAGACAATTAGAAACGGCACAATAATAAAATGCATCATCTTGCACTTCATAATATTTTTTTAGGGAAAAAAAAAAACTAAACTACTTCCCAACATAGAACCTAGATATATGCAACGAAAGAATGAACCCAGCAGTAAGACATATAGTTTTTCATGAGAGGGATGAAGGATGAGAATGTGGCAAGATAACACCTACCTGAAAGCAAAAGCAAAGACAAGGAGAAATATTGGAGATGCGGATTTACACTGCAAGATAGAGGGAAATTTGAAGGATCAGAAAGAAGGTAAGCTTCTCGGGATTAAAGAGGGCACGGGGAGAATGGAATGCTACAAAAGAAACCCATATTGCACAAACATAATGTTCAAGTATAAGAGACGAACCATAGTGGCAAATGTAACAGAGATGAAAACAAGCGATGCATTGCTCAAGTTAATATCCAGTGCTGTTGCAAGAGCTGTAGGTAAAACTGTGAAAGGCAAATGTCATCTATAGCATTAGTTATTAGATAAGTCAATAAAAAAAAATATTTTCTAGAGTCAATACTAACAAGAATCTTATCTAGAGTAATACTAACAGAAATAT
Organism: Beta lomatogona; assembly: GCA_947646795.1. NCBI lineage: Eukaryota > Viridiplantae > Streptophyta > Magnoliopsida > Caryophyllales > Amaranthaceae > Beta > Beta lomatogona. The sequence continues at coordinate 1,255,304 of CANSNZ010000018.1, read as the reverse complement.
TTTCTAGAGCCAATAATTATACAATGACATTACAACAGATTGAGTCATCAACACCAAGAAAATAGATCTCTGTAATTTATCATCATCCTTTTTTTGGAGGGGAGGGGGGTTGGTGCATTCTAGTAAAAAAAATCAAAAGCATCACCATTTGCCACAAACAAGAGCTGTTGATATCATTTAAAGGCTAGGTTTAGAGATAAAGCACAACACGATATATTGTCTCCATTTACTTTTAGATCTTGAGGGAGAACTACTTGTTTCAATTATCCAGCATGTAATGTCATAAATGAATATAATTGAATTGGAAATCAATGAAATTGTTTATAGAATATAAGCCAAATTAAGGTAAATGGCATACCTTTCGAAAAGTAATCTCTCCATGTCATTCGTACACCTTTATGAAACCTTTCATACCAGATCCATGTAATAGCCTTAGATAGAACAGCTTGCATAGCAAAGTGAAATGTGTTCATCAATAAGGGAGCTGGGAACTTCCCCATGTGATCCCCTAATAGGGATTTATTATACCTAGTTGCAGCAAGATTTTACAGGTATTAGGATGTCAACACTTTGAGAAGCAACAAAAAAAATACCCCTCCATCAGGAATAAGAAAAGCAGAGGAAAAAGACTGCCTAAAATACCAACATATACAAAACCTATCAATTATGCTTTTCTTGAGCTGCATCAAACGATGAAATGCCAGAATTGACTCTCTATTTTTCTCAATTGGACATCAAAGGTGCATATTTCAGATGTGCCATATTCTTCTTAGGTAGAAGAGTAGAACATCCAATTTAGCTACTTCCATCTTGACACAACTTGAACACATGTTTCTATATGACAAATGAACAAGTAAAGCGGAAATTATCATGAACAACAATATACTAGTCTTACTGGCACCACATCAGCGTACTCCCAAACCAATCATATTATGTCATAAGTTTCCTCTTTTTCCGATTGAGGTTCACTTGTCTCTACAAAGGTAGAATATATGGCAGAACATAATTGGTTCTGTAGAACGCTAATCTAGTGCTTCTAAGATTAGTTATTGTGTGTCCAAACCATAATATAAGAATTGGGATTAGGCCTTCCAATGAGAGCACCTAGGTGTCACACTAGCATAACCCCAAAACAATCCATGGGCAATAGGATGTATTATGGACCCATCTCACTTCTCACATAGTTAAATTGTCAATGCTACTTGCTACTCCAAAAGATGTTTGCTTAATTATCATGAGTCATAAAATTCTCAGTGCCCAACACATCATGCATCTAAATCATCACTCATTCTTTCTCCTCAATGTCCGGTTTCTCAGAGTTGCCCCATTTGGTCTAAATTGACATAAATCCAGCTAATACCAACATGGTACCATAGAATTATGGAAAATAGCCAATAACAACTTGGGCAGCAATTAAGCATGGACATAGCTCCCTAAAATGATATAAGCCTTTAGTAATATAGTCAAAGTAAGAGCACTGTAGAGAGTTTGGCACAGCACACATACTCAACCGTCGGCAAATTAAATTGCCGACAATGTACACATTGAGTTTGTACCAAAATCCAAACCTACACCACCATCACCCTATACTGATTCCTTTACCCACAAAACAAAGTAATAAATCAATTTCTGACTCATAAGTCATAATCAAATTCAATTCATAGCTTAAAAATGCAACATCAAGAACTAAACAATGCGCAAGAAATTGACTTACAGTGTCAAAAACAAGCTGAAAGTATACCAAACACAGATGAAAAACAAAGTTTTAAGCACATTAGCAGCTGATGCATCAGTCTTAGAATCCTCCAAACTTTGATCCCTCCCTCCATTAACCCCGTGTTCGACATCGAAAGACGCATAACTCTCATTCCCATTCCTACCCTCATTATCTCTCTCAAAATCACCGCGTTTGTCCATGTCGATCAATTGTTGATTCCGCGACTGAAATGGCAGCTCGAAATCGTCGCCGTCGCCTCGTTCTTCCTCAACTCGTCGATCGAAATCGCACCAGCTCGAGAACGAGGGCGCGCGACTTAGAGAAGCGCAGCTCAACAACCCATTGTGCTCTGCATTACTCAATGCAGAATCATTGACGATCATCTCCTTCCATCAGCGCTCGAATTTTACGCGCGCGATTCGGAAATCGCCGAATTTCGCTGATCGAGGAGAGAAAGAGAGAGAGGAGAAGAATAATTAGGGATTTGAGAAGGAATGGGATTTGCGAGGGAAAGGAGAAAAAAAGGGGAGGAGATCGGATCTACGAGAAAGAAGGAGAGAAGGGCGTTTGTCAATGTCAAGTAAAATCTAAGTGATGCCGTGATTTGGTTAAGTTGTTGCCTGTCGGAGCTTTTTTGGGTGCTATGGATTCTAAGATTTTAGATTTTTTAAAGATTTGTTACTAATACTGCATAATTTAGGGGTGTTCATTTCGGATATCCGAAAATTTCGGATAGGGAAAATGTTATCCGAATCTGATCCGGAAAATTTCGGATAGGATCGGATATCCGAACTTTCGGATCGGGTCATCGGATATCCGAAAACTAAAAAAAATTGAAATTTTCAAAGGAAAAGTTCTTAAAATATGTTTCGGATCGGATCATCGGATATTTCGGGTATCCGTCCTTCAAAACGGATATTTCTGATCGGATATCCGAAAAAATCCCATATTTCGGATATCCGAAACTTTTAAAAATCCGATCCGTATCTGATCCGAAAATTTTCGGATATCCGATCCGAAATATCCGAAAACTAAAAAAGCGGATCGGATATCCGATCCGAAATATCCGAAAACTAAAAAAGCGGATCGGATATCCGAAAAATCGGATCGACCGGATCACGGATCGGATATTTTGAACACCCCTACTGCATATTGCTCCCTCCTTTTGGTTTTGGTCATCTTCCCTAAATAATGCTTTGACTTTAGATAATTTCAACTTTTTTTTTTGGTGAACAAGGAACTTAAGATAAATAAAGGATGAGTTACAAACCATAGTAGCATAGTTCATACAATAATTAAGGGAGAATGGGAAACATCCTAGTTACATTACATTCTACCTCCGAAACTCTACTAGCCTTGGCCTTAGCATCCATATTCTTGTTGTTTTCTCTCACGCAATGCTCAATCTTCAAGTTCGGCAGCAGGGTCCACCACTTTCTGCAAAATGATACAACGTTGGAGTACTTATCAAACACCTCTTGAAGGTGCATTAGATCCACCACAAACTTGCAATCTGAATACAAACTGACATATGTTCGATATTTTCCTGTTTGGCTACTTAGAGTTCTTTGTAGGTACACAACAATTCCGCTACAAGAGGATCATTCGCAAAACATCTCTTTTGAAAACCTAGAACCCAACTACCGTTGCTATCCCTAATCACCCCCACCCAGGTCAAAAGTTACTAATATACTAACAAAGGAGGCATCCACATGAATAGAGACACAATTTGGAGAGAGGATGTCCCATAACTAAGTTATTGAAGGGGATGGGTTTAGATTTGAGAGATTGGGTAAGGTCAAAAGGAAATCATGGGCATTGCTACAAGCTTTGGAAAGCAAGACTTGATCTAGGAGGGGTCGCGTAAGTGAATCTAAAAACAAGATTGTTACGATCCTTCCTTTCAACTTTACGTACTTATGAGATACTTTTCCCATTTCCCAACATATCATCCATGTAGGCAGGTAAAGCTGACAATCCCTAACCCGACGTGATAACTCGCCCCAAACCTAACTCAAGTTAATGATGAAACATAAACTCGACCTGAACCGAATCTGAACTCAACCCGATTTGACCTAATAATAATTTTTTTTCGTAATCTAAAGTTTTACACTTTTTTCAGAAGTTTTTCCATCACAACCCGAAATTAGATGAAATCAAACATGAACCCGACTTGTTGACCCGAATTGCCACCCCTAAGTTGGGCAATGGCAGTGGCGGATAAACACGTGGACATGGGTGGCATGTGCCCCACCAATATTACTTTTTTTTTCAAAATTCAAACATATTTAATTAGTTAAAAGAAAATTTGCGCACAAATAATACATAAAACTTAGTTTGCTCCTGTATTATCCGCGTCATTTTTTTTTCTCAAAATTGGAGGAGCATGCATGAAACAGTGACTCTTCTATGTATATGTTCTTGCTTTCAAAAATTCAAATTGGGTTTCTCTTTCCCATTTATTCTGGTCACAACATGTACGCATCCGATCTCTGCAATACTATGTATGTGTAACAAACCACTCTATGAAGAACAAAAGTGTTCGTGTTTCTTATTGAGAGCAGTCCCATCACGACAAGCACATTAAAGAAAATCCAAATTCAACTGCTTGTCCAAAAGGAGTTGAAAAGACAAAAAAAAACACTTCCAATTGTAATCTTTTATAATCAGGTTTGATTTGTAGCAACATATATATATATATATATTTCAGCTTTTGTCCTGTCCTTTTTTAGTCTTCTTTTTTTATTTAAAAAATAGAGAAAGTATTAAGTTTAACCGGATCCTTTTAACTTCTTTATCAAAACAAATGTATGATATAATGTAATATGTTGTTGGATTGGTCTCAATGCATAACTTTACATATACATCAAATTCTTATAATTTTAGTTATAGATAATTAATACTAATAGCTAAAATCGTGTATTATAAGCGAAAGTCAAAATATCGCATCAATAAAATAGAAATGAAGGTGCATTGTATTTAAATATAATATTACTATAGTCTTTTTGTAATTTGGTGCCCCACCAAATTTGAAATTACGGATCTTTCTTTGCGTGTAGGATTGATGATGCTTCATAAAAAAAATATTGGTTTAAAGGTAAATCGTTAACTCAATTAATCGCTTTTTAGGTATGATGTTAACTAAAAGTATGCTCGTTATCGTTTTTCTTGTTCAGTCTTAAGCTTTAAAAAAATTGATAATATGGAAACTATATATAGTAGATTTTAAAAGAAAAAAACTTGTGAGTTTTGAAAATGATTATAATGACTATGACTACATTATTTAAATTCATTATATAATCTCTATCATGTGACTTATAAAATCTTAAAACGAAAAACTGAAAATTGATAGTACTACCGGGAAGGGACTAAGTTAGCGATTTCACTTTACTTCTCGCAATAATTTTTTTTATTTTATTGGCACAAGAATCCTCCATCATTACCATTGCGCACTCAACTTTAAGAAAAAAACACAAATGTGACTTACTCTTTCTCCTCTCTCTTTCACTCTTCACCAGTGCCACTGCCATTGCGTCGTGGATAAACGATACACTTGTACCTTCGACATAGTTCGTTGTCGGTAACCCTTTATCCCCAAATTTTACCGGGTGCCCAAATTGCAAGTTTTCTAATTTTAATATCATGGTTATATCTATATGAATCGAATCATTGTTCAATTATTATTCTAATATTTGCTTAATTTCTATAGTATGAAGGAATATGTCCTTAGACATCCCAGCAATTACTAAATATAAATATGAATTAAATTATGAAGATAATAAAGCTAATTATTTTAGTAATCGTATTTTCTTATTAGAGAATAAATATATTTAATAGAACAATATTGATTGGGCCTATAACTAATATATATTAATCCTATAAGGTCACACATTGTAGCATAAGTTGGACAAAACAATCCAAATTCATTTAGGATTAGGGTTGGCCGGCCATAAAGGGAATAGGAGGAGGATTAGTTCTCCTAACTTGCCTATGACTCTTCTATTATATATAGGATATAATATTAGTATTTAGGTGATCACTTCATTAAGCAGTTTCTTTTCACAAAGAGAGAGCTTGAGAAACCATAATCCTTCCCTAAAATCGGCGCCTGTACCACCAAAAGCAAGGGATCTTTTCTCTTTCGTTCTAGCAGACGTTGGTGTTCAACTGGTGCTCATGGACTGATTAGAGGAGCAATACTTGAGGGTCTTAGATCTTTGAAGCTTGCATACAACAAGGAAATCACGCTACAAAGGTTGTATATATAATCCTTATTAAATGATTCATGTGTTTGATTATGTTTGCGATCCTATGATAGATGTTAGGAAATTGTTTCCTGAAATTCCGCTATATATGCTTCTATATGTTCCTACAGTGGTATCAGTTTTGCCTAATTCATAAGATCATGTTATTGTATGCAAAGTTAGAGTCTTTATTCAATTAAGGGACGTCTGGAGGATTTATTTATGGCTTGAATTTGCATAATTAATATTTGATATTAATTGATTGGAAATTACAAATAGTTGATTTATTTGTGATTTATGCTCAAATTAATTCTACAAAGGTACAATTTTTTATATATTATGGACGAAATAAATTGGTTAATTCACTCCTAAACTTTCGGTTTTTTATAAATATATTTGTTAGATTTAAAATTATTTAGTGTTTAATTTGATTAATCATTGTAATAATTTGTTAACAATTAAAAGATTTGATTTTTTTTATTTGTTAAATAAATCTAATGTTCATCACCCACATAGATCTATAATAATATGATGGTTTAAAATAATTTGATCATTTTTCCCACTAATTTGCGGATATTTATCATATTATTTGTGAATTTTAGTTAAACTTTATGTTTAATTTGATTATTCATAAATTTTAAGGATAACAATTAAAATATCTAATTTTATTTGTTTTGATAATTCAGTAGATCACCCTAAATATTATTTCCAATTTTTTTGGATTTTAATTGTGAATTTTCTGAATTTTTTTGATATAAATTGATTTTTTGCCCTAATTTTGAATAGTTGTTAGATTTATTGTTTAATAAAGATTATGCATTGAAATCTAATCTCAACAAACCTAAAATTTTTATTAAAATTTGTTGATTGATTCAAAATTTATGCCATAATTTTCAGATTACTAAAACCTAATTAAATCCTAAATTTTTAAATAAATTGTTGGTTAAAGATTTATTGGAATTTTTGTCAATTGTTACAAAATTCAAAAGGGTTGCCAACCATGGCTGGGTGGCCCCACCAGGGACGGTGGAGCCACGGTGGCTGGTGGAAAGGACCGGAATATGGCGGGGCAATGGAGACGTTGGTGGGGAAGGGTGAGCAGCGCGCGTGCGACGTGCACAGTTCTGCCCTCCTCGCGAGCTGCTGGCAGGGCTGGTCGTCCTTGCTGTCGGTGTTTGCTGGGGGCTGGCTAGCCGGCGCGTCAGGTGGTGCACGACGCGGCTAGGGATGGCTGACGATTTTGCTGCTGGCCGGTGCCGTGGGTGTGTGATGTTCACCAGTGAGTACTGGTGGGGTTTTGGGGCTAGCAGCTGCTAGTCTCGTGTTTCCAACATTAAAAAAAAAATTCTTTGTAAAATTTGAATTTTAAAATTGAGCATAAATCACAATCTTTCCAACAATGCAAATTAAGTCATTAAGGACGACCAGCCCGTATTTACTTGAAATCGCCCGTATTTTTTTTTAAAATACTCCTAAAGTACCCCCTACAAATACTACCCCATACCCCCCACACTCTCTCACTCTCTCACTCTCTCACTCTCACTCCTCACTCCCACCATAGCCACCACCACCAAAGCCACCACCACCCCCAAAGCCACCACCACCACCACCACTGCCACCACCACCACACGGCAACCACCACCACCAGGCGAGGAAGGTCGTACCGGCGACCACCAGAGTGAGGACGAAGAAGACACCGACGCCGACGCCGACCACCACCACAACACGCCGGAAAAAGAATGGGCCCAAGGAAGAAGGGAAAGGAAATCGGGGAATCTTCAAATCAGGTTAGTTTTGTAGTTATTTGTGGTCAAAACCAACGTAGGCTTGCCGGAAAATTGCCCCACTCGTCGCCGGAAAAACGAGGCAAAAAAATTTTTTTTTTTTTTCCGTAAATGCAGGGCAACGGATAAGAAATCCGTTACCACCACACGGTGGTAACGGACATCTTTACCGTTACCACCGCGAGAGGTAACGGTTCCGATCTACGTTACCTCTGCGGTGGTAACGGTAAAGATGTCCGTTACCACTGCGGTGGTAACGGAATTTTCGTCCGTTGCCCTGCATTTACGGAAAAAAAAATATTTTTTTTGTTCTTTGTGTTTTCCGGCGAGGGAGGGGGGGATTATGGGTTTTTTTTTTTCTTTTTTTTTAATTTATGTTTATGTTTTATTAATTTCTGTTTTTTTATAATTATATTTTTATGTTTATTTTAAATAATTTATGTTTGTTCGTAATTTATGTATTAATAATTTCTGTTTGAATTAAAAATAATAATTTGTGTTTATTTGGGCTTTTATAATTAATGTCAATAGTTATTTGAATATATTAATTTAATTGGAATAGTTAATATGTTAATTTGTGTGATAATATGGTAATTAGGTTTTATTATTATTATGTTAATGCATGTTAGTAACATGGTAGTATTATTTAATTTATTTGATTTAATTTATTTAATTGTTTAATAGCATGTGATAATAGTATTATTTAATTTTAATAGTTATTATATAATAAGTTAATATATTGATTTGAGCATGTTATTATATTATTAAAATATTTCAATGATATTAGCATGTTATTATTTTATATTAGTAGCATATTACGATTATTTATTGTAATGATATTAGCATGTTAATTTGTTTTTATTAACATGTTAATTTATGTAGGGTATTTGTTTTTATTAGCATGTTTACTAATGATATTAGCAAGTTAATATGATTTATTGTTGTAATTTTAGTTAATTAATTATTAGAAAGTGAATAGTTATATAATAATGCCCTACTTTACTTACTTTGCACATGTTAATATATTTTAATAATATTATGTTAACACCATCACCAATGTTAATGCATCTTAGTATTAGTTTTCCTTATAATTTTAGTTAAGTAATTATTAGAGTGTCAATGGTTATAGATTAGTAGTAATTACAATATAATAACGTAGACATTAAATAAATAATAAATAATTAACATAATGTATTATTAGGGTCTTGATGGTCCCGAGGGATCGACGCCACGACACACTAGATCTCGTGGTGTTGATGCATCTAGTAGGAGGGCGAGGATCGATGCTCGAGGCTAGCCGGATGCCTATTCCCGAGGACGCGCCCGATAGTCTTGGGATGGGATACTTGGGGACGAGCAGGGAGTTAGATCATGCTATGAGAGATGACGATGGAGCCGATGTGGGTGAAGTCGCCTCCCATGTGCCTCGTGAGGAAGGGTAGTAGAGGGAGGTTTGTTTCGGGGTCGAGTTCCGGATCTAGTAGGGTCCGTCGAGCAGGGCTAGAGCTGCTAGGGATACTTCGTGGTTAGTTACCGAGGCGATGCCCGGGGGGCCCACTTGACGGTACCCCGATTCCTAGTTGGCGGGGGCACGTCGGCTCCCGTATATACCACGATACGATTGCTAGGGATGTTATGTTTGTGCCATAACCGCTCCAATGCATTTGATCCGTTCTTCGACTTGGGGTTTCCGCGGCAGATCGTTGCGGCGCTTGGATAGATCTTGTATTGCCCAGCTACCGGGGATTATGTTTGGGCACCTTGACTTTCCATTACTTACAGCGTTTGTAGAGCGTTGGCGGCCCGACACGAACACGTTTCACATGCCTTTTGGAGAGATGACGATCATGTTACATGACGTTTGGCGGATCCTACGTGTTCCTATTGAGGGTCGGATCTGTTAGTGCTGTTTTGCCGACTTCGAGTTGTATGTACGGTTTGAGGAGCTCCTCGGCTTGACTCGTGAGGAGTTATTATGTGAGGACTCACGGGTGCGGAGGAACGGTGGCGTTACCGTTCGAAGATTTTCGATCCTTTGCATGGATCGGGCCGTCCGGGCGACGTGCGAGGTTCGCGCATGGTTCCTCCCGACACTTGGGTGTACCCTCTTCACCGATAAGAGTGGTTCCCGCCTCATGCCCCGAGAACATAACCGAGCCGGGATGACCTTGATTTAGTTCATACTTACTCGTGGGGCTCAATTGCTTTGGCGTACCTATACCGTCGCCTAGGGGTTGCGTCTCAGAGCGGATAGCAAACAAGGTTGCCGGGTGTCGACGCTCCTCCAAGGTCTTTGGATATACGAGTACTTCCCGTGTTTCCGACCACGGCGAGAGGGGCGGCCTTCGGTGATCATGATCCCCGGGCACGGAAGTGGGATTATCACATCGTCGGCAAGGATTTCGTCCGACCGGAGTCCATTCGTAGACGCTTGGACAACCTTCGGGTTTCGGAGGTACGAATATTTAATGCATTAGTAGAATATATATTATTATGTTCTCATATATTACTACTACGTTAGTAACATGAAATTATTACATTTATCCATTTTCGTGTCGATCGGACGCCATATGGGGATGACCAGGCGCCATGATTCCGAGGACGTTGTATGTCGGTTTCATACGTTATCGAGGTATCATTGAGCCGTACAACCCGGATCGTGTACTGCGACAGTTGGGTTTTGTTCGAGTCATTCCTACCCCTCCTATTCAGCTCGATTTCGCATACGGGCCGTGCAACCCGAAGAGGTATGAGGTTCGGTTCTCGGTCTCGGTGGCCGAGTCTGCATGGCGGCGGTTCCCGCCATATCTTTGGGGGTCTCAACGTATCACGGTTGAGACGGGTTACTCGTCACGGAGAGTGTTCGTGGGAGTACATGGATTGGTTTTGTACATATTCCCATCCTACCCTCATTCTTTGAGATAGGACGCATATTCCGCCCCGGGCCAACACTTCAAACACCCACTATGTACGCAATATAATCATTTATTTGTTTACTATTTTATATGTTATATTATTGATACATAACATAACATAACTAACCGACTTTTTGCGGTGGATGGCCCGACATTTTGACGCCACGAGAGCGTTGACGGAGGATCGGCACAATGACCGGCGACCCAACACTTCTTTGGCATATGAGATGTTGGCCGACCTCGCTCGGGATTGGGATGCTGCATTGCGTCTAGATCGGGCACGGGACGCTGCTGAGGACGAGCATCATCATGACATGTAGTCATTGCATTTCAGTGTTCTCATTCCATTAGTTATGTATGGGTGTATTATGTAGTTACATTTTTTGATGATATTACTTTGGGTGTATTATGTAGTTACATTTTTTGATGATATTACTTTGTTAGGTATATATGACTTTGGTTTTATGATGATATTTATTATTTCAATTTGAATCATTGCAACCTATTGTTTCAATTTGAATCATTGCAACATATTATTTCAATTTGAATCATTGCAACTTATTATGATCCAACATTATAAATTAATATGCTCCAACATTATAAATTAATATCATATCAAATACTACTTATTCGGCTCAAATTCAATTATCAAATAGTATTAATAATTACAAATGCATTTATCAAATACATTACATAAAATATTACAATGAATAGATCGCACTATGTACTATATACTAAGAAGAGAGTAACTCATCCCATAAAGCGCGTCGCACACCATACAACAGATCCCAACCATCAACACTATCTTCATGCATGTTATGCCACAAGTTATGAATAAGTGGTACCGGTGATCCGGGAAGTAACTCCAGTCTAATATAATGCTGAAAGGTACCAAGATGTGCAATTACGAGTTCGTTAGTTGGACCCACCGTGTATTCAGAAGCACGCCAAGGAAGGACAGTGATACACGGATATAGTTGTCCCTCTGGGCCAAGTCCTACTAAAATGACTGCGGCATTGAACATCTGCGCAATAGGAAACAAGTCTTGCGAAGTAACCATCCAATGAGCCTCAGATGCTGCCCCCCCATTCCAAATAATGCGCCTTATTGCTGCGTCTATCCCATCATAATATATACGTGTGTAAACATCCCGATGAGCAGCAATCTCATTTGCCATATTTTGGCGGATAAAACCCCAATGGTCTTCACTCCCTAAAAAACAATCTGCAACAGTTCGAAATCCACGATTCTGCGTCCGCCCGGACATTAGTCCATCTAGTAATGAATGGGCGAAGAATCCCAGGAATCTGCGGTAAAATGGAAATCCACTAACACCATCTTGTCCATCCACGCTTTCCCGATCTACAACAATCAAATTAATTAACATAAAATTTATCAGTACGTATCAAATAAATGTTATCAATAATCAATACATACAATTAACAAACATATTACCTGTAGAAGTTGACAAGCTCATAACCGAACCCGAAGATCCGCTTCTCTTTGAAGACGAACTGGATGTGTGCTCAAAACCACTCTTCTTTCGTTTTGTACTTGGGTGATTCTTTCGGCGTGGTCTCCCTTTGGGGTTCTCGACAATATCGGGCTCAAAAGCTGAATCGCCCGGATTACGCAGATGTTCCTCTAGAACCCGGGTAGCGCTCCGCAATACGGCAGGATCACTACTTTGAACCTGCTCAACCAACTCTAAGAAGTACTGAGAATCTTGTGCTGCCTCAGATACAAACACAGGGTTGTTGACACCATCACCAATGATCAAAGTAGTCCAATAAGGATGTAAGTCCGTCGGTGCAGACTCTCGTTCGCCTCCAATCGTCTCCGTATGGCGCATGCACGGGGATTGCATGTGTGGTTCTCAACGAGCAACCGCAACGCCGATATACCTCGTAGCCTAACTCCCGCATACGATTTTCCTCATGCAAGAACAGTTCTAAACAAGTAATGCGAGACTCGACCATTTAATTGATACAATGCCTGAGTCTTGTACAATATTCCGTGCCGACGCCGACTTTCCTCCAAATCATTCTCAACCTGATTTTCTATCTCACTGTGAGCAATAGAAAAGATGGAGTCCAAGGCAGTTGTGCTACTAAAAACCCAAGACTTCAGTGCAGAGTGTGCACTTTCAACTCGGCTAGTGCACGTGTTCCCAAGGTGAAGTACATTGTCCGTCCATGCTCGCACAAACTTCTCTTTGTACACAAGCCAAGTTGTTTCAACATATTGGATTATTTTAGGCCACTTTCTGTACACATCTCTCATATTATCAACCTCGGCCTCATAACTCCTCTCGTCGGTCGCGTTGACTATCCGATACCAAGTTCGGCTCACGAATCTCGGACCCGCATCGGTGTTGCCCATGATGTTACTCACTCTAGCCTCGCACGTCTTTGTTGATATGCCATCTACATAGCAAATGTGCGAGAGTTAGGAAACACTTCCCGGATCGCTTTCATAAGGCCCAAATCACGGTCAGTAATGAGTGTAACAGGGACAACATTCACTCCAATAAGCAACCTAAACTTGTCCAACACCCAATTATAACTATCAGCTGTTTCGTTGGCCATCAGAGCATACCCAACCATAAAATTCTTGTTGCACGGCGTCATCCCAATGAGCTCTAGAAAAGGCATGTTATATTTGTTGGTTTTATATGTTGCATCCATACCAACAACAAGTGGATAAGTTCGGAGGATATTTGCCGAACGAGGGTGCACCATGAATGTTGCAGTCATTGCATTTGTCTTCTCGTCTTGCCTAATCCAGTGAAGGTAGTCGCTCTCTCGAGCAAGGTGAAGGAAGTGTTGCATCACGTCTCTACCATCCATTGCTTCCCTTCTATCCTTTTCCTTCCGGTTGTACAAGTGTCTCATATTTGGATGATCATCGGGAAATTTTTCATTCACGACTTTCATTATACTAGCGAGGCTTAACGTGCGACTTTATCATATCGCGAGCGAATACCTTTGCCGCCGGACTAAGGCCGCCGATGGGTCGATGGCCCTCGGGGTAATGAATGAACTCATGATTGTGCATGCCCCTAATCCCCCGTTCGCTTTGATCACCCATCCAGTTCGATCCGGGTACTCCAAATACTCAACCTTAACTCCCGCTCTACGCCCACGAGGCTTTTGTCTTTGTAGCTACCCAAGATGCTACACTAAGATCTCTACCTTCACCCCTATATGGTGCGCCCCGGTTACATTTCATATATACATATTCTCGTCCACTAGGATCGTGTTTATGATTTGACATAATAATCATCACAAACCCGATTTCATTTGCCCTTTTCTTAACCCAATCTTGTAGTTCCTTTTTCTCAGCCCATAGTGTTTCATTATAAAACATGTGATTATAATCTATATAATCACCCCCCAAAGTCCGGCAAATAAGCCTATAATGTTTAGCATTTTTTCAATTAGACAACATATAATCAATAATATTATTCACATATTTGAAAACAATATCAAAAAATATTAACTAAATATTCGTTAACAAAATTAACATAAACGGATGTACTATTATTCGCTAATTACAAAATCAATACTAATTATGACGGAAAATCAAATATTAACTAAATGGAACATATTAAATATTAACATTTAATTAATATATTCAAATTAACTATTCACATAAATTATAAAAACCCAAATAAACACAAATTATTATTTTTAATTCAAACAGAAATTATTAATAAATAAATAAATAAATTAGGAACAAATATAAAATATTTTAAATAAACATAAATATATAATTATTAAAAAACATAAATTACTACAAACATAAACAAAACATAAATTTTAAAAAAAGAAAAAATAAAAAAAACCCAAACTCCCTCCCCCCCAACCCCTCGCCGGAAAACACGAGGCTAAAAAAGATATTTTTTTTTTCGAAAATGCGGGGCAACGGATAGGAAATCCGTTACCACCGCCTCCGGTAACGGATCACTTTCCCGTTACCACCACAGAGGTAACGGATCAGATCTACGTTACCTCTGTGGTGGTATCGGAAAAGTGATCCGTTACCATGGTAACGGATCACTTTTCCGTTGCTTCCACAGAGGCAACGGATTTTTGGTCCGTTGGTTCTGTGGAAGCAACGGGTTTTACATCCGTTTCTTCCACTGGGGTAACGGATTTTCGATCCGTTACCCTGCTCCGGTGGCCAAAAAAATTTTTCCGGCAACTTAAAAAAAAAAAAAATCCAACTTACCACATTTCGTTCCGGCGGTGTTGACGGTCCTTCATCGGACATTTTGCGTCGGTGGTGCTCCGGTGGTGGGTGGTGGTCGGCCGGCGGTGGTGTTCGGAAGGTGGTGGTGGTGTTAGTGCTTGATGGTAGAGAGAGAGAGAGAGCTTAAGTTTGGTGAGAGTGGAGAGGGTAAAGTGAGGTGAAAGGGGGAGGGGCATGGGGGGTATATAATGAAAAAAATACGGACGATTTCAAGTAAATACGGACGGTAAATAGCGATTCGGATATTGATTAATGGCATATATGAATAGTATTTGAATTAAAATAATAAAGTTTCCTAAATAATTTCTAGCTTAAATTTGTTAAGTTTTATAATTAGGAAAAAGTTATATGCAGCCCTAAGAGCTGCATATAATTATTATGGAAATCTTTATTTGATTATTAATTGTTAATAAGTAAATAGTTTGTGTTTATTTTATTATGATATTATAAATGCATGGATGTTTAATGTAATATGTATGATATTATATTTTGCATGATATGACTAGTATGGCCCAAATTAGGATAGAAAATACGATCTGCGAATTGTTTGTATTTTTGTAACTTTAAATTTTTCGTTATTTATTTAATTCAAATTATGTAATCAAGCATGAGGATCCAAGGAGTTTCAAGGATGATGATCTATGGAGATTCAAGGGAAGATTCATGAAGATTAGTTATTTTCCTAAGTTTAGGGACCATACTAGATCATTTTAATTAGGAAAAATTCACAAGAGAGGGCTCAACTATTACCCATTTTCTTTTATAAGTCTCAACTATGTATTATTTCCTATAGGTCCCAAGTTTACTATCTTATGATTTTCATAGGTCCTTAGTTACTTATAACATATTAAGAAGGTTAGATTTTTAAACATTGATTCGAGTTTATAGGTCTCTGTCACTTGCTGGAAATGTTCGACGATGGTAAACGTTTAAAAATCTTACCTTTTAAACCGGTTATAAATAACTTTGGACCAATGAAAATCACAAGATGGTAAACTTAGGACCTGTAGGGAATAATTCATAACTAGTTATTAGGCCCGGGCTACGCTCCGAGTAAGGAAAATTTTCATTTATTAATATTATATGTTAAGATGTAACACTAAATGTTATTTGGTCTAGTGGTTAAGACTTTAGTATATGTTCTTCAGGTCCCGGGATCAAATCCGATCCTATACTGCGCAATTTCTATTTTTTTAATTGTTGTGGATTGCATGGAGTAAAACTCTCTTAGGGAGAGTGCCACGTGGCACCGTTTCTTGTTTAAGCACGTCTTTTAATATATTAGTATAGATTGGGACTTATAAAAGAAGGGCAATAGTTGGGCCCCCTCTTAAGAATTTTTCCTTTTAAGTATTTCTTTTATTAGTATTAGCATTTATTTTGTTTAAATGCTTGCTTCTAAGTTTGTATGTGGTTAGTTAATTTATGTGTTCACTATTGATTGACCATATTAGTAAACTTAGGTCCCCAAAAGTAATATTGAGTTTTAATTGCTTTTCCAAACAACACCTATAAAGCCTTAGATCATGAGTAATAGGTTCTGCCAAAGTAGGGTGTTGCTCATAATTTCAGAGATAGTACGGTAGGTTTTTGAAACTTACATGTTAATGTTTGGTTTAACTCAACAAAATCATCAAAAGACAAAGTTTTGAGTTTTGAAGCTAATAGATAGGAGTAAACAAAGAGTTGTTAACCTGTCTACCGAGAATTATAATTAGTAAAGTGTTTACTTACCTCAACTACTATACATTGAAGGCAGGGCCAAAGTCCGTTTGATTGTAGTGGGAGCGGATCTTGGTTATTTCTTTATTCGTTAGGGGACTTTCATTTTGAATAAAGGTAGTAGTTAATTAAAACTTGTTTAGTTGCTGCTTTCTTGATAAACATTGATCGAATTTTGCTTTATTATTTGTTGTAGTAATAATGTCTAGTAACAATAACAACAACTCTACTTGTTATTTGCGCTCCGTCCTTTCGAAGGACAAATTTAATGTTGAACATTTCATTGCAAGTGAAAGGAATATGAGAATCGTTCTTAGAACTGAAGAGTTCAAAGACTTTCACATGCAAGGAGAGGAAGCAACGATGCAAGAGATGCATGAAATGGTAACTCAGACCGAGCGAAACATCCCTACAAACCAGGAGAAGAACATAAGGATGTTATTATGGTTAGTAAAGGGCAATTGCTCAATAGGATTGGAATTGCTATTGAGAAGGACGAAAGCAAACAAGTTGCCAAGTCTGAAACTTCTAAAAAGCAAAAGACTACACCAAAACCAAAAGTTGCTGATGAGCACTATTGTTACACCTGTAACAAGGTTGGTCATTGGACGAGTCGTTGCCCCAAGTATCTGAAGGATCAAAAGAAAGGAGTTTCTTGTACATATATGTATGTTATAGAAGTTAACCTAGCAACTTCTGCTTCTTCGGTATTTGATACCGCTTGTGGTTCACACATTATCTGTAATATGCAAGGCCTCAAAAGAAGTAGAACATTAGGAAAGGGAGAAGTAGATCTTCGCGTTGGCAATGGAGCACGAGTTGCTACATTGGCAGTATATAGTCTACTTTTACCTTCAGGATTAGTTTTAGAACTTAATAATTGTTATTTTGTTCCTGCTATCACAAAGAACATTATTACGATTCCTGTTTTGGATTCCGAAGGTTATTCATTTACAATAAAGAACAATTGTTGTTATGCCTATTTGAATGATATGTTCTATGTCTCCGCTAAGTTATCAAATGGCTTATATGTGCTATACTTAGAAACTCATCTATAACATAGACAGCAAGAAACATAAAGCAAATGATTCAAACCCTACATACCTATGGCATTCTCGATTAGGTCACATAAGCTCAAAGCGCATTGAGAAACTTCACAAAGATGGAATTCTCAAATCATTTGATTTCGAATCATTTGATACTTGTGAGTTTTACTTGATGGGGAAAATGACAAAGTCTCCTTTCACAGATTCAAGTGAAAGGGACAATGATCTTTTACCCTCATACATAGGGATGGCAATGGGTCGGGTCCACCTGGACCCATACCCAGGCCCGTTTATTTTTTACAGACCCAGACCCGCCCCAGACCCGTTGGGTCTAGATTTTTCAGACCCATACCCAGATTCGCTGGGTCTAGCGGGTCCATGGGTCCTAACTGGGTCCTTAATGAGTCCTTCTTAGTTTTTAGTTTTCATCACATTTTTGAATCTATGTAATTAAATTTTTTTCGCCTTAATACATATAGGTTCTGCATTCATGGGTAAAGCATTATCTAAACAAAATTTTAAAAAATAACTCATAAATTCTTAAAATGTTAATACTTACAAGTCTTAGATAGAGTTACAACACTAACGAGTTCACAAAATCACAACTTAAAATACCTTAGAGTTTATGTAATTTTTTTTTAATATGTAAATGGGTCTGCGGGTCGGGTCAGGCATATGTGGACCCAGACCCAGACCCATGATCTATGGGACCCAGACCCGACCCGGACCCGTTGGGTCTAAAAAGTCTGGACCCAGACCCTTATAAATGGGTCGGGTCCTGCGGGTCTGGGTCGGGTCCAGGATCCATTGCCATCTCTACTAATACATACTGATGTGTGTGGAACTATGAGTACTTTGGCTTGGGGAGGGTACATTTACTTCATAACTTTTACCGATGATGTAAGCAGATTTGGATATGTTTACCTCATGCGGCATAAGTCAAAATCCTTTGAAAAATTCAAGGTGTTCCAAAATGAAGTACAAAACCAACTTGGGAAGAAAATTAACACATTGCGATCCAATCGTGGTGGTGAATATTTATCTCAAGATATTTTGTTATCATTTGAAGGATTGTGGAATACTTTCACAATGGACTCCACCAGGAACACCACAGTTAAATGACGTTTCTGAAAGAAGGAATCGAACTCTACTTGATATGGTTCGATCCATGATGAGTCTTACTGATCTTCCTATTTCATTATGGGGATTTGCGCTCGAAACAACGACATTCACATTTAACAGAGCACCATCCAAAGTAGTGGAAAATATACCATATGAAATGTAGACTGAAAACGTTCCAAAATTGTCTTTTATAAGGATATGGGGTTGTGAAGCTTATGTAAAACATTTACTAGCTCTCTGATAAGCTTTCACCCAAATCCGATAAATGTCTCTTTGTGGGTTACCCGAAAGAGACTAGGATACTACTTCTACAACCTAAGCAAAAAAAAAGTGTTTGTTGCTCGTAATGGTGTCTTTCTGGAAAAAAAAGTTTAATTCCAGAAAAAAGATTTTTTGTTCCAAACTACCTTTAACTTTCATGTTTTTGCAAGAAACTAACTTACAAAAAATTTGTTGCCCTAAACTACCTTACTTTTAACGTTTTGTTGTTGACAACTACCTTATGCCGGTTTCCGGCGTTTGACTTTTTTTTCGTTCATTTAATATCACGTGCTTAGCACGTGACCTCTCTAACCCATTATTTTAAATTTTCCCCTTTGTCCCAAACTACCTTTAACTTTCAAGTTTTTGCGAGAAACTACCTTAAAAAAAATTGTCGTCCCAAACTACCTTTTACTTTCAAGTTTTTGCAAGAAACTACCTTAAAAAAAATTGTTGTCCCAAACTACCTTTAACTTTCAAGTTTTTACAAGAAACTACCTTACTTTTACCATTTTGTTGTTAACAACTACCTTATGCCGGTTTACGGCATTGACTTTTTTCCCATTCATTTATTTCTAAAATGTACTTTGATGGAATTTTTGGGGCAACAGAAGCAACTGTTGCTGGTAATCATAGTATGATTAGAGAAATTAGTAGGTGTAATCAAGTCGTTCTATCATATGTTCATATGAATGGAAAATACTAATTTTGCTACATTTTGTCTTACATGATGAATGCAAATACAATATATCAAGTGATGAATGCAAATAAATACTCCCACATACTTAAGTGATCGAATAAAAAACTGTAGGAACAAAAACTGGTAACTAAATTGACACACTTAACTGACCACCGTGGCGTGAGAAGATCACTGCCCTAAAGTTGAATTTGCCCCGCAACAACACACGGACTCACAACAATCAACCTCCAGGGATACACGGCTTCTGCCTTTCCGGTGTTGACAGAAAAACAGATTAAGAACGCTCTTGAATACTGCCCAGAATATTAGAGGAAGAAAGAGAAGAGAAGTGAATGTGTTTCTGTGTTTCGAGAATACCAGAACACTGGTATTTATAGAGCCAACAAACCCAGACGAAATCAGAACGTGGCTGAAATCGTGGGAAAAACGGTCACATCATGGGAAGAGTCATGGCCGAAAATCAGGAGCATGATTAAGGGAGAAAACGGCATTAAAAGAGAGATTAAGGGGAAAAACGGTAACTTAAGACTGATTAGAAAACGGTCAAAAAATGGCAACATAATTTTGACCCAAAACTATAGTTAAGTTAAGTTTATTCCCCAAAGCCCAAAGCCCAAAGCCCAAGGCCCAAGGCCCAAGGCCCGGTCCGGGCGGGCGGCGGCGGCGCGCGTGTGGTATCCACACATCACCACATACCCACTAAAAGCCTCATTGCTACTCAACTCAAAGGGTAGAGAAAGAGTAATGGTTATAAACTTTACTCTTCCCTCATATTCTTTCAATGTGGGACAATAGGAAAAAATGACTCTTCATATTCTTTTGAAGCAAACTTAAAGTTTATATTAAAAACTCCAACAATCCCCCACATGATTCAAAAGAAGAAAGCAGAAAGAAACGGGGCTGAAAAAGATGATCTGGGCAATAGATACTAGGTTTTGAAGTATCAATGTCTTATGGACTTGAATTGACACTTAGTGCATACAAGTATGTCTTACTGTAATAAAAGGTAGATTTCTCTTTGAACCTTTCATGAGGTTAGCAAACCATAGATGCGCACTCAACCTTTTTCAAATCAAGAAACGTTCTCGCAATTGTAATATTAGTGCCCCACAATTAACCTGGATTCTCATGAATGCTCTAGAGAGTCTAAGCCTTTTGACTCTCATAGGGGATTGGGCGTAACCCCCACATTCACATAGGTAAGTTCATCAAGTTTGTACTGTCACAAACCACCTTAAGTAAGGCTATGAACTTATTAAGAGCTATAAGCTCAACCTCACACATATAACAGTATAATAAAATAAAATACTACATCACTTTTTATTACTAGGAATGGTAGTAGTATTAACAACTTGAGTTATTTTGTGATTTCGTTTGACCCTTTGAACTTAGGAATTCCTAAGAAGGGTATCCACCACAATTCACTCCACAATAGGCTTTAAACCCATTCCTTGTGCTGACTCCAAAGACCATTTTTCTACAAAGGCCTTTGGTAAGAGGATCAGCAATATTCCTCTCTGACTTTACATACTCGAGTGACAACACATTATTTTTAACTAAATTTCTAACAACAAGCATGCCTTAAGCGAATATGCCTTCTCTTTCCGTTATAGGCTTGATTATTTGCTACCCCAATTGCTTTGCTTGCGAATCACACCGCATAGAAACCGATGGAGCCGGCTTCCCCCACAATGGAATATCGGCAAGCAAACTCCTTATCCATTCAGCTTCTTGACCCGCCAATTCTAAAGCAATAAATTCGGATTCCATGGTAGATTTCGCAATACATGTTTGCTTTGATGATTTCCATGATATAGCTCCACCAGCAAGAGTAAAAACATAACCGCTAGTAGATTGAATTTCATCATTATCCGACACCCAATTGGCATCACAAAATCCTTCAAGGACACAAGGTGTCCTTTGATAATGTAGACCCCAATTGATAGTGCCTTTTAGATACTTCAACAATCTAATCAAGGCAACCCAATGCTCTCGATTAGGACCGTGAGTATACCTGCTCAATCTACTAACAAAGATAAGCTATATCACGTCTAGTATAATTCATCAAGAACATTACACTACCAATTATTTTTGCATATTGTTCTTGGGATATACTATCACCCTTATTCTTTTTCAAATGAATACTAGAATCATATGGGGTTTTCACGGGAATGCAATCAAATTGATCAAACTTCTTTAATATTTTCTCAACATAATGAGATTGATTTAAAGATATCCCATATGACGTTCTAGTAATCTTTATTCCAAGAATAACATCAGCCTCTCCTAAATCCTTCATCTCAAAACAAGAATTTAGGAAACTCTTAGTTGCATTTACTACGTCTATATTAGTCCCAAAGATTAACATATCATCCACATATAGACATATGAAAACACAACCAAGCTCATCAACTTTGGAATAAACACAAGCATCGAAATCATTTACCAAAAAATCATTTGAAGTAATAGTTTGATGAAATTTATCATACCATTGTTTTGGTGCTTGTTTTAATCCATACAAAGATCTAATAAGCTTGCATACCTTGTCCTCTTGACCAGGGAACCTCACATCCTTCAAGGTTGCTTCATATAGATCTCCTCATTTAACTCACCATTCAAAAATGCAGTTTTCACATCCATTTGATGCACAATCAAATCATGAATAGATGCAAGTGCAATTAACGCTCTAATGGTGGCTACCTTAGTCACGGGAGAATAAGTATCAAAAAAGTCTAAACCGTGTTTTTGGCGATGCCCTCCAACTACAAGTCTAGCCTTATATTTGTCTAAAGACCCATCAGGCTTACATTTCTTTGTAAAAATCCATCTACTACTTAGGGTCTTACAACCTCTAGGAAGGTCTGACAAAATCCAAGTATTATTACTCATAATAGACTCAATTTCACCGTTAATAGCCTCTAACCAAAAACTTGAGTCTACGAGATCTCATGGCCTCAAGCATAGGTTCTTGGGTTCTCTTCCAATACAAGCACATTGACATCTTGCTCATCTAAACACTCTTTTTCGCCTAGAAAGGTAGTAATAAAATCGGGTCCGAAACTAGACTCAATTCTAGCTCTCTTACTCCTTCTAGGTTCTAAAGTCTCACTAGATGATGCAATGTCATGATGCAAAGTAGAAGAAGATGCAGCAGGCAAGTATGATGATATACTAACTTTCATAGGAAAAACATGCTCAAAGAATTCAACATCCCTTGACTCTCTAATAGGACCAAAACCGAAGCATCCTTAAGAATGAGTCTATATGCAGACCTGTTAGAAGCATAACCAATAAAGATACCATCTACAGTCTTAGGTCCAATCTTACTCCTTTGAAAGTCGGGAAGTCCAATCTTACCCAAACACCCCCACACTTTGAGGTAACCCAAATTAGGCTTGAAGCCTTTCCATAATTCATAGGGAGTCTTATCTAACTTCTTATGGGGAACTCGATTAAGAACATAGCAAGCAGATAAAATAGCCTCACCCCACATGTTAGTAGGCATACCCGAACTAATAAGCATTGCATTCATCATATCCTTAAGAGTCCTATTTTTCCGCTCGCCTATTCCATTTTGCTCGGGTGTATAGGGAGGCTGTAACCTCATGAATAATCCCATTAGACTCACAAAATTTCTTAAGGGAAACTCCATCATATTCCCCACCCCTATCCGATCTCACCCTCTTAATCTTAAGGTCCAATTGGTTCTCAACTTCGGCTTTATAAATTAGGAATTTCTCTTGACCTCATCCTTAGATTTCAATAAATAAACCTTAGTATAACGTGAAAAGTCATCAACAAATGTAATATAATACTTCTTTCCTCCCCTACTCATGGAATTCTTAAAGTCACCTAAGTCACTATGGACTAACTCTAATAAAGTAGAGGAACGGGATACATTTTTATTGAATGCTTTCTTAGGGTGCTTAGCTTCTACACATACTTCACATTTCTCAAACGATGTATTGCTAAAGTCGGGAATAAGACTAAGATGTTTAAGTCTTTTAACGGATGCAACATTCACATGACCTAGTCTAGAATGCCATAAAGAAACAGACTCAAGAATATAAACGGAAGCATGAGAGTTCTTATTATCAATTACAACATCCAAAACAAAAAGTCCAAAGATTACAAAAGCCTTTACCCACAAAAACACCATTTCCGGTTAATACAAGTTTATCGATTCAAAAGCTAACTTAATTCCAGCTTTGTTTAAAAGAGAACCGAAATGAGGTTTCTACGGATGTCGGGAACATGCAAAACATTCTGCAAAAGCAATGGTTTTCCGGAAGTTAATTTCGGGAAAACCTTTCCTTTGCCTAGAACACTCACGAGTGCTTGAGTTGCCCATGAAGACGCATTCCCCTTCGAAACATTGCTTGTAGTCCTGGAACATCTCCTTGTTGGCGCAAATGTGACGGGTTGCACCGGTATCAACGATCCATTCAAGCAACATTGCTTACCGAGATTGACCTCGAGACACCACAAGCAGCAATAATGTCGTCTTCAAGCAAGGTTGGCTTGAGCTTTGTTGTCTTTTGCTTTGTTTGGAGCTTCCTTTCTTAGACGGCAATCCTTGGCAGCATGCCCATACTTACCACACACGAAGCAATTTCCCTTAAACTGACCTTTTCCCTTGAAATTGATATAATTCTGCCTTGTACCATGAAACCGATTAGGACCCTTACCTTTTGGTCCTTTACTCGCAAAGCACCTTTATTTTCCACAAGATTAGCGAAAGAGGAAGAATGATCAACAATTTCCCTTTAATTTGGATACGGTTCTGCTCCTCAATCTTAATGTGGGAAACTAATTCTTGAAGGGTAAAGTCTTTCTGCCTATGTTTTAAGGAATGCACAAAATTTTCCCAAGACGGAGGTAATTTTTCAAGTAAACAATTGGCTTGGAACATATCAGGAATATCCATACCCTCAGCCACAATATCAGCACACAAATGTTCATACTCATGAACTTGATCTAATACAGGTTTATCATCAGACATAGAGAACTTCAACCAACGGCTACAAGCATATTTTTTAGTCCCAAAATCATCAGTACCATACTTAGCATTCAAGGCATCCCAAATATCCTTAGCATTTTTGGACTTACTATAAATCATGTACAGGGCAGCAGTCATATAATGTAGTAACATTCCACGACAAGTCTTATTATCTTTAACAAAATCCCTACTGGAATTCTCAGGAGCAGTAACAGCAGACAAACAGTAATCTACCCCAATTTGACCCAATCGTGGGAAAAACGGTCACATCATGGGAAGAGTCATGGCCGAAAATCAGAAGCATGATTAAGGGAGAAAACGGCATTAAAAGAGAGATTAAGGGGAAAAACAGTAACTTAAGACTGATTAGAAAACGGTCAAAAAATGCCAACATAATTCTGACCCAAAACTATAGTTAAGTTAAGTTTATTCCCCAAAGCCCATGGCCCATGGCCCGGCGGCGGCGGCGCGCGTGTGGTATCCACACATCACCACATACCCACTAAAAGCCTCATTGCTACTCAACTCAAAGGGTAGAGAAAGAGTAATGGTTATAAACCTTACTCTTCCCTCATATTCTTTCAATGTGGGACAATAGGAAAAAATGACTCTTCATATTCTTTTGAAGCAAACTTAAAGTTTATATTAAAAACTCCAACAAAAACTACCATAATAGTCAAATGATTGCCAATTGTTTTAGGCAAAAACAAAATACATAGCACACATAAAATGCTTACATAGTAGTAGCATACATAAGTTTACTCCAAAATGCATAATATTGGAAAACCAATTTGTATATATAAGTTAATTGAGTGAAAGCTAAGTTATGTTTGACTGGCAAAATCAGGCACCACTGTTGAAATGCAACTAGATTGAGATGGTTGACTTTGTTGTGGGGGTTGCAGGGTGCTTGTTTGAACTTGATCACCAGTGCCCTTCCTCTTTCTTTTCTTCTCTTCTTCTTCTCTATAGTTTGCACCACTAGATCTACTGACTTTGGCTTTCCTCCTTTAGACTTTGGAGCAGTTGGTTGTGGTGGTTTTTTTTGCACTTTTTCTTGTTGTGGCCAATACCACAACAATTTGAACACTTGTTTTGCTTCTTCTCTCTGGCTACTTTCCCTTCCTCTGGTTCCTTAATTCTTTTCTTTTGCTTTGGTCTACCGGGCATAACCCTAATGGTGGGAGGCATAGGTTCTGTGTAATCCCCGTATTTTTATGAATCTTATAAATATATTTTAATACATAGTTATTTATATTTTAATATATATTAGCATTTTAATGATTTCATATTTCAAAGGTTGACTATTTGAAAGTCAAAGGAAGTGTTTAAATAATTTATTCAAGTTTTATATTTATTAAAGTCGTTCTTTGAAAGTACTTGAAATGTTTGAAATACGTATTTGGATTTGAAAAAGAGTTTAAATGGGATTAGGAACCCAAATACTAATCCTAGTGATGTTAGGAGTTCAATCACTATTCCTATTCATCATCAAACTCTATTTGAAGCCCAATTGCCTTTTCCTAAGCCCAAAAGGGAAACACCTATATAAATACATTGAACCCAAATATTTTACCCACACATTATTTTCTCTCTCCTCACTCCTCAAAACCGGCGCCCCTACTACGTTCTTCCTCTCGGTTTTCTTTCTTCTCTTCCAAGAAACGATTTCTTCTTCAACAAGAAACCTCCTCCTTCACTTCGAACCACCGCCGACCACCGTGAAGTCGGCTGCCGCTGCTGCCACGTCATCTGCCGGCGTCCTTCTTCCTTCTTTTTCTTCTTGTTTTGGTTTGTTCTTTTCTTCCTCCTCAAGTTTTGACTAAAGATTATGTTTTTATGTTTTGTTTTAGTACTAGTTATGATTAGAGGCTTTAATTTACTGTTTTAATGGCGAATCTATGATTATTTAAATTATGTATTGAAAGAATAAAATTTCAGATTTGATTATTATATTTAGATTGAGTTTTAAATATCCAAAGTATGGATTTTTAGGGTTTAAGAGATTGGAAAATCATAGTAGCATGTTATAAACTATGAAATTGATTTAAATTATGAATTTAAGCATGTTTAAGTATGTTTAAAGGAAGTTTTAATAATTTATAAGTTGCTGGAATTTTAGAAAGGTTGTTATTAATGGAGTTTTATGGATTTTAATGACTAGTATAGTAGTACTATGTTAGGAAGTATTGGTATTTGAAGTTTTAATGATGGAACCAACTTTTAAATATTTTTAAGGGAGGTTTAAAGTATTTTAAAGTTGCTGGAAATTATTTGAGTATTGATTATAAATTTATATTGGTTGTTTTAGGCGGAGAATTCTCCCTAGGCGACTTTTAAGTTGGTTAAAGTGGCATTCTAGTTTGTCTACACAAGGTACGTACATACCTATGTGTTGATTGAGATAATATCATGATTTTAGGAAGGAGAATTATGTAGTATCATGTATAGGAACTATGTTGAGTTCATATATGATATTTATTATGTTGGATTTTGCATGTTTTATGCCGTGGTGTAAACATGTTGATTATGAGATTATATTATGAGATTTATATCATGTTTGTATGGAATATTGATGCAAGCATGTTGGTTGGGAACTTTAATTTATTAATTCACATGGGGGAATTAATATATTTATTAGTATTGGATCATGTTTGATCATTGTTCCCTTTTTGTATTTCACTACTTTATGAGGACTGTGGGCCTTATTTGGTAAGTTGATAAGTTATGCCTTTGAAAGGTAAGATTGGTTGTTGGCTAGG
The DNA here is from genome assembly GCA_947646795.1 of Beta lomatogona. Taxonomy (NCBI): domain Eukaryota; kingdom Viridiplantae; phylum Streptophyta; class Magnoliopsida; order Caryophyllales; family Amaranthaceae; genus Beta; species Beta lomatogona. Next base: position 1,227,777 of record CANSNZ010000018.1, on the reverse strand, counting down.
TTCAACAAGAAAGAAAGATTGGAATAAAAAGAAGTATTCTTGGATTGTAAGTTGTGTAATCGCTTATTAAATCCTAAGATAAAAAGAAGTTCAGTTGTGAATGTTTGAATTAATAGTTCTGTATTACTTGTGTGTCATTATAAGTAATAAATTGTAAATCACGTAAAGTGTAACTTGGATAGTAATAAACTTTAGACTGGTGCACGTTTGAAGTTGGACAATCAGGAGTTGGGGTACATGGTGAGCGTGCCATAACTTTTTCTTGGAATGGGATTGATCACCATTCCTATTTTTATTCAAAGGTTCCTCGATATCGCAGAATACGGAGTCGCGCCCGTATTTCGTCTTCCGAGGTGAAGGATGGTTTTTAGTTAGACAACTCGGTCCAATAACTATTCCATTAAAGTGATAAAAATATGATTAAAGTTTAGTTCAGTAGAAGTTATCTGCAGAATGCTATATTGCTATATCCTTATTTATCCCTGCTTATTATTTATTAGTATCATGTTAGGATTATTTACTTGTTTAGTATGTAGTACTCAGCTTTGCTGATTACGTGTTTTTGTTGTGTACGTTGATCATGGCTTTGCCTTATTAATCCTGTGATGACCCATTTTGGTGAGCAGTCTCTAGGGATCAATAGTGCATAGTCCATCTAACAGGTTCGAAGATATGCATCATTGGGGATCGGGATTTTTGGAGAGCTTGTGTAGTCTATTTACAGTACTTTTGAGTTTACTTTTCATAGTTGGTTTAATATAGTTTAAAGGTGGACTTTGGTTTTGTTGGTTGGTTTTGGAGTTGACTTTATTGTTGACTAAGTTTAATTATAAAGTTTATTATTATTGTTTTCCGCCGCAAAATTTTGAATAAGCCGATACGTTTTCACACGAGCGATAATACTTTGATAATTTTCTATGTTTTATTGTAAAAATGTATTTTAGAAAAGAGAGAATTGTCGGGGTGTTACATTCTACAAGGTCTGTCTTCTCCCATTGACTTTGTCCTGGCATTGGATGAAAAGCTGGAGCATATGTAGCTGCATATGACTGGACATAATATGCCACATGAACATAATCCTCATAGTTCAACCTCTTCTTCTCTATGCAAGCCAAAGCATGGCAGCAGGGGATTCCAAGTAGTTCCCACCTGTAACATCCACATTTCTTTTGCAACAAATTAACCACATAAGTCTCGTTCTCATAGTCAACCTCAAATTCCCAAACATCAGCCTGGTTAACATCACATTTCCTCACATACTCCTTTTGTTTTGCAATCATTTTGACAATTGAAGGCATGATTAAACCTTCATACTTCTTCAAACCATCCCTTTTCTGATAACTCCTTTTCATCACCCACCTCCTAATCCACTCCATCAATGTTAATACAGATTTGGCCCTAGCTTCTCTAATGACGCTATTGAAACTCTCACAACAGTTGTTCAATAGCATACCTGATTTGCATTTAGTAGAGAAAGCATGCCTAGATCAATGAGAGGTTGGGATATCAGTCAACCACTTGTAGGCATCTGCAGAAATTAGCTTAATTTTCTCCATTTCCTGATTAAATAGAGCCTGGTGAAGCAATAAAAAAAGGTAGCAATCAAGAATACCACATTAAAATAAATCAATAACCATTAATTTTATAAGGTAGTTTACAATGGCAAACCTTGGTTGATGCTCTAGCTGTTGCCCAAAAATGTTGCCTGTAAATTTCACCAGGGAATGATCTCTTGAAGTTAGCCCATATGTGCCTACAACAAAATCTGATCTCAGCAGTAGGGGAAACGATTTTGAATGCATCAAGTAATCTCTGCAACAACATAATCGAATTAGTTTCTTTTAGCAGTAATAAATTAGGTAACTACTCTTAAATGTAAAACATAATGCTCACCTTTTGTCTATCACTCATGTATGTAACTGGTTCCTCTCTCTCAAGCATAAATGTAATTGCATTAGCAACACTACCTAAATCATTCACCAATAGCTCCAAGAACCACGTCCAAGTATCAGCATTCTCCACCTCTACAATAGCCCAGGCAACAGGGAAGATATTATTATTTCCATCCTTCCCAAATGCTGCAAGCAGAATTCCTGGATATGGACCCCTTAGATGGCAACCATCAACCCCTAGAATTGGTCTACAGCCAACCATAAATCCTTCTTTGCAGGGTTGCAAACAAATGTACATTCTTTGAAACAAGGGTGGTGGTTTCTCAATGGACTCAACCTTAACAATCCATGTGCTACTCTGGTTGTACTTCTTAACAGTCGCAACATAATCCCATACCCTCTTATACTGCTCAGAAGCATCACCATAAATAATATAAAAAGCTCTTTGTCTTGCATAGTAACACTTGTAGTAACCCACTTCAACTCCTAATTCTCTCCTTACCTTTAGCATGAAAGAAGAAAGCTTCCAAGTAGGATTATCTCTCCAGTCCTTCAAATACCGTTCAGCTAGATATTCAGATGTAACCTTTGTATTGACACTTTGAGATCCACAAATTTGTTTGAGATTCATGCTTTTGATTTGAACTGTTGATTCACCCCTAAGTTGCTTGCAGTGGACTCTAAACCTGCACTTCTTTTTCTGATTGCATGTACACCTCATCATCCTCCCATATATCCACCCACATCCACATCTTTGAGCACAATACACAGTAATTCTCTTTACTCCATTGTGTAAGAAATAGAAATCATACTCTTCCTGAATTGCATGGTAAGTTAATGCCTTCCTAAAGATCTTAGGGCTGGGAAATTTTAGTCCTAAGCTGAGCTCAATCTTACCTTTAAAGTCAATAGCTGGGTTGAAGGTATTGTACTTTTCTCCCTCATCATCAGAATTTGGTGGAGTATGTAAATCTTCATCTGAATCATCTAGAATGTCATCACTGTCAAGATGAATATCATCCTGTCCATCACTCCCATTTGGACCCTCACTGTTTTCACTATCCCTGCCCCATTTTGTTGATATCCAAGCCCTCCTAGGCTCCTAGTTACTCTCTCAGATAAACCAAAGTCCACAAATTCAGCAAAAAGATCATCATCATCTTTATCCTCAAAATCACCATCACTCAACACCACATCAAGGTCACTTTCATCACTCCCCTCATCTGAGGTCCCCATACCATCACCAATATCATCTGAATGGTCTGAATTTATGCTAGGGATTGTGTTTTTTGAAGTATGAGGGTGTTGTGTTTCCGTGTTAAGGACTTAAAGTTGAGGTGTTTTCTTTGTAGATCTTCTTGAGGTGTTGAGTTTCCTGGGATTAGGTTTAGGAAGCAGTGTTGGTTTTTTTTGTGGTTGCACATTTGTATGGTCAACATTTTATGCATATTGCCCTAACCTAAAATGTGACTCAATAGTTGGTGGGTCCCTAATAGTGCTTGCTGAGTCATCAGCAGATGCCCTTTTTTTAATGTGAGAATCTTTCCCACTGAGTTCCTCTCTTGTTATTTGTAGTGAAGAAGATCCCACTTGCTCCTTATGGACCACATAAATATGGTAATAACCATCTTTCTCTGGTGCTGCAAGAAACTCAGTTATATCCTTGTCATCTTTAATTTCCTTCCTACCTTCAAACAAACTACACTTATGCCTCCTAAATCATATTCTACCCACATCTTTGTAACCTAGATCCTTAATCCATCCAACAATCTCAAAGTAACAAATTTCGTCCTCATTCGCATGCAAACTAAGACCCCCTCCCTCATATGTGGTCGTCCATCTTTTTGTAACAAAATCACCTCCATGATACAACTTAATACTAATAGGCTCCATGAAACTATAAACTGGATATAGATATTATTGCTCCCGTTGAACCTGATTCAAAAAATATTGAGTATAATGTAAATGTAAGTAGCAGCAACAACAACAACAACAACAACCTTTAACAATTTTCCAATCACAGTATTCAACAATTAACAAAAAAGCACAACTCAAACACATTTTGTGAATTAAATAATTAATGATCAAACACATATTCTATAAATTCAATAATTATCACTCATTATCAATATACACCAATTTATTTTATCGATTCAAACAAAAACTAAAAATTAGGCAAAATATGAGATTTATACTTGGGTTTTTGAACTTTTGTATAATTCATCCCTTTTTTTGGGCCCATAGTCCGAATTTGGCAAAATTCCTGGGTAGAATTTGATAATTGAGGGAATGAAGTTAACTTGTCAGAGAAGAACCAAAGAAGGATGAAGTACGAAAAGAAAAAAAAAAACTTACCCCATGTTTTTAAATGTCTTTGCTGCCACTTGAATTTCTCCAACCACCAAACACTACAGTGGATTGAATGCAAGTGAAGTAAATGCTTGATGTCTTGAATTCCAATTGTTTCACGGGAAAAAAAAATTTGGTCAATATAAGATGAGAGATAGAATGAGAACAAGAAATGGGGAAAATGGGGTGGGGGAAATAAAAAAAAAGTTTAAAGAGGTCACGTGCTAAGCACATGACATTAAATGAACGGAAAAAAAAAGTCAATGCCGGAAACCGGCATAAGGTAGTTGTCAGCAACAAAATGTTAAAAGTAAGGTAGTTTAGGACAACAAATTTTTTATAAGGTAGTTTCTCGCAAAAACATGAAAGTTAAAGGTAGTTTGTGACAAAAAATCCCCAGAAAAACAAGTGGGAGTAATGTATATCTCGAAGAAATTCAAGATGAACAACAACTGGATGAGGTTAACACCTCGTCAGAGGCGGCACGACATGAAAATGCTCAAGAGGTGGTGCATCTAATTCACGTACCTCCTACGTCCCACTTGGAGATACTCCATGCGAAGTCCCTTAACCTAATGAGGTCGAAATTTCTTCTATTGTACCCCAACGTAGGTCTAGAGGACCATCATTTCGTCAAAGAGATATATTAGTTTCCTTTTGACTGAAACTTATGAAATAACTATTTTAGAATCAGAAGAACCTACTAGCTATAAAGATGCTTTGGGGAGTCAAGAGTCCGAAAGATGGCTTGAGGCCATGAAATCTGAAATGGATTCCATGTCTAAAAATCAAGTATGGGACTTGGTTGATTTGCTGATGGGGTAAAACCCATTGGATGCAAATGGATTTTCAAGTTGAAAACAAACAAGGATGGAAACATTAGTGTTTTCAAAGCAAGGTTGGTGGCGAAAGTTTTCAAGAAAATTTATGGTATTGACTATGATGACACCTTCTCACCAGTAGCCATGTTGAAGTTCATTAGGATAATTCTTACCATTGTTGCCTTTCATGACTATGAAATATGCCAGATGGATGTCAAAACCGCTTTCTTGAACGGGTTCTTGAAATAGGACGTGAACATGACACAACCCCAAGGTTTTGAAGATCCAGAAAATTCAGGGAGAGTATGCAAGCTTAAGAAGTCCGTTTATGGACTAAAGCAAGCATAAAGGAGTTGGAACCTCAGATTTGATGAGGTAGTCAAGAAATTTGGCTTTCTTAGAAATGAAGAGGATCCTTGTGTATACAAGAAGTTAAGTGGGAGTAGTATTACTTTTCTGGTCTTGTATGTGGATGACATACTTCTCATAGGAAATGATAAAACCATGCTTGAGTCAGTCAAGGAATGGCATAAAAATTGTTTCTCTATGAAAGATCTAGGAGAGGCATAGTACATATTGAGAATAAAGATCTATAGAGATAGATCGAAAAAGGCTGATTGGACTTAGTCAAGAGACTTATATTAATAAAGTTCTTGCAAGGTTCAAGCTAGAAAACTCCAAAAGAGGTTTCATTTCAATGCAATATGCCTGAAAATTCTATTGTGCTCCCAGGAGCACGGTGTACACCATGCACCCAATGAATTTGTTCCATTTCCGATGAGTAAATGTTCTATTTCAACAAATGTTCATTTTAGCATATTTTTCAGCAAAAAAATATGTTCTATCTTCCATAAAAAATGTTCTATTTTCAATAAGTAAATGTTCTATTTCAACAAATGTTCGTTTTAAGCTTATTTTTCAGCAAAAAATATGTTCTAATTTCCGTAAAAAAATGTTCAATTTTCAATAAGCAAATGTTCTATTTCAACAAATGTTCGTTTTAAGCTTATTTTTCAGCAGAAAATTATGTTCTATATTTCGTGAAAATTGTTCTATTTTCGACAAATGTTCTATTTTAAAAAAATGTTCTTTTAAAGCTTATTTTCCAGCAAAAAATTTTGGTCTATTTTTCCTGAAAATATGTTCTATATTTGATAAGCAAATGTTCTATTAAATAATTGAATTCTAGTAATGTTTCACTTCAACAATAAAATGTTCATTTTCGTAATTGGATTCTAGTAATGTTCCACTTCAACGGTAAAATGTTCGTTTTCGTAAGTGAATTTTTGTAATGTTCCATTTCAACAGTAAAATGTTCGTTTTCGTAAATGAATTTTTGTAATGTTCCATTTCAACAGTAAGATGTTCGTTTTTGTATTCGTAAATGTTCGTTTTTGTATTCGTAAATGTTCTATTTTATATTGTGGGAGCACAGTTCTCATTATGCTCCTGGGAGCACAATGCACGCATTATAGTATGCCATAAAACTTGGTGTCCTTCAAGTCCTGATGAGGTCAAGTGTATGAGTAACGTTCCCTATGCTTCTACAGTAGGATCCATTGTGTATGCCATGATATGCACTCGACCGGATGTTGCATATGCTTTGAGTATATGCAGCAGATACTAGTCAAATCCAGGAGATGTGCACTGGATTGCAGCGAAAAACATCCTTAAGTACTTGCGAAGGACTAAGGATAATTTTTTGGTTTATGCTGGAGATGATGAGTTGGTTGTTACTGGACACACCGATGCAAGCTTCCAGAGTGACAAAGATGATTTCCAATCCCAATATGGTTACATATTTTGTCTCAATGGAGGAGCTGTAAGCTGGAAGAGCTCTAAGCAAGTACCATCGCAGATTCTACAACAGAGGCTGAGTATATTGCAGCAGTAGATGCAGCACCGGAAGCTGAAGTTCATTAGTGAGCTTGGTGTAGAGAATGGGATTGAGTTGTATCGTGACAATAATGGTTCCATTGCTCAGTCTAAGGAACCCAGATCGCATTAAAGGTCTAAACATGTGCTCAAGAAATTCCATCTTATTCGAGAGATAGTTGGAAGAGAGGGTGTGAAAATAAGCAAGGTTCATATTGAGGATAATGTAGCAGATCCTCTGACTAAACCGCTTGTTCAACCTAAGTATGAGTGTCATACTAGGTCTATGGGGCTTAAGCATATGTGAGAATGGCTTTAGGTTGTTTACTTCGTGTTTACAATTGTAAAGACATTTTTTATGTTTTGAATTAATATTTATCAATAAAAATTCGTTTCTTATTTAATTGTTTGGTTTAGTATTAAATAGAATGTCCAAATAATTTGTGTTTTCAATTAGGATTATCCAAAGCGTTTTGATAATGGAACCCTATAAAGTGAAATGAAATCACAATTTATTTAAAGTCCCTAGTCTAAATCACTAAATTGAACATAAGTGGTTTATTTGAATACTAGTATATAATTAATTGATAGCGCAGTTCCATAGGCTATAGAGACATAAAGATGTCTAATTGATTATATGGATGTATATTTGGTACATTGAGACTTGACCTAATTAAATTCTAAAATTAGAATCATACTACTATATTTAATGGATTCCTTAGACATGAGTATGTCCTAATAACCACAATATAATTGGTTTAACCTTGACGTTAAACGACGCGCCGTAAAAGGATGTTATAAAGACAGTGATCAGGTGGGCTAATAATTGAGTGGGAGTTATGGTCATACAAGAGCGGATTAGTCCTCCTATTAAATAAGAATTGTGTCTGGATCTCTTGATGAGCGAGAACTGAAAGATTGCATGGCCATGCGGTATAGGATTAAAGAGTTAATCCTTATTTGAGCAATTCAAACTCAGCGATCAAGGAACAAAAATTTGAGAATAACATGGTATCAAATTTGGCATTAAGTGACTTAAGGAATCTATTGCGCTCTTGTCTTCGGACAAGTGCAAGGTTGAAGGAATATGTCCTTAGACATCCCGGCAATTACTAAATATAAATAGGAATTAAATTAAGAAGATAATAAAGTTAATTATTTTAGTAATCGTATTTTCTTGCTAGAGAATAAATATGATTAATAGGTTAATATTGATTGGCCTATAACTAAAATATATTAACTCTATGAGGTCACACATTGTAGCACAAGTTGGACAAAGCAATCCAAATCCATTTAGGATTAGGGTTGGCCGGCCATAAAGGAATAGGAGGAGAATTAGTTCTCCTAACTTGCTTATGACTCTTCTATTATATATAGGATATAATATTAGGATTTAGGTGATCACTCATGAAACAGTTTCTTTTCACAAAGAGAGAGCTTGAGAAACCCTAATCCTTCCCTAAAACCGGCGCTTATACCACCATGAGCAAGGGATCTTTTCTCTTCCATTCTAGCAGACATTGGCGTTCAACTGATGCTCATGGACTGATTAGAGGAGCAACACTTGGGGCTCTCAGATCTTCGAACCTTGCATACAACAAGGAAATCACGCTAGGAAAGTTGTATATCTAATCCTTATTGAATGCTTCATGTGTTTGATTATGTTTGCGATCCTATGATAGATGTTAGGAAATTGTTTCCTTAAATTCCGCTATATATGCATCTATATGTTCCTACATAGTAGTTGTCTAATTCTTATTGAAATTTATTATTTGAGGGAAACAAACGGGGAATCACCTTTTAAATTCTCACTTTACATAATACTCTGTTCATATATATATATATATATTACTTTTGAATTTTAATTTACTTAACATAACTTATTATATTGATAAGAAACTTCTCTTTAATTAAACTTATTTTCTTAAAGCTGAAGTGAACGACTCAATCAAATTAGAAAATTCAAGCTAAATCAAGCCAAACGAAAACAAAAATATCTAAATTTAGTTCAAAACAAATTTGAAAGGATCAAATCAAGGCTACGTAGCTTCATCCAAATAATGTGCAACATTATCCACAAACACTTATGATTTTGTTTTCTTGTGGCTTCATTTGCACCATCAAGTCAAAGTTTCCCTTTGATATTTCCTTGATATTATCATCCTCAAATTGGATGATATATGTATTGCCCAAGAGAGGTAGTGGGACCATGAAAAAAACAACAATAAAGAAAAGAGTGATCTTCCCTATCCACCTAACTCCACTAGAAAAGAAAAAAAAAAAGAAAATCTTTTGATCACACAACTAAAATATCCCTCATCAATCATCACAGAGACCCAATTTAAAAAAACCTGTAAAACACAACTTACAAAAACTTGAGACTCACTCTCTTCCAAGTGTGTAGCTGCAATTTGCAAAGAGTGACGAGAATAATGGAGAGTCAAGTAGTAAAGCGTAGAATCAACACCATTTCTGGTCATTTTGCTGCTGGAATTGTCACTGAGGATGTCAATGCACCCAATACCCACTTATTTCCTTTGGTAATTCTTTTTTTTTTTTTAAGTAAATTGATTGATATGATCTGATATCTTGCTGTTTATTTCTAAAGATCAGATATTTACTGTTTAGCTTTTTGATGGATTGTTCTTTTTGTTGTTATTGTTAAACACAAAATCTTATATGTGCGTAGTTACAATAACTTATTGTAAGACTAGGATAGCCATAACTACTGAATATTTTTGGAGAACTTATAACGTCTTACAATAAAAACACTAGTTTTTAGGCTGGGCTACATTAAGAGTTTAGTTTCTCTCAGTTCATTTCTATTTTATTCAATTCAGTTCACTTTCTGTCAGTCCAAAAGAACGGGGTCTTAATCATTTCGACTAAATATATACTTTCGTTTTTGTTACGAAAGTGCCCCACTTGATTTGCCTCTTTTGATTATCCTTAAGATTAACCAAGAATTTCTCTATGAAAACTATAAAGTAATAAACTTGGAAAATTACTATTTATGCTAAGTTTAATAACAACCTAAAATGGAATATCCTTACTACTTTAATAAGGGAAACAATGTCAAGCCAGAACTTGAGAAAATAAAGAATAAGCATGATGAAGTGGTGTATTGCTAAATATTTTAGTAAATGTGGATCAGTGGATGTAAAACCAAATAATAGAGTAGTACACTAACTGCAGCCTAAGAATCTTTGGAAGATTTGGCACGATGGAGTAAACTAGCATTTGAAGATTTTCCAAAGTCCCAAGTACCTCAATTTTCTTTCCTTAATGTCATATTTTGATTCTTTATTATCTATCATTGACTATAAAATGTGATATCATGTGATGTTGCAGAATTGCAGCAGCAATTTAAGCACTTCATTTAGAAGGCTTGATAGCAGAATGCTATATGGACGTCAAGCATCTGCCTCCCAAGGCTATTTTATGAGACAGGCTATGAGTTCTACAGACAAGGTACGTTGCTTCAAGATATCTATATGTGTGCGTGTGTGTTGTATTGCCTGTGTTTGTTACACTGAGCAACTGCTTCTGTTATGTGAAAGCTAACTTCTTCAGCGATATCTTTTAATCCAGGAAAATCTGGTTGCCAGATCTGGTGTTTGTTCAGCTAAGTGCGTTAATGAAGCAAAGACTACTGCCCCTGAGCGGCCATCATATGCGCGTCCTGCCTCCTCAGAACCACTCTTTTCTAGACCAGTTCAGGAGGATTTTAACTGCAATAACATTTGTGAGGGAGAAACCTTCAAACAGGATAAGACATTACCTGCATCAGAGTGCCCCACATCTGCCCTGCTGCAAGAGAAGCAGGTTTCCAGTAGACAGATGTTTTCTTCTCAAATCAATGGTATTGGTATGCAATGAAATATATAGGTTTCCTTAAGCATCACAATTACATGTCCACTTCAAAATATCAGGCTAATTGCATATGATTGTCTTCCTATTTGTTAGGAGTAATAGTATGTAGCATGGTTTACTCATTGTGCGTTCTTATCATATGTTATCAGCTAATTTGGTTTATCTATTAATCTGTTGTAGGAATAGGATGGTCACCAAGGATAAACGTTATTGAATCCAAAAGCAGCCATGTCATAACAGTAGAACTTCCTGGTGTGGAGATCAACGATATTAGAGTGGAGATGGATAATAAAAAGTATGAGATGATCAAATAACTTTTCAACTTGTTGTCACTTTTTTTTGAAGGGCATTAACTTGTCATCTCTTTGTTTGTTATCGAAGTTCTTTCTCAATCGACCAAAGTATTAAATCTTCATTCTTTTGCGTTCTCGTAGCTTGATTGTGCGAGGTAAACGCTCGATGAAGTGGTGGAAGATAGCAGGTTGTCCAAATGATTCTTTAGCCACTTACCATAGGAGGGAGATCGCGCAGAAACCATACCGAATCATATGGCCACTTCCACCTGGTGCAGACAAGAACTCCGTGTCTGCAGAGCTTGTGTAAGTTTAATCCTGAATTCAGGAAACTCAAAAGAGCTGCATACTCTTCAGTTTTCATAATATAGTTTTATCAGTTTATTCTCATACGATTAAAAAATGAACTTGAATTTGATGCAGGGAGGGAATACTTCATATCACAATCCCAAAACTTTGAGACCGATGATTTAGAAATGAAGATATTATATATGACTGGATATATTCACATAAGAGAGCAGAGGATTCTACATTCCTCTATTAATGATGTATGTATATATATCAGAAGATGCGGGAAATGTTAAGTATGAATATACGTACCCTTTCTTATACATTCTCCTGTGTGTAAGTATATATCAGAATTCAGAAAGATGAACAATCTTGTGTTATCTACCCTTTGTTACATCTTCCCCTGTTGAAGCGTGTAGGGTTGCATATCTACCAGTTTTTAGTTATACTTTGATTTTAATACCAAAGAAAAATCTCCTGGCTGATCTTTGTGTATGTGCTTGAATTATTGTGTGCGTTAGATCCCAATAATTGGGGAATCTCACGATGTCGTCTTGACCTTGAGTTCATTATTTGCCAATGAGCTTGCTAGAGTGCTCATAGGCTGGCTGTATTTGTTGCTGTGAAACCAGCATGATGACTATGCGTAACTTTTCATCAGCTCAATATGCATTTTTTATTGCTGCCATCTTTTCTGGGTTTTCAAATTGCATTACTAACATCAACATTATGCTATCAATACCATATGCTACATATAATCACATTAGAGCTCGTGAATTATAATATGAGTTAAACACATCACATGTGCGTTTTGTCAATTTTAAATTGTTCATAAAGTATCAAAGACTATATAAACTATAAAGCATAAGATATCTAAGTAATAGGACAAATAAATTAAAATGGATCTAATTCAATGACTTCGTATTCATATCCTTCGTTAAAACTCTCAATACTCGGCAAAAGTAGCTGTTGGTGTAGCTGTTCGCTGCTGGAGTAGCTGTTGGTTGTTCAAGTAGTTGTTAGCTGTCGGCTAGTAGCTGTTAGCGTTTAGCTATAAAAGTAGCTGTTTAAAATATAAGTGTTTGGTAGAAGTAGCTGTTGAGATTATATAAGATAAAAAAGACATACTATTTAGCTATAATATTAATTTCGATAATATAATTAATTATGTTATGGTTAAATTAAATGTCAATATTATAAACACAATGCATTATTTTCTTTTACTATGATGTCCTTAAATTTATTTAAGTATAGTTTTGTCTTTTTAACTAGATCCACAACATTTAATACTTATATTTCTTCTCTCATTCTCATATGACATAATCACATAATAATACCTGATTTCATGCGTGAAGATGAAATTTTCTTAATTCTCTCTCTCCTCTAATTTCAGATCTGGGTTTTCAATTATTTTTTCTCTTTCCTTCATTTAACATTTACCATATGGTATTATGAACCATTTACCAAGCTTAGGAGTCTAAAATTAGGAAAGTCCTTCATTTGTTCATCATTCTGAAAATTGTATAAATACCTGAAATTGATTTCACTACGAGGTAACATCTCCTTCCTCTTCCTTCTTCAGACTTCATGTATGTCAGTATGTGTGCTTATGCATATCCCACTTTCTGACCAAAATGATTGGTTTTAATTTCTAAAGTTACCTCCTTTGAAGATCAAATATTTTTTTTTTTTTATATAATCACTTGTGGGAATAATTGAAATCTGATGCTGAACTACAATTTAACATGTTTAATTGGAAAGAGAAAAAAAGAATTGCGATGATTTATTTGGAAATACCGAAACTTTTGGTTTTAAAAAATATGAATTTGGTTTTAGGGCCTGTTCTCTTCGGCATAAAACTACCGAATCGAATGAACCGAATTGACCGAATTGAACCGAATTGAACCGAACCAATCGAACCGAATCAACCGAATTGAACCGAATCGAATTGAACCGAATCGAATCGAACCGAATTAAATTATAGCTAATTAATAGTAATGATTATCATTTAGGAACCGAATTGAACCGAACCGAATTGAACCGAACCGAACCGAATCGAAGCGAATTGAACCGAATCGAACCGAAGCGAATTGAACTAAACCGAACCGAATCGAACCGAACCGAAAATAAGTTTGGAGAACAGGCCCTTAGAGGATATCTGCAGCAGCTATGGAGCCATGGAGGTGTGGAGATGATGACCAAGTCTTCCCTGATTGTAGCAATATTTTCCTCTGAAGAAAAAAAAAGAAAAAGAAAAAGTAGAACGCTACTTACAGAAACTGAACACTATAAAATATAACGTTTGGGAAAAGCTAGGGAAAAGCTATCTCAAACTCCAACAGCTACTCCCACATCTACTATGCCAAACACTCATTTAGTGTTTTGACCTAGTCAAAACACTAAAAACTAGTGCAAAAGATGTTGCCAAACAGGGCCTTAGAATCCCGCAAACCTCATACAACTTGAACTTGAAAGAAGCCTACTCGAATTAACACCTTCTCATAACCCCCTCCAAAAAAAAAAAAAACAAGCACTTTAATTTTGAGTTAGCTAATATTGTTCTTATAACTATAATGGTACAAAGGTATGAGTTTCCATTTTTATTAGGATTTTTTAACTAGAATAATACAAACTTTGGTCGATTCTCCAACAATAATACAAACTTTCGATTATTATTTAATAATACAAACTTTGAACAAAATTGAGAGGAAAAAAACGATAAACCGAAACTTGGACATGTGTCATTGTTTCATTGGTTGGGTTTTAAAATTTTTATTCAAATAAAAAATAAAAAAAACTTTTCCTTTTTTTCTCCTTTTCTCCTTTACCTTCACTAAACCACCAGACCACCCCCACCCCTCCGACAACCACCCTACCACTTCAGCCCCTCCCCACCCCGAAACCACTTAGCCCCTTCGACGACCACCCCACCCCGGCCCCTTTCCAACCTACGAAACCCAGTTGTGCACCTCAGCCCTGAAGCGAGTAGTATTTCTCTGTCTTCTGTCCTCCCTTCCTACTTTCACTACTCTTGTCAATGGAGGTCACTTTAACAACTTTCTCCATGACAACCCCAGAACCATGCTAAAACTAAACTTTTCTGAAAAGTAAAAAAGGTAATTCTATGTGTACTAATTTGAAGACCCAAAAACCCAGAGACTCAACAAAACTTAACTCGCCTCACATTTCCACTTACTGAATTCCTGAGGTATAATCGTCGTTTTTCTTCTTTTTGCTGCAATCCTTTGGTCTTTACCACTTCGTCACTGAAATCTCCAAATTTCTCATAATTTGACCTGCATTTCAGTTGAATTATACCCATTTCCCCTCTTCCCCTGTTTTCATAAACCTCAAAACCTAACTATGGAAGCTGAAAATCACGGAATTAAGAACCCTAAAGTTGTATTTTTCTGCGATTTCCCACCTAATTATGGGATTTCAAACTCATCATCATTCAAGGGTTTTTCGGATGGGGGAGGAGGAGTTGGGTTTGGGTTGGGATTGGTGGTTTTCGGGGGTGGGGTGGCTGGGTTTGGTGTATTTCGGAGGTGGGGTGGCTGGGGCTTGGCGGTTTTCGGGGGTGGGGTAGCTGGGTTTGGTGTATTTCTGGGGTGGGGTGGCTGAGATTGGCGGTGTCGTGGTGGGGGGGGGGGTGGTGATGGTGGACAGATGGTTTCGTCCGTGGGGGAGGGGGTGAGGGTGGGGTTTCAGTTGGTAGAGGGAGGGGTGGAGAGAGAAAGAGATTTTTACCTGTTTTACAGGTTAAAGGTCACATCACCTCAGAATTTTGTTACAAAGTTTTATTATTTAAAAATAATCGAAAGTTTGTATTATTGCGAGAGAACGGTCAAAAGTTTGTATTATTGTAGTTAAAAAATCCTTTTTATTATCTATCTAATTAACTAATTAGTTAACACACATTCTTTCTCTCTCACTCAGTTTTTCATCCATTGCTTGCTTCACTTCCTCCCTTCACTTGCATGGTAGCTAGGCAACATACTTTCTCAACCCCAATATACTTATATTAAAAAAACTAATATGAACCCGGTGCACACTAACTTAGTGTGCACCTTATCCATCTCATGTGAGTTTTAATGATTACAACTTTCCGTTTTTGCCGCTTTCCGCTCTTTTCTCTCTCCTGATAACTTCTCTCTCCTCTGATAGCTTCACTCTCCTGATAGTGTATTTTGAAATAATATAGTGTATTTTGAAATAACATAGTGTATTTTAAAATGATATAGTATATTTTAAAATGATAGTGTTTTGCTGAGTTTTTTTGGCATGATAGTGTTGCATGTTATAGTGTATATTGACATGATATAGTGTATTTTGAAATAATATAGTGTATTTTAACATGATAGTGTTTTGCTGTGTTTTTTGACATGATTGTGTTGCATGATATAGTGTATTTTGAAATGTTATAGTGTTGTTTATTTGTATATTACACAAAATTATCATAATCGATCGTTATAGTGTTTGACATGATAGTGTATTTTGACATGATATAGTGTGTTTTAAAATAATATAGTGTATGTTTGTTCTGAACAACTGTTTTTGTTAAAATTTTAGGGCGAGAGAATCTTATTGAAGAGAGAGAAAATCGCGCAGATTTTGGAAAGCGGGAGTGACTAGTTTGTAGTGGGGCACGTGTTTAGGCCAGGTCCACACTATTTTTAATGTGAACCGGGTCCATGCAAGACGGATTGTACTTATATACTCCCTATTCTGGTAATGTACCGAAATACTCTTTCCATAACTGATAACTCAACTCTAATACGAAAATTAACTTCTTATTATACCATACCATAAAAATTCCTTCTTTTATTTTATCTATAATTTTCTTGTTACAACTTCCCCTAATATTTCCCTTATAAAAAAAAATCCCCTAATACAAGCCCCCACTAACTTTATTTCTTCCAAAAAAAAAGTTTATTTTTTACATTTTATATTAAATTATTATTTTTATAAAAAAGGGTAACCACCCACTAATATAATTAGCCACTTGGGAATTAATATTCACACCCTTTGTAAGTCATAACCAACTCTCTTAAACATGGAAAACTCTGTTTTTGGTATGCTTCTCCTTCTGGTAATGGTGGTGAGTGGAGAGCAATGTTTGAAGAACAACTACGTTTACAAAGGAGAAGAGCAAATTAGAAAAATTACGAGGAGGAAGGAGAATAATTATAGTAGCAAATCATGTGATTTATATACAGGAAAATGGGTGCATGATAGCTCATATCCTCTTTATGAAGCAAGTAATTGTCCTTTTTTTGAGAAACAATTTGGTTGTGAAAAGAATGGAAGACCTGACACTAATTATCTCAAGTTTAGATGGAAGCCTTCTCATTGCCTTTTACCAAGGTAAATACAAATTCCCATACAGCAGATATTATGAATATATAACACTTGGTAATAATAATGATTATATTGAAACCTGACATATTCCTAGCTACATGCCTTAGCTAGTTTCGTTGGTTAAATTTTGAACAGTATTCAGACCTTGAGATCGTATTTTCCATATTTATTAGGAGTTAGGACATGAACATTTGGGTTATATTTTGATAGAAAAGAAGAAAAAGTGGTCCACATTGTAAATAATACTATAACATTCTTCACATATCAAAACTTAATTTTTAGATTTGATTAAAGGTAGTATTGGTTTTTTTTTCCCTACACGTTGAATATCTTGGGTGCAATTGACAAATCAGAACATCCTACTGAATTTGTAGGTTTGATGGCGCTGATTTCTTGACAAGATTAAGAGGGAAAAGAATGTTGTTTGTGGGAGACTCAATAAGCCTGAATCAATGGCAATCTCTTGCATGCATGCTTCACACATCTGTGCCACAAGCTAACTACAGCTTAGCTAGGAGTGGAGGCCTCTCTGAGTTCACTTTCCCGGTTAGTAAAACTTTCTTTTTGGATTCTTTCAAATTTTAGTGTCCCAATATATTCAGTTAACACAACTTTTTTAATTCATTTAATGTACAAATCTAACATCTGAATAAAAAAATTATATCTAATAGTATTATAATTCAGTCGATCAAACCAGTCAAGTGGTGACCATAGAATTAAAACAATTAGATTGGCAATTACATAAAATTATAGAATCTGTTTGGCCAAACATCTTGGAAACAAATGTAAGCATTATTTGTTGTGCTCTAAGAATTAAATGCGCGCTAATAATATGTGTTTTGTGGCGTGTTTTTCTGCGTTGTAAAAATGAGCCTTTTTCGAAATGTTCACTAGCATAATGCACAAACGCGCTGCAAATAACAATTTTATTACAAGTGAGATTTATTGCAATGGTATAATGCTTTTTCATAATAATAGAAGTGAAAACCAAAGAATTTAGACTTAGCTAATTCGAGAGAACATAATATTAGTACATATTAAAAGTAAGTCATAGCTCCATGGTTGGATCATGACCTATAAATATAAGAGTTCGAGAGTCCGAGACCTCTATAAACACTTTTACAGAAATTGGGTCGGCTCAAGAGGTTAGCTTTCTCATATTCCTTAGCAAAGTCTAGGGTTCAATTCCTACCCCAAGCATTTGCTTGGGATTTAAAGGGGGTTGGGTTGGAGGTGTATGGCTTGTAATGGGCATCTAGGTGGGGACCCTGTGCGTCGTGCGAGACAGTCTAGAGGATTTCTTTTTACCTACTAAAAAAAAATATACACTTATAATTGATATGCATGCATGCAGGCCTACAATACTTCTCTGATGCTGTTGAGAGATGGATTCCTTATAAAAATTGTGAATAAGAAGGTTGGGAGGGTACTAGTTCTTAATTCAGTAAGCCAAGGAAAATCTTGGAAGAACTTTGACATCTTGATCTTCAACACTTGGCATTGGTGGCTTCATACTGGAAGGAAACAGCCGTGAGAACTAGTGCTCCAACTTATTAACTATGAAACTACTCCTATGTTATTAGGATTTTGATACTGTTGTGTCAGATGATGCTTGTTAAATACTTGTGTTTGTTTGGAATTAATATAGGTGGGATTATATTCAAGATGGAGTTAAAATGTACACAGACATGGACCGACTCGTTGCGTATGAGAAAGGATTGAAGACTTGGGCCAGATGGGTAGACTTGCATTTGAAGTCTACAAAAACCAAGGTGTTTTTCCAAGGAGTCTCCCCAGATCATATGAAGTATGAATCTCATTTACCTTCCATCATTAACCGTATGCATCAAATTAAAGTTCCACAGAACACTTTGGTGTTCTTTTCACTAGTTAGATTAATGTTATTGTTTTGGGAAGTTAGAGTTAGTCACTTGGTCTAGTTAATCTAAATTCTTATAAAATGCCAAATTAAGCACACACACTACATAATATAGTGATACTTAAACCTAGCAAGTGACTTCCAAGACTCGATCTTACCACTCACCTCGTCTTAAAATTTAGGTTCTTGTATATAATAGCAGCACTCAAACTTGAAACAACCACAAAAATACAACTAAAAGTAATTTGACTCAAGAAACGACTACAGTGAACTTTAAAGTTGCTGGAACTAAAACCGACACGATGAACCAATTTGGTACGTTCAGTCGTATTAGATAAAACTACATGTATCGAAATTTCACCTCTATTTTAAAATTTTAACCCAAAGTATATTTCAGAATTAGTAATTCTTGCATGAGTCGGTTATATCATAAAGCATACTTCATCTAGCACTTTAGGGCCATAAAATAGGGTGACTTTTGTAATTGTTAAGATTTAAGACTGTGGTGTGACTTTTATTGAAATGGGGTCATATTACTTATTAGGTGCCATATTTCGTCTCATAGCATGAGTCGGTTATATGATAAAGATATGGTTGTCTTAAAATAGATTGAATAATGCAAGTCATCACCAAAACTTATACTCCAGTCCCCATTCTATATAAATCATAGTATTAGTAAGTAGATTTTCATAAAAGTGTACATACCTGTTCATATAAGTTGTATATTGTGTGTGCTGCAGTGCACTAAACTGGACAGCTCCAAATGCAAGAACATGTATAGGAGTAACCCAACCGCTAGTTGGTGCCAATGCAATAGTAGAACATCACCCAGCAGAAAGGATTGTAGAGAAGGTATTAAGAGAAATGGAAAGGCCAGTACATTTGTTGAAAGTAACACCACTTTCCCAATTAAGAAGGGATGGTCATCCTGGGGTTTATGGTATTGGCAGGCATAGGCTTCCTGATTGTAGTCATTGGTGTCTCCCTGGCGTCCCTGATACTTGGAATCACCTTTTCTACGCTTCTCTTTATTCCTAACTAGATTTATACGCACGCGATGCGTGCCAACTGTCAAGTAAAAAAAACTATATTGTTTCTAATTACAATTGGTTAATCTTCAGCGGTTTTATCTTTTATCTTCTTTATTATTTTTTTTAAATATACTAATAATGAATAACTTTCAAATTTCTTTTTCGGAACATTGAGATAAGTTTATCTTTTCACATAGTTTAACTACTTCTACCCACCAACTCTAAAATCTAATTTTGCAAATCAAAATTATATGTGAATGGGTAAATTGGGTAATACAATTGCGGACACTAAGTCCTCCTCCTCCCCCTTCACATCACTTACTAAATACTTAGATATTATGGATATCAAAGTGCTCAAGAGTTCCCTTATAGAACGAGGATATAAGTGCTACTTATTTTTGACATCTTAAAAATTGATTGGCGTAAATCATTGATTGATTGATAATCTTTTCAAATTTTTAGCTTAGTTATCCATTGATAAATGATGACTGAAACAATCGTTGAGATAATTGAGGTAGAATTTAATGGTTTGGTGTTAGATGAATTTACAAAAAGATTAAAGAGGAAAATGATTAATTTTAGGAATGTAAATTATGGATTGATATAGGGGATTACCATACTTTTATTGTGTCTGATTTGTCAATTTTAAACTGTAGATTATGTGATGAATTTATCCAATTGATTCTTGTTTTTATTTCAAATCTTAACATTATTGACTTATGATGGATAGTATGATATGTTTGCGTGGACATCACTCCCTCATGAATTAATTTAAAAACATTAATATAATTATTAAGTATAAATATTTTTGTCTTATTGCATGGACATCAAATTAAACTCCTTAGGAGTTGCCTTATAAAAAAAGGAAAATTCTCATTGGTAACCTTGTGCTATTACAAATCATATTTGGTAACCATTTAGGTAAATTTTTGATAAATTAGGTGGATACCAAACTTCTCAAGAGTTGGTTTATATAAATGAAATATACACGCGATATGTATGAAAGCAAATTAAAATCTTTTGATATACATATATTGTGTTTCTTTTTAAGAAAAAAAAAAATTGGAGAAGTTGTAATTGTAGTTCTACAATTCACTGTATTTATTTGTCTTTTTTAAAGAATCCCAAACATTGGAGAAGTTATAGTAGTTTTTTAGTTGGGATAATGGTAAAAAAGGATGGGCAATATGTTATCCCCTCTTTTAATTTATAATAGAGATAAAAATAACGATCAATACGTTTAGGTTTTCTTTATTCTCTTAATTCTTTTAAAGTTTATTCTTTGGGAAACATTATTTTCCTCCGTTGTCATACTAGGTTAAGATCTTAGTGATATGGGGCTCAATCGCTCAACCTTTTCTGTGGAAGGCTCATCAGATCATTTTTCAATACTGTTGATCAGTGATAACTGATAAGGACAAAAACAAATTAACCTTACAAAAACAAATGCAAAAACGCCGTTGCCGGGGATCGAACCCGGGTCACCCGCGTGACAGGCGGGAATACTTACCACTATACTACAACGACCTTGTTGTTAATTTCATAAGTGGTTTTTATATGTAACAATCATACTAACATCGTTGATCGTAGCAAAGAAAGTAAAATCGTTATCACTGTAATTTTGAAATGTAAAACTTTAGGTTTAGTAAAAGTAAAAACTTAACATTGGCAATGCAAATCCAGAACCAATATTCTTAATAGAAACAACACTTCTACCAAAGTAAAGAGACCCGAGTTTCACCATGAACATTGAACAATTGCTACAATATCAGAATTACGTACTCCGTTCCTTTTTTATGTAGAGTCATACTTTTGAGTTTTGACCATAACTTGTCAATAATATATGAGGAAAAAAAACTTAAGCATAAAGGGACTTGCATTTTGTTTCAGTTTGTACTTAAAATACTCCTTCTATTACATAATATAGTGTTCTTTTTTTACGGGAATTAAAGAGAATGAATTTTGTACTTTTGTCTTGAGCTACTTCTTTATTTTCTTTTTCCTTAAAAAAATCAAAAAATAATAAATGTTCCTTAGATTATGTAAAGCAATAAATTAGGGTCCACATTCTGAAAGAAAAAGGTATTTTAGAAAGTTTGTGTAAATATTGAAGATAATTTAGTCCAAACAAGTTGATAAGAAATAAAATAGGCACAACATTTTGGGACACTCAAGAAGAAATGTATGCACTATATTATGGGAGGAACGGACGGAGTATTAATTTTTCACACTTTTTATCAATGTGTAGCTATAACGATGAGTAGCTATTAATTAGTTCAATAATCAAAAACAATATTTTGACATAAGCTCGTAGTAAAACACTATAAACACCCCAGCAAGCTATAAGTTATTACTAGACCAATTTGAATGCGTAATACAACCTCTTCTCATACTTGGTTTGAAATTGATCCTTTGATTGGAAACTGTATAGGAATAATAATGACGCCACCTAAAGCGGTCTATAAACCCGATTACCTTAACAATAACATATCGGCCCAATATGAGTATGATCATTCCTCTATTTGGAATAACTCGTTATATTGCCCATAGACCCTAAGCGGCTCATTTACTCTATTTAACCTAATAAGTCACCATTATAAATATGAGACTAACTGTCAAGGTAAGGGGATCTCTCGCCACTCTCTACAAATAACCCTACTTTCTCTATGATATTTATCCATCTTTGGGTACTGACTTGAGCGTCAGAAGCTCCGCCACGAGGACCCCACCCCGGGTTTGGAGTTCATCTTGCAGGCACATCTTACACATCGCAATATCAGGTACCCTTTTGTTCGATATCGAAACAATTGGCGCTATCCGGAAGCTCAAGGAGAGATTGGGGTGGAGATCAACGTTAATTACATGCTAATCTGCGGCAGATTTTCACCACTCATAATTAGCTACTCTAAAAAATTAAAAAATCAGGAAACGATCTATAATCATCAATGTATTGGTGAAATTCTCGAGCGGGCCAGACAAGTATGTTGGAGAAACTAGAAGGTTCGTTCTTTTATCCAGAATCCTAGTTAGCAATAAAAGTTGGATAGAAATCCATGGGAATTATTAACAAAAGTGGATTCTTTCACCTGCTACACAAATAAAGAAGATGAAATTGGCTCAAGCCAAGGTGAAGGTACTGGAGTATTTCCATAGGAGAAGAACTTGGCTCCGTATTTTCTGCCGTTACGTGGACCACCTTCGCAACTAACGACAGCTCTTCAATGGTTTCTCGTGCGAGGATCAGAACATTCACCTACAGAGAGGGCAATAATTCAATTTATGCCATTCATGTTGATATACAATTTAGAATTGAAATTGTTTGCAATGGCTTGAATATTGGTCTGCCTTGGTTAAGTCCATTGTATGTTTACATCCAACTAATATACCTTATCAATTTGGGATTAAGTCAATGTACACAAGCACATATCAGTAATGCACACAAAGTGTTTGACAAAATGCCTCATTGGAGTCAGAATGTTAGATGCTCCTTTTTTCCCCTTATTGAGCTAATGTTGTGCACTCTGAGTGCTTGATAGAAGGTTTGATTGAGTTTTACAACTGTACAATGCTACCATTATGTGATCATGATTGTTGTACTCTTACAAGCAAATACACACTTTTTACAAATTGTAATTACTCTTTCTGAGGCGGAAACTCCAACTAATTGGATTGTCTGCCCAATCTATATGAAGTATATATCTAAAACTCAAAACAAACAAATGCCATGCTGCCACATGTACCTCCCCCTCCCAAACAAATGATACAAAGTAATCAACAAAAATATATGTATGAAGGCTCAAACACGCAACCTCTCACTTGAAATACAAACATACTAACCACTAATCTACAATCTTTTTTTGGTTTTTATGGGGAGAAAAAAAACTATAACATACATCTAAGAAAAACATTTAAAGATATGGTAACTTACATCCCACAATATACCCCACAATTATTAAGGAGACCCAACATTACATGCAATTAACTACATTGCTATAAACTACATTGCTTCTAATTTAAGAACCAAATTGTAAGTAGTGGTGTTCAGAAGATCTGATACGTTTGACCCATTATGTTGACATATCACCCGAAAAATGTATAAATATGAAATTTCATTTTTATGGGTCGGGTACCTGGCTCGGGAAAAAGATGCAAAAATCGGCTCGGTTAATGAGCTTGCTTTTGAGTTACACTTGTATCCCGAATAAACGCATCGTTACATTTTTTTCTTTTTCTTTTTTCACAGTAACTTTAATCTCCTCTTATAAGATCAGAAACAATTGTGAAAATGTATCGAGTTATTTTATAAGCTACCCAATACCACGTTGTGGTGCTTGTGACTTTCAAATGGGAAAGAACATATGAATAATAAAAATAATTAACATTTTATAGGAGAAGTTGGATTAGATGAATCAACATGTAAAAAAATGGATCGGATGAATCAACATGTTAATGAAAAAATTAGTTGTGATGCAATATGCAAGTGAGAATATTTACTTTATGGTTGATTGGTAGTAGATCCTTTTGAGGAATGAGGATTAGAGTTGGCATGCAATTGACAATTATCACTCATGGTAGTACCCCAAAACACTGTAATGAACATGGATCGGCAATTGATACTCATAGTAGTAGCTTTTTCTATAGCTCTTCCAATGATTTTTTTTTCATAAAAAAAGCTATGACACTTTTGCGGGTACCCGTTATTCAGGGTCGAATCATGGGCTGCTTTTCTAGCTACCCGAAAATGGGGTACCCACGTATTCTGGTACCGCATATTTGGTACCCGAATGACTAGGTAACTGATTATGAACACCCCTAAACAACAAACTCTCATTAATCGGTTACATTCTTTAACAAAACAAGAAAAAAAAGGAACGACATTAACCATCTTACATAGCTAAAATGTAATGCAATATATAAATTAACCTTGGGGCATAGCCCGGGTCAACAACTAGTTTATCTCCAAACGAGACCTTATGTGTGGACCAGAATCAAGTGAAGGAAAATATTTTCAGAACATGGCTCGTATACCTTATTGGAGACCTCGTTTGGAGAGCTGACTCGCGGATTCCGAACAGTGGAGTTATAGTGCCAATGTGCAGATGCACCTCCTACACATCCATATCTTCTCTTTTGAATTCAAGAACAAGCAATGGCTAGTTTCATATAATCTGAACTTCAATTTAGCAAAAACTATTTTTCTCATGGCACTCCACTGCTAATGACGACACTCTAATCAAACATGAGCAAGCTTCATTATTGGTACATAAATTCCAGCTCACATACTATAATGCTCTTTATTTGGGTAAATCATGTTGAACTGAGTATATTGGGGACATCCAACAACAGAGTCAAAGTTGCAAGATCAAGAGTTAGTCACTGGACAAGGAGGTTGGACTTGAAGCTTCCATTTGCACACTTGTGAAGCTCTTTATTTGAGCAGATGTATCATCAAGTGACCGTCCTTGTTTGAGTCGTGTCTCCACACTACTAGTTTCCTCCAATGGTTGAATTTAAAGAATGAGGCCTATATACAATAACTACTCTGAATCTGCAAATTCCTAAATTTTATCAGTAGATGCAAATATGCATATTCCGTGAATCTGAATATCTCTTTCATCAAAGTTACAAGGCACCAAACCTTTTTTTTTCACTCCATCAGATGAAAAATAAGCTGCTGACAGCGCACTCTAAATGCTCAAACAAAATACTTGAAAGAAATCTGGCACCACCGGGAAGAGCCACTTATTTTAATAAGTGAGCATCTTCTAGATTTTTCAGAGATCTCTATTAGAACAGCATGTTCATCTCTAATAACGATATGTGCATTAACGGCTAACCGACTGGGAGAAACTAAGCGAGAAGTAACACAACATCCATGACTATCTCTCTTATTGGTGTACAACCTAAGTGGATCTGCCGTTAGAGAGAAGCAGGCCCCAAATTGACTATCTCTATTAACGGTCTACGACTTAAATGGATCTGCTGTTAAAAGAGAAGAAATCCTCAAATTGACTATCTCTATTAACGGTCTACGACCTACGTGGATCTGCCGTTAAAATAGAAACAAACATCAAATTGACTATCTCTGTTGACGGTCTATGACCTAAGTGGATCTGCCGTTAAAGAGAAGCAAACTCTAATATGACTATCTCTGCTAGCGGTCAGTTATATATTAATCCGCCGTTAAAGTGAGAAGCGGAATATACATATTATTGCTCCCGAATTTCCACCGACACTCACAAAGGGTGGTGCATGCAAACCTTGGTTGAGCACACTTGTCTTGTATACATGCAAACCGGGAGAGCAAGGGATATTATCAAGCTCATGATTTCTCAAAGCTACGCTCTATATTTGAGCTTAAGCATGGTCTATGTATTTCAATAAGGCAGATCACAGACTCAACTTCTCCCATTAGAGGAGCAGAGCTAAGTTTTTCTTCCTATATCGTCTATGTGAGCTCAAATTATGTCTCATTTTGAAATTGCCTGCATTTCTCAATCTTTGTCTTATAAATTATTGTTCTATGCATTAAACTAGCCGAATTTAAATTGGGTATAAATAGAGGTCTAAATTGACACAAACTACTCAATAAACATGCTAACATCACTTGCAAGAACATACGACAATAGTGTGATAAGTCCATCTCACAATAAGTATATGTCAGTTTGCTTCATTTACGCTTATGTCAAAAGTCATGATTACACCGTAGCAGACCTTCAGGACATAACTTAAAGGAGCATACATATACAAAACATATGCATTAAATGACTTTATTGTTCATATCTAGAGCATATTTTATGAATGCTAGACCATTCTACTCTTAAGCCAACTCAAACTCAACATAAGAGTAGGGGCTAGTAAATATATGTCATGAGACTAAAAGACATCATAACAACAACATTGCAAAATAGAATGCTTTATAGTGACCAGATATATTTAAGCTTAATGATAATGTCAGACAAGTGTTACCTGGTATAAAAAAAGATTGTTGATGTCACTCTTAAGCTGACATAAACTCAAGAGTTGGGCTAGTGAGCATATGACATCACAAAAAGTTGAGTATTAATTGCTATACTACATTCTTTTCTTTCATGCTAAAAGAAACCTCGCAACTTCCGACAAGGATCCATGTATTGTCAGCTGACTGATTAGCAACTTGTCATTTGAAAAGTAGCAAGTGCAACGGTACAAGCTTGACACCATGTATTGTCAGCTGATCGATTAGCAACTTGTAGCTCGAAAAGAAACCAAGTACAACAGTATAAGCTCGAAATTATCTTTATAACACTAATTGCCGAGATTGTAATATAATATAAAGCCTCAAGGCACATTCTATAACTAAATTATAAAGCATCCAGCTCAAGTTTAATCTTCAATCGAACTTAGACCTAGGGGCTAGTTGTATGGGAATAATAATGACGCCACCTAAAGCGGTCTATAAACCCGATTACCTTAACAATAATATATCGGCCCAATACGAGTATGATCATTTCTCTATTTGGAATAACTCGTTATATTGCTCATAGGCCCTAAGCGGCTCATTTACTCTATTTAACCTAATAAGTCACCATTATAAATATGGGACTAACGGTCAAGGTAAGGGGATCACTCTCCACTCTCTACAAATTACCCTACTTTCTCTATGATATTTATCCATCTTGGGGTACTGACATGAGCGTTGGAGGCTCCGCACGGGACCCCACCCCGTGTTTGGAGTTCATCTTGTAGGCACATCTTACCGGCGAGGTTCAAGGATTGTTATACATGGCGGCCCCGCAATATCAGGTACCCTATTGTTCGATACCGAAACAGAAACATTTTCAATGGAAAACAAATTTTCATAGAGTTTAAAGACAAAACACAATTCCAAATTGTTTTTCCTCTGTTTGGTTTCTTATAAGAAAAGGCAAAAGAGTTGGAGGGAAGAGGATGATGGAAGAAGATAAGAGTAAGGTAAGATATCAAGAGGAAAATGTAGCATTTCTTCACAAAGAAAGGAACAGCATTTTCATCTATCGGAAAATTTTTACTATTAGTAGAAAACTAAATTCCGCTTCTTACAACCAAATAAAGAACAATGAGACCTTTTCAACAAAATTGCTTATTTTTCCTCCC